>QQOI01000011.1:1200000-1868144 GCA_009729435.1 Phytophthora fragariae | reverse complement strand
CCAAGAAACCCTGGAAGACAAGTTTGGAACCGCGTCAAGGAGTTATACTTCCATCGACGCGCGGACCTGGACGCGAAGGTGTGGGACATGTTGGACGAGTATTTGGAATACGTTCGGGACCACGCTGAGGCTTTCTGGGAGGTTCTTCACTGGTTCACGATCAAGTACAAGCCTGAGCGGGATGAGGAAGACGACGATCTGGACAAGTATTCCGTCTCTGCCAAGTTCTATCGAGAGCGTGCTGCCAGACACGAGAGTGTAGGCCGCTCCATGGAGGTTCGCATTCGGAAGTACATCTCGAAAGGGGTCCCAGCGTCGCTCTTTAAGGAGCCCGGTGTGTGGAAGTACCCCGTCAAGATCTGCCACCTATATCTCGCTGATGAGTCCACTCTGAATGCGGCCGGGAAACCTTTCTCGTTGGAGGAGCAGATTACACTGGCTGAACAAGCGGAGCCCAGCCGGACCCAGTGGACGAAGTACTGCACGGACACCGAGCGGATTTCCCACGTCGTCCCCAAGGAACTTCAACAGAAGTTGCTCCCTCCGGACGAACGCAAGAAGAACCCGGTTTCGCTGACGCTGTAATCTTCTGTCCAGCAAGTTCATGTCCGGGGAGACTCCCTCGTAGGTGACATCTTTTCATCTTAAGTAGCGTAACACCATAATCACCTTTGAGACTCTCCTCATTCACCTCTTCCAAGTCGGTCTTCTTTCATAGTTTCATCCAAACTTTCTGCACCCAGTGTTTCCTTGGATTAATCTTCATCTCACATGGTCTTAGAACACTCGTCGCATTCTCCTTCCAAATTCACATTCACTTGTTCCGTCACTTCACTCGGGCGGCGGTCTGTTGCATTTCAAGGGTGTCCGGCTGGACTGCTAAACTCTCGGATGGTCGTCCCCGGCTTGCATAGCCTGGAAGCGAGCCTGAGCTTTCGCTCCTTGATTGAACTCATACAACAGTGCGCCACAGCTTAGTTGGGTCATTGGAAGCCATTCGGGCTCATCGTATCCTTTCCATTTGATCAGATAACCACGAGCCCTTTTGGACGTGCGTGTTCTTTTAGACCATCGAAGATCCATGAATTTCTCCACTTCGTACTCGTCATTGTCGTTGTCAGCTTCCCAACTATCCTCCGGCAGCAATGCAGTGTCAAAATCGTCTTCGGCATCGACATCTATCTGAACGGAAGGTCTTTTTGGGATGTAAAGCTCGCGGCTTTAAGCGGCTAACGTGCACCCAAGGGTTGACTCGGTAGCCTGTGTCTTCAATCTTGAGTTTCACTCTGAAATCGTCATGTATCTCGGCAATTCTGAATGGACCATGCCAGAGGTGGGCCAACTTGCGACTCAATCCAGTCTGCACTTTAGGAATGTATAGCCAAACTGCATCTCCACGTGAAAACCTGACTTGAGTCGATCGGACAATTCCTTCCACTTCTGGGTCTGATCGTCAGACCTGGCTCTCTTCGCTTTCCTCTGGAGGTCTTCCGCACGAGCCTGAGCGTAAGTGTAGTCTCGTTGGAACTTCCTCCGCCATTCATACGCTGTTCGTTCGGGGACGCTGGATGGTCTCGGGCCTAGCATGGCCGACACTGTTCCTTTAGCATCCCAACCGTGAACCAGATAAAATGGAGTGTCTAGCCGAGTAGCATCATACGAAGTATTCAAAGCGAACATCAGCCTCTCGGCGTGTTCGTCCCAATCACTCTGGTCAGATTCTGCAATATAAGCGCGTACACTCCGGATGACAGTCTGAACAGACCTTTCCTGTTGGCCATTCGCTTGGGGGCGATAAGCCAAAGTAGCTCTTTGTCTGCTACCCAGGAGTTCCCGGAAACGGGTGAAGACCTCACTCATGAAGCGAGGGTCTTGGTCGTGACGCAATAATGAGCTAGCCCCGAAGCTTCGGAAAACTCTCTCCTCGTATGCTTCCGCGACATCTTGAGCGGTGGTTGAATCCATGGGCTGGCACATCACGTACCCTGACAATGTGTCTTGAAAGAGAAGTAAAAACGTGTTACCTCGTTCGGACTTCGGAAGATGAGTGACAAAATCCATCGAGACCACTTCGAAAGGATATCTCGGTTCGATGTTCCCCGGGGACGGCCCTGGATTGGGCGGTCGCCCCTTGCCACTTGCACAGTCCACACACTCCTTCACAAAGGCTTCCACGTCGGCATACATGCCGGGCCAGTAGAATTCGGACCTCAACTTCTCGTGCGTCCGGGTTATCACTTGGTGTCCCCCCTGAAAATCCTCATGGGCATAATGAAGGAGGTCCGATCGGAGTGACTCCGGCACAACCAGGCGTAACTCATCTGACATATCTCGAGGACGATCCTTTGTAGATCGACTCAGTCGGTAGAGCACATCCCTCACGTCCAGGGCATACAACTCTGCTTGATTAGAGATCCTGCGTATCTGGCCACGAGAGAAACTATCCAGGTCATTTTTCAGGAATTTCTTGATTTCCACGAGTTGGTCGTCACACTCCTGGTGGGCCTTGATTCGCCGCCATCGTTCAGCCTGATACTCCAGTGGTCCCATTGGTTCTCCTTGTTCGGGTTGTTCTTGAGCGCGACTCCGAGTTACTGCAACCATGATCCTAGCGGCTGTAGACACTGGTGCAGATTCCGGTCCTGGACGTTTGCCGTTCGGGGTCTCCACGGGCAAGCCTTCCTGGGGAGAAACATCTTGAGTGTTTTCGTCTACGATCACGAGCGGCTTCATCAGCTTTTCGTGTATCTTGGATACCTGCACAAGGTGTTTCAGTTCCTCCGGGTCTTCAGTCTGCCAGGATGTCCCCAGCGCTAACGTCTTAGAAGTAAGGTAGTCTGCTGCCTGGTTGTATTCCCGTTTGACATGGACCAGCCGCATTGATGTGAACTTCTCCTTCAGTGTTCCCACCTCGGACAAGCGTCGTTGTAAATTCGGTTGGTTGCAGTTAATCAGCCCTTGCACTTGTTGGATGACTATGCGAGAGTCTCCGACCACCACTAGATCCTGAATCTCTCGTTCAGACGCGAGTGTGAGGCCTTTCAGCAGTCCGTAATACTCAGCGTCGTTGACCGTGACATCCTCCAGGATGAAGCCATGTGCAGCTAGGATATTCCAGCCTGGTAGCTCCCAGATGATACAACCACAACTACCTTGACGCGTTGAAGTCTTGGCTGCTCCGTCAAAGCTTAGGACATAACCAGCGAAATCTGCTTCCAACATCTCCATGCTAATCACTGGCGGTGCCTTGACTCGCCCCTTGGCCGGAATGAGTGACTCAGCAACTTCGTCCAAATGTTCACGTGGAGTAATGCCTGCTCCTACTATGGCAGGTAAACCATCTTCGTCTCTCTGAATCTTGTGCACTTCCGGGTTCCAGTGCGACAGTATGACTCCCCAGCGGACACACCTCCCATCGGCCGTCTTGGACTTCAGCAACCAACTCAGAACGGAGTGCCTAGTAAAAACCTTGACCAGGAAATTCTGGACAAGAGTCCGGAAAACATCCAGAACCCTCATCACGGCCACCACTTCCTTCTCAGCGACATGGTATCGGAGTTCCGCGTCGTTCAGGACACGCCCCGTGAACCTGACCGGGTGTATTACGCCATCATATTCCTTGTTGAGAACTGCACAAGCAGCCCACTGGTTGGCATGAGGTATAATCACAAAAGGTCTGGTCTGGTCGGGATGCCTGAGCAGCGGGGTGGATACAATATTCCTCTTCAAGATCTCGAAAGCTTCTTTTGCCTTGGATAGGTCTCTTCCTGTACGTATTTGTTCATCTGTGAGCTCATATAGGACTGCAGCCACCACAGGAAAATCTTCGATGAACTTGTGATAATAGTTCAGACTTCCCAGGAAAGACTGGACTCCCTTCAGCGTCTTCGGGAATGGGAGATCTTGGACGCCTTTAGCAATCGTGGCTCGAAGTCCTTCCGCACTGATTTCATGAGAGAGGTATGGGATAGACAATTTGCCAAATTCACTCTTGGGGAGGCTGACCGATATATTCCAATAGCGGAGTCTGAATAACAAGGTATTCAGATCTTCACACAGCTGATCCCAGGTTGGCGCCCCATGAGCAACGTCGTCAATGTACGAGCTACATCCAATCACCGGACCCATCTGGGACGGCGCTGGAATGTCGCGCTTGAACGCAGTAATCTTATCCGTCAGTATCGGCACATTCCGCTCAGCCTTCTCACGTTCGGACTCATCCCGTTCGAACGGGTCTAACCCGAGAAACTCCAGGACATCTTGATCTACCAACTTCTCTTCTTCTGCAGGCAGTCGGACGAATCCCCACAGGCAGTTGTTAATTACTGCCTGATAAACGAGGGGGGGCATTCTTCAACCCGAAAGGCATTCGCACCCACTGGAAATGTCCAAATGGGCACACAAAAGCGGAAATCAGCTTTGCGCGTTCAGTCATTCGTATCGCCCAGAACCCACTCGCCATGTCCAGGCTCATGAACCACATTGCACTCTCGAATCCAATCAGCAGATCGTCTATCAGGGGTAATGGGTAGGTTGAAAGTTGGATGAACCCATTCACCACCCGGTAGTCAATACACATCCGGATGTCCACACCGTTCTTCTTTAAGACGATCACAATCGGGGATGCCCAAGCGGACACCGAGAACTCAATCAATTCCGTTTCCAACAGCTTCTTGAGTAGCTCATAGACCTTCAACATGATGTGCGGGGCAATGGACCTTGGACGTTGAGCTACTGGTTTAGCATCTCCCACGTCTAGGTCGCACACCACGCCCCTTGCTGGAGCGGGCGCCGCATTACCATCGCCCAAGAATATCTTCCGGTGATAAGTCAGGATAGACCGTAATTTCATCTCTTCTGCAGCGGTAGTCCGATCCGGATCGCCGACGTCTGCTTTGGAGATGTCACATTCGGGGCTAAGATCTTTCAGCTCGGGTAACATGGCAAGTTCGTCACGCAACTGTGACAGAAGCTCACTGCCTTCCTGAAGGTAGATGGCTGGCTCCAAATCCAGGTCTTCTTGGCTGACTCTCATGCATCTGGCATACTCTTCCTCCAGCCTTCGGATAGGGGTGGACGGCCACGCACAGCTCGGGAGATCCATCTCTTCAGCTTCCTGACTTTAGCATTCCTGAACCTCTGCGTCCGAAAAACTCGGATCAGAATACAATTCTGCTTCGCTAGGATTCGCTTCGATACTCTCCGGCACACTTGCTTTCAGTATTGTCACCTCCATGATTTCTTGGGCGGCATCGGTCTGAGTATCAACGTCTGTCAGCTCTGTCGTTTGGGTAGCTACGTTGCATACCACTTTGATTGGGGCCTCCAAATTCGTCGGGTGAACCTGCTTGGGCGGGTCTTGTAGTTCGACAATTCTAGTTGCAGTCGCTCCCTGACAGGGTCGTAACATGATCTTGGAAGGCCATTCGTACTGGGGCGTGGAGACAGCAGGTGGTTCCTTTTCCTGTCTGAGTTCATCAAGCTCGCGCTCGCGTTTCCTCATCACAGGAGACGGGGTACTCTCGTAAATGAGTTGTTTCCACTCCTTATACTTCTGGCATCCTGGGCGGACGAATCGTCCGGACTGAGGAAAGTTTCCAAACTCTACTATCCGCGCAAGCGGGGTTCGAGTGTCAATCCACACCATCTGTTCTGAAATATTGACCACTTTGACTGAGGTCGCCCATGATTGTGCCGTGTAAATGACTTGAGTCACCCAGCGATCGCATCGTCCTGCCCAGACTACATCCCGCTGGGGGTTGCTTTGACCATACTCAATACGAACCATCGCATGTTCCCCTCGGCGCAGATAGAGACTGCGCGTAGACAACACAGGCAGGTCTAACCCTATGTGTTGGCGCGACGCCCCTCCACTCATCAGGATAGTTTCCTCGTCTGGGAGTTGGACGAGCCCTTCGCGCACACATAGCCGAACTCCAGCGGCGTACATGAAGTTCATTCCCAGAAGTACTTCCACATCTTCACCAATGTTCGTCACCCAGACATTCATCACATAAACCACTTGTACTCCAAGCGTGATCTTGACTCTCGCACTCGCAGTGATATACGTCGGGACTCCTCCTAGGCCGGACACCTTGATAGGTTCTGGTAATATCTGGAGCTTCAGCTTGAGCCTACGTGCAAGGTTCAAGCTGACCATACTTCCAGACGCACCAGTGTCCAGCAGGATCTGTACCCGAAGATCATTCACCGCTCCATGTACTGACACAACGTCGCGACTGTCTTCTTGTTCATGATCTGCCCACCAACCGTAACGCTGACCGGGACCTAACTCGATCTCGGTCGGAGCGTCTTGGTCATTCAATCTTGGAGGGGTCCGTTCAGGGTCACGTCCTCCAGACTCAGCGGTAGCATCTCGAATAGAAGTCATGCATTGTTGGTTATCGTTCATCTTCTTTCTCAGCTCTGGTCCGACATACACTAAGACACACAATCGTTGGGGATTCTTCAGCCCGACGCGTTCTGGACCCCTGTCCAGCGGGCTTACTCGTTTAACGACTTCCCTTGATTGGCCTCTCCACCCAACAATTCCTTGAGGATGTGAGCGGGCAGGTCTTTTAGCATGCCTTGACGAGCGAGAGGCTTCACGGCTTGTAGGGCTTCATGGTCTGCACACTGACCGTCATGGAAATCTCCACAATTCTTGCACGGAGGGACTCTGCACGCATGTGTCGGATGTCCTGTCCGTTTGCATTTGTTACACTTCATATCACTCCAGCAGCTCTCCTCCTTGTGGCCGAACTTGCTGCACTTCTCACAGAATTCGTTCTTGTTCGGGTTATCCGGCCGAGGAGACTGCCAACCAGGGCGAGGCGACTGCCAACCCGGGCGAGGATCCGCCTGTGGAGGGGGTCTCCATCCAGAATGCTCCATCACACGAAACAATGCCTTGCGAATCTCTTGTTCTGTTGTCACTTCCTGGGTAGGCACACTTCGAGTTGGCACTTCAAGACTAGCGACTTCTGGCTTGCTTCGTCCTGAACTCCGGGGTTCCGGAGGGGCTTCATCTGAATCATCTTCTTCATCTTCAAAGCGTACGCGCCCCTCGGTTTCGCCTTCGGATTCTCCACCACTTAGACCAATATACGCTCGACCTTGGCGTCCCGGCTTGAAACGTCTGGGCGGGATGTTAATATTATTAACATCCCGCCCAGACGTTTCAAGCCGGACAGGGCTGCCGATTATGGCATTTTTATTTATTAGGCCATGCAGCAGCTCATAAATAATTTGAGAAGGTCGCTTCAAGCGCCTGCATAAATTATGGAATGCACTCCAGTTGAACAATAAATAATGCAATGCAATTTCAACGTCTATTAGTCGTCTATTAGTCACGGTTACTCACGATACGGTCGACTGTCGAAACATCCCAAAAACGGTCGTTTTCACGCAGAAACAAAATCGTTTCCAGCGTGGCAGGCTGCAGGCTATTGCGCTCTTGGCCGAAGGTCGTGCGGGCAACGCTGAAAAAGCGGTCGACCTTGTTCGAAGTCGGCGGAATGCTGGCGAGGAGCCCATATCGTGGCTTTCGCGCCTCGAGGCGGCGACGCTTCTCCAATCGCTGCACGAACGAAGCCCCCGCCGCATCATCCTCCTCGTCACTCGCAGTGGCAGGACTGCAAACGAAAGGCCGCAGCGCTCGTTTTTCTGTCGCTGTGAGTCGAGCGCCGCTGTCTTTCAAGACACGGACACAGCCCGATTCGAAATCGGGGCTGTGAACGATAGTAGCGCGCGGTCCTAATATAGTATTTTGCACAAATAGTCGGTTAGTACTTTTCAAAGTAGCAAATCAGCAGACCTGTACTTACCGATGTAGTCCGCGAAATTCGGGTGCGCAGCTATCAGCCCGTCAAACCACACTCGCACATCGAGGAGAGTAATATCGTTGGCTTGTAGAGCCTTCGATACAGATTCGATGTCTTTCAACTCCGCATAGAGAGTCTTCAGGCGCCGGTTGCAGGCCGGGGACGGCAGCAACTCCATGATGTCGTCGTCATCGGCATCCATGAACTTGATCAACTCATGATACCGATGTACCATGGCGAAGGTGAAACCCAATCGGGTATCCTGCCGGATGACGGGTCGCAGCGGTGTCTTGAGGCTGGTATTACAGGTGAAGCAAAAAATATTAGTCGGGTTAATACACAAAGTATTAATATCCATCCTATAGTATGATTAATACAAAACTTACCGAAGTTTTGACGACTGCTTGAGGGTGCGAAGCTTTACCATGAGAGCTTGCACGATAGCCGAATCTTCTTCATACTGTTCGAGGTGATGCCGCACAGCAAGATTGAGTCTGTGACTAGCACACCCGACCAGCGGAACCTGCATGATGGTATCCAGGCGCTTGTTTACGGAGCAGTTGTCACCGACCAAGTAAACACAGTCACTCAGCGCCTTGCCGAACGTCTCTAATACACCAGCCAAGTACTCGCGGTGGGTACGGGCAGAAAGGTCATCGTTGGGCTCTTGGATGATTGGAGCCATGCTCAGGAGAGCATACTTCGCAACACCGTCGACCGCATAGCATACGAATACGGCGACGTAGTGCACCGATGCATGGCTCCAACCATCCAGCATGAGCCCGAAACGATCTGGGAGTTCTCCCGCGATGTCCAACCCCACCAACTGGGCGACCGACTCCATCAGCACCCTTAGGGTCTCGACCGAAATTGGTTCAAGGTTTGTGTATCTGCAATAGTAATAACGAATCATTACTATTCATCAATAATATATCATTAATACATTGGTCGTACCTTCGAGCGAGAGGGTTCTCGCAAAACACGAGGGGTAGATTGGCCTTCACGACCCACTCCAGCCAGCCGAACCGATTAACGGACGTACGGCGAGCGTAGTGGATGAGCGAGCCGGTCTCAGCTGTTGTAGCTGCACGCATCTCAGCTTCGAAGCTGGGGTGCTCCCGACGGACGTGCTGCATCAGGTTGCTGAAGCCGTTGCGCCTCGTTTGCTTCCGCACGGTACCACACCGGCAGCGGAAGTATTCGGGAACAGGCTCGGCGTACTCATCACTGCAGGGTGTGAAGAAGTACGCCGAGACCTGAGCGTTGGAGAAGGACGGGCGAGGGCGTGGCTCGCGCAGCATGCTTATTGAGGTGAGTGGGGTGTTGCCTGGTAAGAAATTGCAAAATGGGGCTTAGGCGTGAGCTGCCGGCCACTTGCTAACCCAGGAAAATGGGTGGTTTGCAGAGTAGAGAGGTAGTAAAGGAATCCACATATGTGTTGTTGTATGAATATAAGATTTAGCTTTGTTAACATACTATAGTTGTATGACTCTGAGATGATATCATAAGTTATGAGTGCAAAATAGTATTCAGCCACCATAAATAATGATACAGTCTTGGTAACACCTCATAAATTATGGGATACTATTTATGGCAATTACTTCAGCGTCAATTTATTTTTCGGCTGCCCTGGATGTTATCCGCCCTGAAGTCTCTCGTCCGGTGTGGTGGAGTGTCATAGCCCCCGTCTAGACCCAGGTCTTCATCCTGTTGCAGGACGTACTCGAGGTCGTCCAAGTTGTGGAATCTCGTATTGTGCAGGATGGCCTTGAGCTGCTGGTCTCTCAGGTTCTTGATGAAGCGCTTGGTGTGATGAGCGGAATCCTTCTTACCCTTCTTATAGCGAATGCCTGCCTTGACTGCAGCCTCGTTTAACCTGTAGAAGAACTCCATGGCACTCTCGTTCGACTTCTGATGCATAGTGTAATATCGTTCAGACTCGGACGTCCGGGCCTTCAAATACTTGCGCTTGAACTCCCCCGAGAGTCTTCTCCAGTTACTTTGTACATGCTTGGAGAGCTGGCCGCGCCAATTCCGTACAGCCGAGGACATCTTCATCTTAAGCTCACTGATCTTCATCTTGTCCGTCCAGCCACCTTGAACTGACATGTTGACAAAACGCTCCCACCAACTCCGACGGTCTCCCATGGAGGCCTTCTCGTCGAACTTCTCCAATGTACTGGAGGAGACATACGGGCGGAGAGTCAAGAGGGTTCCACCAACCTTAGTCGCGTCCGAGGCATCTACACCTGTTGACAGATCTTCATCCAGACTGTCCTCAGAGTCACTCGAGCTTGAGTCTGAACTAGAGCTCGAGCTTGAGCTGGAACTCGAACCGGGGCCAGATTGGGGACCACGTTTGGACTTCTTTGGAGGAGGAGGCTTCTTGTCCGGCTTCTTCGATCCTGATTGACGCTCTGACTTCACATCCTTCTTGGTGTCCGCCTTAGGCGCCTCCGTTCGGGTCCTCTGTGGCACGTTCGTCTTGATCGTAGCAGCAGTTGCGTCAGTCTTCCTCGGGGCTGGCACACTTCCAGCACGACGCGTGATCGAGGGACCTGGTAACGCCCCTCTGATTTGCGCCAACAGTCGTTCGACTGTGTTCCTCGAGTCAGTCCCCGCTTGATCACTGGTGACTTCTCCCATGTTTACGCCACTTGTCTCAGCTGTTCTTTCAGAGTCAGTCCTTTCGGTCTTGACTTGAGTCGTTGGATTAGGGGGTGGTGTCACATGACTCACATGCCCAGGAGTAGATGCTTGAAGATTCCGAATTTGTTCAGCCTGGTATCGCTGCATATTCCTCGCAGTCACTCGCTCATTTTCCAGACGTTGCTCAAAGGCAGCTTGCTGTTCCTCCAGATTCTTCTGGGCTTCTTGGAGCCACGCAGCCTGTTCAGCCTCCCGTCTCGCGTCTACTTCCGCTTGCTGCTGATGCAAGAGCTGTACCGCCACAGCTTCCACACGTTCTCTTTCAGCATTGGCCGCCTGGAGACATGCTGATTGTATAACAGCTGCAACATCCTCTCTTTGGGTGGCGGCTTCCGCGCGTTCAGTAGAGAGTCCAGTCAGGCGGCGTTCGGCATCTTGAGCTCGTAGCTCTGCTTCACGGGCACGTATTCCGGCTTCTGCAAGTGCCTGTTGGACGTTCACGTCTGGCATGCTTGTCGACTTCTGGGTTGCAAGTTGTTCGGTCAGCTTCGCCAGTTCCTCACGGACCTGCTGTGCTTCGCGTAGTGCACTCACGGCGGCTTCGGCTACTCCAGTCGACACTGACCACCCGGACCTTCCTGAACGATGTGAGTGTCTGGAATAACTCGAGTGTCGCGATGAGGATCTCTTCCTTGATGATTTCTTGGACGAGCCGTGACGACCTCGGGAACTCCGACGATGACGACTTTGGTCAGATTCCGACTCAGATTCGCTAGACGAGTATCTCCGGTTGAAGATCCTTTCTGGCTTGCGTCTTCTCGACTCGGGCGGTCCACTAATCTTCGTGCTAACGGCAACCTCGGGTTCGGTCATGACAATATCGTCTTGATCCGGCATGATCCTCCGTTCTGAAGTGATCGTTTGACGAGTCAAGTAGTATCCAAGGTCTCCACTTCCAAGCATGCTCGAACCAGCAGTCCTGGCAGACATCACCATTGGGCCGTAAACGGCGAGTGGCATATGCGCCCCTCCACCAGACTCAAGTGACGTCGACGAGGACCCTGGTGAACTGTTCCTGGATATGAGGGACTCTGACGTCGTGCCACGGGCAGACCCATCGGTGGTGCCAACCAAGCTCGGGACAGGGTCCGATATTGGCGCCATAGACGGATCTTCCTGGTCGGACGTCGCAGTTGACGGAAGCTCAGATGGCAAAGATGCGAGTGGATCTTCCGGTCGAGGTGGCCGATGTTGCTGACGTTTCGATGGTGGTTCCCCAGCTGAAGAGCTGGTAGCGCTTCGAGCAGGGCGAAGGCCAGTCAAATGTAGACGTAGAACATAACTTCGCCCAAGAAGGTTGATCTCATAATCGTTCATCAACAAGTCCCCATCTTGATTCTCTGCATGATAATCCAGGAAAGGTGTGTCTTCAACTTCAGCTTCTTTTTCGATTGCAGGAGTCACTTTGAGCGTGGCTCCGACACACAGTGTCCGCCACTCTGTTAACTCAGCAACCAGAAGACGTTGAAGGTCTCCGACCAGACTTCGCACAAGGTCCGCTGTGATCTTGGACGCACGCGTCCTGAACCACACTGGGACCAAGTTGTCAAAGTGGAAACCTGCCTCGAAGAGCAGTGTTTGTAGAACAGCAATACACACTCTGGGCGAGAAGATACCGACCGGGATCTCGGCTGCGACTACATCCTGAGCAGTAGCCAAGTTGCGTCGATCCAGGTTGAGCTCGACCACACAAGCTTGGATAGCGTCATCCAAGGTAGCACGGGCAGCCATGTACTTCGATGTCGCGAGTGTAGCCGCAAGCCACGGCAGAGAGTCAGGCCGAGAACTTGACCAGTCATACTGCACCGCGGGTGGGAGAACTCGTTCAGAACGAACTTGTTCCCACCGGAACACTTGTTTCGCCATATACGCCTTGGCTACATCATCACTCAGTCGTTGCGAACTTGGTGTCGCAGCCTTCTGCACTGTCGTTGAGAGTTGTACACTCGGTGGTGCTTTCTCTTCCAGGAGTGCCAGCGCTTCCGCGTCTTCGCCAGACACGTCCTCCCGGACTGTCGGCAGGGGCACATCTTGAGCGGGTGCCCGCACGCTCACATCTTGCTCGGGCAGAGGGGAATCCGAAACTCGACCCTCCACCTGGGACTCTTCCATGTCGACACCTCCCACAGACGCCACTTCGGGTTCACCCAGACCAGGTTCACCCTGACCGGTCTCCAACTCGCCTCCAGCATTCTCATCCGCCGACACTTGGTGCGCGTCGTCTTGGACGGGTGGCTCTGCAGCCGGCTGGTCTTGACTCAAAGACCGCTTCTTCTCCTCGCGGGCTGCCTTGCGCTTTGCAGCGCCGGCCTTCCGAGCCGTCCGGACAACTTCCTCCAGACTTGCATGCTCCTCGGGCGGCAGCCCCTCCGCGCGTCGTGAACTTCGCGTAGCTTCTTCGCGTTCGCGACCCTCGCGACCGGCGTCTCTCATGTCCTTCTTGCTTTTAGCCATAAGAACTAGTTTAGTAGGTTAGTACACTTCCTCGTAATAAACCAATACAAAATATACAAACAACTTCGCGGTGAAATCCCTGGTTCGAATCCGGGCACGCGCACCAGCTGTGGCGAGGCGGGTGAACGCCTTTTGACCACCCAGATGTATAGTGCTGTGCTCCAGACTCTGGAAGGTGCTTCCGGTCAGGTAGTCCTCCACTGGGAACGCCTAAACGTACACGTCCAGGTGACGTGTGCTCCTTGTGGTAACCCCTCTAGGTTCGTTTGTCTTCGAACCGGGAGATGCACCGCGGGGATAAGTTGTTTTATATACCAATATCGGTCTTTGGAGAAGAGCGTAGCGTCACCAACTTAGACGTAGCTCCAACAACCAAGATAACCAAAATCAATACAGAGTTATACACACAAATATAATACCGTTCTTATTCTTAGACCCTTGAACGGTGGGTCGTACACCAGTCAACTTAGCTGCACTTCCAGGACACTGGTCAGTCCCGGTCAGCTTTCACAAAACGCGCACCACCCCAGAAGTACTGGGGATAGTTCAATACAATCTCACTACCTATCACACAAGATGTCCTTCGATCACGATCCTGGATGGGACTTTCTTCCACTCTTTCCAGGATGTATATGGGATATGAAATGTAGGATCGCCTAAGCGCACACTACAACTAGGATATGAAATAGGGCAGATTTACCACGGGCTCCACACCCGCTACTCACCCGAATTTGGACTTGGAGTATTTGGGGGTGGAGTCCACACCTCTGGATGTCCTTCTTCAGAGGGCCTTTCGCCTTCAGCACTTGATCGGGGCCGCCGGTATTTGTCCGGCCGAAGCTGTCCGAGCGCTTGCGGGGTACACGGATAATTGAACTCTGTTTGGTTTTATCTTTTGTGGCTATCTTCCTGCAATAGACACACATTCAGCTTTTGACTTACTTTTAGTATACCTTGAGGGGGGCGTCATCATCTTAGGCATCCTTGATCTCTTTGTGATGTCGTGGGTACAGGCGTAGGACTTCAAGGTTCCACGGAATCTTCCCGGAACCTGGTTGGCCGTTTTGGTCGGTCGGATATCACTTGGCTTGGTTATACCTTGATCCTCTCGTCCAGAGTGTCCATTGTTCTTCGGTGTTCTTTGGTGTTCTTTGGTGTTCTTCGGTGTTCTTTGCCACGTCCAGTCATGTCAAGACGGGCGGCCACCAGTCCAATGTGAACTGGGGCTCTTGGTCGCTCCCGTAGGCTAGACCCGTCGTCCGGTAGTTGATCCAGCCAGACTTGTTACGTCTGGGGTATCTAACCCGATCCATGGCTGAACGTGAAAGCACCTTGTCCCGCAGATATCACCACATTCCACAATTCCATACTCACTGGTATATTGGCTTTTCAACCAATCACCACACCACTTGTAGAGAAATCTCGGTTCCCATCGTGTCACCAGTACGTCCGGCAGGAACACGCACCACAAAGCGTGATACGCCTCCAACCACTTTTACATTAGTCCACCCAAACCATCCTCGTGCTCCCCGCGAGCCTCGAGCACTACCATGGGCGTGGCCCAGATAGCCTCGAACGTTTTCCACCGACGCTCAGCGGACGGTCTGCCCCGTACGGACGGTCCGTTCACAAATCGGCGGTACCGCCGCACGCACACATTCAACAGCGACAGCCACTTGAACGCAAAGCCGAACACGGTTCCAATCAGTCGCCCAGCAATGCGCCACAGCGGTCTCGTGACCACGCCGCCCACAGCACCAATTAGTAGTAGCAGCACGGTCGGCCAGTGGTCGCGCAGTAGCCACCACACAATCTTCCACAGGGACAGCGAGTGCCACAAGCACCACTCGATCAACTCCGACGCGGTTTCCATACCCGTCGTGGGGCCGAAAGAAACGAAATGTCCGCGACTTAAGACGCAAGCCACGGTCACCGACCGCACCTCACGCCCACAACCATCTTCGTGTGTATCCACCGTGACGGGCAACCCACCGTTGAGGAGCTATCATTCGACGTAGTCAATCACTTGTTCGTCTCACGACGACCGTACCTTTCCCATTTCTCGGAAAAGAAACTCGCAGCCAAACCCCTCAACGACAGGTCGGAACGCGTCAGTGGAGGCTACGACAACTTGCGGTTGCCTCCCCATTTCGACTTTCGCCGAGGAGAGAACAAGTTACCAAGCCGCCACCTTCCATCATGGCCAAGTCGCGCGAGGCCAACAGGGAGGCCGTCCTGCGCCGGCTGCGCGCCAGCCTCGAACGCCGCACGGGGGGAGCCGATGCTGGGGCAGACGCTCAGCTCCGGGCCCAGGTGGACTTCTACGTCCGCCTGCGCGCCGCACTCTTCGCCAACAGCAGCTCCACGAACGTAGACGCCGTGGACGCCGTCGCCGTCGCGGCCCTAGCTGACGATATGACGCCCCCCATCGAGTTGCCTGCGACCGTGAGCCTGCTGCCACTGCCCGACGCATTGCATGTCGTCGCTGCTCCCGCGCACGACTTGTTCACCGTTCCTACGGCTCCAGCACGCTCGTCCACCAAGCGTTCGACGTCTCGGGGCGCAACCAACGCCCCACCGTCCAAGAAACAACGTAAGTCCAAGGCACAGGACCCGGATGACGACGAACCCGACGATGAGGAGGACGCTCTAGAGGGTGAAGACGCGGAGGCGTACGAGCTCCCGCTGCCCGCCAAGTGTCCAGCCGCCATCCGTCGAGACATCGCCAAGATCATCAAGCAGGCGGGCGCCCAGGGCAAGACTCCGCCCCGCATGGCGTATCCGTGGGTCGGGCAGCGTGCCTGGTACGACCCGCAAGAGCACCCCGCGCTGCACTTAGCACATTGGCGCTTCTGGAAGCAGTGGCGCGGCGTCTTCTTCGCCTGCGCGCTTTACGCGCCTTCCGACGAGTGCACGGCCCGCCGCAAGAAGAAGTCGAACGCCGGCCAAGCGCAACTCGCGTTCATCAGTTTGAACATCATTGAGCTTGGCTTCTACGACTTTCTCGACGTCTTCGAGAACGGTTCGCACGACAACCTCATGTGGCGCGGCGGCAAGGCGGCCCTGCCCTCGTCTGCCGCGAAGGCAACGGTGAAGGGCAACTCGGATGCGACGGCAGCGACGGACCTCGCCACGCTGTTCCGCAACGACCGTGGCCGTTACGACGCCATCATCGCCCGTGCCCTCGATCCGTACCACGTGGACGAGGACGGTTACCCGTCCATCTCCAACCTCCTCGAGCAGACGGACGCGCTGAACCCGACCAAGCCACCCCACCTTCGCCTCAGCGACGAAGCCCTCGCCCGCGTCGTCATCGACGTTACCGGCGGCAACCCACCCAACCCTTCGTGGGTCGGCAACAAGAGTGCCGGCACCTGGAAGGTTCTGCTGGGAGGCGCTCGCATCCGAGTCCTCGCCAAGAAGCTCAAGCCGCTCGTAAAAAAGGGCAAGCAACCGTTCCCGGCCCAGAAGGCGTTCGACGCGGACAAGGAGCAGCGCTACGACTACTCGGACTTTGAGGACGAAGAAGATATGTTCACAGTGCTGCCTCCGACGCCGCATCATGACGAGGAGGACGACGGCGAGCCCGATGAGTTGGATGAGTCGCTGCCCGATGCAGGTCAAGACCAAGGGGACGACGGAGACCAGGAAGAGCTCGAGGACGACGACGACCACAGCTCGGCCGCCGACAAACCCACTGACGACGACAAGAAGACCAGCCCCGGCGACGAGGGCGACGCCACTTCATCCAAGAAGAAGAGAGCTCCGGCTCCAGCCTCCCCCAAGTCCAAGTAAGTTTCCAGCCGTTCTCAGGGACGCCTCACTAGCCGTTCATTTCTGTTTTCTCCAATTCCACTAGCGTCCCTCCGTTTAATCAATTCAAATTCAAACATATAACTCCATTTCCACCGTTCTTGATGTCCTTTTGACCGTACCCCTTCCACACGACCGTCCTTAGGACCTCCTGCGACACTTCACACGGTCCCACTAAGCCATGAGCTCCCACTAAGCCATGAGCAGGTCTTTCTCTTCCACTTCGGCGTTAGCCTCCTCCAAGGGTGAACTCTGTCGTAGCTCGGGCAAGCGCCGCTTCTTTCGTTCGGCTTGCTCAAAACTCGTCACCAGATCTCCATATTCAGGCATAACATCGGCTCGGGGCACCCAATGACTTTCATAGTTAGCCGTGAGCACCAGGTATTCTACGGCACGGTTGATCACTCGTTTGGCAACGATCTCCAGCAGCGGCGAAGCAACCCCCGTGAGGGCCGTATCCCCGCGACCTATGGTCACCCGTTCCGTGAAACTGGACGCTGGCAAGTCGGTTTCCTCCAGCGGCCCATCCTCAATTCCCTCACCGTCCTCTTCAATTCCTTCTGGCACCTCATCCATGAACGGTCGCGTCCACCGTCCTCGGAACTTTTTCAGCCGGTTGACGTTCATCGTGACGGTCTTGTTAGGGTGAGTCGGGATATCGATCCGATACGCATTCTCGTTCACTTTGTCGACGACACGGTACGAACCGTGCCACGCAAAGGCCAACTTCTTCGTCCGTGACTCGCCACTCTTCTTCCTGAAGAGCTGATAGACCCACACGGGCGCGCCAACCTCGTACTGCACCACCACGCGATCGCTCAGCCGCCGCTCGTGTCGGTCCTGCGCCTTCAGGAGCTGTCGTTCAACCAAGTGACGGGAGTCACGCAAGGTACGGTAGAGCTCACGACGGTACGTTGCCACTTCATTACTTTTCCATTTCTTGCCCAAATTCAGGAACGCGACGTCCAGCGGCAGCACCGGATCGCGCCTATAGAGAGAGAAGAAGGGCGAGTCGCCCAGTGCCTCGTGGTAGCCGTCCTGTAGGCAAATAGCACCCTCGGTAAACACAGATCCCAATCCGTCTGAGCTTCACTCACGTGCATTTTCAGCATGCCCATGATCGTGCCGTTAAAACGCTCCACCAGCCCTTGAGTCTGCGGGTGGTACGCTGAACCGTACATCTTCTTGATCCCCAGCGTCTGATAGAAGGACTTAGCAATTTCTGACGTAAAGTTCCGGCAATTGTCGCTCAGCAACCGTGATGGCACCCCGTGACGAGCGACCACTCCATTCACCATAACCTCCACGAAAGTCACCGAGTCTAGGCGGAGAACCGCGAACGCCTCAGCCCATCTCGTAAAGTAGTCAACAAACACGAGTATGTACTTGTTTCCTCGTTCGGTCTCGGGCAGAGGACCTACCGCGTCCACCACCAACATAGAGAACGGACCCGAGAGGTCCGCCACCGGCATTCGCTGCATCTGGCCAGCCTGCCACGGTCTCGACCCCTTTCCGCTGCCACACCGTGCACACTCGCGGACGTACTCCGTGACGTCCTTCCTCCAACCTGGCCAGAACGCGTGCCGCCTCACTTTCTCGAGTGGCTTGGTAAGGCCCAAGTGCGAAGACAACACATCCGCATGACAGTAGTGTAGGACGGTCTCTATGTACGGTAAAGGCACCACAGGGACGGTCAAGGACCGAGCAGGTCCGACCCGAGCCGGCAAGTGTACCTTTCTCATCAGCAAACCGTTCAGCACCACGTAGCGAGATCTCATCTTCACGATTGTAGCTCTCAGGAACGGATCCAAGGGCAGAGCGCCATCCAACAGGAACCCCACCAGCGCCTTCACCCACGGGACCTCCTGCTGAGCCTGCACGAACTGGTCGAAGTCGAGCTCAAACCGGTCCACCGGAGTCAGAGGGGTGTCTCCCGTAGGGGCGCCACTCGCGACTTCATTTGGCTGGTCTGGACACTCGTAGTCGACGTGCCCATCAGCCCGCTCGCCGCCTAGACCGAGTCCGTTGTCGGCCCCAGCTTGCTCCTCGACTGAAGTCGGAAGCACGTCTTCGACCGTGTCTTCCGGGTTCAGCAAGTCTCGCATTGAGATAGCAGCCACCGTGTCCATAGGAAGCCTCGATAGACCGTCCACATGCCCCATAGAGGTACCGGGCTTGTGATGTACCTTAAACTGCAAATGAGAGAGTTCCATAGCCCACCGTGCCAACTTAGCGTTCGTAGTACGGTTGCCTGGACTGAAAACCCAAGTCAGAGCCTGGTGACTCTGACTTGGGTTTTCAGTCCAGGCAACCGTACCTGGTGGTCCGTGTACAGGTCACACTCCCGCTTGTCGAGGTAACATCGGAACTTCCTAGTCGCCCAGACGACCCCCCAACACTCGATCTCAGAAATGCCGTCCTGTTTCGTGATCCAGTTCTTCTGGGACCCGGTCAACAGCTTACTCGCGTAGGCCACTACACGGTCGCGACCGTCCACTTCCCGCATTGAGCAAGCGCCGACAGCGTAGCGTGAAGAGTCCACGTACGACTTGAACCGTTTCTTGCCGTCCGGATAGACCAATATCGGCGGCTTCAAAAGCGCCCGCTTCAATTGTCTAAACGCAGCTTCACAGTCCTCGTTCGACACGAACGGTGCGTCTTTCACTTTCAACCGTTCCAGAGGCGCCGAAATCGAAGCGTACCCTGGGATATACCGACGGAAGTAACTCGTCAGACCCAAGAACGAACGGATCCCATGCACGTCCACCGGACGCTTCACATTCATCACGGCCTTCACCTTCTCAGGATTAGGCAGGATTCCAGTCGGGGTGACGATGTGTCACAGGAACGCCACTTGGCTGCGTCCCCAATGACACTTCTTCATCTTGAGCTTGAATCCAGCCTGCTGGAACCGTGTCAGCACTTGGCGCACGCGAACCAGATGGGTAGGAAAGTCCTTGCTGAATATGACGCAGTCGTCGAGATAAACCAAACAGATTCGCCACTTAAGATCCACCAGAACGGTCTCCATCAACCGTTCAAACGCGGTAACAGCGTTACAAAGGCCAAAAGGCATCACCAACCATTCGTATAGACCGTAGTTGCACGTGAAAGCGGTCTTAGACACGCTGTCCGGGTGCATTGGCACGTTCCAGTATCCAGACGCAATGTCCATTGTCGAGAACAATTGAGCATCGCCCAGCACATTCAGTATATCATCTATCAATGGCATAGGATAACAGTCCTTCACCGTTACCGCATTTAATTTACGGTAGTCAATGCAGAACCGTATCCCACCGTCCGGTTTTCGAATCATTAGGACCGGGCTCGCCCATGGACTGTTCGAGGGCCGAATCAGGTTCAGCTCCAAGTACTGCTGAACCTCCGCCTCCACGACCTCTCCTTCGGCCAATGATACACGGTACGGCGGTTGCTTGATCGGAGAACTATTCCCAGTGTCAATCTCGAACTGCAATAGATCCGTCCGCCCAGGTTCTTAAGAAGAATCCACAAACATATTCCGGAAACCGTTCAGTTCCGCCTGGAACAGTTCCTTCTGCTCCGGGGACAACTTCGACTCGGAGAAGTCGGCCTCCATCCCTTCCGCTTTGTCCGGGGGAACGTCGGGGTTCGAGGCCTTCACCTTTTCGCCGTCGTCCGCCTTCCTCGCCTCCGACACGGACGCCGCACGCTCGACCCCGGGCTCTTGATCGTCGGCAGGCACCATTTCTTTTGCTCCACCGTAGCCGACTCGAAAGTCGACTCCGGGATGACGGACGTACTCGCAATGACCGTTCCTTTCCTGATCCAGTACTCATCCGTAGACGCATTGCAAACCTCGACAATGACCTGGCCATCCTCGACCGTGCCTAACGACCGCGCCGCACACAGTGTAGGAGGCAGACCCAAAGAACCTTCGACCAACACGATAGATTTGTCCCCAATAGAGCCGACGACTCGAGTCGTAACGAGAGCTTGGCCCAGCGGCGGTAGTCGCACCGATGTCGCCATCGCTGTCATGTACGACTCCTGCACCATCGTGAACCCTAGCGACAACACTTCACCAGAACTCTTCAAAGTCAACGTGCGGTCCGCCACGTCGATCACGGCGCCGAATGCGCCCAAAGCATCCACTCCCAGGATCGCATCGACATGCAGTCGATCCGCTACCAGCACGCTTAGCGAGACTTCCACCGTTCCGAGACGGAACGCCAAGCTGATCCAACCCCGGATTCGCAACTTGTGCCCCGACGAGCTTCGCACCAGCCCTTCATACGGCTCAAGCGGCTCCGAAGCCCGTCCCAGTCGCTTCAGCACGCGACGATCAACCAGACTTAGGGTAGCGCCTGTATCAGCCAGCATTTGAGACGGTAAACAGTCAATATAACCACTTGATAGTGCCTCAAAGTTGCCAACCGCGCACACCACCCGGCGTCCATCTTCCACGGCACGATACGCATCATCTTCGGCGTCCTCATCATCATAGACCCCAAAACCATTTGGAAGGTCCACCGTGACAACGTCCACCAGGCCAGTTTTTGGCAGTGGTGTCCGAGCTGGACGTTCGTTCCTCACCACTTCAACGTAGTGAGAAGCGTCCTCGTCACGCTCAGGGAAGAACTCCACTTCGTCCATTACTTCGGCATACGGCTTGTAAAGCGACGAGAAATCGAAAGCGACCACCTTGCCGCGGCGACGGCGACGGCGACGCTTAGCACTCGGCGTCTTTGACAGCCCCGCCCGATCCCATAGCTCTAACCATATCCTCCGAGAATTGTCGTCAAAGTAGGTCCTCATCCAGGAACGCAGGTGCTCCCCAGAACCGGCGTTCACGCTCCGTAGCTCCTTGACACGGTCGGCGTGCCACAGGAGTCGCTCTTCATCAAAATCAGGAACCTTGTCACGCTGCGGGGGAACTTCCACCGTCCCTTCTTCACCGTCAGGCGGTTCTCACGCCACACACTGACCGTTTTCATAGCTTCTAGCTTCCTGCAGGAAGCGGAACACTGCTTGCCGCTCCACCACACGCGCGACCGTTGAATCTACGTCTCGCTCGTTACTCAGGACGGGCACCGCTTCGACCACGGCGACTGCTCCACCAGGACGCTCGAGGTTCGCGGTCCTGACCGACTCGACGGTCACCCGCGCCTCTGAGGCGAACTCTTTGTCTCCGCTCGACGGCACGGACTCCACATAACTCCCACTCTCGACACTGCTCGCCTTTTTCGGGCGGGCCGGTGCCTCAACCGCCGGACCGTAGACGACGCTGACCACTGGACTCCGGAAGTCACGGTTCGCGCGCTTGGCTTCCTCAGACTTGTCGAGCATTTCTTCAAACCAGTTCTGCCAATACTCCGGCGAACCATGCAAGTCTGGGGACGCCTGCCGCGTCCGTTCCACCACCTCCAGAGAGATCCCAAGTAGGCGTGCCAGATCTTCCGACGACGGCTCGGCTTGAGCCTCCGCATTCTTGGCGACACGCTTATGGAGTTCCACTTCGTCCAGCGGGTACAGTCGGTCCTCGAGCTCCTTGTTGTACTCCTCGGGCTCGGGGACGACGACCGTGTCGGAGAGGATGGAAGCCTCCTGGCCTGGTTCACCGTTCTCCATCGCATCAAGTTCTTCGTCCGAGAACAGACGATCGAAGCTCAAGACGATCTCCACCTCCGGCGGGACCGTACCGTCCTATTTCACTGTTTCGGTCGGCAAGGCTTCCCTCACCGTCCAAGGCGAGAACAGGCAGTCCGACAGGTCGTACGCCTCGTCACCCCACTCGTACGGCGGCGGCGCGTCGGCAAACGGCGCCGGCGGCTCCTCCATACTCTCGTCCTTGACCTTTGCCACATACGGCGGCGGCGCGTCCGCAAACGGCGTCGGCACCTCCTCGTCTACGTTCACGTCCTCAATCGCGACGGCCTTGCTCGGTTCGTCCCCGAGCTCCCCTTCGCACGGTACATCACCCGCGTTCACCTCCGTCGGCTTGGTCTCTTCCTCGACCGACTCGTCCTTCCCCACTTCACTCGTCTCCACCCCATCCGACGAGGCGTCCAAGCCTTCCGACACGGCGCGCACATCCGCGTCGGTCTTCGAGGCGACCCAGTCCTCGTAGACCTTCTCGTGCTTCAAGTCGTCGACCTTCACCACGAGGTTTTCTCCTTCGTCATCCGTACTAACCACAATAAATTCAGCTTTCTTTTTCTCGATCTTGTTCTTGTTTTCTCCATGCAAAACATCATCCAAGGTAGGCTCCATTCCGTCCAGCTCCGCCGATACATTCATGCAAACATCCACCGTCGGGACCGTCCCCTCCACTTCGTCACAGTCAAGATCCTCGCCCTCCGAGTCATTCACTAGATAAGAGGAAGGAGTGACTCTCTCCTCCCCTTCCTCCCGCCCTCTTCATTGAGGCGGAGACGTCTGCGCACCCTCCCGCAGACTCACGGCTAGACCTCGGAGCGCCGCGACTTCGGGGCACCCCGCCAACGAGTGACCGTCCTCCTTACAGAACCCGCACTTCATTGGTCCTCGGCCACCGTTCCTGGCCGCAGGAGCCTGGCCACCGTTCCGACCACGACTGGGTCCTTCCTCGCACTCCACGGCGATGTGACCGAGTTCTCCACACTGGTTGCATATCATCATCTGTCGTCGGCAAGTCTCGCGTGAATGTCCAACGTAGCCACACCGTCCGCACACGGGCGCTCCTTCTTGCGTCCGTGAATCAGCCCCCATGCGAATCCCACGAGGTCGACCGTTCCCAGGCTGAGCGTTCCCACCCGAGCCGGGGCTGGATGTCGTGGCCGACACATTCGGCATGCGGTTCCTCGGCGAGCGCGGCGGCTGCCACTGGCTCCGCATCATCTTCTGCTGCCACTGCTGCTGCTGGGCCACGAACGTGGTCATCATCTCCGTGAGCTTGTCCAGCTTCGACGACGTCTCCGCGGTGGCCACGTCCGCCGGGCCCGAGCTAGCGCCCGCTGTCTTCTTGTCCTCGGGGAATTCGTCATCTTCTTCTATGGGACGGGACATTTCCTTGGCCAGCAGCCACTCGCAGGCCTCGGGAATGTCGCGCGCCGGACCGGAATCAAGCGAGGCGAGCATACGCTTGTTGCCCAGCCCGCGTCGGAATAACTGGTACATCATCTGCGGGTTGGGATAGTCCAACGGGTCGCAGAGGTCGGAGACTCGATCGCCCCACTCCTCCACGGATTCACCGCGTTCACGCTTCATCGTCTGCAACCGTTCCCACAGTTCGTCGGCCGTTCTACTCAGGAATTGGTTGTGGAACCGAACCTTCAGAGTACTAAAGGTTTTAATGGTAGAGTTATTCCACCACCTTTCCGCAGGCCTCCCTTTGATCTTCTGACGGAAAATCAATAATCTTGACTGATCAGGCAGGTGTGAGGTGTGAGCTTCAAACAGCTCCCAGAAGTCACGAGCCTTCTCGGTCGTCGCCATGTCCGAGTAGAATACCGGAAGCACCTTCATCACGTTCGACACCATCGACGACAAGTCGTACGCACTTCGTGTCGGTGCCCGCGAAGCCACTGTGCGGTACGCACCACCGTGACTCGCAGGGGCCGGTTGTTTCTTGTTAACGGGTACAGCGCCTGGGGCCGGAGTCTTGGGCCGGATCACCCTGTTGGTTGGCTCTCTTTGGACATCCTGCTTGACTTTCGGCTCGGTCTTCACGGTCGCGCCCCAACCACCGAGGTAGCTCGCTTGGGCACCAACGCTCCAGCTGTACATGGGAGGATTCGGCAGCCGCCGTTCCGTCCCAGTGTACAACGGGATGAACCCACTCGGGCTTCGCGAGGGCACTTCTCCCGGTTCCTCCTTCACATGAGCTTCGTAGTATGACCGCAAGGGCGACTCCTCGACCGGCACCGGGTCGTCGTATCCAAAGCCTGGTGACCAGTAGACCACAGGCGCCGAAGTTGAGCCACTCAAACCCTCGGCGTCACGGTCCCGTGGCTTGTCAGCTTCGTGCATCGTCCTCTTCTCGTCGGGCTCTAGCTCGGCTTGAGCACCGTCTTCTTCACGCTCTTCCTCAGCGTCCTTGAACTCATCTCCCTCTTCATCAGCCCAGAGATCTCCCATCATCTCCTGGCGCAGGGACCTATGTCCGGCCGCGCTCGTCACCTTGGCCGTCGTCCCTGTTCCGATCTCGTCCCCAGCCGACGACGTCGCCGACGCCGACGCCGACCCACCAATCTCGCCCGCCCTGCGAAGTCGTTCGGCCTCCAGGCGTGCCACTTCCTCATGCACGGTCCGCTGCTCCACGGACCCTTCACCTTCTCCAACTCCAGACATCTTCTTACTTCAAACTTCAGGGGCTCCGAGCGAGTCGTCGACCAATACTTCCAGGGGCACCGAGCGTGCCGTAAACCAATTTCAGGGGCTCCGAGCGAGCCGTAGACCAACTTCCGAGGCACCGAGCGTGCTGTTCTTCACTCCACTTTCAGACCAGACCGTTCCACAAGTCTTGCACGGACGCCGAGACTTCTTGAAGACCCCAGGGACGAGCTCTCGATCGCGATTCCAACGCGCTGCTGTTACCTCACAAAGACCCACGAATCCCGATGCCCGACTTGACCAGACTGTCCGACGCTTACTTCACAGCGAAGCCAGTACCCTGCTCCTCCACCACGTGTCGCGAGCTGCCCTGGAAGGGACAGCTGCCGCTGCGAACGAAGTAGGACGGTACGGACAGTTAAGGAACAGATAGATACAACGAAGTCAAATACAAAGATTCAACTTGTTGTTTCCAAGACAAATTCACGACTGACCTACTCACCTGGTACGGAGGGCTCTGCCTCCCGCTCTCTTACGCTTCTCTTCAACTTGCGCGCCGTCGCGGCGCCGCCTTCGAGCCCTTCTTCCCGTCATATCACCCTTTCGCCCTTGGCTCCCACCACGGTTCACGCTCCGAGCTTCGTCGCGCCTGTGACCTCCGTCCTGCGATCTCACGGCACCTCCCACTCGAGGAACACGTCAGCGCTTCCATAGCGACTCCTCGCTCGCTTGGCCGGCACGCCGCCAGCTAATCCTCGCTAAAGTCCGATGACTGCACGGTCAGCTCATCTTCGACCAGCTGCTCTTCGAATAGTAGTTCGCACGTCGATTGGCGGGTGACGAGAACGGTCAAGACCGTACCCGAGACGGTGACCACCGTTCCCACTCGGGACAAGTACATCACTCGCAGGGCATGCCATGGCCAAGATTTGGAAGACAGGAGTCGCGCACAGTGCTGCACTCCGGGGCATGCCGCCTGTGAGCTCTTCGCGCTCGCGGGGAAGGAAGCCTAGGAGTGCCGCCAATCTCCGGGCCAGGAAGAAGGCGAGGGCGGCTCGTCGACGCGATGCTGCTGAAGGGGAGCACACGGCATCAAGGACGCCAAGCGAGGGCACGACCGCGGAGGACAGGGCAAGCGAGGCTGCGGGGACATCGATGAGCGAAGCTTCGGAGCCGGGGGAGAGACCCCAAGGTAAGGCAAGGAAGTCGGTGAGCGGTGTCACTAAAGTGAGTGTCGTTTGTGACAATCATGCGGCCATTCAGGCAGCAGTTCAGCCTGGTGCCTCCAGCGGCCCTGCGGTCAAGCCTGGCGACGATGGCCTTAATTGTGTTGCTGATGGTGACGGGGCATGCATTATCTGTGCAAACAGCAACAACCACGCAGTTGCAGATTGCGCGAACTGCAATTGCCGTCGTGTGGGTGCTGTGCACAAAACTGGGGACTGTGTAGCTATCCAAGATGCTGTTGCGACAGACCAGGCTGCTATTGACACAGACCCAGACGCTTCTTCCACGAACCAAACAACTGCTAACACAGACCCAGACACTACTTCCACAACCCAACCAACTGCTGACACAGACCCAGACGCTACTTCCACAACCCAACCGACTGTTAGCACAGACTGATCAGCTATTGGCACAACATGTACCGCTTCTGCCACCGTCCAGGCGGTTAATGGCACAGACCGGGTCACTGTCAACCATGACCAAATGTACTATCCCATATACGGGAAGTACTACACTGGATCTGATGTTACCGTAAGCTCAGACTATGCAACTACCGTCCAGACCTGGAGGGTGGCTCGAATCAATGACCGGTGTGACACGGCTCGTGGGCGTGAGTACCATGTGCTTTGGATCCACCGCAGAAGGAAAGTAGACGATACTATTTGCGCTCATGGGAACCGAGACATAAGTTGTTGGAGGATAATTTCGAGAAGGAGGTAGACCTCGTAGATCGCTGGAAGGCCTCCGATGTCGAGAAGTTTGAGGCCATCTGGAAGAACGATGAGTACGGAGTATCCCTGCTGGGAGCAGATACAGAGGGTCTTTGTCGGTTCAACGCGCTCAAACGTGCATCCGAGTTGGCGGGGCGGCCCGAGATCATCACTCAACAAGATATCGATCAGTTCGTCTAAGATGAACTTTCTCTCTACAACCATGACCCAACCAAGGGAGCCACGTGGGAAGTTGCGCGGCGCTTCTTGCGCCGACTTCGAGATGCAAGGCGTGCTTTCGTCTACACCGCCATGGTCAAGAACGACTTTGCAGTTGGAGGCCGTCGTGGGGCACGTGTTCTCGAGGAGACTCCTCTCGTCGACGGAATCAACGTCGTCGCAGCTTATAATCACAGCTTCGTTGGACATTGCATCGTGCTCACAGTTAAAGGCAACAAGCGACTCATCTACGACTTGAAGGAAGGTAAGCCAGTTCTATCGGCGGAGGACTGGATCAACTTCTATGCATTCGTTCGTCCATTTATCGTCTTCAAGTAGGACTAGATGATAGGAGTTGGTAGGGATTTTCGCGGGTTTGCCTTACTGATAATGAACTTTTCCTAGCAATCTGTTGTTGTGCATGGTATATATTTTGCGTGCCTGTATAATTCGGTAATATACCAGGGAAACCTCAATGAGGGAAAACCTTGTGCGAATAAAAAGATAATAAAAAGCCCAGTACCCTCTCTAAAGGACGTAAGATTCTCACCAGCCGCTGGGTGTTTGTAGTCAAGTATGCTGGTACAGGTGAGTCGACCGCTTCTAAGCGCGACTAGTTATCAAAGGGTTTCTTCAACAACACGGTGTTGATTACAACGAGATCTTTTCCCCTGTTATCAGAATGGAAGTACTAAGACTTCTCCTCACGATAGCAGCCTTGCTCGATCTCGAAATCCACCAAATGGATGTCAAAACAGCATTCCTCAACGGTTGTCTTGGGAAGGAGATCTACATGGCTCAACCGGAAGGTTTCACTATCCCAGGTAGGGAACACCTTGTGTACAAGCTTCTCGTGAGCTTGTATGGGTTGAAACGTGCTCCTCGTGTCTGGGATCAAACGTTGTCGACGTTCCTGGAGAGTCTTGGTTTTCATAAACTCGTTAAGGACAGTTGTGTATTCAAACGCATTATTGATGGAATTACCAGCTACATTGCAGTGTATGTTGACGATCTTCTGATCATTGCTCCAGTCCTCGTCTGTGAGTTGAAATCAGCCCTGAAGAAGCGATTCTCCATGACAGATTTAGAGGAGGTGAACTATTTACTCGGCTGGTCCATTCACCGTGACCGTACAAACCGAACGATATGTATCCACCAACACAAGTACGCTACAAAGGTCCTTGACCGTTTAAGCGATTACATTCCATACCCCATTGCAACTCCAGCAGAACGGAACGTTAAACTCTCCGTAAGCAGCCAACCTAGCAGTGAGGCCGAGAAAGATGCGATGAAAGATATTCCGTATCGCGAAACCGTAGGCAGTATAATGTACCTCATGGTAGGCACACGACCCGACATGGCATTCTACATGAGTGAGGTCAGCTAATTCATAGCTAATCCAGGCATGGAACACTGGAAGGCAGTCATCAGAGGGCTTAAGTATCTATCCGGAACGAAGGACTACGGTCTCCTGCTTAGTGGATCGCTCGATGTTACACCGACAATCTCGCCGACACCTTGACTGCATATAGTGGCTCTGACTATGCCAACGCCCCGACACGGGACGGTCAGTCGGTGGATATGTGACTATGCTCGTAGGCAGTCCAATCTCATGGCTTTCGCGCAAACACCACATTGTGGTACTCTCAACAACGGAGGCAGAATTCATTGCCTTATGCCACTGCATGCAAGAGATAATATTCCTCAAACTCCTCCTTCAAGAACTGGGTTTTACTGCAACCCAAGCAAATACAATTTACAACCAGAGCTGCATTAAAATCTGCTATAACACCGAACTTCATGGGAGGTCAAAGCACATTCATGTGAGATACTGTTTTGTGCAAGAAAAGGTTGAACGACACGAATTCACCGTCACCTACTGCGGTACAAAGTCCATGATTGCGGATATTTTTACTAAAGCTTTAGATAAGCATCAGTTCAGAGAACTAAGAGCCAAGCTCAGGATGCAATCCCTGGAAAATCGATCCGGCCACTCGGTGAAGTAAACTCACAAATGCATGAAGCGTGCCTATTCTCATTGCGTCTTTTTTTAGATCTTTTTCCCACGTCTTATTGTCCATTAAGGACTTGTATTCTGACTTTGCTGCTTTACGCCAATTAGCGTGAGTCGACCTCATGGCAGCTCGATACGTAGCGGGTTTTGTCACATACCGAATGGCTAGTAGTATGCACAGTAGCTTTCGCCGTTGCTCTCGGTCCTCTAAGTGTTCAGGAGAATCAAGGACGTCCACCGCTGTATCAATACGGGGTCGCTTGGAGACAGGCGAGGAGGTTGGGCCGGGCGCTGGTTCCGTTCGAAACGAGTAGTGTACTACGCGTTGGTCAGACGTGTGGGTTACAGTGTGATCAAGTGCCTCTCTGGGTCGAGGAATTTTCCGCTGCGAAGTAGACTCTGCAGTTTTAGGCGTTGCGGTTTTATGTGTCTGTGTTGGTACAGGGTGTTCCCTATATGGTGTGCTGTACGCACCCCAATTGCGCTTCAGTCTGTTGTCGGTCCCTACGGCAGTGAAGCACGAAATCCGCTCCGATTTCGACCGCAAACAATACGTGATGCAAACCGATCAGCGCTTCAGCTTTAAGGCACTCATGGCTGCTAGTACGGACCTGTACCAATTCGAAGTCAAGCCAGCGGCGACTTCAACGGCACTAGTTGCCTCAGGTAAGCAACGTTTATTTCTGCTTTTACACAAACGTCTTGGTCATCCTAACATCCGTTTCTTGAATAATCTATCTAGACGCCAAGCCATTCAAGGACTTGATAGATCTGCGTCTGTAACGCCTCCAGCAGATTTCTTCTGCATCGTATGCGAAGTCTCACCGCTCTCCCTTTCATTCTAATAGAGTTGTTGAACGTGCCACATCTCCTTTAGGAAAAGTGCATACAGACATCTGTGGTGCCGTTACTTCTTGATCTTTATCGATGACTTCTCTCGATTCATTTTACCTATCCGATCAAAGCCCGTAGCGATTTGTATGTCTTCTACGAAGACTTTAGGAAGAAAGCCCTGAATATTTTCAGAACGGATATCAGCGCTCTTGAATGGCGTCGCCAGCACATCGACGACGAAGATATCCGAGTGCTACAAGCCGATAATGCAAAAGAATACGAAAAGCTCGGGCGTCTGATATTCAAAAAGTATGGAACCCACGCGCAATTTACTAACGCATACACCCCTCAGCAGAATGGTGTCGCTGAACGCCGCATGCGTACTATTATGGAGCGGGTTCGGGCTCTGCTGCTAGACGGCAAACTCCCCAAGCAGCTTTGGGCCGAGTGTGCAAGTCATGTGACTACGCTAATCGATATGACGCCGAGTATAAAGACTGATGGCCGCACACCCTATGAGCTATGGTACAATCGTATCCCATCCATGAACTACATTAAAGTATTCGGGTGCAGTGCATACATCCACACCACGGAGCAATACCGAGACAAACTTGATGCTCGAGCACGGTAATGCATGTATCTTGGCATACCAGATCATAAGGAAAGGTACCGCTTTATGGTCATCAACATACACGCAATCGTTTATAGTCGCGATGTAGTATTCAAAGAGGACGAATTTCCCTCTCTATCCAACCTATTGCCCACCTCTGGATCAACGCTTGACTCGCAGACGCAGAGCGTCGTCGGGTTGCCTTTAGAGTCCATGACTTCCAGATCAACACGCCCAATACCTTCAATGGGAATCTGGTTCTTCCCACCAACTGTGATGGAGCCACCACTGGCAGTGATATCACTAAACCACTGGGGCTCGTGCGTCACATGCCGCGTGCATCCAGAGTCGATAGTCCACGTGGGGTCCAGGCGAACGTTGGCTTGGGCCGTAAGGCCTACGGGGTGGCACACTGTAGTCGCCACAGCAATCAGACCGGCATCGCGACGTTTCTGGCGAAACACCTTGCGGTTGCGACCAGTGTCATTGTCCTCATCGTCAGAGTCCGAGTCGAGGGAACGGTTCTTGGCGCGGTCTTGATCACAATGGTTTCCACGGTTGCCGTGCTTAGAGCCATCACTCCCCTTGTTCCGTTTGTCGCTACGGTTGGAGTTGTTGCGATCGTTGCTGTTGCAGCCACGGTTCCAGCTCTTATTGTCGTTGCGATACGGGTGGTCTCTATTCGTGTTTCCTCCTTTGAACGCAAAGTTCGCAGGAAGCACCGTGCTGGTCTTGACCCGACCGTCGCGTAAATCGTTTTGTAGACCACGACACTGGCGGATGTGGTGGCGCGGGCGATCGCAGTACGAGCAAACAGTACCAGTAGAGTGGACTGAGGATGGAGGTGTAGGCGCTGCAGCGACTAGAGCACGCTCATTCTTGGTTTCCTTCGTCTCCGGCATTCCGCTAGACAAGGTGTAGTGCTCTTGAGCCTGGAGCTCGCGGACCTTGCCTTCAATGCTCTGCTTCAGGTCCTCGTGCGGGATGTACTTCCTTCAACCCTTCCAGACACGGAGGTCATTCTTCCAAGACTTGGGCATGGAATTGTGGTGTAGCGGGATCAGCAAAATCTGCGAGATCGCTAATCCAACTTCCCAACTGCGCCCGAACACAAACTAACGGAGGGGGTACTCCGATTGGCCGTGATGTGTGCTGAACTGGGTCACCTTGTGTACCCGTCGGTAGGGCTGGATCTTGCTCTTCTGGTGTCTTCCCAAGTGTCAAAGCCTTGAAGTCGGGACAGTCTTGGCGAGACGCGGGGATGGGGTGGAGCGGCGTGGAAATCTTCACACAGCTCGCGGTTATATTCCCAGATCGAGTGGTCTTGCACTTGGATCTGGCGGCCTGGATCTGGATCCGGATGTGGGGTTGGCCCTTGTCCTTTACGTTCCTTTCCTTGCGATGCTTCCCGCTTCCTATAGCGGGGTATGTGGGTGTTGAGCGTCGAAGACCCGACCGGCCAAGCTGTGAACTCCGGTGGATCTGGGATCCGCACGTGAGGGTAGATCACTAGGAAGGTCTAATCTGGCCAATGTATTATCCAGACTTAACCAACACTAGATCTCTTACCGCTACCACTTCTACTTCTCGTTGGGTCAATGTAGTTCCCGTTTCCATGCGAGGGAGAAGGCGGTTGCGATGTCCAAGACAAATTCGATACTGATTTATGCTTAAGTCCGATCCCCTCCTATCTTCCTATCCTTCTATCCAGCTACCATCCCATCCGTACCTACCTGCTCCGTAGCCTCCCTTTACCTCCACCATGGCGTCATCCGGGCATCGGGCGTGTCGTAATCGCCAGATCCGCAAAGCTGGATCTGGATCCAGATCCGGAGTATCAGATCCATCTGATCCCAGATCCAGATCCGGATCCACCTCATCCCAGATCCAGATCCACTTCGCGCCGATATTCTCCTTACCATTGACCCACGAACCACCGACGTCCCCTCTCCCCGCGCTCCTCGTTTCCTCTCGGTGTAGATCTTCTCGATGCTAACATGTTGATCTTTCGCGTTTCTTGAAATGCACTTTACCACAATCGTCCCCTGCGCGTAGTTGTTACCGCACAACAGCAACACTTCGGGCACACTCTTCTCCTTGGCCATCGACTCGTTGTGGTTGCATTGTATTCAAAAGCTTAGACCCCCACTTCTATCCACATGACATGATTGATCCGCATGGCTATCCTCCAGATCATCAACTTGAACAATTTAAATTCCGTTTGCCGAATCCGGATCTCGATCCATGTTTTCTGTCGCAGTAATACGATGTTCTGGTAGATTTTCTGGGTTCATCGATAAGAGTCAGCAGACACTCAGGATGTCTTGCCTAGTTCTGACACACGTAGCGCCAGATCTCACATGTAAACATACAGGTACCCAATCCACCGATCTGCAACCACCTTGCAGATCCGTCGCCATACCTCCCACTAGAAGTGACCAGCTCACTCTAGTGGATCCCTGCCTCACTTCTCCTCGCGAGATTGCCTCACATCAAATCGGTTTCGACTCACGCGATCGTGCTGATAATCACTCAACATAGCTCCACAGTCGAGGCCTTTTTCATTTAGCCACGGCGGGGGTCACCGTAAATCGGTCTCCGTCGACAAGATCTCGCCCAAACGGTTCAGTGTGACAAGATCGGGTTGGTGTCCTTCATCTTCTACCACAATCCCGCCTTGCCGTCGGAGCGCGATTCTAGCCATACTCTCGGAACTGCTATTCCAATCACGCTTAACGTGCACAAGTTCGTGATTGGGCCAAACCCGGAGACGATCTCAAGCTTTCTGCCTCAGCAGCGTCAATCCTGGAGCCTTGCACTCGATCTCGCCTCTTACCTGGCGGATCACCAGGATGGAGCCTCCACAGAACACCAACCGTTGCTGATCTTCTCCTTTCAGCAGATCCATGCATAGAAATAACCCGTGGTATTCCGCCTCGTTGATGGTCAGGCCTTTAGCATACCCGGATCTCGCCCTTACCACGTCCCACTCAGGTAGCTTCCACAAGATGGCGCTGTAGGCGCCCCCATCGCGCTTGACACATGCAGATCCGTCAAAACTGGCGACCCAGAGTTCTTCGTCAAGGCGAACTGTCTGGATCGGCACCTGAATTTCATGTTGAGACTCCTTCTCGGGTGCGATCGCGGTCAAAGTCCAGTCTTCTTCGGATTGGGGCGTGATACTGGCGGCGATCGCCCCCAGGATCTTGTCCCCACCATTCGAGACACTCTCATTTACGTCACACGCGATCCCTCGTGCAGCGGGCGGCAACGTTTGTCCATTATCAATTGTCAGATGTTGGTTCCTCCAGATCAGCTGCAGATGGTCAATCTGTTCCGCAGTATTGATAGTCGGATCGCCTGCATGGATGTCGTTAATGGTCATTTCTTCCATCGCTGACATGACTTCAGGTAACACAACCATCTTCGCCTCAACATCTTCTGTGCGCAGATCGCCACTCTTGTGACAGCAGACTTGCTCGTCCGCGACCTGGTCCGCGCTAGAACCATCTGAGTTGGCGACTTGATCAGACGCCTGGTCCGACCCCTGTCTCTTCTTGTAATCCAGAGGCACGCCCCTTCCCATCTCATCACCTACTAAATCGTGCGAAACAGCCGGATCTAGGTCCCTTTTCATGCCACCATATGTTGAGTCAGCAGATCCACACCATGTCTCCGTTTGATTACCACCCTGATTACCACCCGATGTGACAACGGGTTGGTCAGTCTGTCCCAAATCATACAGATCCGCTGAATCCCCATCACCTTGCGTATCAGGCGTCGGGCCTTGCCGTGTCAACACATATTCCTGTCCCAGTGGTCTGCGTCGCTGCTGGTGCTGTCGGTGTCGGTCTTGCCGTGCGTGATGTCGCTGCTCATGACGTCTGTGTCGGCCGTCCTGTGCGTGAAGTCGCTGCCGGTGCTGTCGGTGCCGGTCGTCCCGTTGCGTGAAGTTCCTGCTGGTGCTATCGGTATTGGTCGTCCCGTGCTTGAAGCTGCTGCTGGTGCTATCGGATTGAGAGTTCTGGAGCGTGGTGCTGGCTATGTCGGCCTTCCGCCTCGTGATGCCGCTGCTGGTGCCGGCTGTGTCGGCCTGCTCCGCGTGAAGCCGCTGCGGGTGCTGTCATTGTCGGTCGTCGCGTGTGGGAAGCCGCTGCTTGAGCTGTTTGGTTTGGACAGATGATCACGAGCTTGCGGGCACGAAGGAGCAGAGTGATGGTCAACAAAACAAAAATGTTGTAAGTGCAATTGGATGGACAGGGTTATGGCTAAGGTCTATCCTAGTGAACTCTGGTGAAGATGTAGCGAGGTGGATGCGGGGGGCAAAGTGGCCGTTGCGAACAGAACTGCAAGTGAAGCCTTAAGAGCACGTATACCCGCAATCCTGTTCTCTTGCGGAAACCTCGGGTCGTCAGCGTCTGTATATGGGGTGCTGTCAGGAGAAGCAACCTCTTCAAACTCCCAGTTCCAATAGGAATCATCGTTGTGGGATGCAACGAAGTCACTATCCATTTGGTCATCTGCAAAGACCTCTTGGAGGTATTCTACCCAGCTTGGAAATATATCTTCAGCATCAATTCCGTTACCAATGTCGTCCAAGTCGTCTTCCTCCGTCAACCCCACTGTATCCAGCTCTACCGTTAGCGATAAAGGAGTGCTTTCTCGAGAGAGCTGCCAAGGTGATGCTTGTGATGTTGGGGTTCTATGGCGGGGTGATCGACGTACAGCTGGAGAAGTTGTGCGCCGAGTAGGTGCTTGTGTTGGTGTTTTGTTTGTGGATGCCATCGTACGTCCCTGAGGGGTTCATGGTGGGAGCGTTCCACCCGATAGCTGCATTCGTGGGATGCCAACTCGTTGCGGGGATTGATACACCGGGATCTCACGCTGGTCATCCACATCTCTATCTACGATCGGTCGTTCGCTAGCATCATCTAGAATTCTAAATACCGTGCGCTCATTCGGGATCGAGCCTTGATCACGCTCGCGCATGTACTGTCGGATGTACTGTGTATCTTGAACTTTCGCCGATACAATGTTATTCCGCCTTGGGGTATGAATCATGCCGAGTTCACTGATCAGCCTTTCTGTAGTTGCTGTATTCATAGCTATCGAAAGCAATCGGATCGCCAAATCGGGTAAAGGGCTTGCTGGCTTTTCTCGTTTTACATGCTGCCAAAACTTAATCTTGTTCCACTGAAGTTCTCTGGGGTGAGCAGATGTCAACGTGTTCGCAATCCAATCCATCATATCTCCACGAATGCAGCCAGCGTCATCGCCAATAAGTCGGCGGTAGTAATACACAGCAAACTTTACCCGCTGGGTTGATGAGGCTATTTTACCAGCATATTTGGACTGCTGAATGAACTTTTGAGTATCCAGCCGCATTTGATCGTCTAAAATCCCATCTACGAGCCGTTCTTGCACTCCAGCTAACCGCTTACGCTCATCATTTTTGCTTACTAGGGTTCGCTCTTCATCCATGGTCGATGGTTTTAACAGGAATGTCAACATAAATAGTGGCTGCTCGCGTTGTAGCCAACGAGCCTCACGACAATGCACCAATCCATCTCGATACTCCGGATTCGATTCCATAAACCCCAAGAACATTTCTTGAAATGATATGACGACATCGGCCAATGTGTTTTCGTCGCGCTGTAGTCGGTATGAAGCTTCGAAAAGAGGTCCGATCACGTGTTCAGCCTCTGTTAGCTTCCTCCAAAACGTAGTATCACTAAACACCTTCAGGCAAGAAGGGAAGTCGTTATGCCCCGCGGTATTGACTGCTGAGGATCTCCAGTGATGTTCGAACCCGCAGTAAGGATGCAAAACCGCCTTGCATGCTATTCCATCGTGTTTCGCACAATGTAAATAATGCAAGCGGCTTGCCATAGCACATCTTCATGAGTGCTCTAGCCCGTACGAGCCACTTTGATGAGGAAGCGTTGAGGCATTTGACCGCTTTCGTAGCCTCTTTCGCAACAGCAGCGAAAGTTGATTTCAAAACCGCTTTAACAATGTTGTTAACGCAATGTGCAAAGCAAAATAGAAACGTAGTCTTAGGTCATCGAAGCGCCAAATGCGGCGAGCCCTCCCACACTGTCCCGCGTTATCCGTGACAATTGCTCAAATCTGCCATCCCTCACTTAATGCCACGATCGGTCGATAAATAAGTATGGTAGAAAATTGCCAACTTGAATTTCTACTAGTAGGCGGAGCGCCTACTAGTAGAATTTCAAGTTAGCTCTTGTTTCTGCTGCTTTGAAAATCGCTGACGCGCAAGCGTCGCGTGCATACCCATTTGGTATTTTCAAGTGGCAGTTCGAAGGCATCCCCGCGTCGAAAGAAGCGCCCCCCCCTCGTGAAGCCTAAGAAAGCACGTCAGCGATTTTCAAAGCAGCAGAGAAAATTGCCAACTTGAATTTCTACTAGTAGGCGGAGCGCCTACTAGTAGAAATTCAAGTTGGCAATTTTCTACCATACTTATTTATCGACCGATCGTGTACAAGGGCGCTGTTAGAGTACTTGTGTCCTGATATCACAGACTACTTACCATCACGACGAGTATTAGGTGGTCGTATTGTGAAGAGCCACGCTGCACACTGTCGCGAGATACAAACGCGCAATTTGAAGGAGAAGCAAATTATTACGGGAGGATTTGTCAACTTTTTGTCAGATGTATGACAAAATATTGCTCGGGAGCATCTACTGGGCTGTCAGCTGCTTCTCTTTGGACGTGCGCTAACATATGCGCTGCCGCAAGCAGGGTCACGGCATGATGGAGTGGCGATGGCCCAAGAGATTGAAGGCCCGCGTGCAGTGGTTGCACGTGTAGTAGGTGTAACCACCTTTGCTTCGAGGGACATCCTCCCGTTTCGTAAAGTGATCGCGTTGTGGAACGTGAGGGCGTACCATGTTGACTACAGGCACGAGATAGCCGACACGGGTGACACCACCAGCGACAACTACCACAAGAACTCCTAATCAGACACGGCTTCACGCAGAAGAAGGCCAACACGGACGATACCAACGCCAACTCCACGCACGAGATGCCCCACACAGATGGCAACCGCAGTGCCTTCACGCACTAACGCCCCGCTCCACAGGCACCCGCAACAACTCCACACACGTGACCTCCCAACCCGACAGCAACTGCAGCGACTTCACGCACGGGACCACCGGCAGCGACTTCACGCACGGGTCGGACAACACAGACGTCACCAGCAGCGGTTTCACGCAGCAGAATGTCGTCACCGACAGCACCAGCAGCGACTTCACGCACGGGACGGCCGATCCAGACAGCGTCAGCAGCGACTTCAAGCAGCAGACGGCCAACACAGACAGCACCAGCGGCGACTTCACGCACGCGCACTGGGTGCCAACAACAGCAGGGACTTCACGCACGACCAGCGCGACTCGAACAGGAAGCAACTTCACACGTACAGGATGTTCGACTCGAGCGACTCGAGTGAACACTTCACGCACAAGGGGGGATCGTTTTATTAGACGAAAAGACTCCCAATTAGTTTGACATCAATAATGTATAGTATACAGTTATTAAGTGTTCCAGATTCAGCGGCAGATACAAAAGGGCGAATCGGCGGGAATTGGCCGCTGTAAGTTGCTGGGGGAGGGCTTGAGCTCTAGAGAGGAAATGTAGGAATGAGATTCACGTTTAACCTCCGGTGGTCCTAAGCCTGCGATGCAACCACATTCGTCTGTTTGTTAGCAAAGGGTACCGCCGGTGGCGACAGACAATCCCATCCCGAGATACCCCGCCGAGCTCCTGCATAGTTGGAGCTGCGGCTTGCTTGCACCGCTTTACCAACACCTCCCCACAAGCAAGCACTTCGGATCGTCACCCGGAAGAGCTGCGGAGACCACATAGGCCACGCTTGTAGGCAAGTGATGATTTTGACAAAGCTTTTGTGAGCAAGTCGGCGGGGTTCTCACCTGTCGGGACGTACTGTAATTCCACCTTGTTGGACTTGTGTGCATCTTTCACGTGGTCAAAGCGCACAACGACGGCCTTCTGAGCATTTGACGATCCATCCTTCTTGATGCGACTGATGGCTGGTAAGCTGTCCACTTGCTGGTTGATCGCTTCGGTCGGGTTGCTGCCCTCCAGCTCAGCTATCACCAGTCGTATCCACTCGGCTTGTTGGAGCCCTTCACAGGCTGCTATGGACTCGGCCGTAGTACTGGACAGAGCCACCACGGTTTGCTTTAGCGTCCCCCAGTGCACCGGGCACCCGTGCAGATACACGATGAAGCCCGATACCGAATTTCTATCGCTCAAATCATTGGCTCAGTCTGCATCAGTGGCAAGTCGTATTCCTTCGTCATTCGGCTCCAACACAAGCTTCATGTCCTGGGTCGAGTTCAGATATTGTAGGACGTATTTTGCAGCATCCCACGCGGTTTTGCCTGGCTTGGAACAGTGACGAGATAATTGATTGACTGCAAACAAGAGTCCGGCCTTGATACTCGAGCCAAGAAAAGCAAACACCCAACAACTTGCCGGTATGGCATGTTGCGGATTGCTTTCCCCTCCGAGTCACTGAGGCTTTCAGTTCAGAAGTCGAGCCTAGTGTTGGGAACCATCGGCGTGTCTGTGGCCCGCGCAGGCAGCATCGCAAACCGGTACAGAATTTCCTTGATGTACACCTTCTGCGAGATATCGACGCTTCCCTTACTCCGATGAATCGTCATGCCTAGAAATTTCGATGGAGACCCCAAATCGTTCACCTGGTACTTCAGTGTCAGCGCCGTCATCAGCCTCAGCACGACTTCTTCGTCTTGGTGAGCAATTAGGATGTCGTCTACGTACAGCCACACCAGTAGAAGGCCTGAGGCGTCCCGCATATAATACAGGCACGCATCACCGGTTGTAGGCGTTAGTCCATAGCCTTTCAGGAACACATCGAACTCCAAATTCCACAGACGGCCAGCCTGCTTCAGTCCATGCAGGGCTCGTTTCAAACACCGGACTTTCTGCTCTTGGCCTCGCCGCTCAAACCCGCGCACTTGTTTTACTTACGCTTCTTCTGTCAGCCTCGCTTTGCGATAACTCTGCCGGGACGTCTCTTTGGCGTACGCACATGTGGTGTTTTGCCGCGAGTACCAGAAAGATCTTGACGCATACGAGGTCGATGACCGGAGCATGTGTGAGCACATAGTCTCGCAGGAAAACTTGTCTGTTACCGCACGCGCAGACTCTGGCCTTGTACCGTTCGATCCCGCCGTTGGATCTAACCTTTAGTCGAAACTGTACTGTGTTCTGCAGCGCCTTGCCCCCAGCTGGGAGATCCACCAAGGCAAAGGTGTCATTGGCTTCTAGCGCTCGGATTTCTTCTTCATTGGCTCGGCGCCATTCTCGCCACCGTGGGGACATCCGCGCTTCACTGAGGTTAAGAGGTTCCTTCACTACGTCTGCCACAAGCATGAAGCCTGAAGTGAAGTTCCGAGTGGATATGCGTTCCGATCGACGCACCCTCGTCAGGTCAGAAGTACCGTTGAACTCTTCGACTGCTGGCTGGGGCATGCTGGTGTCCTGGAGTGCGCGTGCTGCCGCTTCCTGCTGATGTATCCGACTTGAACTATTAATGAGGTTGTCGGTGATTGGTGCATGTTCTGGATCGCGACCGGCGTCCTCCTCCTCCCCATGTTCTTCTGCTGCCACGTCGTCAGCGGGAAGAACAACTTCATCGTAGGCCATGCGGTCGAGAAGTAGGACATCCGCAGAATCCCGGACACGGCGAGCATCGCCCAAGACGTAACCACGATAACCTTTTGTGGTGAAGCGAGATCAAGATTTTTCTACCCGTCGCCTCGATCAAGGCGTGAAACACCTCGCGAAGGTGTCAAAACCCTTACCCAAGGATGTCAAGTCCAGAGAAGTAATATCCAAGTGATACCCGGCATATCCGATACAGATCATGGACATCGATCTTGCCAGGGATGATGCCGATCTCGAAGATAGGCTCTGGATCTCGGCCCCACGTGCGCCGTAAACATCTGGCAGAGAGGCAGCAACGCGACAGACGACCAAGGAAGCCAATGAGAACGCACCAAAGCCGGGAGAGCACTCGGTGGACACAAGGAGCACAGGAGAATGGTAGAGCATGTTGTAGGCAAAGGCTAACACATTAAACAGAGTTGAATGTCCTTCCTTCTTCACAAGTGGTCTTCGCCTTCGCGCTACCGGGTACGGGATATACTTTGGCCCACCCGACGCTTCGCAAGTCGACGAACCCCTCCAAGATCGAATTACTCCGGACGCCAGGATAGCTTGGCCCAGCGTCCGTCAACCCTCATTACGACCCACCGCTAAAGGAAGCGGCAAGCAAGGAAAGGCAAAGGCAGGTCACATACCGACCCCAAGGCAACCCCAGGCCCAGATCACACTGGCCTGCGAGTCTCGATCTCGACAACCCAAGATCGACGACTCGACCCTACATCGGCGCAGCGAGTAGAAGTATCCCCGCTGCTGCCCCCGTTCCCGCTGTCCGCCAGACAGCCCAAGGCTAGACCCAAGCGCGTCTTCCGAGATCACCGAAGAGCGATCCAGCCCTCCGACGGGTACACAAGGTGAGGATCAACACACTTCACGGAAGATCGGAGTACCCCCTCCGTTAGTCGGCCTTTCGGGCGCCGTGTGCAAGAGGATCACCGCGATCTGCAAATTTCGCGGAACCACTTCGCCACAATGGTGCGCGTGCCCGGATCTTTGAGTGACTCGGGGTTTCACCGTGAGTCCCTTCAAGAGGATGCGCAAGAAGAGTTTGGACAAGGGAATGATGCGTCGACGGAAATCGGATCGCCGACGACGCCGCTGAAGCAAGATCGATCCGCGGAGCGGCGGAGCTTTGGGAGGGGCTCCACCGACGGAACTGAGGAATGTCCGGCGACGGACCTCGAAGAAAAACCTCTACCACCTCCCCAGGTCCCTTCGGGGACCCCCGCGGGTCTAGATTCGCGTCTAGACCCGCCGGACGAAAGTCCACCGGCGCAAACCGGAGTTCATTCGTCCACCCAACCTCTCGGTGCAAAATCGACAGCCAAGAAGAAGTCGTCGAGATCGAAGTGCTCGGGGAAGAAGATGAAGGCACCAGACTCCGATGCCGACGACTGTGCTGATTTTACACTGATGAAGATCGAGGACGAGTTGGCTGTGGCGTACTACAAGAAGGAGTTGTATGCCTTTTTGATCGAAGACGTCGGAATGCAGATTCTCCGACCGAAGATTGTTGGAGACCTCCGGGGCCCAGTATCGAGACCGTCACCTGGATCGAACAAGCTGGACGCAGCAAAGGCACTGCTACGCCTGCTCAAGGAAGCAGACATAGTCGCGGGATCGTTCGCGACTGGAGCTCTCTTCGACCTCGAACTCAGTGAGATCGAACACACCAGCCAGAGCCTGTTCGCGCTTCTGAAGCCACTGGTGGGTGAGGTCGCCGGTTCACAGGAGCACCCGATATCGCTAACACCGAAATCGGCAAGGCCAACAAGAACACCAGCGAGATCGACGCCGGCGCCCAGTCCCGGAGATCAGACAGCAATGTCGTCCCCGTATGTGTCTGCCACTGAAGAGGTGGACTCCGACAGCACCAATGACAGTCCTCGTATGATGCTGGGTCCGTCGGGGGCAGCCATGCTGCGAGATCGAGCCAAACGAGCGGCAACTTCGTCAACTGGCAGTACCAAGATCGCAGTCGTCGACCCGAAGACTCGCTCGCCGGAGAAGCTTGAGTCCTTCTTACAGTCGGCAATGGAACGATTCTTGAAGGAGCAGCAGGCGCCACAGGCGTGCTTGAAGCCGAGCCTGACTGGAGATCAAGATGTGGAAATGGAGTCGGTTGAATCACCAACTCGGTTCCCCCCGCCAGGAGAATACGATCCTGACGATCTTGATCTTGGTCAACCAGCTCGTGTATCGATTGCTACGACAACGACGACGACGCCTGAGGCTAAAATATCCGCGTATCGGTCATGTTGGAACTGAAGGAATTCTCAGGAAAAGATGGCGACGAAGATCGAGCTCGATCTTGGGTTGGGAAGGTGAAATCGGCATTCATCCGTGACCAAGCATCCGATGAAGAGAAGTGCTTGGTCTTTGGTGATCTTCTCACGGGGCCGGCCCGGAATTGGTATCGCCAACTCAGTCGCACAACCCGCAGCACCGGGAAGGATCTATTCCAGAGCTTCCAAGTTCAATACTGCGGTCGAGGTGTCTCCGTGGCGCGGCAATACTACCATGCCCGGAAGCGATCTGATGAGTCTCCTCTCGAGTACTTGCACCGTCTCAACGTTGCAGGACTTCGCGCTCGCATTCAGGTCAAGGACGGCCCGTCGGAGGTACGACGGGAGCACGAGAACCACTTCATCGAGACGCTGGATGATCGCGATCTGGCAGACCGGCTTGCCTTGTTGCGAGTCCCGGACGCGGATACACTGGAAGAGGGTCCTGCGATCTCGCCAGCGCTCCACGGCGCGGCAGAGCAAGACCGTGTATGGCTCCGTCAAGCCCCGTCAGAAGCCTCCCGCCGCGGCTGGTGCCCCTGCAGTGCGTGCAGTTCAGGTGCAAGCCGACAACAGCGAATCCGAGATCGAGTCGGAGGAATCTGACGATGATGGATGTCTTCGTCGCGTGTACGTCGCTGCAGCCGAAAATCACGGAGGATCACCAGGCCGACGCCAGTCCGATCAAGATCGAAGTGGTTTACACCAGGACGGCGACCTCGGACAAAACCCCAGATCGGTCGACATGGGGGCGCCTTCCAAGAGGTGCTCACACTGTGGGTCCCGCAAGCACGATGTTCTTGGGTGTTGGAAACGATTGACATGTGAGAAGTGTGGGAAGAGGGGCCACCCGTCAGATCGATGCCTCTTCGTCTGTAAGGCGTGCGATGAGATCCATGACGCTGGTAAGTGCCCCATGGAGGAATTTTACAACATGATTCGCCAGTGGTACAACCCTACCAAGCATGGAGGTATGTTGCCAGAGTCAGTGGAGAAGATGTTAAACTAGGACGCTCGCCGGGGTTGAATCCGGTACGAGCCGAGCGTTCTAGGTTCTGCATTTATGCATACATCGAGAAGCAGTCGGAAGTGACAGTAAGCAAGCTGACCGACAATACACGTGATCTACATGGAAAACCTACCGCCTCCGTATCAAGTCTTCACAAGATTGATGATTATTCCAGATCGGACGTGAAGATGGCTTTGGAGATCGCGTCAGGTGAATCGCGTGGTTACTGGAAATACCACGTTCCTGACAAGAAGTTCAAGCAAGCGAAAGCTGTGGGGAAGATCAACAATGAAAAGGCAACTTTGTTGTTTGACAGTGGCGCCGAGGTGTCTATTTTGGACATCGCCTTTGCTCGTAAGGTAGGGTGCTACGTGGACAACAGTCAAACATTGGAGTGTGAGGGAGTGGGAGATTCACCATACATGGCGGAAGGACGTACCCGTCTCAAGATCACGCTTGCTGGATCGTTGGTGTACTTCTTCGACGTGTGGGTTGGCCCTCCGACCGGTGGTCAGGACTTGATTCTTGGGATGGACTTTATGGTCCCCGCTGGTATTCGCCTCGATCTAGCCGATGGATCGATCTGCTTGCCAGACGAAGTCCGAATCCAGCTTGCGGGGCGACGTTCGATGTACGGTGACAAGGTGGCACAAGTATTTCTCAACCAACATTGCCAGATCGACGTCGGAAAATCGGCGGAGGTGACGCTGCAAAGGAACAAGTCAGTCCAACAGAAGCTTTGGGTCACACGTGGAGATCGATGGGTACCTACCGTGACTGCTGGTCCAGGCGCAACACGATTCCTGCTTCTCACCAATGTGAGCGATCGAAAATTGATGCTGCACCGAGATTTACGAGTCGCAATCTGGCTCGAGTGAGATCGTGTGCCACGCGTACCTGGGTATGTCTCGGTTGGGTCGCGCCGGTACGCTGAGTGGCAAAACTTGGCTTACCAAGCGACCGCCGACGGAGACGATGAAGTCCGGCCAACTGCGGGTGACGATGGACCTGCAGTCGATCGACCACAGTACACAATGCCCACCGCGATCCTGAGGCGCCCTCCAGGACGGACTGCCAAGAAGACGGCGATTTCGAAGTGCAACCAGGCCCAGAACACCGTCGAAGCCTAGGCTTGCGACGTGAGGACTGTTGCGGATGGGACGTGTGCTGACGCGACCCCGTCGACCGATGGGAAGGCCCCTCAATCGGCGACAGTCGGAATCTGCAACGTTGAAAGTCCAGTTTGCGATCGGGCCGGTCCTGTCTGTGTCACCAAAAATCTGGTAAATCAGATCGACGACCAAGATCCACTGGCAGAAACGACGCGACCTGGGACACCTGACCAAGATCGACGTGACGGGACAGGCGTAAATCAGATTTCTGACCAAGATCGACGCGATGGGACAAGATCTGATGTGGGACGTAATCAATGTCACACGGAACGAAATCAATGTCGCACGACTGGTATGGGCGACGAACAGACGCAGCTTCCGGAAGACACCGCCACGGTCCATGAGATCAAGATCGGGGACGCTGGCGGTGAACAGGTTGGTGTCACGGACGGCAACGATCTCGACACCGGAGATGCCGAAGGCCAGCTGGGCGGTGTCACGGATGGCGGCGATCTTGACGCCGAAGATGCTGAAAGTCAGTGGACGCAGCTTCCGGAGGTCGCTGTTATGATCAAGATCGAAGATGCTGGCGGCAAACAGGTTGGTGTCAAGAATGGAAGCGATCTCGACGCCAAAGATGACAAAGGTCAGGTCTCGAAGCCTTCTGAAGTCACTGCCATGACTGAGGAAGTCAAGATCGAAGACGTCGGAGATGAGCAAGTCTGTATCAAGGAAGGTGGCGATCTCTACGCCGAAGACGTCGCAGGGCAGCTTGCGATGCTCCCGGAGGTCGCAACCACGACCGAGGATATCAAGATCGAAGACATCCAAGTTGGTAACCCTGGAGAAATCAGTCCAGAGGAGATCGACAAGCTGCGAAAGATTATCTGGCGCCGACGACACCTACTAATCGGAAAAGGGAACGCCGTGCCACCAGCGGCAAGGGGGGTGATCTGCGACATCGACGTGGGGAATGCCAAGCCTGTCCCCCAGCGCGTCCGCAAAGTGGCCCCGCAGTTCCGCGAGTAGCTATCTCAGCTGCTTAAGGGACTTCTGTCGGCTAAGATCATTCAGATCTCGACGTCGCCTTGGGCATCCCCGATTGTGGTGATCATCAAGAAGAATGGGGTCGACATCAGACTCTGTATCGACTATCGGCTGATCAACAGTCTGACACGACTGATGGTCTATCCCATGCCGTTGATCAACGATCTTCTCGACGATCTCGACAAAGTGCTTTGGTACTGCTCGCTGGACATGGCCAGCGGATTCTGGGTTGTCTCAATGACGGATCGAGCCCGTATGATCTCGGCATTTATTACGCCGTTCGGACTTTTTGAGTGGAATCGGATGCCCTTCGGTTTGAAGAACGCACCGCAGATATACCAGCGACTCATTGACAACGCACTGTATGGCTTCATGAGGATCACAAACAGGCAAGATCAACAGGCCAAGAACGAACGGAGTCCAGTCGATGTATTCAATGAAGGTGAACCAGAGACGGAAAAGCGTACTTCTGTCTTGGGTCGTCGATCTTATATCGATGACATCCTGGTCACTGCTGGCTCGTGGGAGAATTTGTGCGAGAAGGTCGACAAGTTGCTGGACGCATGTGATGAGTGGAATTTGTCCATCAGTGTTGTCAAAAGCTTCTGGGGCATGAAGAAGGTCGACTACCTGGGACACCGAGTGTCTGGAGACGGTATGGAAGCGCAGCCCAAGGACTTGGCGTCCCTGGTTAATCTACCGTTCCCGACCTCCTTGAGGTCCACGCAATCCTTCTTGGGCAGCCTCAATTACTACAACAGATCCGTCGAGGATTTCGCGATCTACGCCTCGATCCTGTATGAACTCCGAGAGGCGGATTTTTTCGAGGCGACCAGAAGGTCTAAAATCAATCCCGATGTCAATCTGACTGGGGACGATGACAGTCAGCCTGGTTGTGAAGACAAATGGTCTCGATCGATGATGGCATTTACGGTTTTGAAGGATAAGCTCGTGAGAGCGCCGATTCTCCGGCATTTTGATCCAGATCGAAGACCGGTGGTGGTGGTGTATGCCAGCAAGTGGGCAATCTCAGCAGCGCTGATGCAAGATCACGATGGAGTATACCAGCCAGTGACATTTACCAGCCGCACGCTCAAGCCGAATGAGATCAACTATGGCGTTGTGGACAAAGAGGTACTGGCCCTACTAAGGGTACTGGATGTCTGCTATACGCAGCTCGTGACAAGGTCGATCAAAGTGCTGACACGTCACTCGACCTTAGCGTGGTTAGTGAACTCCTCTGGGCTGCAAGGTCGGCTGGGTAGATGGGCAGCATTACTCTCGGGATGAACACTGGAGATCGTGAAATGCACCAAGGGCGAAGACGAGATCTTAGGAGTGATGGCTGCGAGCATTACGCCTCGAGAAGAAGTCGATGCGATCCTGACATCGATCGCGCCCAGGAAGCAACCCCGACAGGCGATCACCATGCTGCCTCCTACGGTGGAACTCGACGAAAAGCTTTTAGTGGTGAGTTTCGATGGGTCGGCGCGTGTCAAGCGCAGTGGGGGCGCGTTCAGTGCGGTCGTATGGAGTTTGCCAGAATGGACGGTGATCTCGGCCGCTTCAAAGTACAAGACCGATCTCACGGTAAACGAAGCGGAGTATCACGGGTTGCTGCTCTGTTTCGATCTCCTGTCTGATTTAGATAGGGGGCGGCTCATTCTCTGTGGAGACTCAAATCTGGTGATCCGGCAGATGCGCGGGGAGATCGAATGTAAGGCCCCGAGTTTGAAGCTGCTGCGCCAGAAAGCCATGGAACGGCTGCGATCTTGGCCAAATCATGCATTTCTCCACGTGAAAAGAGACTGGAACCAGAGCGCAGACCGACTAGCAGGTGCAGCATTGCAACGAGAGGACGGGGAGGTGGTTCTGTCAGACGCTGAGCGAGACGATCTGGCGACTCTCAATCGACTGGATGAGTTGCTGGTACCACGCACGTGTGCAACGGTGGTCAAGATCGCAGCGATAACGAGACAACGGCGGCGGTTGAACCCAGAAGCACTACAAGAGACACTCGTGCAACGTCTGCGAATGGAGCGAATTGGCCGAGCCCAGAACGAAGAGAAGTCGATCGTCGATCTAAAGAAATATCTCCTTGGGGACGTGCAAGATCTTACCTCGGCAGAAGCCAAGTCGTGTGCCAAGATCGCCGAAGATTACGAGGTGGATGAAGCCGGATTGCTGTTTTACTGCCCACCGTCGAAACAGACCAATGAAGATCGCGATCTGATGACACGACTTGTGATTCCAGAGACTCTGCAACGCGATTTTCTGCACCACTATCATGTGAGCCTGGAAGGTGGACACAAAGGCATCGGAAGGACATACCAACGACTCCGAGCCCATTTTCACTGGCGCGGTCTGTATCAAAGTGTGCAGCGCTATGTCAGCCGCTGCGTGGACTGCGAGACAGGAAAGGGAAGGCCGACCATGGATGGAGAGTCGCCTGGGAATCTCCAGGCTACTTATCCGTTCCAGATCATTGCTATGGACCACATCCCATCATTGCCCAAGTCATACAAGGGCAACACGGAGTTGCTGATCTGGGTCGACCTCTTCACTGGATATGCAATTGCAAAGGCCAGTGCGTCTCGAACCGCCCAGACTATTGCGGAGAACTACGAGGAATGCGTGTTTCGTCGATTCGGCGCGAGTGAGGCAATCAGGCACGATCGAGAACCTGTGTTCATGTCGGATTTCTTCAGATCGTTCAACAAGATCGTCGGTCAGAAACAACGTGCGACGATGGCTTATCGGCCACAGGCTAATGGTACAGCGGAACGGATGGTGCAGACTTTGACTCGAGCCTTGAAGATGTATGTCTCTGACGTCACCAGCGAGATTGGGATGAGTACGCGGAACGATTAACGTTCGCACTCAAAACAGCCCAAGATCGAGTACGTGGAGATACACCTTTTTACTTGGACACGGGTGGGATCCCCGTAGCACTTTGGAAGCGATGGTCCCACTCGGAACAACCCGCCGACGCGACTGCCAGTCTCGGAGAAGGAGATACCACATTCAAAAACATTACCAGCAAGCCCGAGAACAAGTCAACGACAGATTACGGGAAGTGATCCAGGATCGAGCGGATCGGCATAACGAAGCAGTACGGCCCTGCGAGATGGAAGTGGGGATGCAGGTGTGGCTCTACCTCGACAGAGTCAAGGAAGGTTACGCACGCAAACTAGCGCACATGTGGCATGGACCCTTCAGGGTGGCAGAAGTAATTGGCGCCCACACGGTGCGCCTGGAGATCGTCGGCTCAGAGTACCACCTGTTGCCTATTGTGCATGTCGCCAAATTGAAGCCAGTACGCAATTTTCCAGACCGCCCAAGGACCAAGCTCGTGAATCAAGACCAAGATTGGTTTGATTTTGACGAAGCTTTGCTGCCTGAGGACAGTTGGGATGTGGACTTAGCAGAAGACGAGTATGACGTGGAGCGCATCGTGGGTATGCGATCTGGACGGCGAACGCGCTATGGGCGCAATCTGCGTGAATTCCTGGTACACTGGAAGGGCTACGACGATCCAAGTTGGGTTGATGAAGCCGATCTTAACTGCGGGGCACTGCTGCACAGTTATCTGCGAGATCAAGCTAATCGGCATCGATTCGGCGTTATGCAGTCCCATGAAGAGCCGTAGAGGTGAGGATCGCGGGTGAGTTGGTCACTTAGCGAGTGAAAGTGGTGAAGGACATGCAGGATGGCTGCAGGTCAGGATCGCGGGTGAGCTGGTCGCATGGCGAGTGGAAGTGGTGAAGGACGTGCAGGGTGGCTGCAGGTCAGGACGACTGGAGGTGTATATGCATGAATGAGTCCGATCAAGGAACATCACTGTGTGGGTCGATGAAGCAGCGAATCGGAACGAAGGTCACGACGAGAGGGATAATGCAACGTGGACATGGGACTCCTACACCGAAGAATTAACGAAGCCAAGTGCAAGAAAGTGGGTGCTGGAATGATGCAACGAGATGAATGCCGTTGTGCTGCGTTCCCTCGTGCAGGGGACGACTGTGTGAAGCGAGATCAAGATTTTTCTACCCGTCACCTCGATCAAGGCGTGAAACACCTCGCGAAGGTGTCAATACCCTTACCCAAGGATGTCAAGTCCAGAGAAGTAATATCCAAGTGATCCCCGGCATATCCGGTACGGATCATGGACATCGATCTTGCCAGGGATGATGCCGATCTCGAAGATAGGCTCTGGATCTCGGCCCCACGTGCGCCGTAAACATCTGGCAGAGAGGCAGCAACGCGACAGACGACCAAGGAAGCCAATGAGAACGCACCAAAGCCGGGAGAGCACTCGGTGGACACAAGGAGCACAGGAGAATGGTAGAGCATGTTGTAGGCAAAGGCTAACACATTAAACAGAGTTGAATGTCCTTCCTTCTTCACAAGTGGTCTTCGCCTTCGCGCTACCGGGTACGGGATATACTTTGGCCCACCCGACGCTTCGCAAGTCGACGAACCCCTCCAAGATCGAATTACTCCGGACGCCAGGATAGCTTGGCCCAGCGTCCGTCAACCCTCATTACGACCCACCGCTAAAGGAAGCGGCAAGCAAGGAAAGGCAAAGGCAGGTCACATACCGACCCCAAGGCAACCCCAGGCCCAGATCACACTGGCCTGCGAGTCTCGATCTCGACAACCCAAGATCGACGACTCGACCCTACATCGGCGCAGCGAGTAGAAGTATCCCCGCTGCTGCCCCCGTTCCCGCTGTCCGCCAGACAGCCCAAGGCTAGACCCAAGCGCGTCTTCCGAGATCACCGAAGAGCGATCCAGCCCTCCGACGGGTACACAAGGTGAGGATCAACACACTTCACGGAAGATCGGAGTACCCCCTCCGTTAGTCGGCCTTTCGGGCGCCGTGTGCAAGAGGATCACCGCGGTCTGCAAATTTCGCGGAACCACTTCGCCACACTTTCACAGATTCGGAAAACCCGATGAATGCTCCAATGACACCACGACCCCGGAACCGGAAGCGCTTTTGTCGAAGCGGCTCAGGGGTGCGCACGACGACAGCTTGGCCGAACACTGGCAGGTTGCTGAAGTCAGGTCGGGAGCCGAATAGCCGCTCGTGAGGCGAAGTTGGAGCGTTCCGTTTGGGTAACCGATTTCGAATGTAAGCCGCGTGTTGAATGGCGTCCTCCCACAAATAGTGAGGCAACTGCGAGTCGATCAGCATCGCGATGGCTATTTCCGTGACGGTGCGAATGGCGCGTTCAGCAACACCGTTTTGGCTGGACGTGTAGGGCGCGGTGTGTTGATGCCGGAGTCCGCGTGCTGCGGTGAAGCGACGAAAGTCACGGTTCGTGAATTCACCTCCGCCATCCGTGCAAACCGTTGTGAGCTCGTTAATCGTGATTTGGGCTTGCAGAGCCACGAACTGCAAAAATGCCTCCGTATACTCTGCAGCTTGGTCCTTGGTCTTGAGTGGATACACCTTAACGTAGTCACGCCACACTGCAATAAAAAAATACTCACTGTCATGGTAAGACCGCTGAATTGGGCCGGCCAGGTCGAGATGGCACACTTTGTCTGCAGCCGCTTGACTGGAGGTGCGAACCGGTGGAGAAGCGTGTTTCTGGATCTTCGTTAGACTGCAGGCGGTACAGCGAGGAGGGTCGGGTCCAGAGCGTATACCAGTAACCCTCTCGACCGCTGTGCTCCGTGAAAGCGCTCTGCACGCCTAAAAATGCAAATGGCCCAAACGTCGATGCCATTCGCGAAGGGAGGTTCCTTTGTGTAGAGCCATACACCCAACGGTGTCTCTGCTTGACCACGATTGCTTGTGCAATTGCACTGCGTAGACTCCGTTCCATTCCAGAGCCTGCAAAATTGGTTGCGCAGTGAGGCCACGCGAGACTCGCCACGAAACACCATCGAAGGTGACGTGATGCTGAGTTCCGACCAATTTCGAGACAGAAAGCAGTGTGCAGGAGAGGCCCGGGACGAAGTAGACCTTGTTCAGCATGCAGCTTCGCGGGACGCGCTTCCCTCGTTTGTCGAGAACAGCAGTCTCCAGATGCAATTTGCCGACCGTATCGATCTGCACGGTGCGTCCGTCGGCAACAGTCACCAGGACGGGCGAGTGAAGCGTGGTGGGTTCAACGAGCTGTTTAAGGTGGCCCGTCAGGTGGAAAGAAGCACCTGAGTCTATGAGGACTCTACTCCACCTGACGCCAGACCCTCATTTGTTGTCTTCCCGGAGATCAGCAGCTTCCGCACCGGCCAAAGCGGTTAGCTGAGATATGCCCGTACTTATTGCAGTTGTAGCAACGGGTTTTGGCGCTCACCTGCCAAGCTCATTTGCCCTTCGTTGATGTATTCGACTTGTGGGCGCGATCCACAATGACAGCATGTGCTTCCTGTTTAGTGTCGATGGGAAGACCGTCATCTCCTTTTGCACGCTTGACTTGACGCTGGTCAGGAACAGCCACAGGCGCGGCGATCCGAGTCTTGGTTACCGGCTTTGGCCGCGGGGCTTCTGACTGGCTATTGCTCTTAGCCAGGGCTACCAGTTCGGTGACGATGTGATACAGCACCGCGCGCGCCTTCCACGCCTTGGCGAGCTTCTTCCTTGCGATGCGATCAAGGTCGAGCTCGAATTTCGGGTGAGCGTGCTCCACAAATGCGTAGACGGCTTGACGGCAGTTGGTTTCATCCTCGACGCCTCCTGGCAAGGAGTCGGCCGCATCCATGAGTCTCGACGCATATTCACTATACGTCTCAGCGCGACGCTTTCGCATCTCCATGAGGGCGCGGCGGAGAGCGCTCTCCCTCAACGGAGAGCTGAACTGTGCGGCGAGGCAGTGCCCAGCAGCTTCGAGCGTTGTTGTCGGGTTTTCACGCTTAAAGTGGATGAACCAATCCGCGGCCAGATCGCACAGTGGCCCAGACAGGAAGCTGCGGAACTGCGTATTTGACCAGCGATATCATGTGCCTCGACCAACTGGTCGTAAAAATGCCGCCACCATTTTCGGACTCCAGTGTCGAGCGCCCCGGGTACAGCACGGCCAGAAAACGGTTGAACCGTTATGTGCTTGCGGTTGGGCCTCCCTCCAAGCGGTAGTCGTTGCAGCTCCTCCTCCATGGATGTGGTAGCGGCTGTCGGAGACGGGTCCATCGGGGACGGTCCGGTGAACTGCGGCGTAGTTGACGCCGGTAGACTGCCTTCGAGTGCGGCTGTCGCGTGAGCGGCATCCTGCGGTGACCCTGCACGGTCGGCGCCCTGGTCATCCTGCGAGTCTCTGCTCAGGGCAGCGTCTTCATGAGCATCCTCAGGGCCGAGATCGGCCTCACTCGTGCTGAGCATACGCGACTGCGTCTGGGATCGTGTTGTCGAACCCTTCCAGAACGATGCAGGAAGGGGAGAGGGGGGGGGTGGCTGTCGCCCGGCGAGGCGTGGGGATGTTCGCATGGTGCCTTGAGCAGGTTGCGGCTGTTAACCTGTAAGTTGCTGGGGGGGCTTGAGCTCTAGAGAGGAAATGTAGGAATGAGATACCGGTGGTCCTAAGCCTGCGATGCAACCACATTCGTATGGTTGCTAGCAAAGGGTACCGCCGGTGGCGACAGACAATCCCATCCCGAGATACACCGCCGAGCTCCTGCATAGTTGGAGCTGCGGCTTGCTTGCACCGCTTTACCAACAGCCGCCGCATCGCCTAAACATCCCGCCTAAACCAGTTTAGACGCCTTTTCAAAAGGTGGTTAAGGCGGGCTGTGCCACCACTGCCTGTACGGGTGCGGAGAGGAGGGTGTAAATAGCCTACCTGCAACAATGAGCCTTTTCGCTTGAAACCGCCTTTTCGCTACAATTAGCTTTCCCGATACAAAGCATATTCCCGCATCAAATCGCATTGTCGCTACAATCCGTCTACCCGCTACAATCAGGCTTTCCGCTACAAATCGCGTTCCCGCTACAATTAGCTTTCTGGCTACACATCACAGTTCCACCATGATAAGCTACAAAACGCATTTCCGCTACAAAAGAAGTGAACTTGATGCTGGTACAACCTTCCTCGATACATGTATTGCAACAGGCACGCGTAAAATGTATCTTCGTATTTGTGCACAAATCATGCAATGGGCACACCTGGATGGGATGGCCACAACCGGTTTATCTCTGGATTTTGCAACCGGGACGCTTCCAAGGGACGGGGACGGTCCAAACATGTATTGATATGGTGTATACTAACAATACAACGGAATAGGACGGCGTCCGAGTGGATTTTGCAACGGGCTACCTGGATGGGGTGGGCACACCCAGTGGATTTGCAACGGGCACACTTTGGTGGGGCGTGTGACGAGTGTTCATTGTGATGGCTACGATGGTGCAGATTTCTGGCGAAGCCTGTACGGGGGAGGGGGGGGATCGATCTCACCAATCGAGATTTAGCAATCGGCATGAGGCCTATGTATCGCGCCAGGGCGGACAGACAATCATCGTAGCGCACAGCAACTCAAACCGCCAACAGGATACCAGCCAATGCTGTATGAAGCTTCGGCACCTACCAATACTCAAGATTCGTGCCATAAACCTTGTAACGGGCTAGGGCCGTTACCGACGTACACTCGCGCGTGAGGACTCGGTAGGAAATTAAACTCTGAATGAGTTGCCGAGACGGTCTTGACACTCGAGACCGTCCCAACCATTAAAGCTATACTGGGCTCTGATTGGCCACCGCGCACTCGCGGTGGATACCGTGTGACAGTGGCCTGTCACACCAACCCCTACTTAAGCTTGGAACATGGACGTATCTAAAAATGTAGAAAGAATCTGAAAGCGCGCGCCTTGGACTTGTGGCAGTCTACTTTCGAATCGGAGTGGCGCAGGAGGAGGCAGTAGCATGGACGTAGGGGACACCGCATCGGGAGAGCGCAACACGTATGAGGAGATGCTGGAGAAGTGGGCGCTGCATGACTGCAGCGCCGCCGAAGACTCTCGGGGCGAAGACGGGATGCGCAGGCTGCGCGAACGCTGGAGGACGACACGAAGCAAGCCGCATTGAGTGAAGCTAGGCACGGCGCGCCGCCTGGAGGAGTCGAATCCTGTACGAGGCTTGCCTCGTACGCCGCTACACAGTCCGGAACGTCCGCGAGAAGAACCGCGTGCGGCTCCCAGCTATCCGGCATTGGCCCAAGCCAACGCACAAGGTATTGACGATGCTACGGTACGGCGCCGTCGCGGTGACGAACACCGCGACCCGTCCGCGGGGCAGCATGAGCGTCGTCGTGCTGCGGGATAGCCTCCACAATATGCCGACCATTACCCCTACCGTCGACAAGAGGCGCAGGGCCATCGCGCTCAAACGGAGCGCGATCACTGGCAGGACGCTGAGGTCGCGCAGCGTCTCGATCGCCTCGCCCGCCGCCTTGAAGTGCTGGAGCGTGAGAACCAAGAGCTGCGTCGCCGAGTGCCGCAGCGTCAACCGCCGCAGCGGGGCCAAGACTGGACGCTCGTGAGTGGCAGCGACGCTGGGAATAAGCGCGGCATAGTATCGCCGCAGCCGACCGACGTAGAAAGTAGGATGAAGCCGGAGCGCTGTAGGTAGCTGTAGCGTGTACGCATCTCCTAACACTTTCAACACTTTAAATGGTCCAATATACCTTGGCGCGAGCTTGTTCGCGTCCAGATTGGTAACCAAAATGGGTTGAATGCCGGTCATCGACAGCAAGACGCGATTGCCGACGGCGAACTTCTCCATATTCTTGCGGTCGCGTCGATCAGCGTTCTCCTTCTGACGATCGACTGCCACAGCAATCGCGTCACGAACATAGTGCACCACAATCTGGCGTCGCTGCAAGAACTCTCTGACAGCCTCAGTGTCACGCGGTTGTGGGGCCGGAATGGGATCAAAGTTTGCTGGAGGCGGCGCGGGCGGGGCCGCCGCGCCGGACGTGTCTTCGTACGCAATTGCACGAGGACGCTGACGTGGGTTGATCAGCGTCCGACTTGTCCAAGAAGCGATGTCTGACGGCACGCGTACGCATGCCTCGAGTTGAAGCTCGGGCGCCGTGCCAAGTCGTGACACCGTTCATCAAGGTGGTGATAACGCCATCAGCTCTCTCGCGGCGTGGATCACCAGCGGCCTTAGTGTCGCTGGCCACTTGGGCATCATTGGGGAGGTACGCCGAGTCGTTCTCGACGTCACCCCCGCCTTGGGGAATCGAGCGCTCCATGCCGAGGAGCGCTGGAACGCGGGGACGTCGACCGTAGTTGACGTAAAATGGCGTGAGACCGGTCGATGCGTGAGCTGCGTTGTTGAGTGCGAACTCCACCATAGGCATGAACGAGCTCCACGACTTGAACGACGTGGCGAAGCTTCTCAGCACGTCCTCGACGACCCTGTTCGCGCGTTCGGTCTGGCCGTCCGTCTCTGGATGTGACGCGGTGGACATCTTCAACCGCGTCCCCACTAGCTTGAAAAGCTCGGTCCATAATGCGACGGTGAAGCGGGGATCTCGATCGGAGATGATCGAGGTCGGCAGTCCATGGTGCCTGTAGACGACGTCGAGAAAGATCGTCGCGGACTGCGCCGCGGTGATTGTGACAGCGACCGGGGCAAGATGAAGCATCTTGCTGAAACGATCAACGAAGACGGGAATCCCAGTGCGGCCTTGAGCATCTCGAGGCAGCCCGAAGACAAAGTCCATGCTCACGGAGGACCACGGATCCGCTGCAACTGGGAGAGGTCGAAGCGGGGCCTGCTTCGACTGCGAGGGCTTGACGCGCTGGAACGCTTCGCAGGAGCATACCCACTTCCGCACCCACTTGTACATGTGCGGCCAGTAGAAGTCTCGCGAGAGCAACGCGAAAGTATTCACGCGTCCGAGGTGGCCGCCGCTGGGAGCATCATGGAACTCATGAATCAACCGAGCCCGAAAATCGTCATCCAGCGGGACGACGATGCGCGGCGTATCGGCGCGATCGACGCTGTATGTCAGCAGGCCTCCTTCCTGTTGGTATCGATCAATGCGGGCACAGCTCCGTGTGGACAATCGGCGCCGCGCCGTGTTGGACGGGTCCTTCAAGTACTTGATCATCTCAAATCACGCCGCGTCCGACTCGTACGCGGCTGATAGCAGGTCTCGGAGCGGAGTAGTCGCTGCGACTTCTACTGCAGCGACCTCTTGAGCGATGCACACAGCACACTCATCGTCGTCCTCGTCACCAACTGCGTGGCGACCCGACTGCACGTAGTCTGGCCGACGCGAGAGAGCGTCGGCGAGGATGTTCGTCTTGCCCGGCTTGTAATGCACGACGAAATTGTACTCGGAGAAGAGGGAGAGCCAGCGTCCCATGCGCTGGGACAAGTGAAGGCTCTTTGTCGCCGTGCGAAGTGACGCATGGTCCATGTAAACAGCGAATGTCTGTTCACCCAAGAGGTACACACGAAACTTGATGAGTGCGCAGCGCATGGCCAGCCATTCCTTGTCGTGCACAGGATAGTTCCGCTCTGCCGGCTTCAGCTGACGCGACTGGTAACTCACCACTCGCTCGCGTCCCTCGTCGTCAAACTGCATGAGGGCGCAGCCAATCGCGAAGTCGCTCGCGTCACACACCACGTGGAAAGCCTTCGAGTGGTCAGGCAGCATCAAGACGGGCGCGGTGGACAAGCCCGTCTTCAACGCGTCAAAGGCCGTTTGGTGCTCAGGACGCCAAGACCACGCGGCGTCTGCTTTCAGAAGCTGTGACAACGGACGGATCGTTGCCGCGACGTTCTTCGAGTAGTGGTGGAGGTACGTCGCGAGACCAAGCCACTACCGGAGCTGCTTCTAATCCTGCGGCACGGGCCAAGCGCAAATGGCTTTAATCTTCTCCGGGTCAGCACGGACACCTTCCGTGCTGACGTAGCTCCCGAGCACTGGGATCTCGGGAGCGCAGAAGATGCACTTCTTCAAGTTGGTGTACAGCTTGTCCCCCCTCATCACTTCAAAGACCTGCCGCAGGTGTTGAAGGTAAATCTCGACGTCCGTCATGCCGCCCGCGGCACGACTGTGAATGAAGATTTTGTCGAAGTAGCTGGGCGCAAGTCTCGGTACGGCCGGAGCGGATTCGACATCATGCGATTGAAAGTGGCAGGGCGTTCTGGAGCCCCTGCGGCATCACGAGCCATTCCCAGAGCATTCGACTGGGCGTACTGACGGCAGTCAACGGCACGTCGGCTTCGCGCATCAAGATCTGGTAGAAGCCATCCATCAAGTCGATGGCACTGAACTTGGTGCTGCCGGACATGGTGTCGAGCACCATGTCTTTCCTCGGAATCGGCGACTGTGCCGTGATGGTGGCATCGTTGAGCGTGTTAAATGCGTGGACGATCCGGCATCCGCCGGATGCTTTCTTGACGCAGAACGTCGGGCTGGAATGCGGGGACAGACTCTCACGTACGTGGCCGGCTTGCCGGCGACCTTCGAAGAAAGCGTCGATCGCTTCGACTTGATCACGGGGAAGCGGCAACTGCCGCGTCACACAGTACTTCGCGCCTGGCACGAGGTCGATCTCGTGCCGAACTCCACGATCTGGTGGAAGGGCGGCTGGAACCTTGTCCGGAAATATGTTGCTGAACTCTCAGACAAGAGGAGCGACTGGTTTGCCGGCGGCCTCTAGAGCCGACAACGATTGGGCTGCGTATCGCGCTGCTCGAGCATCTTTCGGACGTGTGCGAGCGTCGGACGTTGAGTCCGATGCGTGGGTCTCGACGGCTGCGATGGATGCAGCGTCTTCGGCGACGATCATGCACACTTGTTCGATCTCGCCCTTCTTCAAGTCGCGAAGGAAATGTTTCCACGAGAGACCAGGCAGCCGAGTGATCTCTGCGGCGTCGCATGGAGGACGTGCAACCTCGACGTTGCACGCACGCGGAAGCTCGTCCGCGTTGTTCCCCACCAGGACTGAGATCACCTCGGACTCAGTCTCGACTGGATCTTGCGACGGCGCACGAAGTTGTCGTGGTTTACGACGACCGCGACGACGAACCGGGCGTGGAGTGTCTTCCACAGCTGACAGTGAGAACCCATGCTCGATCACATCAGCAGACTCGGGGTGCCGGAACTCAACATCGGCACCAAGACGCGGAGCCAGTTGGTCGGCCACGTCAACTTCTTTGGGGAGTTCCCGATCGACCACCCGTGGGAACCCATGCTCGACCACGTCGTGATCGTCTTCTTCGGGGGAGAGCCACTGCTCGTCCGGACGCGGGAACCCATGCTCGATCACGTCGTCGTCATCGTCTTCTTCTGAGAACCGCTGCTCATCGGGACGTGGGAACCCATGCTCGACCACGTCGGACGTGTCCTGAGACTCCTGCTCAGGACCGGCGCAGGTTGCGTATTCGCATACTGCACACGAAGGGCCATCGCTCACTTCACGTGCAGCATGGGTCATGGAGTCGGGGTCCATGACTGCAACATGCGGCCACTGGTTGGGCGTTCCGCACAGGAACGCCAGCACTGCATTCACGTCAATGTCTCTGGGACGGACTGTTCCAGTCAGCCAGTCGATGTCAGGCTGATGCCTGAAGACGCAGTCGAAGGAGCCGCTCAGCTCGATCACCAAGAATTCATCGGAACTGTGGAATCCGTCGAACTCGTACGCGAAGGTGATCGAGCGCCGCGGCGTGCGCCGCGGCTTCCCGTCAGCGTACTTCACAATCATGCCGCCCGGACCTCCTCGTATGTTCAAGTCTGCCGAAAGCACCGAAAGGCTCTCGGCGCGAACGAAGTTGTTCGGCGCGCCCGAGTCCAGCAGGGCACGAAGCGGGCGTTTCGCGCCTTCAACGTGGAGACCCACGATCAGTCTCGAGTCACTGCTGGAGGTGGTGGCGAATAGATGTGCACAAAGCACGGGAGGGCTAGGAGGAGGTTCTGCCACCAGAGAACCATCCCCCCTTCCACGGCCGGTAGGGCGCCCCGCACATACTAGTTGTCGCCGTTTTTTGGAACGGCGACGTCGGAAGTGGTGGTGGCGTTCACCATCACAGGCGACGGCGCGCGGCACACTGCTGTGCGGTGTCCAGATTTACCACACCGGAAGCAACGCATCGGACGCGAGCTGCGCGTCGAAGACGATGGCGTTGCCCAGGCTGATGACGTCGGCGCCCGACGTCCCCGGTAGTGTTGAATCGCATCCATCTCCACGAGCTCAGGCTCTGGTTCTGGCGCCCGAGAGACGTCGAACGCTTGCGACGCCGTCACGCTGTAGTCTTCGCGAAGTACAGTCGCGAAGGCCTCTTCCAGTGTCATCGGGGCTTCCGGGTCAAGTAGAAACGCTGGTAGCCAGCGTTCATGCCGGAGACGAAGACATGGATCTGCGTCGCCATGTCGAGGGGATGTGTCGTGATGCACGACACGAGGTGTCGCGCTCGCTGGATGTACTAGAACATGGACATACGTCCCTGCTTCAACGGCAGAAAAGCGGACCGCTGGAGACTCTCGTCCTGGGGCGGCTCGAACGCGAGCCGCAGGTCGGCCTTCATGGACGCTATAGTCGGGAAGCAGGAGGCGCCGGCGACAAGCTTGCCGAGCGCCAACTCCTTCGCCTTTCCCGCCAACTTAGACAGGAGAAAGCGCGTCCGCGCTAGCTCGGTGGGCAGCTGCTGAGCTTCAACTGCGATGTCCACTTCACAGAACCAGCGGTTCAAGTGAAGGCGGCTCTTACCTTCACCGCTGTACATCGAGACATCGAGCTTCACGATGTCGGTCTTGAACCCTAGACATTTTAATTGTGAGCCAGGACCCGAAAATATCTGATCTCGTGATGACTTAACTTACCGAGAGGTTCAACACCAAGGACCTCGGCGAGATACGGAAGTGTCTAGGTATTTGGATTGTCTACACTGCAGGTGGCATCGCTGTTCACCAACACCAGACGACTCTCGACTTACTGGCGAAAGTCGGGTTAGACCAATACAAAGCGTCACCAACACCAATGGATGTCAACCACCGCTTCTTCGAGGAAAATGGAGAACCATTCCAAGACACTACACTATATCGAGAGGTGATCGGCAGCCTTTTATGGTTATCCAACTGCACGTGGCCGGACATCGCCACGGCGACAAACTGCCTTTCTCGGTTCGTATCGTGCCCAACATCAGCACATTGGACCGGGGTTAAGCGGATCCTGCGACATCTGAGAGGCAGCGCCGGCACCGGACTGTTTTTCAATTTTGTGAACGGTATTGCGTCAACACTTCAACCGGTCATTTCTTCTGACGCGAATTGGGCCGGTGACTCCTCCAGTGCGAAGTCGACAAGCGGATCGGTTCTCCAGATCAACGGCATGACTATATCGTGGTCGTCTCGGAAACAAACAACTGTGGCGCTGTCGACTATGGAAGCAGAGTACGTTGCTGCGTGCTCAGCTGTTCAAGACTGTATTGCAAGTCGTCAACTGCTTCAAGAGCTCGAGTTGATGCCACACAACACTGCGATTCTGCTCAGGGTGGACAACCAGTCGGCAATAAAATCAATGGAGAATGCTGTCACCACTCAGCGCACCAGACACCTACAGATCAAGTATCATTTCATCCGAGATGCAATCGCTAACAAGCAAGTCCAGGTCGAAAACTGTCCGACTCAGCAACAACTTGCCGACATTGTCACCAAGGCTACCGATCGTATCATTTTTGAGTGATTGTGCTGCATGCTTCGCCTTACACGTCATGCTTGAGAGGGAGTGTTGCAAGTTCAGGATTCATGCAAGCATTACTTAGCAGTGATTCACGACGAACGAGAGCGACGGGCGCATACACACGGATGCGCACGCTCACATCTATTCAGCTACTAGTACAGGCCGCAGGTGGACCCAGGCAGCTTCAACTACTTCACCATCACCACAGAGGAGACGAAGGGAATAGCCCTGCACGTAGTTCGAGCCTCCAGCTCAAACTTCTTTCTCATTCTCACTTTGGCCTGCTAACCAACAAACAACCTTCAAGTCTCCTACATCGCTGCGCTTTTCAGTCAACTTCCTAGCCTTTCATCAGGAATGATCATCTGTTTTTCGTTGCAATTAAACTCACCCAGAGGTAGTAGGTCCGTAATAGGAGAATATAAGCACACTGAATATAATATAAAAATACTAGACTGTTCGAAAGGTGAACTTTTACAGTATTTCGGGAAAAACATATGGTTTAAAGTTCATGATTTTAAATACGGAGAAATTATTCATAAAATGTGTCAAATAAAGTTGAAAACGGACCGAAATACATTGAAATGAAAATCAGGCTGTTTAATTTACAAAAATAATGAAAGCGTAAACTGCTGTTATATAGAAGAGACTAAAAATGGTATAGTGTTAAACGTGGGGTTTAAAAAGTAGATGTTAGGGTAAGGCTTAAAAGGCAGTGTTTAGGGTCAGGATTTAGGGTTACCCGCTGGTAAAACAAAGTTAAAATGGTTAAGTGTTAGTTGAACGTGGGATCTACAAAGAAGGTGTTAGCGCAAGGCTTAAATTCAGTGTTTAGGGAATAGATTTAGGGTCCCTATACACCAGAGGACAGTATAGTGAAATCAAGTCAAACCAGAGCGCCACTAGCCGCTGTTCCTTGTCCTCCTCCTTTTGACTTGGTTTTACTATGAAATGGCTCCGTGTCTTCCTCGAGGTCAATGTCCTTCATGTTTTGGCTCGGATTTTCTATATTAGGACTCCGGAACAATTTTGACCAGGTTTTCACGCTGTAAAGAGATTCAGTCACCAAGTCAACTGTTCAACTTCAAGTCAGTCGGAGTCAGTATTCAATACTATACGTTAACAGGTCTGAAGCCAAGTTGGGCTCAGTAAAATGTGGCGAAGTAGGTGACAACTTCTTGCCATCTAGGAGTACATATGGAAATACCAGCAATGCTACGACGCCCCAGGCTGGCCGACATGGCCGCGAAAAACAGAGTCAGTTTGGCGAGTGCAGAACACTGCTTTCCGACCTGGAGTTACTCCTCAAGGTGTCAAATGGCTGCTAGCATTGGTGCTATACTCTCTAGCGCCTATTGCTAGTTTAAGGGTGAGGAGAGGTCTCTAAGATGGCCAATATAGCCGTGAGTCACGGTTCTAGCAGTCTGAGCGCACCTGGCAAGATAATGCACGGAAAACCGAAGTTGTGAGCAATTTCATTTACTAAAAAATAGAATATTGGGCTGGTAGCTCCGCTCTACGTTTACGTGATACTACCGCGCATCACCCGCAATGCAGCTACCAGGTCACCGTAAGACGTCGCCCTCAACTCAACTAGCATATTGCACGGCCAGCACAGTTGAGAGATACAGTCCGTCAAGTTGATGATAGTGAATATTCGGGCGGAGAAAACGGAACGCAATGGAGTGGAGTAGCACGGAGGGACGTTGGAGGATACTCCGTTTTCCTGAAGAGTCAGAGTATCAACCGATCAGACAATGCTTGCGACTCGACTAGTAGCAACACGGCGGCTACGTCGCACAGCAACCTAATCAGCATGCATCCACCCCATCCATCGCTCTGGTCCAGCCCACCTACCTCTATTTCTACAGGACCGAGCGATAAATAAGTACTGGAGCTAGCGCCAGAGCATCAACATAGCTCCAGTTCACCATTGCACACCCCGAGATCCAGCCGGCTTTCTAGTTCATCAACCGATATTTAGCAATCGGCAGTTGGTTTACGTATTGCGCCAGGGCGGACATTAGAGATGTAAAAAAAATCGTTTCGATTGGCCATTTCGATTCAGTCGGGTTTGCACGGCGTCTGGTCGGTTCGCTCTTGAAATCGATCGAGTCGATTCAAATCGGTATGGCTGTGCAACCTGTGATATCCTATTTGTTACGTATACCCAGACAACAATTTATTAAAGTTATTATCTCTTCGAGCGAATAATCGGTTTGAGACGAATCAATCGGAGCGGATCGGCTTCAGACGAATCGATCGGAGCCGATCGATTTGAGTCGAGTCGATTCGATCGAGTCGGTTTTATGGGCTTATCCGTATCCGGATACTAGATTCGGCCCGCGGTCTATCCCCCCATCACTTCCTAAGTGCCCCCTTCACCCCTGTAATGCGCCGACCAAGATGGTGGAAGATGATTTCAAGGTGAAGCTCCTGGCGAAGACAACGAAGTAGCCCCCGATACTGTGAACAGCCGCGACATACCTGCTGCGGAAAGCGCTTCCAGCCCCAGCGAGCACAGCACGCGCAAGCGCTCCGATATTTGGCAATTTATTACGGACTTGGGAAATGACAAATACTCCTGTGAGTGTTGCGAACGTGAAGACAAAATGCAGATGTGGATTTCGAAAGCCCACTCTACGATACAAAAGCACCTCAAAACTTACCACAAAACTGAGTACTGCGGCAGCAGCGATGTGCTCACATAAAAGACAGACGGAGCTTTTGTGCTACGGGTTCGAGCGGATAGTCAAGCAGCGCGTTGAAAGTGAGTTTAATAAAGCTGATGTTGATAAAGCACTCGTCGACTGGATCGTAGCAAATGCGCAGCCATTTGCGCTCGTTGAACAGCCCAAGTTAATTGTGTTTTGTGCAACAATACAGCCTTCTTACTAGGTTCCTGTCCGGCAGACGATTAGATGCCACGTCATTAAGCGATGGAAGCTGGAAAAGGACTTGGTGCGAAAGCCTATCCTTCGGTGCCTCGTCGTACAAGACATCGGCGCACGTCGGACAAGCATTACTACCGATATGTGGACCTCTGCAGCGTGCAAAGGGTATATGATAGTCACACTGCATTGGATTGACGAGAACTGGAACCTCCGTAGCGTCATTCTGGGCTTTTTGCGGGTTGAGTATCCGCACACTGGTCGCCGACTGGCAGATCATTTGATGGATGTAGTAAAAGCAATGGACGGGTCTCTTTTACTCTCGATTTGGGAAATAACCACGGATAATGCGGCAAACAATACTACAATGGTGGAATCCATCAACAGGAAGCTACCCAATGAAGTTGAAGAGCACATGGAATCGAGAACACCTTCTTCAGCTGCAGCAATGATATATGGAGCCAAATCAGAATATTCCCGAGCCCCACAAAGTATTTCAAGTTCGCTGTCGGGCGCACGTGCTGCGACTAGCGGTGAAGGAAGGTTTAAATGAGTGCTCCTTCGTAGACGCGGGCATAGGCTACGTTCGGGATATCCTGAATAAGATGACCGAGTCTTCATCACCAAATGAAGATCTCAAGCGGGTTTGTGCTGTCTTGAATGTAGCCTTTCGGCACCCCAAACTGGACTGTGTAACGCGCTGGAACAGCACCTGGGAGATGGTATTGTCTGCAAGTCATCTCCAGAAGCCGATAGAAGAGCTTCTACGACGCATTCGCGGTCGTCACGAAGGGTACACAAACTTTGCTATCAAACCATATGATCGACTCGCAGTTGCTGTCGGCGATGAAACTTGGCTGATGCTAAACGAGTTCTGCAAATTTCTCACTCCAGTGAAAGCTGCAACTACGATGATGTCGGGTAAAAATTATCCGACATTTGGTATGGCAGTTGTCGTTTTCGAACTCATCTCAAAGCACGCCGCTAAAGTTGTCAACAAGCACACTCGCGCTTCACTGCAGAATTCGCATCGTCGTTTAAGACGAAGTTGGACGAGTACGCCGAGCTTGTCAAAAGCCGCGAAGCTCAAAAAGCTGCTGTTTTGGACCCTCGAGCAAAGTCACTGCATCCCAAGGTAGTTGCCGACATGGCTGTGATCAAGCAGTCGGTCATTCACGAATACGAGACCGCGTACAGAGTCCGATTGGAGGCCCAGCAGCTCATGACGACGAGTCTTCCACTTAACCAACTGGAAGAGCAAGACGCAGCTCTCGGAGAAATGTTATACCAGCTGATAGATGACAATTTCGGCTTGGACGAACCAGCAAACGTCGACGGAGAAACATTCTCATCCGAGCTAGACCGCTGGATAGCTTACTCTGACAAAACAATGAACTTCAAAACCAGCAGCCATGAAGTTTGCTCTTGGATGCGAAGCCTGGACCAATTCCCACGAATCAAAATGATGGCTCGCGATTTTCTCGCCGTGATGGCAACATTAGTTCCTAGTGAGCAAGCCTTTTCCGCAGTTGGCACTGTAGTGAGCACTCGACGTGCCCGAAGTGGCGACGACGCTGTCGCTGCCATCTCCGAGATGAAGTTCTTTCTGGAATTCAACGAAGCCACCGTGAAACTCGAGTCCGACGAGAGCAGCCAGTAAACCTCAGATCACAGAGTAACTTCATATCCAGAACCGAGACAATTCATCCGACCAAAACAACATGCGAGACGAAGTCAAGTGCGAGTACTTGAGTACTTGTGAATGGCGACACGCGCAGCGAAAGCAACGTCCAGTGACACGAGCGCGGCGGTCTGCTAGGCCCGACACAGGTCCAGGCGCAGTGCATGAATATCCTGCGACTGTCGTCGGAAGTGGCGGCGCTGCACAAGGAGCAGAAACTACTCCTCGATGTGCTGCAGGTACAGCATCTCTTCCGCGACTCTTTCCAGGCGCTACTAGCCCAGTTTGTTGGGGTCGATAGCGACTCGCGGCTGGAGGCTGCGGCGCACACGAGCTGCTGCTCCCGCGTGCGACGTCATCAAGCGCTTCGAAGCCGCACAGGACTTCGTCACGACGAGCCCGTCGGTCTTTGGCTGGAGTGAGGCCGTAGGCGCCTGGACGACGACGCATCCAAGATGATATTTTGCTTCCGCAAGTTGTTCAGGAACCAGAGCTGCCAGCATCTGATGGGGGAGTCCTAGCGCAGCTTCGTGAATCTCGAGTTCATGCGGTAGGTAGTGTTCGCGCCCAAATGGGCCCAGACCTGAAGACCCAGCTGGTGGAGAACCACGACGCACTCGTGGTGCGCCGCCACACCAACTACTGCACATGGGGCGCGGCTTCATACCTGATATTCCGACTGCAGATGGCGAATGGTTACACGGTGTGCTTCCGCATGGCCCCGGTGCTCGGCATCCTGCAGGCGCTTGTCGTGGATCGATGTATTTCACTGGACGACGCTCTCGCGCGTGTCCGACGCGGATGGTATGCTCACGAGCGGCGAGATCATTTTTGGAGGGTCCATCCGCGCCGGAGTCATGAACTTCGCGGCGCATTGGACGCTTGAACACGTCGTGACCGCCGTGCGCTGGGAAAACGCCTGCATCGCGCCCCTCTTCATCCAAGTAAGCGCAAGCACGAAACGAAGTAGCTGCTGCATTTAGCGTTGGCGTAGTATGTCACGTTGTAGCTGCAAGTACATGTAGCCATTCTGTTGTTTTTGTGACTGCCAAAGATCTCCGCTGCACGACGAGGCTGGTCTAAATTGAGCATCCCGTTGCTGGATTAACGTGCACTCACGCGAGCGTGCTTGGTCATCGCAATTGACAGCATCGCAATAGCGAACCGGTGCCCTTTGTATCGGAATCTTAACTCACGAGCTTGCATAGCGAGCGCTTCAATAGTACGATTGAAGCATGTGTGCGGAATTCTGGAACGCGCATGTGCATATATTCCGCTTTCAATGGAACAGCAATGAGCACAACGAGCGCACCATTAGGAAGGGCAGCCAACGCTCGGAGTTCGACACGACCCTATTCATGAGAGCGCTCTAATACAGCACAGTGTACACATCAGCCACGTGTTTTCGCTCGCTTCTCGCGCCAAATCGTCCATGGAGGGTGCTTCGCACATCACTTGTGCCAGTCACGCAGGTAGTAAATGTGCGGTTGGAACTGCAGCTGCATGATCTGTATGCGTCCGATGTAGAACTCCCAGTACGCGGCACCCCAGCGGATGCGGCCCGCAAAAATGCAGCACGGTCCCAAACCATAGCCAGATGACTATCGTGAATGACGACGACGTGGTCCACCTGACCTCCATCTTTACACCCTAGCAGTAGAACTGCATGGCTACCAAGCACGCGCTGCACCCAATGAGCGGCATCATCAAGTTGGGCTTCATGACCTGACAATCGCCAACATGGGTGTGAGAGGAGATTATGACCACGACGTTCAAACTTTTCGTGGGGCTCTCGCTCATCGCCGGATCGCTTCTGGTCTACGACAAGACGTGGGCGGGCCCGTACAAGGTCATGAATAGCAACCACCAGCACGCCCTTGTGGTTGACATCAGGGGGGAGAATTCATGTGCAAAGCGGCTCTGATGTGGAAGGGGGTGCGAGGGACCCGAACATCACTGCTGCTACGACTGCTGTGGCTATTGAGGTGGCCAAAGAACTGAAAGCCGATGTGGACGACGACTCAACGCTGCTGTCACCTCGTCGTCGTCACAAACGGAAGAGTCGACAGCGATTAGGACATATGCCCATTCATCTGAGGAACGTCGGATGGACACTACGATCATGACAGCCCGAGACAAGAGCAAGCTGGCTCACCGTCTAGTAATTGCTAAGTGTCCTTGCTAATTCCAGAAAGTGGCGGATCGTTGAGGTTGTTGCTGATGCAGACTGTGATGACGGCTTGCACGAAAACTCTTGAATCTAATGGAGCTTATTTCAGCCCTGACGGAGATTACGGTGGGCTGGTACTCACGTTTTGGACAGTAGCAACTGGAGTAGTAACCGAGACGACGTGATCGGACACATTTTCTCCTTCATTTTGAGCTTGTTGAATATCCTCGTCGAATGTAAATGCTGGCGACGACGTTGGTGCAATTGATTGCACACCAGTAGGGGACACGACAAGAGAATCAGGATCTCCGTGGTCACGGACATTTTCGTCGAGAATGGGGTCCCACGTGATTGACGTTCCTCGATGTGCTGGTCAGCAAGGTGCCGAACAATAAACATGCGAAGGTCAGTGGAGAGATTTTGTGTGCGATGAAATTGATCTCATCAAGCTCGTGGGTCTGGTGGACGAGGTGGACATCTATATTTTGACGCAACGTGGACGATGGGCGTGGACAACAGCACCGACAGTGACATTCCCAAGTACGTCCGCCCTCATGAATGCAGCTCTGTTCGCGGAGAAGTCGATGAAGCACTCCACCGACCTATTCAAGCCGTGGGCGCCCACTCGACGGGCATCGGGACGGAGAAGGACAGGTTTTTGAAGTGCACCTCGGGCATGGGCAGCTGCATGCTGATCTTGCGTGAGCGGTAGCCTACTTCTTGTAGAGGCACTCGAGGTCTCCATTAAGCACCCTACTTGACGCACGTGTAGAACCACTCCATCTTGACGAATTGAGTCGCGAATCCGGGATCGTGCTCGCGAACCCCTTCTTCATACCGCTGCCATCTCCGCTCTCCAGGAAATGAACGCTAAGGGGCGGGTCGAAGTGAGAAAGAGATAAATTTGAACAGCAAAAAAAGAGCATTGCCGGTCGACGTAGATACCGATTAAAACACCACATTTTAACGGTATACCGGTATAGTAATATGGTGATCAAGCACCATTCGTCGATGAGCACGCCTTCTCCCGACACGGCTCCCTCTGCCGGGCCTTCGCCTCCGGTTGTGGCTACTGTGCTCCGATCCGGCGGACGTAGAAGTAGTCGTCCAGGTGCCAGCGGTTGTTGTTGGGGTTCTTGTAGGTTGACTGGTAGCTGGACTTGTTCTGCGGTCCCTGTGGCATTTCCTGCGTGCTGTCCACCTGGCGAGCTACAGTATCCATGTGGGCGCTGCACATGTCCACCGTCTGCTTAGTCATGTCGTCTTCATTGACGGTCGCCCTTCGGAGCGCCACTGAAGAACCCTCCACCTTGTTGATATTAATAACACGCAAAAGGCGAACACTATTCATTGGTTACTTTTGAGCGAATTAGATGCTAGTTCATACCTATATGATTTGATATAATTCCAAAGTGAGCAGACTTGGCATTTCTTTTAGGAGGCTTTACCAGTGTTATCATATATCGATGAAACGGTTCCAGTCGGATTCCAGACGGAGTCGATCGGAATTAGTCGATACAGAAACCGATTCGATTGGATTGGCCAAAAGAGAGTAGCCACTCGCCCTACAGTCTCGATCAAGATCACCCAGAACGGCGCACCGAATTACTCATCTAGTGTTCGAGGGTATTGGTCAACGTGCTGTTCGACAACAACCCGGAAATACTAATCTCAATGCAGGAGAGATCGCTCCAGGCGGTGTTTCTATACTGCTAAAAGAGGTGGATGTCTGTAGCAGTGATACCGTGGGTGATATTGGCTGCGGAATTGGTAATATTCTAGTCCAAGTCGCGTTAGAGGCACGGGTCAAGGCGTGTATCGGTATTGAAGAACGGCCGGAACTTGTTGCTGCTGCTCACAAAACGATCCATCAACACTCATCACAGTACCCGGACCTACGTGCAATATCTATCTACAACGGTGATATTAACTTCATAGGCCAAGAACGGGAGTGTGCATTATCTGGCTGCTCAGTTATTATCGCAAACAACATCATATTCGAAGAGACATCCAATCATACACTCGAGCAGGTTTTGTGCGTATCGTCGGCGGCGAGGAAGATAGTCTTGGGAAGGAAAATGTGCCCGCGGCACCGTGGCTCTTGTTCGCGCATATTTTGCCTGCTATGGTGCTTCAAAGATGTTATTGATCTCGAGGTTAGATGGACTAGCAACTTAAAACCGTTTTACATCTACGAACGAATACAACTCCCTGCATTATGAGATAACTCTCGGATATAGAAAGCCATCGTTGTATTTACGCGAGTATCTGTCTACAGAACGAATTGAGTCTGCGAAACTCAGTCATTGACTGTGGAGCACTCCGATGCTGCTAGAGGGGATGTAAGACCGAACGGGGCGCTTGCATTGCTACGCTTGTATAGCGCTGATGAACGGCGAATGTGGCCGGCCGCATGATACTTCTCCCAGCAGGACCAATCTTCATGGCAAACAAAATCCTTCGTTGGTTGCGCCGGATACTTCATGCTGCAAAGCGGTACACAATGTTTTGTGCACCAATTTGTTAGAGCAGTAGGGTACCGCCCTTCGAACCGACATACGACACACCCTCTCTTTGCTTTCGAGTCCGGAAATTGCACTTGAGAATGTATCGGTTTGCACGCAGAGTCGAACGTTTGTTGGTTGGACCTTTCACGCTGGTGCTGATTATGACTTGACGGAGTGCGAAGGATACTGGGGTCTGGCTCACTTGGAGTTTCATACATCATTCCAGAGTCCATAATACTGTTCCTCCAAGCGCCAGACATAAGCTCACCAATCAGTTCAACCATGAACTCTCTGTGGGGGTCCCGCTTGCTCTTGCATCCTCCTGTCATCTTGCGAGTGATGGAATCATTGCACCGAGCAAGATCAATGCAACTGAAAACCGAGACCGGAGTTGATCCATTCGGTCCACCCCTTGCATCGATTTGTTGTACTGAATCACACAAGTAGGAGCCACAAATGACTGTTTACGTTGTCCAACTTGGCGATGCACTGTTGTCGAAGTCGACGCGTCGGAATTTGATACAATATTCACAACGGACCCATCCACCCATGATGCAGCGACTATCTTGTTTGTCACACTAACCGCTTGCTTCATTGATCCACGAGCCATATTATCTTTCTTTGATATCATTACACAGCGTGGGAAGTGCTTGCTATTCTCCCGTATCGTTCCACGTCCATACAATCCCAGCACACGAAGCATTTCCAAGAGCTGGACCGACGTGTAGTAGTTGTCGGTGTTCACAATCCGACCTGTGTGGTGTATAGACCTAGTGACTTCTGCCACACACTTGCGGACCTCAGCTGATACAGCCTTCACTTGGGCCAGCGCGTTTGTATCATCGCTCGAAAGTACACCTTCATGGCGCACGCTGAGTTCACTAGCGCAATGAAGTCGAAAATTGACCATTAGCCACGATTCGGAGCAGCAACACATATAAATTTTAAATTGGTATTTCCGGTCGGCTTGGTCGCATTGAATACAATCAGATGTCTCGCAAAACGGGAGCGGCACGCGATGCTAGACTCGTCGACCGCGACGTTTCTTCCTAGCGCCACAAATTTTGAGGCCCGGAGCTTTAGCATGTTCGGCGAATCCGTGCTGCAGGATCTCGTTGTAGAGCTTCGTTAGAAATGCGGTCGCGAAAGCAACGGTTTTTGCGAATGAACTTGAATCGATCTAGCGACACGATCGGGTCAAGGCGCACACTTTGAGCGTCAAAAAATGTATCTTCAACTTGTTCACCCCAATAATTGACGTACGTACTCGCCTTTGTCCACCAATGCCATGTAGAACAACACACCAAGAAACTTCATAAGTTCATCCAGGGTGGTGAGTGAACGTTTCTTTCCTGCAGAGTACACGTTTGTGTTACTGACCACTTTCTTCCAGAATGCGAGAGGCAAATATGCCAGAAAACTAGAAGAAGCGGAGTGCTTGAAAATGGATTCGAACTCAGACTTTACTTGAGGTGACGTCAATCCGCCGCTGTGTCCAAATAAATCGTTAGATGGGTTCACCACGGCTCGTGGCTGAAAGGCCATGGCTGATACGCGTTCAAACTCGCCAGCATCTTCCGGAATTGTCTCGCGACAATCGTAACGCGCACAATCTTCGCTAACCGCTTCAAACTCGCCCCACAAGTCCGCACCACAAGCCTCTTCATGGTACGGACGACAGAGAACTTCCCAGGTATCAGCTCGCAGCTCATTCCCATTCAGTCGGTTGTAATTAGCAATCCCCTCGAGAACTTTGGTGCGGGTTATGCCATGAACATGTCTGTTTGTCTGGTATTGAGTCGTTGTCCAAAGCGATTCGAAAAGAGCGGCATCACCAGAATGCCTCTTCTTCCTTTTTCCTTTTTCCACGTACTCACGACAAATGACACCAGTTAGATAAGCAGAGCCGACACGAGCATAGTCTGCAGCTGACATCCATTCTTCTTTTACAGGCGAAAAGCTGACATGTGAACCAGTGATACTATCCACACTCAATTCAGCTGTGGTGCCAGCATCTGACACCGCGTTTGCTGTACATGGCTCCTCATCACTATCACCTGACGCTGTGTCAGCTGCCGTGTTCAGTCATGCCCCCCCTACTGCTCGATTTCGAAAGCGTTTTATCATCTCAGGTTTCAAATTGCGCTCAGGCTCCCAAGTGTTTTCATCGGAATCGTAGCCAGCCCATTTGACGTAGAAGCGGCCTCCTTGCTATTTCAGAATCGTCTCCGCTTCGTATATGTCGCCTTCATCACTCTCATCACTGTCATCATCCTCGACGCCACGCTCGTTTTGCTTGTTGAAAGCCAGCTGTGTCTTGCGGCGTGTTTTCGGTGCTGGTAGTGCCGATGCATCATTGCTCATCTGTTTGCGTCCCAGACCAGGGTGTCGCTGACCACCGGCTGCTTTATCTGTTGCCGAGAACGCGTTGTCAAGCGTCCGTTTGGCCTTGCGCGGCGCCATTTGCCTTGGAGCAGATCTAGTTGGAAAGTGAGAATACTTAGTACGAATGAAGCAGTAGCGGGGTGAGGCAAAGGCAATGGTCTTGGTGTATGCTCCGAGCATACCTAGAACAAGTAATTTGCCCCGCAACCAACAGAGGAAGAAGCACGGGGATTAGCCCCAAACATATATAATGGTGGAAATTGATAACATTCAATGCAATTCAAAAACATTTTACTTACACCAACTCATCTACGTGTACTACACACTAGCCCACAACACCGATGCACAAATGTTAATTCCACGCACCCCACGCGTAAGACGCAGTGCCACCAAAAACGCATCTCCTCCACCAAAATGCTGACGACGCTCGGGCTCGAACCCGCAACGCACACAGCAGCCACGCGCACTCCGCACCGCCTCGCCACTACGCACATGCGGGCGTGCAATGTGCTCCTCGTCTCGATGACTCTTCACCACGATTCAAATGTGTCGGCTTGTAAAAACTCGAGGAAGCTGTGGGTAATTACGCGCTGGCTTGCAAATAGATTTCACGATATTCTGCGTAATCTATTTCGCTAGCTATCCTTCCATTTGAATGACGGCTCCGAAGAAATCTTGTTTCTACAAATCAATGAATCTTGCGGGAAGCGCTCTAAAACATGGCATCTAGCCATGTTTTACGTTTGAGCTGGAGCTGTCGTCCTTTAAATAAAACTAATGTGATGGTTTTAGTTGCGGGAAGCGGGGTAAAACAGTGCATCTAGGCATGTTTTACGATTATTGTATGGACGGGTATCATAATGAAATCAAGTCAAAATACATCGCTATAGGGTTAAGATAATTAAAAGTTTGATAGATTGGGGAGTTGTAGAAACTATGAACCCAAGTTTAGGAATATATAGAATAAAAATAAAAGATTAATCATGTAATCCGAAGAGCTTGTTACCGCTAATAAGTATATTTTCAAACTGCATTAACCGCTGTAGAAAAATGAGAGCATTTAATGTCGATAGTTGAAACAATTAAAATGTGTTTAAAGTTTGATTACATGGCGAGTGGTGGGAAAAGCATTCAAAGAAGTTCTCGAATATAGTGTTGGACTGAACAACGCAAACTGTAGAGGACGTATACGACGACAATGGTGTTGTAAGGTTGTGGAAACCGTAAGCAAATACTGGCTATTACCTGACAAATATACACGTGTCTATGTTTGGATTAAACCGCTGTCAAAAATAGAAAGTAGGATTAGCCACCGATGAAAATATAGCGGTATTGAGATTGGGATTATGTAAATTTTAATGCAAAATAGTCGAATATGTGTTTTTGTAAATACATGTACGGCGATGCTTTTGTAGTATATATTTAAGTTACAGAAACAAAGAAGCAAGCAATATGCTAAGAAAAAAATATGATGTCGACGATATCAAGGTATAATCTAGTAATAAGTGATGAATATAATGGTATTAGGTATGCAAATCGGCATATGTTTTAAGAGTGTAAATCTTAAAAAAGCGTTAAAACATATATATGCTGAATTATGTAAATGGGTTTTAACCCTTTCGTGGTCAAAGGGCTCATTTTGCCCCCTTTCGTGGGTCTATCTTGGAGTACCACTGTATCCACCTACAAAAGGGCGCAAAATGCCCCCTTCCATAGTCTAACATCTTGGGTTTGTATAGTATTGTTTAAGTAAGACAAATACACGCGTTCACGAAAGGGTTATTAAAAGGGCTAAACCTCTATTTTTTAATGTGAAAACCTTTATATATTCCCGGGCGGATACACGTGTATCCGGGGGTCCTGGGGGTCCCACAGCGGGCGTTACGTTGGGTATCCGGGGGTCCTTTCGACGTGTATCCGGACCCTTCGAGCCCAATTCTAGGTAAATTGGGGAGTACGCATACACTACTTTGGGTAGTGCGAAACTAGACTCCTCTTTTGACCTCACGATAGCATCGCTATTTGGAGTTTGATGGGGCCGAAACTTCGTACCAAGATGGTCCATGTATTGTTATGCATCTTTAACACTTTGTAGGGTAGAAACATGCAACATAGACCAATCAGAAATCAGTAGACATAGTTTCCAGAATACACAGCTGGTTGAGCTGAAATTTTAGGATGGTATGTTTTCGACCGCGACGAAGTAGATGGCAAATCCAAAACATATGGTGTACATCATAATTGTAACCAATCAGCGATCGTTGCCTATTCTGGGCCCTATCCGGCATGGCCAGGCGGGCAGACAGACTGTCCGTGAACTTGGTACCATAAATGAGGGATAGTGATGCAGAATGCACTTCTGAACAGTCTATGTCACCCACACCACCCAATCAGAGATCATCGAGCGCCCTATACTTTATCTAAATAGTTGAAGGCTTCATATGCGGGTTGTGGACGATCCTGCAGATGTCGACTTTAGCACCGCGGGAAGGACGCAGTGCCCGCGCCGTGATGCCCAGCACTACAGATACCATCCGAATAGGAACGTCGTACGCTCACAATAGAATAATCGCTCCCCAGCGTAAGTTCCAAAATAGTAGAGCAAAACCCCGAATCTCGTGGACCTCGGCGACATTCGGGGTTTTCCCGTCTTAAACGGCTTCGGGTTCTGTTATTCCGCTTCTTATCTGGGCTTTATCATCAGCACCGCCTTAATAAAGGTACGGTGGTGCCCTAATCTCTCATGCCTTAAACCGGCTTAATCCCGGTTTAAGAACGCGAATACGACAAAGTGAGTGAAAGCAGAATATTATATAATGGCAAAAAAACCAATAGGATTTTTTTAATACATTGTTGTTGTTGTAATATAAGTTCAAGTGAATAAAAAGAAAACAAAATGATATGCTAAGAAAACGAATAGGATAGCAAAGAAATTAGAGTAAAACAACATGATATGTCTAAAATATATTGGTATTGAACACGTTGATCGGTATATGTTTTGGTTGATGTAAAAGTTAGAATGTTTGAACAACATAACATATATGCCCATTTAGTATGTGAAACATCGTAAAGTATATGTCCGTTAAATCGCTAATATATTATTTTGTAAATTGATTTGCGCACATTGAGCAGTCGGCTCCACGTTGGCGTAAATGGTTTAAGTTTTGAACAACGTATATTTTAATTTAGTATGTAAAGCGCTAAACCGCTATTTTAATATTCGTGTAAACCGCTGAGAAGTAAAAACAGAGAAGTAGAAGATAGGTTTAAGTGTGCAACATGCAGAAGGTTCGAGTATAATGACATGTATGTCGATTTAGCAAGTAAATATCGTTTTAGTAAAAATCAAATATGCATGTATCGATGTTAGGATGAAACCGCTGTAGCAAATAGATAGTAGGGTTAACCACAGGAGTCAGTATTGTGGTATTGTGGTAGATACAAATAGTGATTGTCGTCGAAATGTAGGCAGTATATGGCAGTTTGTATGTGATCGTAGGAAATATTGCGACCGAATCAACAAAATTGTCAGTGGTAGTACAAACAAACATACTGGAATATGTACGCAGCCGCGAAGGTGGGCGAATGGCTCGAGTTTCGTAGGCTATGAAACCGACTCGCTAGGATTGGCACAATCGTCGAAGACTGCTCAGCACTGCTGAGCACCAGCCTTAAGACCAAGCAAGAATATGCCACCGAGTTCACCCAGCAAGCCCTCGTCCTCCTCCGAGCCCGGCTCGGCTTCGCCCACCACCAAGTCCGTCACGGCCACCGAGTCCCCCACTGCCACAGAATCCCTCACTGCCACCGAGTCCCTCACTGTCACCGAGCCCCTCACTGTCACCGAGCCCCCCACGCCCACCGAGTCCGCCTCGGTTCCCTTTACCACCAAGACATGATCGTGCGCGGCCTCCATCAAGTCCAGTCCGGCCGCAGCCTCCTCTGAGTCCACCCCGGCATCGGCTTTCACAGAGTCCTGCTCGGTCGCGACCTCCACAGAGCCCAGCTCGGCCCCACCCCACCACTCTCGGGCATTCCACCGCCGCCGTCTTCGACGTTCAGCATGGCTGCCTTATGTTCGACGTTCAGCTCGGTCGTGGTATCCCCCCCTCCCCAATCAAGCAGATCATCATCGACACTCGCTACCACACAAAACCAGAGTGCAACAAATGAAGTCAATGTGTAAGACGTATGCGTGCGTGCCGTCCAAAAAGGCAGCTCGCATTTCGAGGTGCTTGGATGCTACATCCCGATGGATCTGATCACTTAGAGGCAACGAGGCGCTGAAGTATTTCACAGACACAGGTCAGCTCGACCTCACGCAGTTTACTTCGAGTGGTTTTGAGAATTCCCTCTTGAAGAAGCGGAAACTTATCAGTTTAGGGACGCAAAGTGAGAATCGCAGCGCATATTTAGAATATTTATCGGCGTCACTATATTGCTAACTCTGCAGCTTACGATAAAGGAATGTCAACCTTCGTTTTAGGATTGAAACGCATGCAGGATTCAGTCGGGGCCGAACGCATGGAGGCTTCAAAGCTTTAGTCGGGATTGCCAGGTAGGCTACGAAACTACATGTAGATTAGACATCATTGAACAGCAGGCAGTGAAAGTATTTAAAATATGGATGAATATAGTCAAATCTCCGGTCGTACTTAAGATTGACACATACAAAAGCTTAGTCAAGCCCGGTCGGAGCATATCACATTTACCCTAGCCCTTACCGAAGTGTTATTCATACAGTTTCGTAGTCATATTAGTCGCCCCGTTTGATGATTGGTCGGAGCTTTGGGGACGGGTGTCATGAGCGAGCGCAGCGAGTCCCCCGCCTCCGGTTTGACAGCCCGTGTGCGTAGCACGCGGCTGCAAAACCCAGGACCTAGCAGTGGTCTACTTACCAAGCGGAGGCGACGCGTGCGAGCCGCAGCGGGCTTAGGGTTCTGTCACCAGCGAGCGCAGCGAGCCGCTTTTTGGGGTTCGCGCGGAGCGCGTAGCAGGTTGATAGGTTTAGAGGCGACCCCCCCCCTCCGATCCGCACGTTCTGTGTGCAGGTCGAAGCGAGGTCGGAGATCGGAGGTTTTGGGGTATGGATAGAGATCTTGCATCTCCTAGCTTCGACTCGCAAGTACCGAGTATCCGAGCTGTCTCTCGGAACTACGCTCCGCCTTGCTCCGAGCAAGTTGCTCGTCAAACAGTGTTTTCGAAGCGCGCCCTGATTGGAGAAAAGTTTAGTGCGTGGTCCAATAGAAATAGAACATTGGTTGCCCGCGAGAAGTCCTACGTTTTTCCTAGATAATTGAATATTTAGAATGTAATTAAAACTAGTCAAATACGCATTGCGTTAATTAATACGTTGTTGCTGTTGTAATTAAAGTTCAAGTGATAATCCGATGAACAGCGATATGTAAAGAAAACAAGGGTATGAAATATAGAGTATAACGACATCGTAATGTCAAATATATATAAATAAAGCATGTGATTCGTGATATGTTTTTGTTGGTTTAATTGTTATTAGGGTTATGAACGAAGTATATGTTCATTTGGCATGTACAAAATGGTATCAGTAAAAATAGATAAACGGCTAATATTTTATTGGCGCAAACCGCTGTAACGTAGGATAAGTGAAAGAAAAAAGTATTTATGGTGTACCTTTAAGGTAAGCTGAACGTATAATGTGTAGGGTTAAAATGGGTAGTTTATATGTTAGAATGGAAATTTAAATTATGGTGAGGGTTTAGGATGGATTGTAAGTTTTGAGAATATAATTTAGAGATGACAGTATAGTAAAGAGTGTGTCGAAGGTAGGTTAAAAAGTATAGTTTTTGTAATTTAGGGTTTGTATTTTAACCCTTTCGTGGTCAAAGGGCTCATTTTGCCCCCTTTCGTGGGTCTATCTTGGAGTACCACTGTATCCACCTACAAAAGGGCGCAAAATGAGCCCTTTCATGAATTCCCGCCCATATGGGCAGTGTCCCATTGGCTCGCAAATATTGTTCAATGATTTGCGGAAGATTTGTAGTAGTACCGTGGCCAAATGAAAGGGCGCAAAATGCCCCCTTCCATAGTCTAACATCTTGGGTTTGTATAGTATTGTTTAAGTAAGACAAATACACGCGTTCACGAAAGGGTTAAAGTTGTAGGATGAATTGCAAGTATAATGTGTAGAGTTAAGATATAATAGTTACTGTAAGAGTAGAAAGTTAAGAGTGTGTGGTAGGTAGAGTTAAAGGTTTTGTGGAGGGTTAAGATGATTTGTAAGTATAATATGTAAAGTTAAGGTATCAGTGTTAAGAGTAGAAAGTTAAGAGTGTGTGGGAGTAGAGTACTCCCTAACACTAACATGTTAGTTACTATACATGTTAGCTAACTGTTAGATAGTGCCTACTTTTTCGAGCTAACATGTCAGCAGCACATAGAGTAAAAATATGGATTTGTAAAGGCACCGAAATCTTTTTAAGACTCGGTTCTTACACCAATCAATTCCAGCGTGTTGGACGCGTAACAGCCAAAACCTGCTAGAAAGCACCTGTACAAAGTTTTTTTTAGCAATCTTCCCGTTATTTTTCGGAATGCATTCCAGTGAATTTCTCGACGACTCCGTTGAAACGATTAGGGTCTTCAGAAACACACTTAGATCGATCATGGAAGTATTGGTATGGACTAAATGGCGTGGAAATTGACGTAGAGGCTCAAAACTGAGTAGATAGAATTATCGCATAGTTTAATCAATACATTCCCCTACCATACAGAACTAACATGTATAGTTTTGAGCTAACTGTTAGTTAGTGTCTAGTAAATTCAACTAACATGTTAGTGGAGTACCCATAGTGGGAGAGTTAAAGGTTTTAGGGTTGAGGTGGAGGGTTTTAATTAATGTTTAATGTTTTAGAATGGATAATGAAGAGTTTAATTTATAGTGTAGGTTTAGGATGATTTGTAAGTATAATGTGTAGAGTTAAGAGATAAGAGTAGAAAGTTAAGAGTGTGTGGGAGGTAAAGTTAAAGGTTTAAGGGAGGGATATAATTGAGGGGAAATGATTTAGTATGGATAATGTAGGGTTAGTTAATGATTTAGAACGGATAATGTAGGTTCAAGTCTATAATGTAGGAGTAGAATAAGTTTTAAGTATAATGTGTAGAGTTAAGATGCTGGAGTTAAAAATGAAATTTAAGAGTGTGTGGGAGGTGGAGTTAAAGGTTATGTGGTTGGGGTGGAGGGTTTATAATTAATAATAAATGATTTAGTATGGATAGTGTATGGTTTAGGGTGTAGGGTGTAGGGTGTAGGGTTTAGGGTCCCTATACACCAGAGGACATTATAGTGAAATCAAGTCAAACCGGAGCACCACTAGCCGCTGCTCCGTGTCCTCCACCTTTTGACTTGATTTTACTATCAAATTGCTCCGTGTCTTCCTCGAGGTCAATGTCCTCCATGTTTTGGCTCGGGTTTTCTATATTAAGACTCCGGAACAATTTTGACCAGGTTTTACAGCTTTAGTGCTGAACACTGGAGTGATTATATGTTAGTTCGCGCGTAGATCAGTGGTACAACTCATGTTTAAAACACGCCCGTAGTTATAGAGATAGCTCAATTTTGGATTAGGGTAGAGGGTCCCTATACACCGGAGGACACTATAGTGAAATCAAGTCAAAACGGAGCACCACTAGCCGCTGCTCCGTGTCCTCCACCTTTTGACTTGGTTTTACTATGAAATTGCTCCGTGTCTTCCTCGAGGTCAATGTCCTCCATGTTTTGGCTCGGGTTTTCTATACTAAAGTCTGGGCTCAAAATTAGTCTGGCTTCAAAATTAGTCTGGGTCAGACTAATTCGTGGGCCCCAGATAGCAGCTTGTTCATAATTAGTCTAGTCAAAAATATTCATAATTTGTCTGCCTCTGTTGGGCTCTTTTTTACGGTTCCTGTCCATCAGTTCAAATGAGGGCGAGTGCTTATTTGATGCGATAAACTATCATTGGGAATTGATTGGACATAACACAAATTTTCCTCCATAATATCGAGGAAAAGTTGCGCCTTATATATTATAGCAGAGATCCTTTGGAAGTTCCCACGGTAAACCGACAATGTAGGGGGCACGCCAGACAAACAAGCAGTGAGCGATACAAAAGACAGTTAAGCTTGGTGAAGCCTAGAGAATGCAGTGACCGTGGTGATTGAAGAGACACTTGTTTGATAAGGCCTGACCATAACTGCATACAAAATACATGTTTCTTACTTGGTAAAGCAGACTATTTTAGGTCTTCAAAATTAGTCTAAATTCAAAATTAGTCTGGGCCAGCCTAATTACTGTAATGACTGTAGTTGCTGAGATGCTGAATAACCGCCTGAGGAACCTTCTGGTTGGAAAGATACAAAGACACGTTGGAAAATCAGCGTCAAAACTACCACTTAATCCTGAATAAAGAAATTTAAGCGGATGTACATATGCACACACTGATGGAAACCGTGTATTCACTTTAAAGGAGGGAGGTCACGCCAGAATGTCTTCAAGCGAATGTTTCCAGTACAGTCTTCCCTCCCACAAATGATTATCACGGGAGAACTGGCCAACTCAATCGGTTATCATATTTACCAGATTATCATATTCAGAAGGGAGCGATATTGGCTACCGTATCACTCAAGAATCCCTAATTCATTCATCGCCATGAACATGCCCTCCGAAGCACCCTTGCGTCGCACAGGCAATCCCACTCGGAAGGAAAAACGGTAACTAGTCAAACAAAAGAAGCACATGCGCGAGCCAAAGTCACGCAAAACGAGCTGAGAGAGTGGTGCCGTATAATATACGTATATTATACTTCTAATCCCCGCGCAGGCAAAATTTCGGATTTCAAGTGCTCCGCCGAGATCTTCAGTGTCGTGGTGAGCGATGACCACAAAACCAGCCACACTACCACCTACACTGGTCTTGACGAGGCATGGAAGCTCTGGGTGTTCGCACATCAGGGCGCCCATTTCCATTCAAATCCGAGCCGGTAGGCTCTTCCTCAAAATTGATAATGCCCAATATAGCTCATATCTGGTCCTAAGGGCGTGGTCGCGTCATCTCAAGGTGGAGAGTGCCTGGAGATCGCTGTGCCTGGAGAAGTGAACTCGGCTTCTAATTGGCTGGACGCAAGACCTCTACGACAAGACAACCGGTGATTTCAGGAGACAGCTTCTCGAGGTAAATTAGCTACAGACGACCTGGAGACGGGCATCTCCAGGTTACATTAACAACAAGAGCAAAGGAATGGAAGATACCGTAGTGCTAGTCTCTGCTCTCGCTGGGCAGACGATGGTTCTCGCTGCCCCCAGCAGCCATCGGGGCGACAAAAAAGAGAAGATTACCGTGGCACAGCTTGTGTGTGACAAGATGCTGCGAGAGGCTTCTTACGAGAGCTGGTTCACCAAGAATTTAAGATGTTCAAGACTTTGATTTTTGGAGATCGCGCGCTTTCTGCGAGAACGAGGTGTGGTTTTTGCGAGTGCAGCGGTGAAACAACATTCGTACGAAAACAAGGTTGCTTGCAAACGGAGCTTGAGGCCGTCCATCACCGCGTATACCGATCCCAGCAGCGGGTACTTAGAGCTGATAGAGTCTTGAAGTCCTTCGATGTCCACAGGAACTGGTAGTCGAATTTGCGCATTGATATCCGTAGACAGTAACTTTACCAGAAGGCGTCTACCAAAGCGCAGAAATAGCGACACAACAGAGGCCGTGGTACCAAACACGAGACCCAGAAAACATGTAGGTCCTGCTGAACGCCCCCAAGCCAACACCAATGCGAGGCACTGATGAGCAGTCATCGAGCGGGGGCAGCCACGGCGACAATCCGTCTGATCCAGCTTCACTATCATTCCGTTGAAAGAATACGGAGAATAGGAGTAGTACAAAGGCTCAAACCGCCTGAGTAAATAGCGAAAACCAGCATGATGAAACCCAGTGAGTGTGATGAGGGACTGGTTACACCCGGATCCGTACAACCACTGGAAGGCGGACATGTGTGGCGGTAGAAGCGCACGTCGAGTGATGGAGTGATGCGATGCTGGACACGATGGCGACGGACAGCAGCTTGCGAGTACTTCCTTGTTTGCGACGCTTCAAAAGCGCGGCAAGCGCCGCTGGGGGCAGCATTTTTGAGAATAAAATACAAGCGGCGCGCCGCCACTTAAACGCACTGCAACACGGTCCAGCCGGTAGCACCATGCTAATGCTTCACCCCTAATCACTTACAGCCCCCCAGCATTTCACCGGCTTCCCTGCATGCCCACGATAAACGCGGAGGTACTATCACACTGCTATTTTGCTCAGATTTCACCCTATATATGCTTTCACTTGGCCCAGACATCGAAAACCAATTCAGTAAAATTTTCAGAATTTATATCCTGCTGTTCGGCATGGCTTCTCGTTTTATCATGTCTAATTGGTCTTAACCCTTTTACAGCAACCACACTCTCGCCCAAATTGTGTGTCGCAAAAATTGCTACTGTGGATGTTTTCTTTCACTTATGCTATGAGCAATAAAATGTGATTTCCTGAGTCACCCACTAGGTTTAGGGTTTAGGATTTGTAGTAGGAAATACCATATTATGGTATTTCCATTTTGAATACTTCACTTAAACTATGTGTTTTAGCCTCAGCAACCTCCCCACCGAGCGAAGTGAGGGGGCATCTCACGTGTGTTCGGCCGTTCAAAGCCCCGCTTGCGGGGCTCTGCTCTGCTTGTTGTAATATTATTGTAGCTACAGCGCTCGAATACATCTCGAAATTTGGATCCCATGAAAATGGAGATATTTTTTCAGATAGCACAACTTCTCGGAAACTTGAAACACTTCTTCGCAGCCAATAGCTCAAAATGTGCGCGATACACACATCTTTTGAGTAGTATGCCTTAATCGCGATTCGGTCTTTGGTTCCGTCTCAAATGAAACACTTTCAGCTCATCGATAAAATCTAGAGTTTCGCGTGCAGCACCGTAAGATACATGCATCGGATTTATCAATTTCTTCAATCTCCTGGATAGTTGCAGGCGTAGCTAGTCGATAATTCACCAAACAAGCTTACCCTCGCTGCCGATCCAACAGCTGCGCTTCCTCGAGCAGCATACCCTCGACTAGCTCCTGTGTGGCAGTTATGCTGGCCACCATGACACTCAACACGAACTCTGTGAATGCCCCAGCCGTTGTCAAATCTAGCACGCAGCCTCTCGCCATCTGTGGGGAAATTAGACAGCATATTTGGAGCTGCGTGGAGGAGGATTGACCCTGTTCCGGGGATGCTGGTCTCCGGACCACAACGTATCCCTTGTCGACGAACGCGAAGTTTGTATAAGCTGAAGCTTGTTGCTCAGCCGCTTCCGCCTTGGAAACCCACACCACGACCTGTGGATCCTCTTCGATGTACCGACGAAGTGCTTGCTTCACGCGGAACACGGCGTTGGTGGATTTGCCTGTGAACCTCATTGCAACTTCTTCCACAACGGTGTCGGGATCGGCCTCCTCAACCTGGCAATATCGCACGGAACCATAAGTTACAACGAGCCTCAAAACACAGCGAAGCTGTGATCAGGATACCTCGGTCAAGTTTTGGTTGATGTTCACTCGACGTCGCTCAACTCCTCGGTAGTGATTCCATGTCGCCGCCGCCGCAGTCTCGAAGTCGAAGGGCAGAAACTTGTTCGCGAAGATGTCGAGATAGATGCCACTAGCGCCTTCTCGTATCCTCGCATCCGTGGAGGGGGTCTCCAGTCGGCCCAGGCCGTTTGCATTGGAAACGGCGTCTAGCTCGTCAAACGCCGTGTCCAACCCACCTCGAAGTGACTCGGCTGTCTCTGTTTCTAGCGCAAAGTCTGGACCACGCTCCAGCTCTGAAATACCACTGAAGTCACCAGGGCCCGTCAGCTGCTGGCGAATACGCTTACCTAGCTCGGTTTCCATACTCCTGGCGAGACTGGCCTGGGTGTCTAACACCATCCGCAGCTGCGTGCTTTCGCGCCCAGCCATATCGCGCCAGCGCTGCTGGCGAGCAGCCAAGTCCCAGATAGGTGGTGCCCCCGGCACTTCTGGAGGCGACACTGGGAATCCAAACGCTTGGCTAGAGAATGCCAGCGTCGTGGTGGGAGCCGACGAGGTCGGCACGGGCACCATTGTGTCCAGGTGCTGCAGGCGCAGGGTGCGCAGCTCCTCCTCCATCTGCTGCACCTTGCAGCGCAGAAACTCCAGCTCGTCGAAGCGGTCGTTGCGCGCTCGCCGCCTGCTCTTTCCCCCGCGGAAGGACCGAGCGATCTCCGGTCCTCGCGAGAGCGACTCCAGCATCTCCTGCAGCTCCGCCTCCTGTTCGCCCCACTCTTGTCCATCGGATTCGTCGTCCTCGCCCGGCAGATGTAGCTGCGAGAGAGACGACGAGGGTTCCTCCATTGAATCCTGCACAACGACCATCGGCATGCTTGACGGTAGCGTCGCGCGCGGTTTCCTCGCCTCGTTCTGGGACATCGCTTCTGATCGGAGCCGCACTTGCGTTGACACGAGCGAATTGGAATGTGACCGTCTTTGCGTGTTGAACTAGTGTGAAACTCGTTTGTTGTTATAATCGATATTAGCTTTGCTGCAAAATACAACGTGTACGCATCATACACAGCCAACTATAGAGTACACATTCGAGTGATGTGGAAATGTATTTCTATTTATAAAAGGGAAAATCAATATGTAACAGGTCAGATGATTACTGATGTTGCAAAAAGCGGTTGCACTGCTGCTTTACAGTCGACGGAACCTCGCAAGGATCCCGGCCCTCGAGCTCGAGTCGAGCTGCTCGACTCTCAAGGGTTCGACGAGCATGATTCAAACTATCGTACAAAATATTACAGCTACCTTCACGGCAACTTTGGCCGTTGGTCAGCTTCAGGGCCTGGTCGAGCAGCACATTATCGATCCTCTTTTGGCTGACGGTGGCGATCACGACGATACCGGTATCGTTCAACACTATGTAACCCCGTGAAGGCACCGACACCCATCGCGTCCTTCGCAAATCTGTCTGCCTTCTGCAGCGCCACGAGGCTGCACGTCCAGCACAGTGAAGCCTCCCTCCTGTAGCGCCGGCGACTTCGGTCGCTTGATGGCCACGTAGCCCTTCTCCGCGAAGTCCAGGCCAGCGAAGGGCCGAGACTTGCCCTCGTCGAGGGAGTGCACGCTCGTGAGTCACGAGTCGTGACGAAGACCACGACTTCGCGGTCGACCTCCACAATGTGGACCACATAGCGCCGCAGCACCTGCTGAAGCAGGCGCTTCACTCGGTGAACCGCCCATGAACTCCATCTTGAAGTCCTTCATTACGATGTCATCGGCTGACTCAAGTACGTTGGCGGTCTTTTCGTAATTTACTTCCTTTGAAATGTTTCCACATGGCAGTGCCCACGGCTTCCTTGCAGAACGGGAGCAGCTTGTTGCTATTGTCGAGATATGGCTACGCGACAGAAACTGCGGCGGAAAATGTCGGAGCTTTAGGCGCGCAGCATGCATTCACTGCTCCAGAAGCGAGGGCGGCAAGAGGTTTCCGAGTGTGCGGACTGCATCGGCACGAACGGGGTGCAGGTCGCACATTGCACTCCCCAGCCGATAAGAACACGAGCGTTGACGCCACCTACCACGAGGTGGATGAAGTAAATGGTCTTAAGCTTATCAACGGTGAAACTCCGAGTCGGGACGTGCGCATGCGCGCAGACAGCATCGTCAGCAGCTCGTCCAGCTCGTCTACACTCAAGGCGCCCTCTTCGAGCGAGTCGCCGCGACGGTTGCCGCTTTCTGGTTCGTGCACCGTGCACTGCACGCGTCCACAAAGCTCAGCGCCGCGTCGAGCGCGTCCAGCTCGTTAGCAAAAAGCGTTATGCGTCACGCAGAATTGAGTCGCCCGGGAACTTCGACTCAATTCTGCGTGACGCATTACATGTATCACTAGCCGAGCGCCGCCCGCTCCGCGGGCGGTAGTTTTAATATTTAAGTTAGTGTTAATATTAAGCCGAGCGCCACCGCTGCGCGGCGGGGTAATATACCGCCCCCGTTCCGCTCGCCTTACGGCGTCGCTGCACTACTCGCCGTGTCATGATAATTAATTAAAGGAGGGCGGGCCCTACGGTCCCGCTATATCGACACGGTAGGTCGCCTTCGGCGACGGGGCCGCCTTCGCTACGCTGGGCTTTTTGGCCAATCGGGGCCGCCGTCGCTTCGCTCGGCAGCGTTCCGGTTTTGCACACTACATCAAGGCTAGTCTGCATTCTTGTCACGCAGCTATTTTTGTAATATTTGTATAATAAAATCCAGTCCGGAGGATGGTGTGATGCGGTAGCGTGGGTGCGAAATGTGAGGCCGGGCTCTAACTATGATATGCGGCAGGGCAGGTCGAGGCTGCAAGGTAGAGAACGGACACACAGCAGACCGACAAAACACGTCGTATTCTGTTAGTTGTTGTGGATGACGCTGACTCCGGACCATACACAAGCCAAGTCGCTTGGGCAGATCCCCCACCACTCGCTTCGCGAAGGTTCAAGGCTCAGGCCCAGCTGGCGCGCATAGGCTGGCCGTACATGAACACACAGTCTGCTTTTCAACCAACCGGCGCGCACTTGATGCATCCCAGCCTCCCCACATTCTCCGACGACAGAGCGCGAGCCGTGAGGCTGCGAGACGCCGAGGCCATGGAGGAGCAGCAGCAGCTAGAGGAGGAGGAGGAGCTCATGCAGGAGGCGCTGGCTCTGCTGGCCGACTGCCAGGACGACGACTACGACGCCGCCATCTCGCGGCTACTGCTGCCGTCCGACGATGAGCACCCCAGCCCCGTGTCCGCTAACCGCAGCGACCCCGTCCTGTCGACCACCGAGATGCAGTCCGCTCCGCTGTTGCCGAGCAACATCAGCGACGAGCTGTCCCCCGCCGTGACGCCCGCGCTGACTACCGCTACCAGCAGTCCCGTGAAGAAAACGCCCACGTCCGCGGCCAAACAGCAGCGCAAGACGAAGGCACCAGCCACCTCCGCGGGCTCCGGCAAGAAGCGCAAAACGTCGTCGCACAACTCGAACCGCGCGCGTGACGAACGCAAAGAGGAGCTCATCTATCTCCGCAAGACGGTGCAGACGATGGAAGCGAGGCTGCGCACGCTGCAGCTTTCACAGCGTCGCGCGCTAGCTGCGCCTGCGCTTGCACCGGCGAAAGCCGCTTCCCCAGGAGAGGCGCAGACGTTCACCGAAGGCGCATTTGCCCTCGCTGCCTTGCAGGGCCATGCAGCTACCAGCGAGCTCCTCTCGGCGGAAGATATGAAGGAGGACGCGGCGATGGGTCCCGTTTGGACTGAAATTGCAGCTCGCCAGTACCAGGAGCGGCGCCGCGTTGAACTTGAGAACATTCGGTTGAAACTCATCCTCGAGGGCCAGATCAAAATGGCCAAAAACCTGGAAAAAATGTTGACCAAGCGTACCAGCTTGCGGGTAAGCAGTGACAAAAATGCTGGGGAGAAAAAGAAAATGTCCTTGCTAACTATCCTTTGGCCGGGCTGGTATGTATGAACGCGTAGGTGATGGAGTCAATTCAGGGCAAGTATTTAACGAGCTTGCAGCACCGGAAGCCTACTTCGACAGAGGAAGAGGACGAGGCGGCCATTTTTGCGCGTCTGGAAAAAGAACTGGAGACTGCTCTGGACGAGGTGGACGTAGTTTTTGAAGCGAATGGACTGGCACGCATGGAGAAAACCTACGCTGATGCGCAAGTGCGGCGCGAAAATGGCACTACCGTCATGGAAATTTTTGCCAACAAGGTCGTCCCATTCAGCGTGGAGGCTACAAGTCACGCCGTATGGGAGCACTTCGTGCACTCGATGGACCACATTCCGTCACGCTTTGTGTATCAAAAGCAACTAAAGGTAACCTCCCTTTCCTTTGCGCTTATCCTGTGTTGGTAAACTCCGATCGGGCTAATTGCTTTTACTGTTGCCACGCAGAAGACGGAAACAACGGACGATACTCTGATGGAGAGCTTCGGCTTGGAACTTGTTGGTAGCCGGAATGCTACCGCCGCTTTCCGTGTACGCCAGATCCGTCGGAAGTTTGTTCAGCCCCACCGTGTCGTGATTGCGTGGCCCATGTACTCAGAAGCCCTTGAACTCTCTGCTGAGCCGACGAAAGGTGTCCGCCTCCACGAGAAGTGTTTTACAGTGGTCAAGGCGCTTCCAAATGCAAGTGGCCGGCGTGGCGCTCTAATACAATCGTGCTACGTTCTCCGGCCGGAGATTTACGGTCATGTTGCGGACCGCGAGCGCATTCTCACCACTCTAACAGACTTTTTGTTGGACTCTGTGTCGCATACGATTAGCTCAAGCCACCAAATGATTGAGAATTACCTGCTGGATGGAGCGCTTCGCTTCCATGCGGAGCCCACCGCACTGACGCAGGTAGCAAACCAAGCAGGCGTGGTCGAAAAAACCGACCTGTCGCTGCAGCAAGATATGGTTCCACCAAACTTTTAGACTTTGTATCGTTGCTAGGACGCGGGGTGCAGCCAAGCTTTCGTAGTCGTAGCTGGTGAAACTGTGCACAACACATTTTGTAATTAACATACCTGGGGTTATCGGGTACCTACGATGAAATTCGTCGACTTCATATTATGCTACATTTGTACCTTGCGTACTTCGAACTAAGGTGCCCTTCACTTCAAGAAAGACCATCTCTAGTTCCGCTTCTTGAGAGCACCATTCAGTAGCACATTTTCGATCATCTGATGACTCGCGCTAATGCTACCGGTTACAGAACTCAGCACAAAGTCTGTCAGTGCACCGACCTTGCGTGACTGATCTGGGCCATTGCAGTTGTGAATTTCTGGCCGAATGATGTAGCATGTCTGCATCAGCGTGCAGTCCTCCTGGCCCGTAGCGGGAGGCTTGATCACAATGTAACCCTTTTCCAAGAAACGGATCCCCGGAGTTGGCTCCGCCGAGAACTCCACCGTATCCGTGATCGTGCGCCAAACAACGACAATCCGGCCCTGTTCCACATATCGCCGTATAATGTGTTTGACATGAAAATCCCCGTTCGTGTGGCCGTCCGTCATTTCTAGCCCGTAGCGCTCGACGACGGTATCGTCGCTAGTCTCAATATGCAGTGGTTGCTTCTCGTAGTAAGTGCGGTGCGGCATATGATCCATGGAGTGCGCAAAATGGCGCCAAACAGCCTTGCCCGTCGTAGGCATATCGAACGGCATGACCTTGTTCGCGTAGATCTCCATCACCATGCCTTGCGTAGCGTCATGCTCGATCTTAGCTGTGCGATGCGCCGTTTCCATGCGACCCAATCCATTGGCTTCGAAAACGGCGTCAAGTTCCTGGCGAGATTTATCGATCCCGGACAGCAGCATATCGAAATCGGCACGGTCATCACGAGTTGCTTCGGGCCCCGGGGGGGGCGAAACTCGTCGAATGCGCTTACTCGGACCGCCGATGGCCTGGAGAATGCCCTTGAATCAATGAACGGGGTCAGTAAAAACTCGGATGTAACTTAGGCATCAGGATACTTTACTCTTTCATTTTGGCGCTTCCGGAGAATGTGCTCAAGGCTTTTGGCCACCTTGATCTGTTTCTCCAAGACAAGCTTGAGGCGCACGTTCTCGCGCTCTGCCTTCTGCCGTTCCTGCGCCTGGCGCTGAGCCATGTCACCCCACACGGCGGCCAGGTGTGCTGGTGATGCAGTACTTGCCATAGGGGCCGCGACCGAGGAGAAAGTTGCAGATGGTGTGCCAGTAGAAAGCTTCGCGGCACGCATGGCTGCCAGCCTGCTCTTCGCCTTAGCATGCTTCTGCTCCGCCGCGGACGCTGGGGCCGCAACGGACGAAAAAGGCGCCGAGGCTGTTTGGGGCTTGTGCGTGCTACGCAGTTGGTTCAATTGCAGCTGCAGGTCCTTCACTTTCTGCCGCAGGTACACGAGTTCTTCGCGCCGTGCGTCTCGAGCCCGATTCGAATATTTCCGTGGCTGCTTCGGCTTCTTGCCCTTGGGATTCTGCGCCTGCTGGGTCGGGCTGCTCGTGAACGAGGTGGGGCTTCCTGTAAATGACCTTGCACCGCTGTGAAGTGCCAGTGATGACGCCACCCCCGCCGGAAGATCGATAACTAGGTCGTGGGGGGCAGCTGTGTCCTCTAGTTCGGGGATCAGCTGCTCCGTGAGCGTCGGCAATTCCAGGTCCGTGTCCAGTTCGCCAATGTGGTCGTCAAATTCTACATCCTCCAGGTCCAGCGCAGCATCCGCTCCCAGTAGCCACTCGGCCGAAGTCTCGCAGTCTGCCAGGAACGAGAGCGCCTCCTCCAGCGTCTTGGAGTCGTCGTCCTCCATCGCTGTCGTCGCCGCCAAGCTGAATTGAATACTGGTCGGTCAATTCAGGGGCGTCAGCCCGACGTCAAAAAGTCAGCCCGACCCTTTTTTGAGCATTTTTTCGGAAATTACCTAGTAGGCGAAAATAGGATCACAACAAAGCATTAGTAATAAGTGTTACAAGTATAGTATTTACAAAAAAAGCCATGATCACATTTTCGGAAGTTCCGAATCGGAACCAATGCACGAAACAGCCTTTCATTTGGAGACGATGCCGCTGCTGTTGGGAGACGACGAGGTGGAGGTGCTGGAGGCGGCGCTGTCGTACGTGGATGGGCTTCCTCCGAGCGACTCGGAGCTACAGGAACAGAGTGAGTCGGCGGGGGTGGCAGTATCGGCTGCTGCTCGCAGTGGAATCTTCGGTACAGCGGGCGGGGGAGAGGTCCGACTAGACGCGGAACTGGACCGACTGCTCCTGGAGACGCTCTCCTCTTCATCAGAGCATGACAGTGACTCAACTCGATTGGCAGCGACGTCGTCCGCGCTAACGGTGGCGCCGGCATCGACGCACGTCCTGCCGTCGCCTCTGCCGCAGGTGGTGGCGAATCCCGACGTATCTCGTCGCGGTTCCCGAGCGGCCAAAAACACAACGGCGACTCTGGCCAAAACCAAGCGCCGCGTCAAGGTAAATCCCAACCGCGCACGGGACGAACGCAAGCATGAGCTCGCGTACTTGAGGAGCAAGGTGGAGCAGATGGAGAGGGAGCTGGAGACGATGCGCCACCGCCGTCGCGTTCGGAATATCTGCAATGGTGAGCCGCCGCCCTCTTCGCCAAGCGCGGAGTCTACAGATATGACCACTAAGAGTGCAGCCTCCTTGTCCAGGATGCCCTTCATTTGGAGGGACATCGCCACTCGCCAGCAGCAGCGGCGAGAGAAATCCGAGCGGGAAAACGCGAGACTGAAGCTCGTGCTTGAAAGCCAGGTGAAGCTGGCCAAAAGTATGGAGTCATTGCTGCAGAAGCGAGCACGGCAGCAGGTGTCTGGTTGTGCTGAGGTGGTGGGGGCGTATGGGGACCTATCGTCGCAGGGGTCCACGTTGGACTTCCTAGTCGATAAGGACACCTACGAGGCGCTGCTTACGAGCGTAGAAACAGCTTACGCTGAGCTGGAGGCTGTGTTCACTACGAATGGTTTGCTGGGCTTGGATACCCCTTGCCGAGACGCAAGGATGCGTGAAGGTGCCAGTGGGATGTATCTTGATGTGTTTGCCAACAAAGTGTTGCCCTTTAGCTATGATGCTGTTACAACAGCGGTGTGGAACCATTTTAGAGGCAATGAGAAGCACCGAGGCGTAGTCTACGAGAATGCAACCAAGGTACGGCTAGCAGCCTTATGTGTTGTGGTGGGCCTGGTGTGTAACTAACGCTGTTCCCATCGCGCTATGCTGCTAACAGCACCTCGAGAGTTTCTCCGACACCATCATGGAGGCCTTCACTATGGAATTCCTGGGCAAAACGACGACTGCGGATTTCCGAGTCAAACAGGTGATTAGACGTTGTGTGGAGACTGACAAGCAGGTCGTGGTGTGGGTCTCCATAGGTCACGCTCTCGACCCGAACAACTCGCCCTTCTCCAGCTTCGGTTTCGTGGACAAAGGCTACGTCGTGACTCGACGACCAACGTCGATAGGCCCCGGGCACGGCGACTTCACTGTTTTGCAGATGTGCAGCCTCGTATCGCCGCAGATGGCGGCCGGCTGCCGGATTGACATGACTGCAGCGGGCGATTTCACCGAGTTTGTGCTGAACGTCGTGGCGGCCAACACCACCACGAGCCAGGAGCTCATTGAGAATGTCCTGCTGGACCAAGCACTCAACAGACAACAGGAAAGCTCCAGCCTGGCCGCTTGAGCCGATGCATGTGTGCTCGTTAATAGATTCATGCGTGAAGATCAGGATCTCTACTAACTTGCTGCTACTACGTAGTACGAACTATTTTTTAGGGCTTGAGCCAAAATTCTCACTTCGCACTGTACTGTACCAAATCTTGGCTTGTCTTCCACAAGAAGGCCCATCATGCTTGTGCCACAAGAATTGTCCACTCATCACGAGTCGTGATTCACGACGGAGAAGCTTTCGATTTGCAACCCAGGGCGCGGCTCAACGGGGGGCATTCTTGAAGTGGTGCCGGCGGCAGCAGAGCTGAGCATGGCGTTCCTTCTGGAAGGAGAGGCGGATGAGACGCTGGCGGCGGCAATGGTCTTCCTGGACGAGCAGCAAAAGGTCTGCAGTGCTGCAGCTGAGACGACGGACCGAAGCGATGTTGAAGTCAGCAACGACGTCGTGCTCCCGTCGCTGGACGACCCCGAGGCCGCCGAGGTGCTTGACGCACTGAGTGCGGAGCTGCCGGCAGTCACCGACAAGGCGGTCAAGAACGTCAGCTGGACGGCTGCCATCCCCGCCCCGAAGCTCATTTCGCAGCGCCGCTTCAAGCGACACCAGGTGGCCCCCTGCCCGCCTCAGCCACCAGCCCCCAAGACGCCCATCACCAAGCCGGCGGGGAAGAAGCCCTACGTACGCAAGAAACCCCTCAGCTACAACCCCAATAAAGCACGCGATGAACGCAAGCTGGAGCTGCTCTACCTGCGCACGAAAGTGGTCGACATGGAGATGGAGCTACAGAAGCTGCAGGAGATAAAGAGCAGCAAGGTCGGCACCTGTCGTCCAGTACAAGAGGAGGCTGCAAACCACCACCTACTGCCTTAGCGCCGAGCCACTGCAGCCTCGACGGGGTGCCCCGAGTCTGGAAGAAGATGTGCGCTCGCCAGTTGGAGCGTCGAGTGAAGGCTGAGCGGGAAAACGCTCGACTGAAGATGGTCCTCGAAGGCCAGATCAAGATCGCCAAGAGTATGGAGCAGATCCTCAAGAAGCGCACCGTGCTGCGCGCCATGGAGTCCTGCGGTAGCAACAAGCGCACCAAGCACACGAATGGCGTTCCTCGTTCGTCCGATCCGCGTGTCGACGCAAAGATCTTCGAAACGCTGTTGGCCGGTGTCGAGGCGTCGAGGCGTCGTACCGTGAAGTTGATGCCGTGTTTGAGGCCAATGGTCTCGGTCGCACTGAGGCTCCGGAGAGCGACGCTCAGATGCGGGACGGCGTCAACGGTATGTACCTCGAGATCTTCGCCAACAAAATGCTGCCATTCGGTATGCATGCAACGGGTGAAGCTGTGTGGCAACACTTCAAGGGGACGGATATCCCGTACCGCTGGTATCACTCCAAATCTGCCGGCTCGATCGAATCGACAGAGGATACGATGGTGGAGTGTTTCGGCATGGAGATGTTCGATGCCAAAAGCAAGACCACTGCCGAGTTCAATGTCAAGCAGATTTTGCGTCGCTATGTCGAGGAAGACCGCGTCGTTGTGGTGTGGCGCTCGCACATTGAGCCCCTCGAGTTCTCCAATAAGCGCTTCGCTGGTATTCATTTCCAGGAGAAAGGCTATGTGGTGATTAAGCCGCGTGCTCACAACTACGACAGTGCTGACAACGACGACTTCACGCTAGTGCAAACGTGTTACATCATTACTCCGGATCTGTCCGACCAAACGCTGAATGAAGACGCCAAGACGGGTGCGCTGACTGAATTTGTGCTGAGTTCAACCGCTGCCAATATTTCTGCCAGTAATGAAATGATCGAAAATGTGCTGCTGGACCAAGCACTGCAGCAGCGGAAGCGCGGGGACTAAAAGCGCGGCAACTCGACACCGATTTCGTGTGAAATCACACGCACTGTATCATCTTCATTTACTACATGTAGTGTACTGCATCAATGAAGTTCAACTGAATGGGAAAACTGGAATGGCTGCTTGTCAGAAAAAAAAAAATGGGGCGGCAGACTTGCTTGCTGACTTGCTGCTGTTTATTACTTCAGAAGTACTTAGTACGAAGTAAGTCTGGTCGGAGGTTATCGAAGTTGATGAATGCACTGTAGTGTCAGACATTCACACTGTTGCTTCCATCGCGTTGACCACTGGGTCCGCGTTATCGAGCAACACATTTTGCTGTAACTGCAGCACGTTACGAAGCTTCTTACCGATCGAATCCAGCACCAAATTTCCAACACGAACGAAGTCCACTGGTCGAACCGACGTCGTATTCACTTGCTTTACTTGCAATTGATAACAGCTCCGAACCACGGATGCGTGCTGTGGGTCTGTCGGGGACGGAGAAATAATCGTCCAGTGATGATCTTCAAATTGAAGTCCTCCCGTCGGAAGAAACCACGTTGTCGTTCCGACCAAGATGATTTGATTCGCTTCTTCGTACTTGCGAACGATGTTCACACCATCAAGATGCAAAAGTGCACCATTTCCGTTCGGTAACGATGCCATGCAGTTCCGCTCAAAAGAATTTGAGTTTCTCGTTCGCGCCTAAGAAACAGAAAAAAGTTAGCACATGCCCCATTCATTACCTTTAATACAGTATGGATGGGCTGTCATACAAAGCGGAAGGACTTCTGTGCGTCCATATTTTTCTTGGTCGTGATGTGATGCCATAAGAGCTTTCCTGCCATCTGCACCGTACAGGCCATTGGGGTTATTGAACTGGTCTCGACGCAGTTGCCACGAGCTTGACTGCTGCACGCGATTGAAAGATTGTCCTCCAGGGCCGGGAAGAATCGATCTACTTCCAGTCGCAGTCGTCCCAAGCTATTCGATAGATCCGACAATATGGCGTCGCTGAAGTCCATTCGAAAGAGAGGACGATCAGGTACGGGCCGTGAGTGCTGTGAAACAAAGTCCATTCCCTGCAACAATAAGCGCAGTCATTTTTACAACGGTTAGGAGCACGATAAGGAGATAAACATTGTTGGCAGCTCGAGCTTACCTCAAGCACATTGCTGCGTCCAACCACCTTGCGAAAATCGGCGAGTACTTGTAGCTGGTTTGACATGATTGCTTTAAGCGTTTGATTGGTACGCTCCGCACGTTCACGCCCCTCACTTTCGACCATCGCAAGACTACGCCAGACACTGAGATGGCCCTTAGCGTTATGGCCCATACCATTGTGGCTACTGCGGGATAACATAAGATTTTCTAGTTGTGCGTTCAGCTTCTGCGCTTCCTCCCTCAACGATTTCAGCTCTGCCTTCTTACGACGTTGAAGACTCGTTGTGTACCTCACAGGTCCTTCCTTGCGTCTCCGATCCTTCTTCACCTTCGGGGGAGAAAGCTGCGTCTGCATTGTGGTCCAGCAAAGGTCAGAAGTCTCATCATGGCTGGTGTGGCTCTCCACAACGGAAGCGACAGGGCTGGAGTCACTGTCGGCGCTGTCGATAGCGTCCAGCAATGTGAGCACTTCGGACAGCGTGTTGGCCTCGTCCATCTTGCGCGGATGCCGGCTTTAGAATTATGGGATAAGACGGTGATTCGTCGTTTGGTCAGAAGTGATTATGCACTTGGAAGATTACTCGCAGACTATTACAGTGTACATGTACATGAACAGACGTACCCCTCGGGTTTCAAGGCGATTTGACAGGGAATCACTAACAAAGATCATTTCGACTGCATAATTTCCTTTATAAGCGATCGGATACGACAGGGTATTGGAAGGTATAGGTGCGCATATTGATGGAGCTCAACTACCCGTGCGCAGTTCATGCAGTTCATGCAGTTCATGGTGAACACCAGGCAACGCCTTAGAAAATGCAATTTATTGTACGGGCTGCTCCGTCGATTTAAGGTTATCAAATCTCATCATAGGACGGCGCCCCAGAGCTGATCGCTTTCGAGTGATGGTGCGGGGAGAACATCTCGGACTCCTCAGCCTCGACATCGTCGCCCGAGAGCACCTCGTCGCTCTCGGTCTTGAGGTAGGCCAACGCAGATAGGAAAATGAGCGCGAGAGGCACACCCAGGTCCGTGACGGCCCACATCACACGCGCACCATAGTGCTGGTAGAAGTATCCGCCAACCAACGTGCCCACGGCACGAGCCAAACCGTTCTGCGTCGCGTTCAGAAGTCCCATCACTGTTCCTTCGCAGCCCTTAGGAGCAGCGGCGTAAATGTACTGCGTGCATGCAGCCCACGCCAATCCAAACGTGCATCCGTGCAGGAACTCGAACGGAATGGCACTCCAGGCATTGGTCATGACGGCGTAGTACGTGATACGAAGCGCGTAGGCAGCGATGGAGACCAGCAGTACCTTGACCGTACCCAGCTTCTTGATAATAGCATGCGAGAAGAAGAAGGCCGGGAGCTCTGAGATGGTCTCGCACATGATAGCGATGCCCACAATCTGAGCGTTGCCGCCCGACAAGTTGAACAGGTTGAGCACCAGGAAGCTTGACAGCACGCCGTACATGAGGCCCATGAAGCACACAACGAGAAGCAGCATGATCACGTCCTTCTTCTTGCAAATGCGGCGCATGTTGTCCGCAAACGAGGGCTGGCGAATGCTCTTGCCGCCTTCCTCCATCGCAGAGTGGGTATCACCGTGGTGCGCATGTTTAACCGGCGGAATCGTGCGCAGCACCAAGAGCGAAGCGAACATGAAGATGAGGCTGATGTTGAACGACCACGAGATGCCCGCAGCAGCAACCGCCAGACCAGTGATGTATGCACCCGTGCCCCAGCCGACAGCGCCAAATAGTCGCTGCTTGCCATACTCGCCGCCGACTTTCTCAATCATATCCAAGACAGCGTGATCCATGAGAGACCCGGCGGGCATCGACTGGAAGTTGGCCAGCACCAGAACTGCGAGCGTCCAATGGTACGACCAGTAGAAGTACTGGATCGAGAACATGAGCAGCCCGCCCGTGATGATGCAGAAGTTGTGCACGAGTCGCTGGTTGCGGATGTAGTCGGCGATGGCCCCCCAAATGGGCGGCGACACCATGGCGCAGACGCAGGGCAGTGTCTGCAGCAGACCGATTTGAACCTTGGAGAAGCCAGCCGTCTGCTGGTAGTACACGGCCAGGAAGATGGCGACCGACGACTGCTGCACGTTGGAGATGGCGTACATGAGCTTCGGCTGCCACAAGCAGTTTTCATACCACTTGGGCGGCTCCGAAGACGTCTCTTTCTTGCCTGCACACATACTGATACAGTGCGTAGGCCACGTGCGACTTGTTCGATGTGGAGCGTTGTCTTGAGCGTGGGGACTTGGAGAATGAACAGTGCGTAGGTCACGTGCGACTTGTTCGATGTGGAGCGTTGTCTTGAGCGTGGGGACTTGGGGGAATGAACAAATTGACCGAAACGCTCATGAAACTCAGGACCCATTCTGACAGGATGGGATGGGAATAGCTCGGACTTCATCCACATGCCCTCGGGCGCCACCGACGTCACAATCGCAAGTTCAGTTGTCCGGCAAAATGCATCCACGCAGCATTGTCGGCTGTTGAACCTCTTCTGCTTCACCCCTTCTTCAGTTGTTAAGCACGGACTTAGTTCCAGTATTTATAGAGACGGATGTCACGAAGGGGTCATCTATGCGGAGGGCGGACCAAAAACTGTGCACGAACTCTGTGCGGCACGACCGACAAAGTGGGCGGTCAAGTTGAGTCAACTTGACCGGGTCACCGTCAACGGCTTACAAGCAGCACGGCGCAACTGCACCGGTGGATGTATTGTAGGACGAGCACGAATCAGTATGTTTAGCTACAGTTTATGCAAGCATCCCACGAGCAGAGTGATGATCGAGCTAATAAACCTCAATTTGCGAGCTCGCCGTCACAACACGAGCAAACATCGTAAGGTTTTTCAGCTCCCCCTTCAAAATGAAAACAGATCGAGCAGATCGAGCACTCGGAGGAGCAAAGCTCGCGGCACTTAAATCTAATTGGCCAAAAAAAAACATTTGCCTAAGCCCTCAATCCCAAAACCCAGCAACGACAGAGACAACATGCTCAGGCCGGAGTCCACCACCAAGCGCACCGTCGAGAAGGAGGAGGAGGCCGCCACTAAGAGCAGCGTCGAGGAGGAGGAGAAGGAGGAGGTCGCCGCCGAGTGCAGCGCCGAGAAGGAGGAGGCCGCCACTAAGAGCAGCGTCGAGGAGGACAAGGAGGAGGTCGCCGCCGAGTGCAGCGTCGAGGAGAAGGAGGAGGCCACGACCGAGAGCTACCCACGCAGGAGGAGGGGGTCGCCGCCGACAGCGACCAAGTGCTCAGGCCGGAGTCCGCCGCCAAGCGCAGCGTCGAGGAGAAGGAGGAGGAGGACGCCGTCGAGAGCAGCGTCGAGGAGAAGGAGGAGGCCGTCACTGAGAGCAACCCACGCAGGCGGAGGGGGGGCGCCGCCGCCGACAGCGACCGAGTGCGCAGTTCGGAGTCCACCACCGAGAGAAGCGTCGTGGGGAAGGAGGAGGACGCCACCGAGAGTAGCGTCGAGAAGAAGGAGGAGGCCGCCACCGAGAGCAACCCTCGCAGGAGGTGGAGGCCACCGCCGAGAGGGAAATGGAGACGGTTGGTGGAGGAGAGGATGCAAATTGCCATAGCATTGTGGTAGCAACCAGACTCCGGGACGGCGCTCTGAGTGAACATGGAAGCTCGCAAAAGTTACTTGCTATCGAGGGACAAGTTGAGAATATGGTGAATCAGTTTTGGTCGCGAACAGAGTCTCTAGCGAAAGAATACGCAGCGCTGCAGGATGCGCATGTTCAAGGGGAGGCGTTGCTAGCTGCTCAAGCATCCACACAGCAAGGCGTTCAGCTGCTCGCTGAGCATCAGCACGTCACAAGCCTCCAATTTCAACAGGACCTCCATGACACGCGCGCCACACTGGAGACACATTTGAATACGCTTGCTAGAATGCAAGCCGAGCATGACGCGCGCATGGAATTAGCTGTGAAGGATCGTTTGGAAGCCTTGACTTTGCAGACTCAACAAGAAATGAGTCGGATACGAGTTATGGTTGATGAAATGAAACGGGCTCAAACGGAGCGACAGGCTGCTGTTAATAGAGCACTTGATGCTTTGGTGGAGCAAGTGACAGCTATAGCCGTGAAAGAGCGCGAGAAAGAGGGCAATGTTGAACGCCGCGTGCGTGAAGTGTACGAGTCGCTTAGTGGTGAATGGTACAACAGGATCGACAAAAAGGCATGCGATGTTGTAGAGACACGTCTGGCTGCTTCGGAAAAGCGTGTGAGTGCTGCGGAGCAAGAATTGACTGAGATTTCGTGCAATGTCGACAAAGCTTTGAATGCTGTTGAGTCTCGACTTGCATCGCATATGCAGTCTACTCGGGAAAAGGACCTCTTGGAGCTTAAGCGCGACTTCGTTGCAGAAAGTGATCAATTATGCTGTGAGAGGATGCGAGCCACCCAGCGAGCCATGCACAATCATATATCAGGTGTTGTCAAGCAACTGGAGAAACGCTTATTGGGGGATATGCAGAGCAGGATTGACAACATCACTTCAGCCGTCAACCAGCAGCAGTTAGACGTGTGGCGACTTGAATTCAAGACGGAAATGGATAGCTTGAACACGAGATTGAAGTGCATGGAGCAAATTACTGCAAAGAAGCCGTTTGAAACGAGTGTGCAACAGCGACATAACTATCGGCCAACACTGAAACGAGGACTACGCGCTTCCAGATCCACTACGCATCAACGGACTGAAGAGGCTAAGACTGAAAAGGCGTCAAGAAACATTGGTTCCACGCCGAGGAAACACGTACGGCAGCGCCCGTTTGTGGGTAAAGGAGCACCCACACCGAGACATAGGCTCAGCGCTGTGATAAAAGAGGTTCAGCGAGAGGTGCAAATGCGCGCGGAGGCAAGGGCAGTGGTGATCGAGAGAAGTGTAAGTATATTTGTTTTTGTTAGTATGTGTGAAAATCTAACACGGGTTCTTATTATGCGCTTTCAAATTATGTCAGGCGCCAAGTCAAGCCAGTGGTGGTATCGTTTAGTTCTACTCCAAGGCTTCATTGAAGCTGAGCAATTCAGACAGACTGGCGCTAGACATCATTTCCATCAAAGTTTCTTCTGCAAATTCATCGGGCACACATTCAATCGGGTAGACCATGCTGGATGGCGCATGAGAAGCCAGTTCTCCGCTGGGAATTTCTCCGCACTGCGTAAGGTCAACAAACGAGCGGTTGCGATTCAGAAAGACGGCCATATCAATATTCTGCTGAGAGAGTCGAGTGCGCTGTGATGTAACCATGCTACCGGCGACGCTAAAATCTCGTTCAATGTGAGCTGACGAGGTAGGAACTGCAAACAACAATTTAGCCGCTTTCGGTAGTATGCGATAGCGTTTTTCATGCTCCATTCGACGCCAAAATTCCAAAATTGTTTCTTCTACCCCGTTTGTGTCAACTAGCAAAGGCGTTTCATCAAAGTTCCACCGAGTCAGTTCGTCGTCCACTTCAGATCTGGGTAGTCTGTGAATATCACTACGGTTATTTGTACACGCAAACTCTGCTTCTATCTCGTCCAAAAACTCAGAGCGCTGGCGAGGGGACACACAGCTACGGCTACTATTCTGATAATCCAAATTAGTGAGGTCCTCGGAAACTGTCGTCAGTATTTCGCGCAATTTCTCTTTGATTTTGTCACTGACATACTCCAATCGAACTTCTGCGTCTCTGGCAGTGTGACCATTTTGCACAGAGCATAGTTTTATCACGCGATTAAGTGATTTTTCAGGTCTTTTGTATGTCGGATGAAGCCGGGCTTGCATTTCAAAGACAAATGCAGCCGATTGCGTCGCACTTGTTTTATAATACCTCGGGAAAAAACGGGTATCCAAAGCGTCTCGGAGGCGCTCTCAAGTAAAAGCAGCCATCTCAGTCAGCTCATTTGTCTGAATACACTTCGGATTTGCCTTGGTGGACAAGTAGTGCTTGAGCGGCTTGTTTATATCGAGCGTATTTAACCGTATCAAATAAAGTGCATGTAACACATTTACCTGGTTTGGCATTTCAGCTTGACACATCCGCTTAACAGCGGCTACCGGCCGAAGTAACGAGAGCAGCTGCACCAAATGTAGCTGATCATTTTTTAGAGGGAACACGGGGGCTGTTTTGTTCTCACGGACTGCTTTTTGCTTGCGTTCATCATACCACGCAACAATGGCGGGCCATTTATCAAGAATTCTTCTAATTGCAACCGTAAGACTTAAAAATCTGGCCGGATTGTAGTCAAGAAGTTGTACAGTTCCTGTTTCAGTCTGCGTTCTGCAAAGTTCTTGAAATAAATTCCCAGTTGTTTCCACAGTTCGAACTTGATATATGTTTTTTTTAATTCGGGAAATCAATCGTGTCACATTGGGGTTTATTGATTTGCTCACGTCATTTCGTAATCCACAAGCCTCTTTTGTAGCTGCTTGAGCCATGTGCGCAACGCACCATTCCCACCGAAATTTCAATTTCCTTGCCAACAAGTTTTTGACATCGGGGCCTGCATCACTCGTGGCAGCGTACACATAATCTTTGCGTACTTTAAAGTCCTCTAAAATTTTCTCCAGCCACGCATAAAATGGTCCTTGTATTCCAACGTTGCGGTCTCCATATGAAGGGCTAAACTTTCGAGTGCAAAGCATGACTGAGCGCATTTTCCAGTATTTATCCACGAGGTATAACCGTAGCCCAAGATATTTTTGATGAGTTGTTCGACATGTCCAAAAGTCTGTCATAATCACGAAATTAGCGCAATCTGAGCGATTACGGTCTAGAAAATCAATAATCTCGGCTTTTGCCGAGACATAGAGCTTAACAACAGCCTTCGAGACTCGTTCTGCATTTATCGTAGTCCTCATCTCTTCTTTCGCCACAATCTGTTCAATAATTCGAGATTCTTCGTACTCGCCGCTGCACAAAGGCAGATTATTGTTCACTATTCGGAGAGTTTGCAGCAGCAAATACAAGCGTTGCGGGTTTGTTCGATACAAAGTGGACGAACAAAGCAAATCAACTTTTTGGTCTCGCTTTCGTTTCCTCTCCACTGTTGCATCCGTTTTCTTCGACGATATGTGATGCACTTTTCGTAAATGCTCGGTTGCTCTCGATGTTCTTGCTTTTGATAACACTACCATCGCACCCCTGTCTCGACACGCTTCGTCTGCAAGGCAGATCCAGCCCAACTTCACTTCATCATTCTCTGTATACTCAACCCGTACGCCCCATTCAAAGATAAGGGAATTTTCCTTATCTGTCCGTGGTTTGACTGTAAAACCCACGACAGGCTGATACCATCCTACTGCCTCACGCACGGCAACAGGGGGTAGCACCATCGCACACACCCTCCCCCACAAACCCGAGGTCGACGTTAGGATCTCCTCGGTCACCTCCTTGTGCGCACAATAAAACTCTACAGCAACCTCCTCGTTCACGAGGTCGCTGTCGGCGGCGGCCCCCTCCTCCTGCATGGATTGCTCTCGGCGGCAACCTCCTCCTGCTTCTCGACACTGCGCTTGGTGGTGGACTCCGGCCTGAGCACTTGGTCACTGTCGGCGGCGACACCCTCCTCCTGCGTGGGTAGCTCTCGGTGGTGGCCTCCTCCTTCTCCTCGACGCTGCACTCGGTGGCGACCTCCTCCATCTCCTCCTCGACACTGCTTTCGGTGGCGGCCTCCTCCACCTTCTCCTCGACTCTGCTCTCGGCGGCGGCCTCCTCGTCCTCTTCCTCGACGCTGCGCTTGGCGGTGGACTCCGGCACTTGGTCGCTGTCGGCGGCGACCCCCTCCTCCTGCGTGGGTTGCTCTCGTTGGTGGCCTCCTCCTTCTTCTCGACGCTGCACTCGGCGGCGACCCCCTCCTTCTCCTCCTCGACGCTGCACTCGGCGGAGACCTCCCCCTTCTCCTCGACGCTGGGCCTGACCCTCGGTCACTGTCTGCTTTGGGTTTTTATCCAATTGCGGCTGTGTATTATAGAGCGGTAATTGGTGCTCCCCTGTTAAAACGAATAGGGGTGGGAGCGCAAAAAATCCCAAGAGCCCGCTCCCGAGATTTTAGCTGCTCGCGCTCGGTTCTGCGAGCAGTGCTCCCGCTCAGCTCGTGGGATGCATGAGTTTATGCTTACCTGCATCAGCAACGGACTTGTGCTCGTCTTGGTTGTGCAGTGTCTCCCTCGCTTCCACGGTCGGCGCAAGATAGAGCACAAGGAAATGATGCAACTGTGAGTGTCAGCCTATCGTACGAATTGCCTGGCCTGCTCCCTACCGGGAATCTCAAGATGCTGAAGCACCGGGAGTTTCGCCAGCATCTCATTTGTGCTGGCTGCTTCGCCTTTTGAGCAGCATGAGTCTTTGGTGAAGCTTGTATTCCCGAGTCCTCTTGAACATAATGTGTCATTGATAAAGCTTACCGGTATGAGAATCCCGACACCCTCGTATTTTCATAACATACTTTTCGGGGCGCATTTGTGAGTCGTTCCTCTTTTGCCTCCGGCTATTGAGTTATTGGCGTACTACTTCGCCTCAGCGGGCATTGCGATGCATTGTTTTCTACTAATCTCGCACTACGATGACCACATGAAAATACTTAAGTGGTCAAATACAGATATTCACCTTACGTCTCACAGCTTTTAAGTTGTTTTTGTTGGGCGGCTACCGAAAATACAAGTTTTACCAATGCCACATGATGTTCAAGAGTATCACAGTAAATTGCTATGATAATTGTAGCTTTTACATGCATTAATACTTCGAAGCACTTCAAAGTACCAGTGGTAAGGGGAATGGCCAATCTCGGGCCGATGGCCAATTCAGGGCCGATTTCAATTTTGACCAGTCCTAGTCAAGATTGTAGAATTACAAACTTTGATAAGACAAATCGAATTAAGTACGAAACCTGTATGCTCTTAATCTAAGGCAAACCGCGGGAACTTGTTTTGGCGCCACTTTTGGTTTGTTCCCTATGGCCAAGTACTCCACTGAGCTGAAGGAAGACGTCGTCGCTCAAGTCCAAGCCGGCGCCAGCGCAGCCGCCGTGTCCAGGTCTTCAGGGGTCCTCCCCCGCACGATCCTCAAGTGGGTAGCGTCGACCAATCAAGAAAAGTCGTTAGAGCCTGCAAGACCGGGACCGAAGAGTCTCCTTCCCCCTGAGGCAGAAAGCCATATCTACGACTGGGTGGTTGGGCGGCAGCTAACTGGCTTCCCCGCCGACCGACGGCAGATTTTGCGCAAAACCAAGGAGGTGGATTTGCTGGTTTGTGCCTAGAACGTAGGAGACGGTTGGTATCAGCGCTTTCTTGAGCGCCATCTGACGCTCGCCAAGCGATCCGCTCAATAGTTCTCGCTAAAGCGTAACAACGTGACCAGCGATGATTTGGCTACCCTGTTTAATACTCTGGCCAAGCTTGTTGTTGAACTAAACCTTGACAGCTCCATAGTGTTTAACAGGGACGAAACCGCCTTTCAGACGAAGAAGAAGTGTAAGAAGTTGGTGGCAGTCCGCGGATCCACTAACGTTTGGTGCACGGACCCTACCGTCAACTTCCACCTGTCTATCGTTGCGTGTGCGAGCGGTTCAGGCTTTGTGGTGCCTCCGGCATTCATTCTGCCTGGCAAGACGGTTGAATGGGATATACCCGAGAAATGTGAGGTCCCAGGAGCGGCAATTACGACGTCGCCGTCGGGTTTCATCAATACGTACCTATTCGAGCGATGGTCACACTTCTTCGCCGCAGCCGTACCGAGCAGCGTAAAGCGGCCGCTTCTGCTGGTGCTGGACGGGTGTGGCTCTCACTACTCCGAGGATGTGATCAACACGGCGGACAGCCTGGACATTATGCTTGTGTTGCTGCCACCAAATGCCACCCACTTACTGCAGCCCCTAGATGTAGCGGTATTCGCCACGTTGAAGGACAAGCTGTGCACATTGATCAACGAAGTGCTCGAGGAAGACGACGAAGGGCGCAACTCGATTGACAAGATGACGGCAATCCGGCTAGCCAGTATGGCATGGACCAGCAGCAAGATCGGGCGAAACATCAAGATCGGATTCCGCACCTGCGGTATATATCCGCTTTCGTTGCCGAGTATGGCTACCCGTCTGCAAGTCTATGAAAAGAACGGGGCTCCGCGACACGTTCACTTGACTGATTGGCTTCACGCCAAGGCAGTTATTGAGGACGAGGCCCTCACCTTGCCGCGCCAAGAAGTCCGTGAAGAAGCGCAAACGTGTTTCTCTGGGCGGCCAGCTCCTGACACACGAGAAGTTGAAGGCTGCTGGGGATGTGCCGTTAGCTAGAGGAGCGAAGCCGCGCACGCCAACCGCAGCTTCACCTGATGTCATGGAGACCCCGCCGGATCCGACGATGCAGTCGGCAGTGGCTACGACGGCGAACCTACAAGACATCGTCACTTCGGTAGTCGTCTACGAGAAAGTGAGGAGTTCTAGATACTTAGGTGCAGCTTCTGGAACCGAAACTAATATTTGGGTTTAATGCGGGTTATCGCTGTTGATGATGCGTCCTTCCGCTTGTCCAGCATGACCAAGTACGCCGCCGCAATATTTGCTTTAACGATTGCCGTCACTCCGTCACACAGCCCGCCGGCTGCACCACCTGCAGCGCCGCCCTCAACTCCGCCGACTCCGACGACCCCAGCGCCGCCATCAGCCCTGCCGACTCCGGCGGCTCCAGCGTCAGCAGCGCCGCCCTCAACTCCGCCGACTCCGACGACTCCAGCACCGCCATCAACTCCGCCAGCTCCGGCTACTCCAGCGTCAGCAGCGCCGACACCTCCGCCAACGCCTCCAGCAGCACCGCCAGCCTGACAGCTCTGCCACCAGCAGCGCCACCATTACCTGCGCCGTCGTCGTCCCCGGCGCTTGCACCACCATCACCTGCGTCGTCCTCGGCTCCAGCTCCGCCATCACCTGCGCCGTCACTGGGGCCGTCGCCCCCGGCGCTAGCAGAACCGCCAGCTCCACCATAAGCAGCGACGCTATCAACTTTGTCGACTGGGTCGGCGATCCTTGCTCTGCCAGCGCCTTCTGCTCCGGAGCCAGCTCCACGCCAGCAGCTCCGCCGACTTGGCCAAATGGAGAAACTTTCTTTGATGGCGCAGTGAACTACATGTAATACCTTGTATGTTATAATGAAAAATCGTAATTATACTAATTCGCAGTAAACCTTCCCCTACTTTGACTGAATTTTCTTGCCGACCTGAGGATTCTGGTTTCATACTTTATGCCAGTATAAAATCGGCCCTTAATTGGCAATCGGCCCAAATCAAAGGAGCAACTTGAGCAAGAGATTCACAGTCATTTTTGATTGGTCTGTGCTCTGCAAAAAAACCCAGAAAAAAGTAGAGATCAAGGGCTTTCTCTACCTGCCACGCTTTATAGTATCGGATAAGTAGAGCCGAAGTTGTAGGCAGTTGACACAGGCACTTAAAAATCGACCCGAGATTGGCCATTTCCCTTACTGTAAATTTATACCGGGAGGGCTACGTAGCAGCCTGTAGGGCATCACCAGCTTTATTTCGTTCAAAAAATGTCGACTGAGTTACAGGTAACATTCATTGTATGTTCCCATGTCACTTTTTGCGACCTTCGGTCAACTGTGAGCTCACACGTCACATATTACATTTTTCTGGGAAGCGGTGTATAGTTCAGCTTCCCAGCATGAATTTGCTCTGTGTGTGAAAATGTGAGAACGAAGCCAAACGGAGTGGTACCCAGAAATGTAAATATCTGGACTACCACTCCGTTTAGTAGTCCAGAAATGTAAACAGAAATGTATATATCTGGACTACTACTCCATAGACACACACATAGCAAATTCATGGGCCACCGTAAATTGGTGTGAAAGAGGAAGGCATCGGACGTGGTCACGTCCGATGCCTTCCTCTTTCACGCCAATTCAAACCAGCGCAGCTACGCAATTTACGGCCAAGTACTGTATACAAGTGGATCATGGACAGTCGGGAAGATGACTATTGGCACCACCATTAAATCTACCATAAAACTAAAAAATATTACATCTATTCACTTCATGTTTTCACTTGAGAACCACCCTCCCGGTTTAACCGCCAGCGATCTTGTCGTGATGCGCTGCACACTACAGAATCGATGCTGCCATACTAAAAATTGGCACTTTTTTCGGATTTTGTAGCAAATTTCGTACTAGTAAAAACTACTTCTAAGTATCTGGTCTACCAGAGACTAACCCTTTCGCTTTAACAATTTTAACCCTGAGTAGAGCTTCGTCTCCGCTCTGTAAGTAGCTGGATTCGTTTGAGCACATTCCGAAGGGTTTTCACTGTTGGGTGGAAGAAAAGCATTACTTAACCCCTTGGTTCCCGACGTCGTAACTTGTGACATAGCGTTTTTGTTATGTCGTAAGTTACGACATTGAAACCGAAACAACAGAGATTGGCTCAATAAGCAGTTTCCCATACTTTGTTCAAGTGAATTGTGACCTCCCCAAAACTATAAGACTGTGGGGGTATTTGAGAAAAATCAACTCTGAGAACATAGATGACAACATGAATCCGGGTTAGGTTCCACGTGGCCAGTTGGAGGGTCCAGAGGCCACTCATTCGAGATTTTGCTGGATGGCGCGCATCCGGGCCAGCGCACGCGGGAAGACCGCCGCCATCGCCACCGTCGCCCGTGACATCGACTTCCCGCACTTCTGGAGGCAACTGCGGGCGGTGGGGTGGACGTACAAGCGGCCGAGTGGCCTTGCGAGAGAGGGAAGTTATGTAAGTCCCGATGGCGCCGGGGTATTTGTTGGGGAGAGCGCGTTAGTGGCGCATGCGTTGGAGTCAGGGCTACTGGACGAGATGAATGATGCAGCGGCGGCAGCGGAGACCACGACGGCGGCGGCGCGGACGACCATGACGACGGCGGGGCAGAGCACAACGACGACGACAGCAGCAGAGGCCACGGCGGCGAGGAGCATGACGAAGGTGGCGCCGACCCCGAAAGAGGCTGCGAAGACCCCGACGAAGGCGGCGCAGACCCCGGAGAAGGCGGCATCCACGGAAAAGGCGGCGTCGACCCTGACAGAGGCGGCGCAGGCCCCGGAGAAGGTGGCATCCCCGGAGCAGGCGGTGCAGATCCCGGAGAAGGAGGCGCAGACCCCGGAGAAGGTGGCATCCCCGGAGAAGGCGGCGCAGACCCCAACGAAGGCGGCGCAGACCCCGGAGAAGGTGGCGCAGACCCCAACGAAGGCGGCAGTCCCAAAGAAGGCGGCGCAGCGCACGACAAAGGCGGTAGCGCCGAAGAAGGCGGCGCGGACCCTGACGAAGGCGGCGCAGACTCCGAAGAAGGTGGCTGCCCCGAAGACGTCGACGCAGAGCACGACGAAGGCGGCGCGAACCCCGAAGAAGGCGGCCCAGCTCCTGAAGAAGGCGGCGCAGAGCACGACGAAGGCGGTGGTGACCCCGAAGAAGGCGGCAGCCTCGAAGAAGGTAGCGCAGACCGTAACGAAGGCGGCCCAGACCCTGAAGAAGGCGGCGCAGAGCACGACGAAGGCGGCGCGGACCCCGAAGAAGGCGGTGCAGAGCACGACGGCGGGGCAGAGCACGACGATGGGGCAGAGCACGATGGTGGGGCAGAGCGTGGCAGTGAGTGCATCGCAAATCAACACTACTGTCACGCTCTCGCAAGGAACCTTGAACACGTTGTTTGACTCGTCGAGCGAGTCCGACACCGAGCTCTCCCAATCGGCAGTACCCCGTGCATTCGGCATGTCGCCGAGTGATATACCGACCGAAACGGCGCACTTCGAGGCGGCGGTGAACCTACAGTTGCTCTCCGAGGCATCAGGGCTTGAGAGCGCGGCCGAGCTGGACGAAGAACATACTACTCCTGTGCGAACGCTGCGTCCGAGAACTGTCGTCAAGTACGACGTCAACTTTGTGCCGGAGGACGAGGACGAGGCGAACTACGAGAGTTTCGACTCCAGCGAAAGCGAAGAAGGAGATATTGGAGACGAGGAGGACGAACCTGAGCGAGGAGGGGATGATGATGAAGACGACGTGCTGTCCGAGAGCGACGCAGCGCAGATGGATGAAGCCTTCATAGCCTCACTAATGATTGGAAACACGACACTCACCAAGAAGGAAATAAAGCAGCGCGAGGCTGCACTGCGGGCGACAGCCTGGACGCCCACATCGTCAGATTTCGAGATGGGTGGCAACGCGTACGTTGGTATGGGTGATGAGATAGCTCAGCCAGTGCCCGAATTGCTGGCCCGCGCTGACTCCCCCCTCCAGACGTTTCTGTATTTCATGCCCAAGTCATTGTGGGTTATGATCAACGACCAAAGCAACCTGTACGCACGCCAGCAAGTTGAACGGCGCGCGCAGGCGCTACGGGCGAAGCAGACCGGTCGGCGGATTGAGACGCTCAAGCAACTTCGGCGGCGGCTGAAACTGAAGAACCCCTACGAGACACACGAGATTCTTCATGTCGTCGGCCTCCTGGTGGCACGCATGCTGTACCCCCAGAATCGGCGCTTTGCCGACCACTGGTCAATGGTCGAGGACGGAGCGATCCCGGCCGGCAACTTCGGTCGTTTCATGGGGCGCAACAGGTGTCAAGACATCCTCCGCGACCTGCACTTCGTGAACAATGCGGCGAAGCACACGCGGGACAAACTGTGGAAGCTTCGCTCAGTCGTTGACAGGCTCCAGCAACGCTTTCTGTCGGCATGGTCTCTGCCTTCAGTGTTCACCATCGATGAGGGCGTGCTTCCGTCAACATCGAAGCGAAACACCACGCGCATGTTCATGCCGGACAAGCCTCATCGCTACGGATCAAAGATGTTTATGACGTGTGACTCGAGGACGGCGTACTGCCACAGGTATGATTTCTTTTTGCTCGGAGGTTATGTCGTAAGTTACGTCCTTGAGATCTAATCCTAACGCGCAATGTCGTGCCTTACTAGATTTGAACTATACGTTGGCAAGCGCAACGCAGGCAATGGTAAAGATGCACCAATTGACAACAAGACAGGCGCCGCTGCAGTTGTTCGTAATCTCAAAGCTGTGCTCGAGTCGAAGGAGCGCCATCCGTGGCACGCAGTAGTCGTGGATCCATTCTACTCGTCCGTCCTCCTCGCAATTGAGCTGCTCGGTATGGGCACCAATGTCATCGGGACGATCATGACCAACAGGCTCGGGTATGATGCCAACGTAAAGGAGGATCGCGCGAGCCGACCAGCCAGCATCCCGCGTGGCACGTTCAAGTTCTCCCGGTCGGTCGCCGTTCCTAGCATGGTAGCATTCCAGTGGTGGGACCGCAAGCCTGTCCACTACTTGTGCACGGGGTCCGCGATGGCGGAGGCGAGCATTGGGAGGAAGGTCAAGCAGGTCGGAGCGATCACCGTGCCATGCCCGAGCGCAGTGACAGACTACCAGCGCTGGATGGGCGGAGTTGATTTGCACAATCAACTCCGCCTGCAACGATACTCTCTCCAGACCTCGACCAAGTTCAATAAGTACTATAAGAGCTTGTTTCTCGGGCTGGTAGACATGGCGCTGGTAAATGCCTACCTGTCGCATAAAGAAGCAGTCAGGATGGCGGGAACGCAGGCCAGGAAGCGCGTAGAGTGGTTCAGCCTTCTCCAGAACCAACTCCTCCAACTCAAACCTCAAGACTTTGCCGGTGTTGTCGCCACCCCGACCGTCGAAAGCCAAAAGCGCAAGCGAACACGAGCTCGACACACGCACGCGCCTGAGCAGTCGGAAGATTGGGTGATCGTGAGCGGTGTGCAGAAGCGCAGGCAGCGCTTGTGTAAGGTCTGCGCACTGCTGCGGACAAGCAAAGCGAAGAAGTCGTTCGCCACGACGTACTTCTGCGAGCGCTGCTCGGTCGATGACGCCAAGTGCTGGCTCTGCAACAAGATACGCTGTGAATACAAGGGCGTGGCGAAAACCTGCTTCGAGATTTGGCATGACGATTTTGACGCCGGCGAGTCGATCCCGCCGTCCCTCGGGAAGCGTGTGGTCTTGCGGCGCCCTGGCCAGAAGGCTGGTGTGCGGAAGAAGACGCGCCGTGAGCTCCAGCTTCGCGCTGAAGATGCTGATGACGAAAGTGAGAGCAACAGTGAGGAATACATCGCCGAGTAGATTGCGTAGCACATGATGACTGGCAGCTGTCGCTATGGCGTAATGCATGATTGCTTGAATGAACGTACCTTCTTTCCCTTGTTTTCTGAAATGATTGAACCCACTGACCGTGCGTTGTAACTCTTTGGCTTTTTATTTTCCTGAAGAGTGTCAGACGGGGGTAAGTTACGACATGGACGCTCTTCTTGGAATTGGAATGCTGTATAACTTACGACATTGATCGAGAAACCTGTTGAAATCTTATACACCTATCCGCATGTGGTACATCTGTCACATACAAATTCTTATATACATGAGTACGTCGTAAGATACGACATTCGCTTACGTGTTCAGCGGCCTTTTTTTCGGGAACCAAGGGGTTAAAACACTCATACTAAGAGCTTCTAGTCAGTATCTATGTTTTCCGACGAGTCATAGGCCTGACTCTTAACTTCACAGGTTGTATTACTTAGTGATTGAAGTAGTGAATACCGGAGAAACGTCGTAATAAAAACAAAGCTTTGTTCCATAACTTGCATCCAAATCATTCCCAAGCTGCAGATATGTTTGACTTCTTCGGTCCGGAGAAAAAATAACAGCTCGCTAGATCATCGGAAAAGGCACTGTACTTTAAACTTCAACTTGGTCGGCAAAGATTGCCGCCAGGAGTGCCCTGCTCTACAATTACTAAGCCATCCGCAGAAGTCCACATGTGCATCATCATGTAGTTCTCATCATCGTTGATTCAGCAACTCGTTCTCAGAGTTTTACGCGTGTTAGCCCGTATACCACCGGAGCAAGTTGCTGGTGGCCCCAGCAACACCTCCGAATCCGAGACCTCTTTATTGAGAAGTTGTCAAGCTTCACTCAAGCGTCTCCGTTTGTAGCGTCAATTCGGCGTTCACCTACTTCGACTTTAAAGGCTGCTCCGAACTCCCGAGCGCGTTCAGTTCCCCGCTCTCAAACCCACGCTGCCAGAACTATGAGCGCCTTGGATTTTACCAAGAACAAGTGGAAGTTGCCGATGCCCTGGCTGAATTAAACCGCTCTTATTTTTTCGTTCGGCATCGTTGCTACGTATGCATTGTTCCGCACGGACACACATTCAGATTATTGCTTACGGCTTCGCAAGGTAGGGGATGGTCTCGAACCCCGCCTTAACGTTACTCAGTAACAGGGAAACGAATTCATCACGAAGGTAAGAAACCCCACTGACCCTCAACGACATCAAAGAGCTGCACATCGGCGTTTGAGATCTTGTCGTCAAGAATGAATTTCCCTTTAATCGAGCGCTCGGAGTCTTATCGTGAGGAAAACAGTCTGGCTCCTTTGAGCGGAAGACTCAAGTTTCGGGTCGACGCAGGATGCAGTGTAACTTACACTGTGTAATCTTGTGCGCGGAGTTCGCAATCACCCCCAATGTGACGTTGCTGTGTCCCATGCTTGATTTGAATGAATTTGATCCTGGACAGTCCTTTAAAAATCTCAGATTTTGTCAGCAAGTAGGTTTGACAAGCTTTTCTTCAGTTCTAGGTGTGTGTTCGGAGCCTTGCCGTTGCATGAGCGCAGCTTCTGCGATTCGTCGCCACTTCTCACCTTCTGGATGGAAGATGTTGTTCCCCCAACATGCTCCTGATATGCTTCAAGTAGCTGAGCTAGCTTATCTTCAAGCTCCCGAATTTCGACAAAATACGAAAAACACCAAAAAACTACCACGAGCACCATTCAAAAGGGTTAGGTCGACCATATTAGAAGGCGGTAGTGAGCGGGTGCGAAGAGCGTAGCCATAGCAAACCCGCGCAGGGAGCCCGCGAAGCAGGGCCGCGCGGTATTTGCGGAGGCGGGCCCAGCGACGAGCATTCCAGCGAGCGGACCCGTTGCCCTGTCCAGCAGTTAGTTTTTCTACTGCGGGGGTCTGGGGGTGCAACCCCCAGTATCACCCTTAATTGAAGGACGTGATTTGCTTGGGTGTTTTTGGTAGGTTGTCCCGAATTTCCAATCATAATGATAGAAGCTCTGCTCTTCTGCGTTGAGTATGACATAGAAGCAACTTTACGGATGCGCTACCGTTCTCCCCCCCCCCCATAAAATATTCGTGGAGGTCGTATATACTCCATCTACAGTATCATTTTGAATTCAATTTGCAGAACTGTCGTTGCTTTGAGAGCCCGGTTTGTGTCGGCACGGTTGTGAGGTGAGTTTCCACTGTCCAAGGTGTCCAGGATTTCAGTTAAGCTTACCTCCGATGATGTCAACGCGACATCACAGCCCATTTATGATCCAAGCATCCTAGCTCAACAATGTTTTGCCATTTAATTGAAAAATGCGGTCCTACAGCGCAACAGACCACCACCCGTGGGCCTGGACGTTCGCGCTGAAGCCGAAATCACCTAGCAGCACTAGCAAATCATGTCTGGCGAACGATAACTGTGTGAGCCTGAACAAAGTAGATCATCCCGATTGAACCGAAAACGCCCGTCAGCGCTCGTTGAGACCGATTGATACCCGCGGGGATTGTTCTGTAACAAGATTTAGTTGCACTAGACCGGAAAATCTTCTCACCCACAGATTGTGCAATCAGCGAAGTGTCCGCGATGAAACAGCAGATGAGTGTCCGCCGCTTCGAGAAAAAAAAAAACAATTGTCTCGATAATTCTTGCTCCGCGGAGTTCTGCTAACTTTGGCAGCATGTTCACAGTCCCATAAATTCAACTAGATCTGCACGCCCTGTCTGAATCAAAATGTCCTGCTGCATGACCAAGTAGCGTTCTTTAATTTCCCTCAGCATTGATATCTGGAGGCAGTCGCGTACCCGATCGATGTGCTCACCATCTACCAGTGGTTGTAGTACCACCACACAGCCCACAGCCTTTTCAGCAGTGACGGACTAGTCACAGCCTCGCTCGTCGGGTTGGAGTGTGACCGATGAACTGCAAGCCAGGTGCACTTTCGGAAACAGAGAGCCCCACACCTGTCAAACGATATAAATGAGGCGGTGATTTTTCCTCGTCGCTATGGCGAGTGGCACCAAGTCCGTCGAGTAATACATTTTGGTACGGATCACCAAGTTCGACTGTGAATTGCTGCTCGTTGGCATCTCCACCGCGGTGTCGAGGCTCCTGCAAAGCAGGGACAATACATGAACATGAACTTCTAGAGCAGATCACATGTGGAAAGAGTCTAAACGCTCCGGGTGAGAACCGGTCGCCCGTGCCCGCCCAATGTCCCCTGTCCCAGTGCGATGCAGTGCCCCAATCAATGAGCCACCTACCATCCGGATCGACCGTGCACGTATACAGTAACTAACCCCGGACTTGGTCAACGAGTCCACAAAAAAAACTCTTTGGAGTGGCCCCCCGTGACGTCTGAAGTCCCAAGCCAGCAGAATGAGACAGCGAGGAGGATGCAAGCGAAGTCAGGGTAGATGACAAGAATCTCTCAGCTTTCAAGCAACTCAGTTATTTGCTCGAGTAACCTCGTCCACTTCCAAGCAGCTATCTCCCCTCGGTTCTTCACGCGCCAGCAGACTCGCAATCATCTCGATATCTTTCACAGACCAAATGACTTAGGTAACTAGTTCAATTGATGTAGCTGACTCTCTCACATGTGGAAAGAGTCACAAACCTAAACGCAGCGAGGCTGGCCAGGATCCACCGGCCCCTGCGTTTGAAACTTTGGTCCCAGCAACTTGACGGCTTGGTCCAATGAACAATTCATCAGAGTAGTCGTCGTCACTTCCGTGGTAGGTCCAGCAGCAGGATACAGTCGTACATTAAACTTGAAAAAGAGAATCATCGCCACCACCAGAGTTAAGCACAGTATTGGCCTGCCCATGCATCCGCTGCAACGTCGCTTCAATTTCGCGTCGGGTTAGCGTGGAGTGTGGTTGGGTTGCAGCATGTCAAGCTCTGCGGAACTCGCGGGTAGGTGTCTTCCTTCGAGCAGCTCGCACGGCGACGCATATCGTACACGACCGAGCACTGTTCATACATCAACACGGCGACTGTCAGATCAAACCCAAGCTTTCTTTCTCCTCTGCTACTGAAGAGCAAAGTTACCGGCATGCGGGGCCTATTGTCCACCAAGGCTCATAGAGACTTGGCCACTGCCCGTCGTCCATGGCTAACGTCTACGTCTCAATTAATGCATCACGTCATGGTGTGGAGTACATTTCCATATGTTTTTTTGTTTTTCGATCGACCAAACTGTGGATTGGAAGAAAGAATGAACAAAAACACACATTATTCGATCAAGATAGGATGAGGTGGCCGATAGGAAGAATATGCCAGCAGTAGACGAGTGCTGTCTGGCTGCATGATTTCACTCCGCGTTCGACGCGCCGAACAAACAGCAGCCATGCGATTCCGGTTTGGGGAGGGTGAGGAGCAGCTTTTCGTCGCGGACATTCTGCCGCTGCTCGAGATCGAGGACGAAGACGGCGACGCCGAAGTGAAGCAAGTTTACACGCACTCCCCAATGAAGGAGGAGGATCTTGATGGTGGTGACTCAGGCACCAGCCCCAGTGTGGGACACAGTGAAGGAAACGCGAAGGCAACCAACGTGACCAACTCGTTCCGCCCACGACTGCAGACCAAGAGAAAGATTGAGCGCCTGCGTCGCGAGATCCAGACACTCGGCTTGGAGCTTTCCGGGTTGCAGCGAGGAGTTGGAGACTTTGCAGCAAGGGCACCGAAACGCACAGCGACTTCACGGCGGAAAACCATCGCAGCGAGGCAACTGCAGCAGCGGCAACGTGCAGAACACGACAACAAGGTACTTAAGAGGATGATCGCGGCGCAGAACATGCTCGCTAAGTCCATTCTCAACGGACGCGTACGGCTTCGAGCCACGGCAGGAGGCTGTGCGATAAACTCCTCACCGCCACAGCGCTTTCCGCGCATTACTATATAATGCACCGAGTTGCACTCCACCATGTTGCTAGAATACTGGGTTGACAGAATATTGGTGTACCAAAGTTGCAGCAACAGGATTAACACGGACAGGTAGATTAAAGACAACTAAACGTTAAGACTCAATTCTGGAGCTGGTAGGCTTGTCCACTCGCTGAGAACACCAGTCAGCGACGTTGTCAGTGTGCATTGCACACTCAGCAGACTCTTGAGCGCCTTATTTTGGCTCTCTGCCTTCTCCCGCTCCTCGCTCTGCTTCATGGCGATGATCTCCCACAGTGAGTCTGCCCGACGCTCCTCGAGTCGTGCTGCATCTTGCTCAGCACGCTTGAGCTCCTCCAGTTCTGCCTCCAGGCTCTGGACCTCGCGCCACAAAATCTCGATCTTGCCCTTGTTGCGCAACCGCGGACGCGCTGCAGTGGGTCTCCTACCTCTCTTCGGCTTGGGCTCCTTCTGGTCCTCGTCGATACAAGGACGAGGTCGCAGCCTCTTCAGACTTCGGGCATTTGGACCGAGAACGGAAGGATCTTCGTGCTGTAGTGACTCCAGTACCAGGTCACTCTCTAGGACGCCGTCTAGCATCGCGAGGATCTCGGGGAGAGGGACCAGCCCGTCGCTTACTTCGGACTCGAAGAAGCAATTCGTGACGCTGCCGGGCTCAAAGAGGAGGCTCATAGCTCCTACGCACTCAGAAGCAAATTCAGAAATGACTTCGTGGTACTGTGTGGTGAAAGGCGCCGTCGGAGTCAACACGCGAAAGCTGCCGGTCGATTACGAGCTGAATCAGAGTGTGTGTAAGATGACTTTGCCGTTGAGACGATGCAGTTGCGGTGCCGTGCCTCCATCCATCCAAAACTCAGCAATCCCTTGCGACTTCGTTTCGAACTTCGTTCGTAGCAGTCAGTTCAAGTAAAATATCTAGCTATCGCTACCGATTCCAGTGGCAACAGGCTCCGAGTCGGAGACGTGTCCGACGGGTCCTGAAGCTGCTCGTGGAATGTGCGTAGCGTACTGCTCAGAGCTTTCACAACGCTTCAGCATCGCCAAGCTCGCCTGAGGCCTTATAGCTGGCCAGGAATACCGACCGGTTCTCCGACACAGCATGGCCCAACCGTTCTCTCGGAAACGCAACACGCAGGGCTCGCTGCCAGCATTCCCTCTATCTGACGGTACGGTAGCAGACGCCCACATATACAATCCGATCGAGCTTCCACTTTTCGCGCACACGTCACTCCGTGCAGCGTCCGTTCTCCTGCATCACCACAAACTCTCACAACGTAACTCTTCACGACGCAGTTGACGCTCGGCTGCAGACGCTGAAGACGCTCTTTGTAACAGCGATCGTATCCTAGTGTTTGAGCTACATCCCAGTCCAGAAGATCTGCTGTGTTATCCCGCCAGAATTCGTATTGCGCTTAACCCTTGATTCGTATTTCTCCGAAGCTGTCACAGCTTCAAGCTGTGTGTCTGTATGAATGTTGTCCAAGTGTTTGCGAAGCTCGTCTAGCTGAGAGTGGGGCTGTTACTGCCCAGCGGCAAACCCATTGGACCCATTGGCAATCTGATCTGGATGGACAGCAACCAACTGGACCAAAGTCGCTGCTGGGGCTTCGCAGTTTCCGACGCTTCATTTGTGCCTGTCGTACACTGTACTGTATTGCAGTGTCATTTCGTTGCATGACCGTAGAGAGCTATCTTCTGTATCAACACCTACTCAAAGGCGCGTTTCGCGCATTGCGAGTGATGACAGCGGAATAATCAAAAGAGACACCTCCCGGTTGCTGATGATCAGCACTGCTCAACCACCTCGCTGGTTGAACTCCAACTCGGGGAGCTTGAGAAAGGTACTGCAGCTATCCAGTCTTTGTTAACGAACTGCTGCAGATTCAGCCATCAGCTCGTCTTGAATTCGTTCATGGAACTTGTGCAAGTCACTGCTTAGCAACATGACGACACTGCTGCCAATACGATCGCAGTCGGTCTGCGTTAGTGATGTGGGTCCAGCATTACGCCCGAAATCACCCAGCTCGCTTGAAACTTCGAAGCAGGTACGGAATACCGAGTGGTGCTCTGGGTTGCTTGGGGATCGCGAAAGCATTGCCCAACCTTTTTCTCGGACACGCAACTCCCAAGACTTGCCAACGGAGTCAATATTCCCAGATTCTTGTTGTGGTGGCACGATAGCAGTCGTCCAAATGTACAAGATGCGGTCTCTTTCCTCAAACTTCCGAGCAAACGCTGCCCCGTGGAGTGTGATCGGCGTTGAAATGTCGCTGAGCGACAAGTAAAAGCTCTTTGCGATGGCACTAGCGTTCACATGCAGCCGATGGACGTAGTATTTGCATCTCTTGCTGCCCTTGAGCTGCATACCACGCCAGATCATGCGACCAGCAGTATCCAGGTCGCGGGCCAGCGGGGTCGACGAAGTCAACTGCACATATCTCCTACCAGTCACTGGGTCGCATTTGATCTGCGAAGTTGATGCTGCAGACTCGGCGGAACCCGTAGATAATACGTCCTGGGCGCTGGTATACATTTGGTCCAAGAACTCACGCAGTTCTCCAAGTTGCGGAGTGGCGTCGTTGCTCCTCAAAGAAGTTCCCGTGAGGATCGTAGATGACGCACCAACCGCCAAGTTGATCTCGCAGCCGAGACACTGAAGGTTCTGGAACGCGTCGTGCATGGTCTTTGACCTCTTCACCACTTTGTCCAGCAACGTCTTCAGCTGTGCATTTAACTGTTCTGCCTGATTCCTCCGATAGGCTTGAGTCGTAGCCTCCTGCAGCCAGTAATTTGCTCCTCTCCCATAGTTTTCAAGCGCCAATAGTCTTCCGTTGCCTGTAGCAACAGTCGAACACGAGCCCTTCGCGCTCTTCAATCGATCCAGTTGCATCTGCAGCTGCGTCACCTGCTCCTTTAGCTGATTCATCTCGTTTTTCTTCTTGGCTCGAAGTCGGGCCGAGTACATGGCGTTCTTGCGTCTGCTCTTGGCCATATCATGCTTGTCCAGAAGCGCAACGTCGGCGTCTTCGTCTTTGCCGCCGCTACGACGGCGCTTGTGGGATTCCCCGCCGCTATTGCTACCGACCGAAGAACCATCGGTCATGTTGCCATCACCTGAGAAGTCAAAACCGTCCACGAAGGCCAGCGCCTCCGCCAGCGCCTCCGCCAGCATCTCCGGTTCGCCGGGGCTCTCCAGGAAGCTCATACATGTAGCTCTGACTAATCACCCTTCGTATCGAATAATTTACTGCTCCACAGCAGTGAATTATTCGATACGAAGGGTGATTAGTCATTGACCAGGAGATTCAGAATGATGGTATAGTACCAAATCTCATCACTTAAAAAGCTCCTTCGTCATGCGAGCCTCTTTCTTTGATTACCCCGTAATATCTGCTGTCATAAAGCGGTCTACGTAGAGCCAATCATAGATAATGATGCAGCGTTATATAATTACCTGTCTAATTGCTTCAAATCCTGTACTACTCCTAACGGAAGATGTTGTAATGGTCGACACAATTCAGTTTCTTTGAGTGTAAGAAGAGACCGATGGAAGCCACCAGCAACGAGAGCAGCAGCTCGCCCTCGTCCGAATCAAGTGCGCCGAGGGCTCAATCATCTACTGCTGTCCCTAAGAAGAAGCGCGTGCGACGGCAGCAGCTGGAGCTCAAGTACCTGCGCGAGCTCTCGGGAGAGCTGGAGCGGCGCCTGGGGCAACTTAAGAAGCAGCGACTCTGCAGTCCGCAGACCGCACAGTGTCGAAGCAGCAGCGAGGGCGGCGGAGTCAGCAACTGTAGCAGTACCAACCTCACTGGGAAGATAAAATACGGCCCTGTCTGTGTGGGAGGCCATCGCCGACCACCAGCTTAACGAGCGGTCGCGTGCGGAAAAGTCGAACAAGAAACTTCGACTGCTGTTACGGAAGCAGATCAGCATGATCCAGTCACTGCAGGCCAGAGCTCAGAAGGTCTTCGGAAATGAGGTGGGGCATAGAGTGATATATATCGAATCAGACAGTAAAGGCTGACGTCCATCTTCTTGATGCAGGAGCTAACGATGATGCAGCTGCGGGGCGAGGGTCCTCGTTACTGGGACCTGGGGTCGGAGAATGAGGAAATCGTTTTTGCCGACTTGCTGGTTTTAGTGGCGAGAACTCGCTTGGAGATTCAGAAGCGGCAACTAGAGGACCCTAGGAGTGTGCTATCGTTTGCCACGTGGGGTGTTTCCCTCGGCAAGCCTTACGTGAGAGCTCACAGTGAAGCGGGACTTGTGATGGAGACGCATGCATGCTCGTTGCTGCCCTTTAATGTGACGACCACGGCAGCGGCATACTGGAGAATGTTCTCGTTGTCACCTGCGAAACACGAAATTGCGCCTGATGATGTAAGTGGTGGCTTGTTTTGCTATGTATTAGTTGGATACTGATTCACTCCTACATGTTGTGCATTTTTGTTTGAGTAGGCTCAAAGTAGTGATGTCTTTGTGCGATCTTTTACGTGCTCATCGAATCATTTCGGAGAAAACATCGACGAACGCGGGAAGCACACGTGCCGCAGATACGTCGAGGAGAACGGCTGCATTACCATCGGGCCCACGAAAAGTGCAGCCTATCAAGATGTTCAGCTCCAGAGGACCAGTGCTGGTAATTACAGTAACTTCACAAACGTTTTAAACGTACGTGCGTATATACACTTTTGAACAGACGTATTTACACTTTTTACATACACACAGGTGTAATTACCCATACAACGTTTAACTCTATGTCACTATGCCCCATTTTGTGCTGGACACTAGACCGTCTGCTAATATGAACAGAACTGTAATCCCGCATAATTGGTACAGTGTACCTACCTAACGAACGTTCAATGGGAGCACAAAAAACGTATGGTACGTTCAATGAGGCGTAATTAAGTAATTTCAAAAATACGTTTGAACAGTCTGCTGCCAGCACTGAGAGGACAGGATGGATCAAAGTTCGCCAACTACGGACACAAGACTCGGACCAGCCGTCAGCTGCCGTGGTTGAAATGTATTCAGAGACGCAGCCGCGCTTTCGAAACGGTAGCGCGGGCCATGCCCAGCGAGCACGAGAGATCGTTGAGCGGGCCTCGAAGTTGCACCACATGACGAATGACTGGTACCGACAGACACTTAGTGAAGTTCTTGTGGAGGAAGATTGGAAGGCGTTCCGAGGTACCGAAGCGGCGATTTAGCGTATATCCGAGTATGTAGTGAGTATATTGCACGTTTAGTTGTCATCAAGGTCCTTTCTCGTCCAGAAGCTGGAAAAACAAGCAATACAGAGTTAACTCTTTCACTACCAAACAAAACAGCACGAATTAGAGGTCCGCTGCGGACCTCTAACACGATAGTGCTTAACACCTACTGGCTAAAAGTCGCTCAAAAAAGATTGTGAGTCAAACAGGGACGAGACATAAATATTTTAGAGGTCCGCTGCGGTCCTCTAGCAGAGCATGGTCAAAATGTTGGTAAATGATTAGGATACATCATATGGGTTTCACTATGTATACCCTTATGGGACCACTGCGGTCCTACAATTCGCGTCTGGTAGTGAAAGGGTTAATGCAGTCAGCAATGGTTGTTGCATGAATCTTTCTTGACGAAAACGGAAGTGGGGGCGGTTTCTGCACTACGGAGTTCGTCGAAGTATTCCCCATTAACCCAGCCCACAATTATCCAATGCTATACCCGATGCAGGCAGCGGACGTTGCCGACGCCTTCGACCGGTTGCCGGATGACACCGCGCCGACATTACTGGCCCTCCTAGACTCGCTTGACGACGAAGATGCGACTGTGATAGCCGATGCGCGGCCTGTAAGCTACCAAGTAACTTCCTGTGCAGAGGAAGTCGCTGGCACGTCTACCGAGAGCAAGGCGAAGACCAAGACCAAGAAGACTTGGCGGCAGCGGCAGCGATTGGAAGTTCTCAGACTGCGAGATGAAGTGCAGGAACTGGATGCAGAGCTCAAGAAGCTGATGTTGGTCGCTGGAGTGCGGTCCACGGTTCCGGAACGCGCTGGTACCACAGAAAGTACGCTTTATTTTGTGTGTAAGTACTGTGGCTTCGGTCAATGTTTGGTGGGTATCAAAGAGCCAGACACAGGGTTTTGGGTTGAACTTTCGTGCAACAAAAAATAAAATACATTGCGCGCCTCAAATTTCTAAAAATCCACTGGCACTCAGCGATCCCCCCCTGGACCTCACAGCACCCAACGTGGACGCCTTGCACGCTCCACCTGCATCGCTTGCTATGGTACGTCTGCCGCCCCCCCCCCGTATAAGCTGTTCATAACGCTAGGCTGTATCACAGGAGGACAGCGATGGTATTCCGGTCTACCCAGGGCGCGGCGCAGTCACAGCTTCGCAGCGGACAAGTGCTGAGCTGTCGCGAATCATGATCCGACAAGAGCAGAGGAAACAACGCGTCGACGAGCGTGCCGAAGCCATCGCTAAAGCGTTCACGAAGGCGCAAGCAGATGGGAGGACACGAACACGGGCTTTCAGGCGGCATGAACGGCACCTGATTCGACAAACCTTTGGTATCTCTCCCGATACAAGTGACGATGACGCTGGAGAGGGGGCCGGGGTCCTCAGCGGTGGCGAAGAAGCTGGAGACGGAGAAGAGGAGACCGGGGCCCTTAGTGGTGGCGAAGAAGCTGGAGACGGAGGAGAGGAGACCGAGGTCTTCAGTAGTGGCGAAGAAGCTGGAGATGGAGGAGAGGAGATTGATGTCCTCAGTGGTGGCGAAGAAGCTGGAGATGAAGGAGAGATGAGCAGTGCGTCGGATGATAGAGACGGTGAGGAAGAAGACGGTTCGGAATACATGGAGGAAGACGCGGGTGAAGATGAGGAGGAAGAAAGCGGTGAGGAAAAGTCGGAGAACGCTGCATCTGAAGATGGATCCGAAGACACCGAAGTCCCACCGAATTTTCACCGAAGTCGGGCTGGAGAGAAGAAGACATCCGCGCTGTCGCTCTTCAAAAACTTCCCAACGATCTTTGGCAGCTGGCAAGATTTTCATGAAGTGTTCCAGGCGTATCAGGTGAAGACGTACCAACACTTCTCCAAGCGCACGAGTACCTCTGTAACTGTCCGCAACAATCAGATCAAGAGGGCTGCTTTGAGGCTGAAGCGCCAGGGCAAGAAGCAGCGAAAGAAGGAACAGTTTTTGCCGGAAGAGTGTGGCCAGTACTCAAAGACCCTTGTGTGTACGCACGGCCAACCGTACCACAGTCGCGGAAAAGGGCGGCGGAAGCACGAGAAGGTCCGAGGAACTGAATGCTCAGCTCGGGTGAATGCTCGCGTTAAGGCTACGTTGGACGACTCGTGGGTGCTTCGAGTGACGGTCAGTGGGTCCCACAACCATGATCTCAACGAGCACGTGTGGGAGGAGTACTCGGGGAACAGAACTGTGACGGACGCGGGTTTGCAGCAGGACGTCGAAGTGTTGCGCAAGGCTGGAGCAACCGCGAAGGGCATTCTGCAGTATCTCCGTGAGCGAACAGGTAAATGGGCCTTGCTTTTCAACTTTGATATTACTGGTTTAACTTTGGTACATCTTTGGTATATTTGGTAGGCAAGAAAACCAAGCTGAAAGATGTCCACAACATGATCCAGAGGCAACGCGTCAAAACCCAGGCCGGCCTCAATTACGCGCAACGAGCGCTAGCCGTACTGGACGAGTTCTGCCGCCAAAACGGGGGCAACTCAGCTGAGATTGTTGTCGATTCCGATACCGACGTCGCGCGTATTGTGACGTTCCAGACAGCAAAAATGAAGCGTCTTTTCAAAGCGTTTCCCGAAGTGGTGCTGGTGGACTCCACGCACGACACCAACGCGAATCGATACAAGCTTTTCAGCTTCGTCGTGCATGATGTCTTTGGCAAGGTGAGCTGCTGTTGCAATGAATGAATACTTTCCTTTAATAAACTTAACCGTATTTGTTTCTACTTATGTTCTAGGGACAATACGTCCACCACGTGCTCGTCGAGTGCGAGCACAAAGTGAACCTGCGGCGCGTGATCGAGATCTTCAAGAAAAACAACCATGAGTGGGAGAAGGTTCGGGTGTTCATGACCGACAAGGCCATGCACGAGAAGACCGTGTTGAAGGAGGAGTTTCCACAAGCACGTCAGTTGCTATGTCAGTAGCACGTTGTCACTTGGCTTAAAAAGCAAGCAGCCAGGCTGGCTTCGTCCGTGAAGAAGCAAGTGAAGGTGATGATGGGACTCTTAGTGTACGCGCGCAGCAAGATGGAGTACGACGAGGCAAGGAGCACGATGAAGGAACTTTTGGGCGGCGATGAAACCCATCCTCTGTATAAGACGTTTTTGGAGAACTGGGACAACTCGCAGGAGAAATGGGTCTCGTATCTCCGCGGCAACGTGCCGCATCTGACCAACAACACGAACAATCGGATCGAATCCAAGTGGGGCAAGATCAAGGACGTGATCAAAGGCACAAGCAGCATTGATGAACTAGTTACGACACTGATTACGCTGCAGGAGTACGCGGAGGACCAGTACATCGCAGAGTACCACCGCGTTGGGAGCAGACCCCGCGGACCAGACGAAGATCCTGAATTGGCTGCATTGGGGATGCAGATCAGCCCATTCGCGTTTAGGCTAGTCGCAGAGCAGCACGGTTTGGCGACAAGATCGAATACACACTACAACGTCGAGCTACTATCCCTTGGAAAGGCTATAGTGACGAGCAGCTCTTCTGGTGTGACGTACGAGGTGAACGTCGAGGTACGACACGATATTGCTAATTTTTGTTGTACTTTTGGTGAAGATTCGCACTAACGTTTTGGTGGTGGGTTTCCGTAGCGGAGTCGTTGCAAGTGTATCTTCATGGAGACTTGTTTGCTGCCTTGTCGCCACGTCATGTACGCCAGGATCAAACTCGGCTACGAGACCGTGATTCCTCCGATGAAGTCAATTCCTGCCCGCTGGATCGTCCACAGTGCGATCAACAATATCGCCGAGGGAGATGTGGTCGCTGGAGGTCTCCTCGAAGTTTCAGCCGCTCCGCTTCCGAAGTTGAAACCTGTATCGGCGTCTGACATGTACATCCAGTCGAAGGCCCTGACAGAGAAAATTGTGGATCGATTGGCGTTGTAGACCACGCCTACATTTTCCGTTGCGTACAAGTGGCTGGAGGACTTCTACGAGGCGCTCAACAACGGCCAAGTTGTTGACTTCTCTCTCAGCAACACGGCTTCTTTTCCAGGGCTTTCGCAGGTAGTCTCTGTCGGGGCTGCAACTCTGTCGCAGACGTCGTTTGCTGATCCTGCAACCCAATTGGATACAAGTACACAAGCGAGTGATGATGAGGTGCCCCCGACGCAACCCGCATCGCAGAGCGGATCGCGTTCCCGGGATAACAATGACAACGACGGCGCAGCTGCCTCGCCAATCGCACCCATGCCGACGTCCAAGGTGTCCTCCAGGGCAGCTGCCCAAAAAGACACCGAAAGCACACCGAATTGTACCGAAAGTTATGAAGTCAATGGGGGGCGTCCACAGTGGAAGTTTGCAGAGAGACCACTAGTCCACGGAATGACGAAAGCGCAGCGTAGAGACGAAAAGAAAAAGGAGGAGCGCCTGCTTGCACACAACCTCGCCGAAAAGTATCGGACTGGCAACGTTACGACACCCGCGAAGTTGGAAGATGTTGCGAGACTGCTGGACGGAACATACAGCTTATTTCACGCAAAGCCGATGGCGGAAACGCTGATGCTGCCGTTCGTCAATGTACAAGGCAAGGCTCAAATCCAATTGTTCAGCGTCGGACAGAGTATTCCTCCAGTCAAGGCAATTCCGCAGCTGGAGCAGGTGATGGAGGCTATTTGTGCGATGGAGCTACGCCCTAAAGGCTTAAAATTGCTTGCATACTAGCCAGGATACGGCAGTCTTACGAAGGACCAATTGGAAAACATGCGTATTGTGCACGAGGCCAACAAGCAGTTCGTTCTGGTCATGAAGACAACCGCGTGGATGGAAACCGTCGAGTGGACTATCAAGGATCTGTGCGCTCCGTTCAATGACACAAACGCAGTGACAAAGGTTCGTACAGAGAGAAGTTGCATGCTTCCAAAGTAACTGACACTAACTTATTTGGTTGTCTGCGACTGTACAGTCGGAATTCAAAGGTTACATCGAGACTCTTAATCTTGGTGTGAACAAATTTGAAAACGAAGAAGTGGAAGGCTACAAGTTACTCGACTTTCGCGAGAATCTTTGGCTCCACTCCACGTCAGTATTGATGGCGCTGTTCACTTTGAGAGACGAATACTCGCGCGTGGGTATCGTAGATCCCAGTTACCATGATTTTGCAGCGATGGCGCAGAAACGGAGTGTTGCCAGGGGGCTGGGGGCTGCGGATCCCAAGTATGAACGTGTGCTCGGAATCTTCAACGTAGGCAGTCACTGGGTTGCGTTCATGATCGACAAGAACGCCAAGTTATGTCACATGTTTGACCCGCTACAGTCTAAGCGAAACTACGCCGCCATTGAAAGTAGTGTGCGCAAAGTGATGGAGCACCTGCTAGACCTGGAAGGCAAGCTCGACTAGAAGAAGATCGATTGGTGCAAGCAGCAAGACGGGAGTTCCTGCGGCATTTGGTGCATCGCGGTGCTGGAAATGATAGTCGCGGGAGCTTCGTGGAACGACAACATCTACAGGTTGCAGCCGTATCTGCGTATGCGCTACCTGTACAAGGTGATCAGCTTGCTGACGAAGCCTGTAGGTGGAGAGTAGTGGCGACAAGTAGTGCTGGCGAATTCTAGCGTGAAATACATGTTGCATATTGAGTTACCAATGTTTGGTGTTCATACCGAAAATAGTACCGAAAGTCCACATAACTTTCCGGTCACGAAAAACGCCCGAGTCCGACAGTTCCCAAATATAGAATTGTCCTGGAAAGATAGAGACACCGTGGTGTGCACATGCCACACCAACCAGATGTTATTTTATATTTCCCCTATACCCCAGCTGTTATCACGTCATCAGCCAACTACCGTAGCACGTCAATTGATGGCCGTCTAGTTTCTGTGGTAGGAGCATCGTCCCACGGTTCCTCTACACGTAGTTGCCAGCGCGCACAACGCCAAGCGACCAGCAGTGAGGAAGTTGCTGCATGAATCGTGGCAAGACGTGGCATCTCGTGAGTCATTGGCACGCCAAACCTCCGACCAGGAGAATGAACGGCTGCATAAGGTGCTGCACATGCAGGTGAAGCACGCCCGGAAAGTCTATCGAATGATGACCCAGCAGATGACAGCTGCAGTCGTGGCCCAAGGGCTTGGGTGCCGTAGCCTAGTTGGGGATGAGTGTCGACCTCCGAAAGACAATATCGCAGTTTTCCAGAGACTGCTTGCAGAACTCGATGGACATCATGGGAACATGGGCAGACTTTTCGTTACGGATCCAGGTGATCGTTGGAAACAAGGCCACGTGACGATCAATCGCGCTTGTGGGTTGCAGGTTCGGATTTTGAACAGTTATACTGTCCCCTTCTGCGTGGAGGACACCGAGCGAGCCGTTTGGAGTGTACTGATGGAAGTTCGCGGCAGAGTGGCCTACAACGAGGTGCGTTCGTCTTGTTCTGTGGGGAACGGTCGTCGAGACGTTCTAACGTGGGCCGATGCAGTCGTTCGAGGTTGACAACAGGACCAGTTTGCAGAGCGCACGCACTTTCCTGGTGTTTGGCCCAGGTGAGCTTTGTGTTTTAATTCGCAAAGAGTGCCGCAAGTACGTGAATGCCGGGCAATTGTACTTCGTGGCGCGTGAGATTGCCAATGTAAGCACTAGCCTCGGCGGAGGTGTATCGTACAATGAAGTGTTGTGGCGAACAGTAAAGCAAGGAGCATGCAAGTTTGGAGCGCCGACAGCCATCATCGAGACGCACGTGCTGGCTGCGTTTCCAACATACAAAACGCTTAGCTGTCTATCCCCTGACGGCCTCAACGGATTCCACGAATCGTTAACGCGCTTCAACCACAAGGTTGAAGACCTCATCAAGAACGCGTAGCGGAATCGAAACTGCACGAAATATTGCTACTAAGTACTGTAGACTAGAATCTTAATTTAAATAAAATCCCCTTAACGTGAAGTTACCTATCCTACTGCCTTCAATGTGGCAGCCATTCTCATCGGGGAAAAGTTAGAACTTAGGTGGTTAATACACGTAGGATCCGAAACTATCGTCGAGTGGGAACGGGACCCGAAACCAACGAAAAGAGCAAGCTTGTACCATATCCCCTCGCGTTCTTAACCGCTTCGTTTTGGGCTCAAACAGTTTTCTTTGCATCGCATTCGTCTCGTTAAGTTATCCCCGCTTCGATTATGACCACCTCAAGCGTTGTTGGGGACTGACTGACTCCCGTCAACTGTATTGGACCGGGTGGATATGGGTGGGTGGGTACCCATGGCTTTCTAACGGGCGATTGTGGGTGCCCGACTTTGTTTTGAAATGAGTGGGACGCTATAGACCTTTTGCGAGCACTGGGCCCCAGTTACATCCTTTTAACCATAAAAAATGGTCTTGTATTGCATGTATTCCGAAATGTTCAGAGTACAATGTTGTTGAGCCAGCCGTTGATGTTCCAATCTTCCTCCACGAGCACTTCATTGATCATTTTCCCGCATACATCCGTAATCACATCGTGCGAATTCACCACAAAATCGGTGAGAGCACCAACCTGAAGTTCTTGATCGGCAATATCTTCCTCCAGGTCTAGTGTCATTTTACTGTATGACTGCAGTGATGTCGACACCATCACGGAAGAACCAGCCTGTGCATCACTCGATACAAGGTTGACTCCACGAAGGACAATCCATGCAGTCTGAGTGCAGCGCAATCCACTGAACTTCGTGCTGTTGATTTCCACGGGTTCCGTGCGCGACTTCCACATGATAATGACGTAGTCGTCACCGACGTACTTGCGGTAAGTCTGTTTGCCCCGTACATTCGTATGGAACGAGCCCGCGTCAAAATTGAGTCCATACGAGCGAGCCACCAGATTCTCTGTCACGATTCGTTCGTCGTGGAAGTAGCTCTTTTTCTTGGGGCCATCTTCTGCAAAAGTACGCCAGAACGCCTTCTCCGTCACATGCAGATCAAAAGGCAGCATCGAGCTGGCCTTGGTCACGAACGCGACGCCAGTGTCCGAGTTCGGATCCTCCATCACATGCAAGTCACAGAACAAAGCGGTTCGATCGGCGAACTCGGGTCCGCCAAACAATTCACCCACGACAAGGTGGGCGCGTTCTAAGTGAGCCAACTGGTCCGCAAAGATCTCGTCATCTGTCGGTCTCACCGTCGAGTCCAGCACCGGTTTGTAGCGCTTGCATCCTATCACCTCCGCCACTTCCTCCTCCCTCCGCCGTTTACGCAGCATTCGTTCCAGCTTGGCGGCCAGCTTCAGTTGCCCTTCCAGCGACACCCGCAGCCGCTGGTTCTTCTCCTCCGCCTGAGCTCTCCCCTTCCGCTGGCGCTCGGCAATCCCCTTCCAGAGCGAGGGAGCCTGCGCTTCCGTCTTTATAGCAGCCACTTGGCTGTCTGGGGTCCGTTGCTGGGCCTTGAGCTGTGTCTTCTCCTCCTCCAGCTTCCCCACCAGCTGCCGCAGATACTCCAGCTCCAGCTTCTGCCGTCGAATGCGCTTCTTCTTGGGCTTGGCTGGCGGCTGCGCACGCTCCTCCTTCCCCACTGGCATCGGCACCAACCACGGCAGCTTCTCTCCGCTGCAATCGACGCCGCTGGCCTTCAAGTCGTCCGTGTTCAAGTCGGAAAACAGCTCCAGCGCCTCCTCCAGAGGCAGGTCAGTGGTCATGGTGAAGACAATGTAGAGTGAGAACTGAACTTTACAAAAATTACTAATGTAACGTTGAGCCAATCACTGACGTGGATACAATCGGACAATCAAAAGTGAATTAGCGTTACATTACTTCTACGAAGGAAGTTCGAGTGCTGGTACACTGCTGCTGAGCCAGCCGTTGAGATTCCAGTCTTCCTCCACGAGGATTTCTCCAATCATCTTGCCGCACACTTCATTTAGCGTGCCGTGCAAACTCACCACAAAATCGGTGAGCGCACCGACTTGGAGCTCTTGATCGGCAATGTCGTCCTGCAGCTCCATGGTCATCTTGGAATACGACTGCAGCAGTGTCGACGTCGTGGTGGAGTTACTAACGTCGACACCACGAAGCACGATCCAGCCTGTCTCGTGGCAGCGCACACCGCTAAACTTGGACCCGTTGAGCTCCACCGGGTTCACTACCCACTTCCACATGATCACTACCCGGTCGCCCATAACACATTTTCGATGCGTTTGTTTCCCGAGGACATTTGCGCGGAATGGGCCAGCTTCGAAATGCAGACCGTACGATCGAGCGACCACAGTTTCGGTTGACAACCGTTCCTCGAGAAAGTAGCTGTCCTTCTTGGTGCCTTCCTGAGCAATCGCACGCCAAAACCCCTTCTCCGTCACCTGAACATCAAACGGTAGCATAGACCTTGCCTTTTTGATAAAAGCAACGCCCGCGTCCGAATGTGGGTCGTCCACCACGTGTAAATGACTGAAAGTGGCAGTGGAGTCCATGAATTCCGGCACATTGAAAAGCCGATCCACGTCAAAATGTGCACGCTCGACATGTGCCAACTGGTCCGCGAAGATCTCGTCGTCTGTTGGGCAATTCACGGATTCGACCATGGGCTTTACGCGTTTTGGATTCGCCAGCGAAGCGACCTCCTGCATCAAAGTATGGAGGCAGAGGACATAAGGAAATCGTCCGTGTCAACAACCATGCTCTCCAATGCGTACCTCGTCTCTTGGACGTTTGTGCAGCAGCCTCTCCAGCTTCCTCGCTAGTTGCAGTTGCCCCTGCACCGACGCTCGCAGCTTCTGGTTCTTCTCCTCCACTTGAGTCCGCTCCTTCAACTGCCGCTCTGCTATCTCTTTCCAGATCGATGAAGTATGTTTCTCTGTCTCAGCTACAGCAGCCTCATCGCTATCGCCATTAGCAGTCGCAGGGGGTCGTTTAACCTTGAGCTTAGCCATCTGCTCCTCCAACTCCTTCACCAGCTCCCGTAGATGTACGAGCTCCAGTTTCTGCCGTCGAATACGCTTCTTTGGCTTGGCTGGTGGCTGAGATTCAAGCACCTGCTGCGTTTGGCGGTCAGTAGCACCGCAGTCGTCGCAGAAGACTTTCCACACAGAGTCCTGGGCAGCGAAGGCCTGCTGCAGAGGGTTGCTAGAGCTCATCTTCGCGGTCGGCCAACTTTTGAGTTTTGAATGCATGTACAGTATTAATCTCATGCACTAAACTCACGTGGTTGGTTGTTGTATGTGATTATGGCGGGGGCAAGACGACGATGATTACTGTACCGCTTGTGGTAACCTTGCGGACTGCTCGGCCGACTCCTGTCCCTGTCCACGGTCTTGAAGTGGCTTGGTCATGTGAAGTGACGCCGCAAGTGTGTCCATGCCAGCCATGTGAGCTCCAAAATGTTATGTTGTCTGCCTCAGCCTAGAATGTAAGATATGCAGCCAAAGAACTTGTCTTCTGTACACGAACGCGCACTGGGACCCCCTCAGCAGCGACAGATTAGAGGAATGTTGCTACGGCTACCATGTATGGTGCTTAATTGCTGCTGTGATTCTGCTCAGGGATGTTGATGAAGAACTAACGAAACATGCTGTTGCAGGTTGCAAATCCGATAACGTCGTGGCGCAGTCATTTGGATGGTATCGGCACATGTATAGCGTTGATATCCGTGGTTGGTACACTCTTCGGCGCTTCACGAATGGTGCGCGCATCGTTGGTATTTGAATAATATGATTTGAAATTGCTGAGATGAGTGGTCTCCACTGTCGTGGCATTTGGGGTCGACAAGAAGGATAAATTGTTGGAGCTTTCTCGATTTGCTACAAAGGTAGTTGAGCTCAACATTTTCGCGGCGTTTTCTTTGGCTTGTTGGAAGAACCGGACGAGACAGGCTTCGAAAGGCTGAAGGTGTGATGGATCCAAGTTCGGACAAACCGTGTTCATTCAAACTTGTCATCGTGATGGCTTGTTAGTTCGGAAATGACGCTTATGAGGCTACAAAGATGACCACTGGTTTTCAGGAGAGCTAAAATCAACGTCGTGAATGATTGGCTTGGTCCGCAGAAGGTGGCGAAAGCGGTCCAGAGAATAATCTCTTGGACAATCGTCGGCATGACTAAACATCGCACACCCTCGTTTCTTCAAAGACCTGGTCCTCATTGGCATTCTTGCGCACTTCGAAGACATGCATCCACATATCGCGCACAGAAGCACCTTCAGTTGAAGCTATCCACGACCGAATTCCATCTCCACTCCCGCCTTCTGGGCAATTTCCTGTCACATTGGTGTATGTGCTGATGGTGCTGCTAACAGAATCCGCATGTCTTTGAGGTGAGGATTCATTAGTTGTGACGATGGAGACTTGTGTTTCTCGAAAGTCGACTCTTGCAGATATTGGCAGGTACTGAGGCTCTAACAGTGTTTGCGTAATGATGACAGTGCGGGAATCTTCATAATACTCCCTCCCTACCCATCGAATTCGAAGGGAGAAAATCGTATTTGCAATCTGAATGCTTCGTAGCACGCAGCATCTGATAGTGTTCTCCGATGAATCAACATGGTGCTTCACAAATACAACACAAATCATTAGAAATTCAACAAAATATGCTAGACTGCAGATATCAGCGTACCTCGTCGGCCCTAAATCGCATCGCCAGAGCGTGCCACATCGCAGTGCCAACCGTAAATCGGTCGAATGGCAAAGTATACGTGTCCGAATGCTCGAGGAATGGAACCTGATTTATCCGTTGTGGACGTACCCCAGCTTTAAATGCATCCAGATCAGCATAAACGCCATCAGCCTCCTTCTCTAAGTTAGAGAAAGAGGCTGAGTCTAACTCCTCCAGCACATCAGGTGTATCAGACGATGAAAAATTCTTGACGACCTGCTCACGGGCTGGGTTTTCCTCTTGATATCCCTACTCAACAGTGTACATGGATAATATACAACTATTACATTAGTCAAGCACGTTATGACAGAATTTCACAACACTGATCGCTTCGCTCACCTCTGTAGCCATGTGCTTCTTCCAGGCAAATTTCAATCGCTTCGCTCTTCCTATGTGCATCGCCACAAGCGACCGCAGCCGTCGGTTCTCCCTCTCGGAATTCAGTCGACTTTGGTGCTGTCGAGACGCAATTTTCTTCCAGAAGAGCAGTACGTTGCCGTACTTCCCGGAGCCACCGCATTGCTTCTGGTCAAACGCTTGCAGTCGCAAAAGCTCGAGTCTGCACGCCAACTCTCGCTCCTGGGCTCGCAATTGCGCGATTTCCTGCTTTGGGGTGATCCGATGGCGCTTGACTTGAGTGGATACACTCACAGCGTTGACCGTGTCGATCGGTTCATTAGCGCTGGTATCGGACGGAAGTAGAGGAATGTTCACATTGTCGAGGAATTCCGAGGTGTCGACCAAATCGCGAGTTTGGTCGGGGACGTCGGAATTTGTCAACGGATCATCGGCGCAAAAATCAAGGAAATTAAGCGCCGCTTCCAGCGTGGCCGAGTCGTCAGAAGCCACGAGAAGCGAGCTGTCATCGGATTCAGGAGGCTTGTCCATTAGCAAGCACTTTTCAAACTGAGCGGGGACTGTGCGCCACATTTACGCCTCACTTTGGTGGTCTGAAAAATCCAACAAAAGGAAGTAGGTACATTCATTTAGAATCCTGTCGAGCCACAATTCAGTAGAGTTAGCGAATCAACGCTTCGTGGCTGCAGTTTGCACCCTGAGACCGTACCGCTTCACTCGCATTTCGCGCTCGGACGAAACGCGTTGGTCGTGCTGTCTGCCGATTTGCATATACTACGAAGTAGTATGCAGTTGATCCGCTCGAAGGGTTCGAAGGATTCGAGAACACTATCCAGCGGCCGAAGAAGTTGGGCCTTGTCCACGGCCTCAGCCTCTCATTGCCGCTACACTCACCCCAATTGTCGATAAAGTCCATCGTGGCTGTATCCAGTCGAAGTTCAGCTACATTTTTACTCCAGAGAAACTGGTCGAAGAGGCTGACTGTGGAGTGGACATTCACACAGAATAGTAGGGGATCGATATTGCGTGTTGGTTGGCCGTGGAAATACAAGCGTCCGCTTCCTCTTGGATTCTTGCCGTACTGTATCGCTGGGGAGTTGCTGGGAGCTGATAGCGCTGTCAAGGTGGCTATGTGTGTGTCATTATCGAGTGCAAACGTCCAGATCATCGTAGACAAACGCTTCTTGATCTCAGATACATTGGGCAAGTGCACGTATTAAAAATACGACATGAAGGCCCAGGATGGACTTCGAGACACTGATATCCCGTGAAATCATCGTTTGTGGTGCTTTTAAATGAAAATCATGTCATGAAATATCGTACTCTATGTTTCAGTCTTCGCAAATTGGTCATGTGCTCTGAGAAAATGGTGTCTAACTTGCTGCGTGCTTGCTGAGCGCAGTTGACACCACAAATGAACGCGTCAAAATGTCTGTCTATATAATCCTACCATCTTGTATTTTCACAGCCGTAGGACACCAGTTCGTACTTCGAGACACCGATATTCCGTGAAAGCATCAGCGGACCGGTGGGAGCAAAACGCTGGCATTCAAGCACGCAGTACGTTAGACACCATTTTCTGAAAGCACATGACCAATTTGCGAAGACTGAAAAGCGACTTTTTGGCTAGCTCAAAGAGTACGAAATTCATGACATGATTTTCATTTAAAGGCATCGCAATCGAGCCATAAGTCATATACTTACACACGAGCAGAATCTGCATGAGATACTCAAGGTTTCGCGTATGAATAGAGGTTTCAGATCGAGCGGAGGAAGCTGCACCACACTTGCAAGCACCGGATCCCAAACGGTAGTTCTCAAGGAGCAGCATCTCAGGCCCGCCTCGCGGCCAAGTTTAGCAAGGCTCGGACGTGCCGCCCTCGCCTGCGCAACCGTCCCCGGAGTCTTGTCGGCAGTCGTTCGGGGCTTTCGCGACACAGTCGCCATCTCGCCTCGCCGGACACACTCAGCGCCAAGGCCAAGCCCCCCAAGTGCGCCCAGGCTCACACGCCGGCGCCAGTCGATTTAGAGTTGGAGTCCACCCGGTGTCTACCGTCGCCGCTGCGCCTGCGGGTGAGAGGTCCTGTGCGTACCGCACGGGTCATGCCACCGAAGTTGCCAGCCGTCGGGGGCTCCATCAAGCTGCGCCCACTCTCTCTAATTCTGGGGGCTGTTCATGACCGCCGCTCGACTCCGCGAGAGGGCCGACGTCACCGGGACCCAAAGTCCCTCAGTTAAGTCCATGCACTGCGCACTAGTGGTCTGACTAAATGGGTTGCCGTGTTCACACAGTCCTGCTCAATCGCCATGTCTCTCCCCCAACGCTAGCAGCGCCAGCTCAAGCAGATGAACCCGGGCGTCTTCCAGCTCTTCAGCCGAAGCGTCCGTCGATCTCGCTGGCCTGGACCATGCTCCACACGGCTGCAGCACCGATCAAGGTATTCCTGCTCAGAGCCGGCCACGCCAACAAGTCGGGGGGAGATGCAGCGAGCGAGTCAGCGACCATTGGCCGGTAGCCCGCGTCACCACCGCGCTCTAGTTGACAAGGGTCGCGTTAACCGCAGTCACTCCGCAGTATGCTCTCACGTGTGATCCGTGCTCGTGTTGTTCACAGGGCTGCAAGGCCGCATGTCGTCTCGACCATTTCGGCTTCTATTTGGGGGTTGTAACGGGGTAAGAAGTACCGTCACTAGCGTACACTATAGATGCAAGAGGAAGCTCGCAACAGTAGAACCAAGTGTCAGGTTTGGGGCAAATTTAACTCTGTTTATTTATGGAACGGGAGCCCCTGCTCCCGTTCTCTTTGTGAACCACTCAAATCTAAGTCGATGCCTGATTGGCTGAATGGGTCTGGCTCCCCACTTCCATCCAATCAGGTAATGACAACAGTGCACACGCTAGCCGTGTGCCTGTACCTACTTTTGTGTATGTAGCCATGAGGCTCCTACCTACTTATGTAACTCTGTCTACCTACTTACGTAACCGTAACCAGCCCGTTATATCACCCCCCCTCTCAAAGTTGCACTCACCCACGGTGAGTGCTGGCACAGCGGGAAGTGATCGAAGAGACGAACTGGCCGACGGGCGCGCGCAGCGGAGGCGCTGCGCGCTCAAACTTCAATCCATGGAGTCGTCGGGAACCGCTCGGCAACGTGCAGCCGAGTGGGGCGTTCGCAATGGGCATCAAGGTCTTCACGCGCGCTCGATACAGGTGCAGGCCGAAGGGAGCATGGCGCTACGAGCGGCGGATCTCGTAGCGGACGACGTGGTTGTTGAGACGTCCATGTCAACACTCCTGGTGGCGTGGTCGTCATCGCTGAGGTCACGGCTGCTCGCGCCGCGACTGTTCGCGTCGCGACTGTTCACGTCGCGACTGTTCGTTGGAGGCTCGTCAGTGATGCCGGTCCCAATGGCGTCGTAGTTGCTGATGGACTCGTATCGCGGATACTCGTGAGCAATGGCGCTCACGAGGTCATGATCATCTTCCGAGTCGCTGTCGTCGGATATCAGTGCGAGGGTGGCCTCGTACTCCTTCACAACGTCTTCCATCAGACGTTCGCGAAGCTCCCACGTGTCCTCCGCTGGCGGGAATCCAAGCCAGCGGACCCGATAGTACATTTCGGTCGCACGCGCTCGACGGGACGTCGGCGCCGTGCCCGTTGCGCGTGTCCTGCGCGTCTCATGATCCACGATGCGCTCGGCAATCCAGCGCCGAGCGCCTGACGCATCGACAAGCGGGGGCGGACCATCTCGACGAAAGGTCGTCTCGTAGGGGCGAGGCGTCGCTTCGGAGCCACGACTCTGAAGGGTCGCCGGGTTCGGCAGTTTCGGCGGTTTCGGCGACTGTCGAGGGGTCACGCTGCTCCGAATCGACACATCGCTCGGGGCGTCCGATGATGGAGCAGGAGGTCGATCGAGCGAGGGGTGGTGCGATGGAGGCTCAGAACCTCTCTGAGCCTGTGCGCGAGTGTACGGCGGCTGCGAAGACTGCTGCGACTCGATCGGAGCAGGTGCGGCGCGTGATGCCGAAGTGGCTTCGTCACTTGGAGTCTGTCGTGTGCGGCGGGCCACGCTCGGCGACGCCCTCGCGCCAGGAGCAAGGGCTCTGGCCGACTCGGTGTCAGCGTCGGCAGCGGGGCCGCTCCGACTACGCGCCGGCCGCGGACACTCAGCTTGCGGCGCAGGAATCGTCGCAGGAACGTAGGGCTTGAGGCGCCCGACGTAAAACGTCGGGTGCAGTCGCATGGCGGTAGGAATGTCTAGTGCGATAACCTTCAAAATTTTGAACGGCCCAATAAAACGAGGCGCCAGTTTGTTTGTGCCCAAGTTCGTCACAGCCGTTCCTTGGATGCCATCCGTAGATAGAAGTACTCGTTCGCCTCGCCGCAAGGACGACGTGTTCTTCCGACCCCTTCGATCTGCATTAGCCTTCTGTCGATCCACAGCAACTTGGAGCGCGTCACGCACAAACCGCGTGACGGCTTGACGATGCAGTAGGAACTCGGACACTGCTGCGGAGTCGATGGGTGTCGGGGTTGCTGCCGGGGCGAAGTTAGCGACGGCGGGCGTGGCGGGCGAAGCCACGTCGACTGCGAAGACGTCCTCGTATGCCACGCCATGAAGGGCGTGGCCCTTGACCGTGGCGTCTCGAGTGTTGGACTTGGCCGGCTGGGGCAGCGGGGGTTCGCTCGAATCCTGCGCCGACTTCGATGTCGGTGCCACTCCTCCCCCACCAAGAGTGGAGACCGCTGCTGCATTCGAACTTCGGACGGCCAGCAGAGCCGGAACGCGCGGGTGCCGCGCGTTGTTCACGAAGAACGGCGTCAGACCTGTCGACGCGTGGGTCGAGTTGTTCAATGCAAACTCGGCCATCGGCAGGAAGGAGCTCCAGGAGGCGAAAGACGTTGCGTAGCTACGCAATACGTCCTCGAGGACGCGATTCACACGCTCCGTTTGCCCATCCGTCTCTGGATGGGCCACCGTGGACATAAGCAAGCGGGTGCCCAGCAGCGCAAACAGCCGCGTCCAGAACGCGGATGTGAAACGGGGGTCACGATCCGAGACGATGGACTCCGGCAGGCCGTGGTGGCGGAACACCAGGTCGAGGAACAACTCGGCCGACTCGTCAGCCGTCACTTCTGCCTCGACTGGAGCAAGATGGACCATCTTGCTGAAACGATCCACGAAGACGAGAACACCGGTGCGGCCTTCGGCGTCACGTGGAAGGCCGAAGACGAAGTCCATGCTGACAGATCGCCACGCGCTCGTGGCGATGGGTAGCGGACGAAGCGGAGCCTGCTTGGACGCTGCAGGCTTCACACGCTGGCAGATCTCACAGGAACGGACCCATTTCCGTATCCACTTGTACATCCGAGGCCAGAAGAAGTCGCGAGAGAGTGCTGCGAACGTCTTCTCGCGCCCGAGATGACCGCCGGCGGGTGCATCGTGGTACTCGTGCACCAAACGAGCACGAAGGTCGTCATCCGCGGGGATGACGACACGCGGCGTGTCAAACGTGTCGATGGCGTACGTCAGAAGGTCGCCGTCGAGGTCATAACGCGTGATCGCATCACGCGTTGGGCGCGTCAACTTTGCGAGCGTATCTGCCGCTGGATTACGCAGATACCGGATGATCGCAGAGTAGAAGGCGTCTTCTTCGTACGCATCAGCAATTTGCTGACGCAGCGGCAGAACGGGGCTTGACACTGTGGCGTTGATGCCCAGCGTCACACAAGTCGCACGGTCATCATCATCGTCATCGTCGTCAGGAATGTCCTGATGACGCGTTAAGCGCCGAGGATCGTAGTCGGGTCGTCTCGACAACGCGTCGGCAAGAATGTTATTCTTGCCCGGCTTGTAATGCACGACGAAGTTGTACTCGGTGAAGAACGAGAGCCATCGCGCCATGCGTTGAGAGAGTTGCGGGCTCTTCATCGCCGTCCGTAGCGAGGCGTGGTCCGTGTAGACTGCGAACGTCTGCTCGCCGAGGAGGTACACTCTGAATTTGATCAGAGCGTAACGCATCGCGAGGAGCTCCTTGTCATGGACAGGGTATTTCTTCTCCGCCGGCTTCATCTGTCGTGACTGATAGCTCACGACGCGCTCACGGCCCTCAGCATCAAACTGCATGAGGGCACATCCGATGGCGAAGTCGCTTGCGTCAGACACGACGTGGAAGGGTCGTGACGTGTCGGGCAGCATCAAGACAGGCGCAGACGCGAGGCTCTTCTTCACTGCATCGAATGCGTCCTGGTGTTCAGGACGCCAGTTCCACGCCACGTCCTTCTTCAGCAAGGATGACATCGGCTGGATCAAGCCCGCGTAATCCTTCGTGTACTTGTGAAGGTAGTTCGCGAGGCCCAGCCATTGGCGCAGCTCCGTCTGGTTCTTGGGCGTCGGCCAAGAACAGATCGACGAGATCTTCTCAGGGTCGGCGCGAACGCCGCTCTTGCTAACGTAGCAGCCTAACACCGGAATCTCCGGCGCACAGAATACACATTTCTTGAGGTTTGCGTACAGCTTGTTCTCGCGCATCTTCTCGAAAACCTTGCGCAGATGCCGGAGATGTACGTCGACGGCGCTGAGTCCGTCCTCAGCGCGGCTGTGCACGAAGATGTCGTCGAAGTAGCTCGGTGCAAAAGCACGGAGCGGACGCAACACGTGCGAAACCATCCTGTTGAAGGTGGCCGGCGCATTCTTCAAACCCTGCGGCATCACGAGCCACTCCCAGAGCATGCCGCTGGGAGTGCTGACGGCCGTGAGAGGAATGTCGCTCTCTCTCATTAGGATCTGATACAAGCCGTCTGTCAGATCGATCGCACTGTAGATGACGCTGCCAGACATGGTGTCGAGGATCATGTCCTTCCGAGGAATGGGCGTCTGCGCGGGGATGGTGGCGTCGTTCAACTTGTTGAACGCGTGGACGATGCGCCACCCGCCAGTGGCCTTCTTCACGCAGAACGTCGGACTCGAGTGCGGAGAGATACTCTCTCGCACGTGGCCAGCCTTGCGGCGGCCTTCGAAGAAGTCATCAATGGCTTGAACCTGATTCCGCGGCAGTGGCCACTGCAGCGTCACGCAGTACTTCGACCCGGGCACGAGGTCGATCTCATGCCGAACGCCTCGCTCAGCAGGAAGTTCCGCCGGAATCTTCTCGGGGAAGATGTCTTCGAACTCGCGTGCAAGCGAGTAGACGGGGTTGTTCGAGTCTTGGAGGGCCTGCCAAGACTGCGCAGCGAAGCGTGCCTCGCAAACGGACTTTGGCTCAGCCGCCTTTGGTCGCGACGACGAGGTGTCGTCGCTGACTGCGTTGGCAAGCACGTCGGGTTGGTCGGAGCCGGTGAGGAGACAGACTTGCTCGATCTCACCGGCCTTCAGGTCGCGCAGGAAATGCTTCCAGGAGAGGCCTGGAAGCCGCGTGATGGTCGCCGCGTCGGTGGGAGGATTCGCCACCTCGATCGCGCGAACCTGATTCGGAGAGCCCTCCGAATACTCGACGACGTTGAGGATCTCGCTCGACGGAGCCTGATCGACCGCGGTAGACCTCCGGCGCAGACGGCGGCGTCCGGATCGGTTGCGCTTGGACTTCCTCAGTCGCCTCGAGCCACTGCTCGAGGCCGAAGTCTCGCTGGATGAGGATTCGCTGGATGACACTTCACCCTCCTCTAGGCATGGGAGCTCGGTCTCGACCATGCCGGTGTCGCGCAGGTCCTGCTGCGCGACGGAATCATCAGCGAACGGGAGCCGCTGCTCGACCGCGTTCTTCACATGCGGGAACCTCTGCTCGACCGCGTTCAGCACAGGCGGGAGCCTCTGCTCTACCGCGTTCTTCACGTGCGGGAGCCCCTGCTCGACCGCGTTCTTCACGTGCGGGAGCCCCTGCTCGACCGCGTAGTTCTCGTACGGGAGCCACTGCTCGACCGTGTTTCTCTTCAGGCCCTCGCGCGCTCGCGAGGGCGGGTTGCTGACTGGACCAATGACGGAGGCCGCGCACTCCACACAGCGAGGGCCATCGCTCTCTCGTTGTGGGGGCTGGGTCGTGGATGTCCGATCCACGGCTGCGACGTGACGCGACGGGGCGACGAGTAGGTGAGTGAACACCTCACTGACGTCGTAGCCGACACGTCGGCGAACTGAACGGGCTAACCAGTCGATCTCCGGCTGGTAGCGAGCGAGCCACGGCATCCCCAAGATGCAGTCGAAGGCGTAGTTCAGCTCGATAACCAAGAAGTCGTCGTTGGTGTAGAAGCCGTCGAAGGCGTACGCCAACGACACAGCCCGCCGCGGAGCGCGGTGGGGCTTGCCGTCAGCCAACTTCACGACGATCTCGCCCGGTCCCTCCCGCACGCGCACATGCGACGGGAGGAGAGCGAGGCAATCGTCACGAATGAAGTTGTTCGTGGCCCCGGAGTCAAGCAACGCGCGGAGCGGACGCTCCGCGCCGGCGACGTGGAGACTGATGAGGATCAGTCTCGAGTCGCCGTTCGTGGTGGTGGCATTGAAGTGTGCGTAAAGCACGGGGGGGGGGGCTAGGAGGTCCGGTTGCCACCGGGGGACCAGGACCTCCGTTCCAGCCAGTAGGGCGCCCCGCACCTACTGCTCCCGACCGTTTTTTGGAAGAGCGGTCGGGAACGTGTCGTCGGCCTCGCCGACGACTTCAGCGCTTGCCAGGACTGGAGCTGGCGCGCGACACACCGCTGCGCGATGACCGGACTTGCGACAGCGGTAGCAGACCAGTGGACGACCGTCGCGCAGGCGGTTGTCGTTGTTGAACCTTGGACCACGTGCAGTCGAGGTCGACCGCGACCTCGACTCGGCTTCGATGGCATCAATCTCCATGGGCTCGGGCGCGGAGGCCCGAGCGTCCGGCGTCAGCGCTCGCGCGTAGGAGGACGCGACCGTGTAGTCCTCGCGCAGCGCGAGTGCGAACGCGGCTTCGAGTGTCGACGGCTCCGCTCGCGTGAGGCAGTACCATGCCATGCCCTCACGCATCCCGAAGATGAAGACGTGCACTTGAGAGGCAACGTCGATCGGGTTCGTGACGATGCACGAAACCAGGTGTCGGGTCTTCTGCACATAGTCGCGCATGGACATCTTGCCCTGCCGAAGGGCGAAGAACGTCGCACGCGTGCGCGACTCGTCTTGCGGAGGCTCGAACGCGAGTCGGAGGTCACTCTGGAGACTCTCCAGAGTCGGGAACGCGTCTCGGTCGACGACGAGCTTGCCAAGGGCCCACTCCTTGGCCTTTCCCGCGAGGCGAGACAACAGGAAGTTGACTCTCGCCGTCGGCGCTTCGATCAACCTCGAAGCGATTGCGATGTCGATCTCGCGGAACCAACGGTTCAGTGGGAGCCGGTCTTGTCCGGCGCCGGAGTAGGTCGACGTTTCCATCTTCACGGCGTCGTTCCGTGAGGAGTGCGAGGGAGTTGGTACTCGCCGCTTCGCTTCGGCGAGCTCGCGCTCCATGAATTCTTGGATGGCTTGGCGCTGTTGGTCGGGGGTCGCTGAGCTCAGCAGCGACGTGACGACGAACTCTCCGAACACCGCCGCGAGGCGGTGTAGCGCTTGCCACTCAACAGTGGTGAGGTGGGGAAACGCTGTGTGCTCCAGCGTCATCGCTGGGGCCACCGACGGCGTGCCTTCACTCATCTCGAACTTGGTCATTGGAAGGACTACGAAGTGCTACCAGGTGTAACGGGGTAAGAAGTACCGTCACTAGCGTACACTATAGATGCAAGAGGAAGCTCGCAACAGTAGAACCAAGTGTCAGGTTTGGGGCAAATTCAACTCTGTTTATTTATGGAACGGGAGCCCCCGCTCCCGTTCTCTTTGTGAACCACTCAAATCTTAGTCGATGCCTGATTGGCTGAAATGGGTCTGGCTCCCCACTTCCATCCAATCAGGTAATGACAACAGTGCACACGCTAGCCGTGTGCCTGTACCTACTTTCGTGTATGTAGCCATGAGGCTCCTACCTACTTATGTAACTCTGTCTACCTACTTACGTAACCGTTACAGGGGTGGCCTCGCATCACCTCACTTCGTGAAGCAATGCGAGGCTTGCCTTCATAATCGAGAACGACTGCCTTTGCCCCAATTTGTGTGCACTTCCAGAGCGCTGTAGAAACACCTGTAGCAATCGCACGTCCCGATTGATAGACTGACATCCGTAAAGTAGCTCCTGGACCAAGAAGAAACTAAGTGGATACAGTGAAATCTTTGTTGATATTCAGGTAGCTAAAGTTAATTATTACTTATACTACTATGGTTAAAGGACTTCAAAGTATTGTCGTTTTCACCCAAATTTGTAGAACCTGGAGGGAAATTGGGAGCCATTTGAATCGATTCAAACCGGTTTTGACCAATCAGATCTGGCGTATGTCTCGTGGACTCGGACACACCACGAGATGTGCGCCACCTCAGACTCTGAGTTGGAGTTGGTGGTCGATTGGTGACTTCTGATTGGCTGAATATCGCGCGAATCGATTTGAAATCGATTCGATTCAGGCCATTCTCACAAATTCGAATGAAACTCACAATAATAAGGAGCTCTGTCAAAGGGTACAACTTTGAACAGCCGAATCAGTCTTGGTATTCTTCTCATTGAAAGCCACCTCCCGTTTCTTTCAGTACATACCTGAACTGACATGGCAAAAAGCTCAATTTTCTATCAAAGCCTTCGTCTGAGGCATCCATCATGCCAGCGATGCAATCATGAAAATGCTACCATAAGCTTATTCCCAATACCAGATCAAATCAGCGTATTGATAGCGTCTTCGTTATCCAAATATTATCTGCAAATGTTGGTACATTTGGTATTAATATCGATGCGGCGGCGTCCTCGGACACCACAAATGAACGCGTCAAAATGTATGTCTACACAATCCTATCATCTGTATTTCCACAGCCGTATGAAACACCAAATCAATATCGAGCAGCCACTTCCCATCATCTATCGGCCAAGGAGTACATGTAGCACATCGAATTGTGCTGCATCAGAATGCATTCTAGCGGTCGCTGTGACTATTACCCTGAATTTGTATGCTTTGTGGCTACGATTTGTCTCAATTTTACAGCAATAACATAAAGTGGAGGCCCTTCCTTCACAGCCGCACTGCGGTCTGCTTGATGGCCTCTGCTTCCTGGTGCAACATGGTCATAATCATCTCTCGGCACCGTAGGATCACCGGACTGGCGGATTTGATGAAGTAATCCAGCAGTTCGTTGATCCCTACGGTCTCGTTCGAGCTGCTTGAACCGAAGTCCGGGACCAAATAGACGCAAGCCTTGACGCAGGTTTGGGGCACGCCATTTCTGTTGCTGCCACTGACGACGACCCGGGCGTCGTCAATAAATGATACGCCAGTCGGGTGACTGTTGTCCTTCACGTAGGGCTGGATGGTGGCGCGCCCCACAAAAACTGTTCGGTCGCTCTCCGAGTGCTTTCGGACCACTTGGTTCATCCAATAGTCCTTAGGTGGATCAGCGTCTGGCAGTCGAAATGCGAAGCAATGCGCTTGAATATCCTTGGTTGTGTAGATTTTCTGTTGGTAGCAAGAAGGAATATGACGTTAATACGAAAACATGTGACACCGAGTGACCGTTAGTGTGCGGACGTACGTTGAAGGAGCTAGCAAGAGAAATGAGTCCCTCTTCCGTGATGAACCTCCACATTGCACGACTTGTAATGTCGTAGCTAAAGGGCATCACGATGCGGGTGGTGAAGCGTATGCACGTCCCGTGGGTTGGGTGGAGGATGGCCTTGATCTCCTGTTTGTCCACCTCGAGTTGATCGACGTCTTCCATCGTGAAAGTTTCGTCCACGCTTAAATACGCGCGCTCCAAGTGCCCCAAGCTCTCTGGGAGTGTTTCGGAGCTCGATGGTCCAAAAAGATCAGGCGGCAGGATCGGTGCTCCGCCGTTCTACAAGTCAATCACCAGATTTTTAGCATTGTTAGGACCCTGATCTGCAACAATCACATTTTGAGCTGGTTCGTTGCTTACCTGGCTGGATGGCAGTTGCTTTAGCGTGTCCTCGAGTCCATGCGCAATCTTGAGCTGATCCTGCAGCATGTCGCGCAACTCCTGGTTCTCGCGCTCGGCCCGCATGCGGTCTTTGAGCTGGCGACCGGCCATGGAGGTCCACACGGACGGCATCAGGCCGTCGGGTTCGCCCTCCGCTCTGGGAGACGTCGAGAAGCCGAGTTGCAACTCGCGCAGCTGCTCCTCGAGCTCCTTCACTTTGCCCCTCAAGTACTTGAGCTCCACGATCTCGCGGCGGATGCGCTTCTTCTTGACAGGAGGACCGGCTTGCGGTGCAGTGACCGGCTGCGTAGCCGCTGGGGTCTGCGCGCTCGACCGACTGGACTTTCGGGTGCGCCGAGGTGGCGTCTTCACCTTGGTGAATGGCTCCACCTCGGGTTGCATGTCCATTGGAATTGGCTTGTCGACGATCATAGGCGGCCGACTGGTGTCGTCAGGGCTGGAGAGCACCGTCTCGAGCTCCTTCCAGTCAATGAGGCCGAGCACGTCATCCACGGAGAGCCGCGGTAATTCGTCCGTCATGTATGAGTAGCTCATGGGGCATTCGGCGCGTGGTGCAGTGTGGGTGTTGTGGTGCTGCGTCTTTCAGGGTAAAAACTGAAATGGTCAAGCTTTGCGGACCGACGCGAGGCCGCCGATGGATAATAGACGGTGCGCAAACAGCAAACCCCGAGCGAGACACGACTAGCGTTTACGCCGTTCACGAATTTTGAGGCAACCCTGCCAGTGATTGCGCCCACAGGGCGGAACAAAATCGAGCAATCACGAGAAGTTTGCAACTAAGCGGTACCCTTTAACTTTACCTCAGTTGTATTAGGAAAAAATAGTGAGGGCAAAGTTGCTGAGTGCTGATGAGGGTCAACTTGACCGTCAAGGGCAACTTGCCACCCGCCACGTGGGCATTCCGTGTCTCTTGAGTCAAGAGTCAAGACTCTTGACGGGCAGCAAGGACAACAGTGACGACCTGCAATTGAAGTAGCTTCACATCAGCCAGGAAATTCGTTCACGAAGGAAAACTCTATTTTTATCGCTGCGAGGCGGGGGGGGGGGCTTGCGAGTCTTGCAAGACCCGCCAGTTAACGTTAGCAGGCACTGCCGACCGGCAGGGGCGAGTGTCACCGCAATGATGGCTGTGCAGACACCGCAGGCATCATCAGTGCAGCCGCGCTGATCGGCACCAGGCCGGCCGGATTTTCTCGACGAACGGCGACAGCACCACACCATGTGCGAGTCTGCCGCCTGGCTACATGTACCGGTATCGCGACGCACGTCGCTACGGCCGTTGTAAAGTCTACGGCCGTTGTAAAGGATTTAGTGTAGCTTAAAGCTGGCTGGGCGGAATGTTTGTGTCCAAGCACTTCTGCTACTGTATGATCAATCCATGATGCCACATGGCCCTTGGCCCCCAAAGAATGAATGCTGTAAAAAATCACAAGAGATGTTCCAGCATCTAAAGTTCTCTAATAACGACACTGCGCTCACAGCCACGACGATGCTGGCTGCGTGGCAGCCTTGCGAGCCTCCTCCATCATGATGCCCGCGACAACCTCCTCCCCTATATGCATGTTTCGGTGGAAAGAGTCGATGACAAAATCCGTGAGCGCCCCCACAGTGAAGTCCTGGTCTAGAACGTCGTCGTCGTAGATCGGCTTGAGCTCTATGGACGACGCGATGGTCGACCACTTTCCCTTAGACGACCCGTCCTTGGCCGACGCCTTCTCGATCACGAGCCACCCGTTCTCGTGGAAGCGAATGCCATTCACCGGCGCCGCCGAAAACTTGATGGGCTTGGCAAGACCCCGCGTCACGATAACCATGCGGTCGCCGCGCTTGCGACACTCCAGCACGCTTTCGCTGCGGTAGTCGAGGCCGCCGTTGTCGCTCTGGATCTTGTGGCCGAAAGTTCGCGCGACCGAGTGCTTTGAAGAAGTTTCGTGCTGCACAAGTGAGAAGGGCACACAGTTAGATCACGCGTATCTCGTGCAGCATATCACATGCACTCCTTACCTCCTCGTAGAAATATGCCTGACGCTTTGTTGCCTCGCACGAAGTGAAGCGCCACATTCCCCGCACAGCCACCTCCTGGGGGAATGGCACTCGCTTGAAGCCTATGAATTGCAGTGCAATGTCGTTGTCCAAGCTTGACGATACCCTCACGTCCAGTTTCTCCTTCTCGATCTCTTGGTACTTCCTCACGTCGTACTTGGCGTCCAGCTCGTCAATCACTGCATCCAACACGGAGAGCAACTGTGCGTGAACAGCCTTCGGGTCGCTGCTGACGGACATAGTAAGCAGCTTCGATTGCTCTGAGCGGGTTACGCCCGGCACCGACTAAATACAACGCGCAGGATGCACAACAGTCAGTAATCGATCCAACATGCACGTTACCACAAAAATCAGCACTTACGTCGTCTTCGGGCTGTTCCTCGAGGATCTTCTCGAGGCACTTGGCCAGATTGATCTGTCCCTCCAGCGTCGACTTGAGCTTGCGGTTCTCCTGCTCGGCGCGTTCTCTGTCTTTGTATTGCCTGTTGGCCAGGCTCTCCCAGACGGATGCCAGGTTGGGCTTGCCACTGACGGCCAGCTGCGAGCCGGGCGATCTGTTGCGCGTCTCTTTGCTCTTGAGTTCGGCCAGGCTGCTCTCCATCTCCTGGACCTTCACGCGGAGGTACAGCAGCTCCTCGCGCTGTCTGCGGATCCTCTTCTTGGTGGGCTTGGTCTCCTCCAGCGGGACGCCCTTGGCGGCGGCTGCAGCAGCAGCCAGAGCCGCGTTGGCGGCCGCGAAGTCCTTCGCCGTCCTCGTGGGCGACGGCGCGCGCGCCCTCTTCATCTTCTTGGTCCTCTTGCAGGCCGGGGAAGTCCCCGAGTGGGCGCCGATGGCCGCCGAGTCGTCGCTGTTGCTACCGTCGCTCGCGGACGCGTCGCAGTGGGTGGTGAGCACCGCCAGCGCGCTCTCGAGCGACGTGTCGGACTTGACGGGGGCGTCTGCGCCCAGCATGAGCCCCGTGAACTCGCCCAGGGGCGGCGCCACCGGAGCCTCGGGCGGCTGCAGCATGAGCGCCACCGACGGGTCGGGCGCGAACAGGTCGCCGGCCTGCACGTCGGCCAGCAGCGCGTCCAGCTCCTGGTCGCGCGCCATCTCGTCGTCGCTGCCCACGTCGCACGTGTCGGCGAAGGCCAGGGTCCTCGAGCTGGAAGCTGCTGTTCATCATCGCTCCGGGAGAAAGCGAAACTGAACTGACAAGTGAGCCGCCCGTAATAGAACATATGTAGGGGATGATGATCATGCTTCGGTGGTGCGACAAGCGGTCTGACTGGACCTCGGTATGGTGTGGTCGGCTGTTCGATTATGCCCGGGCTAGGGCTAACGGATTGGTTTACTGCACCGGCTTGCGGTGCGTTGATCGACCGAGACTCGCAACGGCTGGCGTTTGAAGCTGCGCTTTCGAGTGCGAACACAGTAATCGGCATGAATATTGGACGTCTATTATATACGTACAAAGTTTCATAGTATTGTGCCTTTCACCAATTCTGCCGTGATAATTTTGGCATAATTCTAATCCCATATCGATCTTAATTATGCCTTGTGTTAGCTAATTCCATCGTTAATTCAAGGTCATCTGATCGTGGTCGAATTAAGGTAGCGATGGTGAACACGAATTGAGGCGGAATAAGCTAATCCCGCCCGAGTTAGAGGGAAACAGGGCGATTGGCGGTTTGCTGCCCGCCATTCTGTGTTTATCCCGCCGTATCTCCATCGATTAGCTTGCAAAAGCCGATCGCGGGTGTTAGGGTAAGTTCTCACAATCATAGGCAGAATTAGTATTAAATAAAGGCCGCGACTGCTGTCACATACGATTTCAAGATAAAGTACGAATATGTGACCAGTTGTGACTCGAGTTTGAGTCACATACTGTCACATACTGCGTAATTTAAGCTGGCATTCCATTGTGTACTGCCACACAATGCGTAATTTAACTGAGGATTCCATTGTGTACGACCACACAGTTTTGCTGCTCTGCTAAGCTACGGCTACATGTACCCCTGCAGGCTGCAGGCATGCAGTGCAGCTCCACTGCATGCAAGAGATCAAACCGACTGCCACGGAGACCACCTCCATTTACCACACGTGCATGTCGTGCATCACTCAGGCCAACGCCACTGACAAGCAGCTTGTGGGCATCAAGCGCTTCAACTGCTCGGCCATCTGCCCGCAGGAGATTCACAACACGGCGGCTTGGTCATCGCCGACTCGGTACTCGATCACGGCCTGGTCCGTCGTCGAGCAGCGGCAGCCGCGCGTCTGGTCAGCGCGGCGATGGCTGTGTCCCGCTTTGTGCAGTGACAGCACTGCAGTCATGTACTGTACAAGCAAATGATGTTTCAATAGCGGTAGGGAAGAGGACAGAGTTGGAAGAGCAAGACGCTAATATGTTGATACGTGCATTAATACATCTAAAAACTGCATGACAGCTACAGCATTCGCTACGGAAAACAACTTAGCGCAGCCCCCAGCGGTCACGCACGATACGTGGAGCTCGTTCAGCTGGCGCGCTGAACACGCAGCGCGTGCACCGGTCCTTGGTGCCCTCATGCTACGTCGCCTGTGCCGACGCGGCACGACAGATCCCAACTCGCCTCCTCCGCGTCTGAAGAGCGCGTCTTGAGAGGACACGTGTGCGCTGGTCCCTGTCGTCGAGCTCGCTTTTTGCCGAATGAGTGGTTTTAGGGCCATTCAACCGGATATAAGTTTTTACATCACCACATTAGTTTTCACAAGCGAAAATAAATATTTTCGCTCTGACCGTCGATAAATTGCTGTCACAACTGGTCACATACTCGTTCTTTCTCTTGAAATAGTATGTGACAACAGACACTCCGTTAAATAAAGGTAGGTCGCCCTTTTATGGATCTAATTCCGCATGAATTAACAGCCCACCCGCCAAAATCGGTGAAAGGCACAATACATGTAGATGCTATAACCCCAGTGAGCCAAACCGTAGGACAAAAAATAGGACAAAAAGTTTGCGCTCTTTCTTGGCGGCAGCTTAGCGATATGGTAGTTCTAACAGATGTGGATAGAAAGCTCTTCCGTCAATGCTTGCGTTCATCTACTTTTTTCATGTCCTCTAGTGTCCTCTGTGACGTTATAGCCAAAGCAAAGGTATCTTTAATAACATATCATAATGGCTGTTTGTCCTACCTGCTAGGACAAAAATAAACGGTATTTGACGTTGAGTGGGGTTTAGCTATATTATAGCCAATAGTAGCTGGGTACGAGATACTTTGTTACAACGGACATGCCATAATGATTGCAACATTCCGCGATTGTCACGTCTATTTTTGTCCTAGCGACCCTGGCCCAAGGACAAAAATAGTTGTGTGCACCACACTTTGATCCTTTTTCGTAGGATAAAATCCACTGGGGATAAAGCGCAGCTAGCCCATGTATGCTCTTGTATTGTCAGCACGACCCCAGTAATATTAAATATATGAGGTTATTATGTCTTAGGGTTACTTCTCTTATATATTATTTCCCGCCATTCACGCAGATTATAGTACGATATCGAATGCTTTCACCACGAGAGCTTTGCGTAGGCTGGGATAGCTAAAGAACTTTGATTGAAGCGAAATGCGGGGCACTGGTACGGTGCATTTGTACTGTATTTCGTGATGACTGAAGGAGCGGTGGCCTTTTCAAAAATGGGAATCATCTTTAGGCAGTGATGGCTAGCATAGATGCAGAGTACAGTACATGTGAGTCGGGTTCACTTGCCTTCGACCGAGAGGGGCATCTGGTGCGCCTGCTTCGCAGCCGCACCATCTGCCCCGTGGACAGGTAACTGGCAAACTAGCAAGTATACTATTAATAACAGAAATACATCGTTAATTCAATTTGGGCGAGACAGTGAAGCTAGAGGGTAAGGTATCCAATCAGGAGTCCGCCAGTTTTGCTCTAGTCGGTGCGAGGAATTCTATAACTCGGCAGCATGATACCCGCAGCATCCTGAATGGCATAATGTGCATTATATTACTATGGATATGTCGCGTGCAGATACTGCGGCTGCGAAGCAGGCGCAGGAGATGCGCAATTTCACGTAAACGTGTATTTATAAGATCGGCGCAACCAGCCCAGCCCTCTAGTAATAATATACTATAGTCCCAAACGCTGCATGTATTCAGGGAGGGGGGGGGCTACGTCACGCAGCATATTAGTCGTCATAAAACTTCAATACCGGCTACCGGCTTCAGTTTTACCGGCTTCAGTTACCGGGCGACCGCCTGTTAATGTGTGTTGGGCTGGCCACAGCACTCCGGGGTTACTGCTATCCCAGAATAAATTTATATCGAGTTTCACTCGAATTTGTGATAATAGCTCGATATCGAGAATCGATTTCGCGCGATATTCAGCCAATCAGAAGTCACGGATCGGTTAAAAACGGTTGCAGAGCTCCCAATTTCCCTCCAGGTTCTACAAATTTGGGCGAAAACAACAATACAAGTACGAGAGCATTGGTCTCTGATCAACGCCGTCACCAACAGCTGAGTCTTCCCAATGGAAATGTCGTGGTCGTTTGTAATAATATTACCATAATATTTGGCACTGCCACGCCAAGAGAAATAGCGTTTGGCATTGAACCGCTAACTGATTGGATGAGTAGCGTAAGCTTTTGTGGGGAATAATTATGCAGTTGTCTTATCGTAGCTGATCACATGCGGTGATCATGAGGGCACATGAGTGGCTAGATTCTACCTGGCCTGACGCTACCAAGGTCACAGATTTACGGGTTCAAAGTGGATGATTCGAGTCACTTACTCATCGCTCACCTCACGTGACAATGAACACCGGTACTTCGTTTTTCGACAGTGACGTCTCCATGACAAGAGGGAGCGGCACAGAGGGCAGCATGCAATGCCGCGACTCGACGGATATAGATTTCGATGATGCAATCAACGCTTTCCTGAACGAGTACTGTCCAGTAGAGGTACTTAACCCCAATCAGTTTTGTCCTTAAATTAAGGACCAAATCGGTTCTCTCGGCCTCGATTTTCGGACAACTTTGTCCTTAAACGGCCGTTTAAGGACAAAACGTATCTTGGCGTTTGTATATACTCGATTAGGTACGAGTTTGGAGGGACCACAGTGACCGCATTCGGTGCTCGAAGGGTCGCCGACAGTTTCACTTGAATCTATTATGGGCCGAGCTATTTTTGTCCTTAACTTAAGGACAAACTCGAAAAAACGGCATGCCAAGAGTGACCATTTTGCTTGAGCTGCAAAACGAAGGCAGAACAACTTGAGCACATACTGATGCTTGCATCATGGAGACCAAATACAGATCTTTCTACCGATACTTGCAATAAGCTTCATACCTGCTAGGTTGGGGTCAAGCGAGCTGCCTCAAATTTGGTCCTTACTTTTGTCCTTAAAAAAATCTGATTGGGGTTAACGGACAGGACGACATGTGCGGTCTCCTGAATGCGAAAGACGAGAGCTTCGGGGACTCTCTGTCTTGGATTCACTGCCAGCTCGAAGATACCGACAACAGCAACTCTGATCGCGGAGATGACGAATTCTTGCCACTTGGGAGGAGCAGGAAGCGCGTCAAAACGAAGCATCTCCCTCGCAAAGCGGAAATTGCAAGTCTGCGTGCTGAAGCTGAGAGCCTTCAAGCCAAACTATTGCCTCTTCAGTACAAGTTCGCAAAAACAGAGGCGTCGATGAAGGAATCAATGGCAGGACCAGTCTTCTCGCAATCGCAGCAGATATGGCGACGCGTTGCTCTAACCCAATTTGACCGACGTCGAAAAGCAGAAGCGGAAAACGCCTCGCTACGTGAGATGGTGGCGCTTCAAGTGCTCGAAGCAAAAAACTTGCGGCGTGTTCTGAAACGGCGAACGCGAATTGAGGTACGTCATGCAGAACATGAAGATCGAGATCTGCGCAGTTAACGCTAACACTCGTGTCTTTCTTACATAGATGTTGGAGGATACACTGGGTTTGAAGGGAATGACGGGGCTGCTGACGCAAAATCCTCCAACGGATTCCCGTATTTTCCAGAAGCTAGAACAAGCTGCTGATGCTCTGTTTTGCAGAATCGACAGCCTCTTCGCGATGAAAAACATGGATGCCTTGCCGTTTACTGGACATTCCCGCGAGGCAAACCTAGACAAAATCAACGGCGCATACTACGAAGTTTGTCAAAAGCGACTTGTTCCCTTCAGCATTCAAGAAACGGATAGAGCGGTGTGGCGATGCCTTGGCTCTTTGGGACTGACGAACATGCAAGATGTTGGGGGTCCCGGGGTTCGGTTCAATTCTCACTCCGACCCGATGGAAGCAGAAGACGACACGCTACATACCACGTTTTCTGTGGTGATTTCAGGCGTCGGGGATTTAGTCGGCACGTACAATCAGAAGGTGGTGCGGCGATACAAGGACAACGAACGAGTCGTGTTTATTTGCCGGGTTTTATCCGAGCCAAGATTTCAGGGCGGTCAATCTGGTGTCAGTGCTACGACAACCACACATATTATTCTCGAAACCCCAGAGGAAAGTACGACCGATTTAACAGAGATGAAGATTGTACTTCAGTGCCGAACGTGACGTCTCGACTACTGAAATTGACACGACTGCTCCATTGGCGATAGCTGCGTGGGACGAGCTCGTTCCTCGATTTGTGGGTGATGTTGAAACGATACTGTTGGAGAGCAAGACAGATGGATGTTAGTGTTTTACACTAGTAGCAGTTTAATTGCTGAATCAAAATAATCGTTGCCGTGTACGTTTGCTCTTGGGCACTGAGATCGGATCGGCGTCAGAAGTCCTGTCACGACTTTTACGGCTCAATGTATAGCAGGCACAAAATCCTCTTCACCATGGCACCCCCATTTGTCACCATGGCGTTTGAATTTAAATGCTCTCATCGATTCTGTCACTCCGAACTAGCTCTATATATATTCGACGCTGATATCGCATTCTTAATCTTTACTCCCTGTTGAAGGTCTGACCCTCAGAATTCTCTGAAACTTATTTTCAGAGCTAAGCGCGTTGGGTGTGCGATTTTGCGAAGTCGAATACCCTGCGAAATCAGTCAGCAATTTTGCAGAAATTACCGCTCTCTTGTTGGATACAATATCCTGCTCAAAACGATAGATTACCTGCATGTTACCTGTGTCGTCCACCTCATCTAAGTGCAAAATCTATAAGCCAATTGCATTAGCTCAATGTTGCATGAAGGTTAGCCCATGTTGTGTTTGTCAAACACGGATGTTATCGGATACCGTGTACTCGGAATGAGCAGCCCCATGCGGATTTTTTCCAGGGTAAGCTTACTGCGTAAGCGTGAGCTGGCCTACCATTCATACATTGTACAACATGTAGGAAATACTGCATGAAACACGCGCATCTCCTGGGGCTGCTCCGCAGCCGCAGGAGATGCGCATTTTCATGTGAATGCAGTGAAATGACGATTTATTTTTCAAAATATTATCCAGAGAGATGGCCGGACATTTTTAGTGAGCAGCAAACAGGCTATATGGCTGCACCTTGCTGCTCGCACGTAGATTACAGCGCAGTGAACGAAGTGAAACCCGCCGACTAGTGTCACGGGTACAACCCGCGTAACCCACACATACTGCACTGTACCAGCAAAACCAACGCCAACGGCTCCCTCGTCCTCGGAGATCCTTGCAGCTTTTGCAGGATCGGTTTCAAAACCCCTCGGTCCTTGCCTCATCGCAGGATCCGTTTCATAAGACTACAGGAAGGTAGCTAGCTACAGTCATTAGTGAGCAGCTTCTAGATTGACTTTCAAGAAATAGTCTGTCATCACTGCGTACAGACTAATTTTGAACACAGACTAATTTTGAACTCAGACCAGTTGTGAACAGGAAAACAAAAAAATATCCATTTCTGAATTTAACTACACTAGCACCTCGTTGCCTGCACCATTAATCACCCATGGAAGCATCATTTCGTTTTCCTCGTTGGCCTCATCAACGCTGGCTGCTTCTTCATCGCTAGCCACGGTGTCTGTAGTTGAGGCTTTTCCGGCAAACTCCTCAGGGTACTTATTTATGACTTCCTGCAATTGCACGAAGAACTGCATCGTACGCCAAGCTCCGTCAACACTAAGCGATAGGCCGCCATCTCCAGCGCTGTGTGTCTCTAGCTTGTGCCGATTAATCTCCGCATGCACGAACTCGAACCCGGTCGTAGAAATGGAGCCAAGACGAGCTCGATTTTGACAGACTAATTTTGAAGTTTTGATTACAGACTAATTATGAATCTTGGATTTTCCGAACAACAGGAATTAGTCTGTCTTAGACTAATTATGAATACAGACTAATTTTGAACACAGACTAATTGCTGTGATGACTGTAGCTCGTAGTCGCCCTACATGATCAATCAGTTTTCATTTTCCTAGTCTTCTCGCAAGCACAAGTCGATACTCTCAACAGAGCACGTGACAATTTCGAAATTAGAGTGGAAACTCTGTGAACCGACTACAACTTACTTCGACTAAGTACTATTGTATGGGCAAGAAAACCGCTCGCTACACGGAAGACCAGTCTCCCAATCTTCGTCCGCGACAGTCGCCCCGAGCAGGCGATGCTTCTTCGGCAGACGCAGATCCAGACGTGGAAGGTCAGACCATGGCAACTCAGACGGCAAGTGATGAGCAAGCCCATGCAAGCCAGCAGCAAGAGGCCAATGCTGCAGCTCCCGACACGACTCAGACTGGCTCCCCTTCGATGGAGCAGATGATGTCGCTGCAGCAACAGTCTCTATTGACAGGCCAACAGCATATGCAGCACTTCATGGTGCAGCAGGCTTCGATCATGAATGAAATGGCCACGCAACAATCAAGAGCCAACCAACAAAAGCAAAGGGCCAACCCACCCAAGTTTCTCTGAAAACAGGACGAGGACTTGGAGCTGTGGATCTTTCAAATCGAAGAGCACTTTGCAGCGTACGCCGCCGAACGAGAAAGTGAGGGCTCTCGTTTCGTGAATATGGTAGTACCGTTTCTTGGTTCCGACGTGATGTCGTGGTACCGAGAGTTTAAGGCTTCGGTCGGCGAAACACCGAGAACTTGGTCGCTGGTCAAGGAACACATCTGTGCGAGGTTCCGCGATAGTGATTTCGAGTATAAATTACTCACCAAGATGTTCGAGTTGCCAGCAGCAGGGACGTAACAAGAATATACGTCCAAATTCATGCTCCTGCTCTCGCAGACAACGGTGGAGATACCAGAAGTCATCAAACGGTGGTTCTACCAACAGAACCTCCGCCCCGATACAAGTTCCTACATATGCCAGAACATCCCGTCGAGCCTTCAGGACACCATTGAACACGCGCAACGGTTTGAGGATGCGCGCAAGCCGAGCAAGGTCCGCCAGCAAGCTGGAAATGCAGGCTCAACGACCCAGGGTCGTCTGGACGGACGGCAGCAGCAAGGACGAAGTCGCAGTACCGGTGGGACGCAGCACCCCCGATCTTCGATGGCGCCAAGCCAGAACCCGGCCGCAATCCCACAAGAGGTGACGTGCTTCACCTGTGGCGTCAAGGGCCACAAGTCGCCAGAGTGCCCCACTAAGGGCACTGGGGCACCAAAAAACTAAGTGTCTCGGCGGGCTGGCGCCCCGCCGAGATAGGCTGCACTGTCGACAGCCATACGACAGTTTTGCAGCCAGCCTCTGATACTCAGCATTTGTTTGCCTATGAGCAGGACGATGCAGTGCTGAGTACTCAGAAAAACTGACTTTATGGCTATTTGGAGCAGTCAGCGACCATGTGTGGTGCCTCTGTCTCAGCTTTTATCGATCCCGGAGCATCCTTTAATGCAGTGACCCCAGCGCTGGCAGCCAAGCTTCACCTCAAGATCAAGGAGCATAGTCGTCCACTCAAGTTAAAGCTTGGGATGGGCTCCGTCTCATTTCTTCCGCGGCGAACTTGCTCTCTCTCTATTTCGCTCCCCGGCTTTCAGCAGTACCAATCATCGGCGTTTGTGATGGAGGCTCCTGAACCACAAGACATTCTCCTGGGTATGCCATGGTTAGTGGATGTCAACCCTCTAATTGACTGGGCAAGCCGTGAAATTAGTCCACGAGAAGAACCTCCAGAGCTCCAACGACAACAGATATTACACTTCAAGCCGTGCGTGCCACGGCCGAAAGCTCGGCGCATTGCTGGCCGCCGTACATCCAAACACGCTCAAGCTTCTGGCATAGCAGACGAGGAGGAAGCTCTTCGACAATATTATCTACAACATGGACATGTCGGGAGTCAAGGAGCAACCAAGTGCGTTGGTGTTCGCACTCTTAAGAAACTCCTCCGCGCGAAAGACAACGAGCACTGCTTCTTTGTGGCTCCCAGTTCGGAGGACCCAAAAGCTGAAGCAGCTTTGCGAGCTTTGGAAGGGGCTCCAGTTTATCCGCTGATCAGTCGCTACAGAGACCGGGTTTTCCGCTCCAAACTGCCCGACGTGCCGCCATCCCGCAAAGATGGCATGGATGCCACAATTACGGTCGCTGATTCGACGTCCACCGAAAACAATTCCCTTTATCTCCAGAGCAAAAGACCGCAATTCAAGCCTGGCTCCAGGAGATGATCAAGGCAGGAGTCATTAGGCCGTCTTCGTCACCATACTGTGCTCCGACGTTTTGCGTTCGGAAAAGCAACGGCGAATGGAGGATCGTGCATGATTTTCGAGGCCTCAATGCTAAGGTGACGGTGCCAGCCAATCCTATTCCACGCAAGGACGAGATCCTACGCGCCATGGCTCGAGGCAAGATTTTCTCCGCCACGGATTTGTTGTGGGGCTTCTATCAAGTGCGTTTGGACGAGAAAGTCCATTCCGTATACGGAATTTGCCACTTCGGATGGTCTCTTCGAGTACCTCGTCACGCCGATGGGGATCTCCAGTAGCCCGTCTTCGTTTAACCGGTTGGTGTGCTCCATCTTCGCCGACTACCGTTCGTTCTGCCAAACTTACTTTGACGACCTTTTCGTGTTTACGGAGACTGCGTCGATGGAGGACCACCTGGCGGCACTCGAAAAGGTGCTAGAGCGCTGTGCGAAGGAAAATCTCTACATCAAGATCGAGAAATGTGTCTTTTGTCTTGTAAGTGCAGACGTCGCCTGGGAGTCGATGAGGGGTAGAAAGGAAACCCGAAAGAGAATTCATTTGAGTTAGATGTCCTTGTCCTGCTAGCTTCTTCCTACTCATGCAGTATCTCTAGTATCTCCCTCATTTGACTTCAGTTGACTATTGCATATGCAGCGGGCACACTTTATTGGGACGGTCACACTTGATTGGGACGGGCACGGGCCATCAGCCAATCACAGTGCACTGCAGCGGGCACACTTCAATGCAGCGGACACACTTGGATGGGACGGGCATACCGTAACCCAGCCAATCAGATTGCACCATTCGCCTCACTTCAACTGCAGACCTTAGAGGCACGCGCCAGCCACGCGCAGGCCGTGTGCCTTGAGGTCGGGACCCAGTCTTGTAGATAGCGAAGTGCAACCGCAACACCCCCACTCAATTCGATGTCTCGAGCTTGGGGCCAACGTTGCTCCGCATCATCAAGTAGTGCAACGTCTTCGACGATAGTCCCTTGGTCAAGAAGTCGTCGAGCTGGTTCTTGGTATCCATGTACTCCAGCTCCACTTCGTTGCTCACTACCTTCTCTCGAATGAAGTGGTAGCGAATGTCGATGTGCTTGGGGCGAGCTTGGTAACCGACGTTCATCGCCAAAGCCATCGCTCCTTGGTTGTCCTCGTAGATCACCGTAGCTCCCACTTGCTCAGCACCAATGTCCCTCAGCAGGAACTTCTCCGCAATTCCAGCCTTCACGGTCGCGATCACTGTCTTCTGTCTTGACACGATCAGTATGTCGTCCACGTTGAGACACACTATGCATTCATCATCACCCTCGCCTCTCGTGTAGACGCATGGGTCGGCGTCAGCAGGCTCCAATCCCATACTTTTGAGGTGCTTGTCGATCGTCTCGTTCCAAACACGCGATGCCTGCTTGAGTCCATACAAACTCTGGAGCAGCATGCAGACGACGTCGTCCTCTCCTTCGGCTTCGGCCAATTCCAGTAGCTCCCTGAGTCCTTCCGGCAACTCCATGTAGATCTCATCTTCCAGCTTCCCATACAGGAACGCTGTGTCGACGTCGCACTGCTCGATCTCCATTCCTTCTGCGCTGCATTTCGCCAGCATGGCACGGATCGAGTTGAGGTAAGCCACCGGCGAGTACGTTTCTTCATAGTCGATGCCGTGGCGCTGCGAGTACCCCTTAGTCACAAGACGAGCCTTGTACCGAACGACTTGTCCCTTTTCATCACGCTTCAACGCGAATACCCAGCGGCAACCGATCGGGCGCTGGTGTGCTGGCTTGGGTACCAGCTTCCAGGTCTTGTTGACAATGAGTGACTTCAGTTCACTTGCAATTGCCTTCTTCCATTCATCTTGGTCTTGACGTGTAGTCGCCTCAGCGTACGTCTTCGGGACCTCCTCCGTTGCAACCATCAGCTGGCCTTCTTCAATAGCGAGCAGCTCGTCACTTGGTTTGACGCGAGCCTGGCTCACCTTCTGGCGCTTGGTTCCAATAGCGGATGGAGCGACAATCTGCTTCTTGCGTCCTTCCGCTTCCTCGGGATCCGTGGTCTCCTCAATGTGCCGGGTACGCGAGCGAGTAATCATGGAGTGAGAAGCCGAGTACGCGAGCGAGTAATCATGGAGTGAGGTGCAGGGACGATTGCAGTCTCTGTGGTCACCTCATGTTGAAGTGGTACCACCTCATCATTGAAGATGGTGAGTGTCTGCGACTGTCCACGACTCGGAGCAGTAGCGTGGGGCGCGGCAACATCTTCATCTTTGTCGTCGCCTTCGACCTCAGTCATGAAGTCGCCCGCACTAGTGGTCTCCATGAACTTCACCGTACGCACAATCTTCACTTGGCCAGTTTCCACATTCAGGACGCGGTATCCCTTGACACCATCCTCGTAGCCCAAGAAGCGGCACTTGAACGCCTTGGCGTCGAGCTTGCGGCGCTTCTCATCCGGGATGTGTCCATATCCGAGTGCACCGAACACCTTCAGGTTCTTGAGCTGAGGTTTCGTCTGGTACACGATCTCTTAGGGCGTCATCACAGTCACGGTGTTAGGAATCCTGTTGATGATCCACGCCGACGTGTTGACTGCTTCAGCCCACCACTTCTTGTCGATGCCCTCGTGGTAGAGCATGCAACGAGCCATCTCCACGAGGCTCCGGTTCATGCACTTAGCCAGTCCATTCTGCTGAGGCGTGTACGGCACTGTCTTCTCATGACGAATGCTTTGCTTGGACAGGTACTCTTTGAAGAGTCGACCCGTGTATTCCCCGCCGTTGTCCGAGCGGAGGCGCTTGATCTTGCGGCATGTAGCATTTTCCATGTCGGCCTTGAACATCTTGAACTTCTGCAAGACTTCCGCTTTCTTCTTCATGAAGTACACCGTGACGTGACGTGAGAAATCGTCGATGAACGTGACAGCGTACGTACAGCCACCTGGTGTCTTCGTCTGCATCGGGCCCATGACGTCCGAGTGGATGAGGTCGAGGACTCCAGCACTCTTGACGGGCTTTTCGGGGCTGCGAGAGAAGTTGTCTTCTCGCATCTTGCCCATGCAGCAGCCAGCACACACGTGGTCACTTGGCTCATCTGCGATGCGAGGAACTCCATCGGCCATTGTCAGTAGCTGTTCATAGCGCTTGAACGAGATGTGGCCGAGACGGGCGTGCACAACTGCCCATGGCTCCTTACGAGATGTCGTCGCCGCATGACACACCTCGTCCCCCACTGTCTTCAACTTGTAGACGTTTTCACAGCGCTTGGCCTCCATGACGGTAGCATCGCCATAGCGAAAGACACACTTGTCCTTGCTGAACTGCGCGACGACGTCCTTCTCGGCCAGCTTCGCCACCGAGATGAGGCTTCCTTCAACTTCAGGGATGTACAAAACATCCGACAGCGTGACAGACGTCCCGTCCATCAGCTTCAATCCGACGGTGCCCATTGCAACTGCGTCGATCTTCTTGCCATCCGCGATCGTGATGCGGACTGGCGTCTTCAGCTCCTTCATGGACACGAACTTGTCCCGGACGCTGGTCATGTGCGAGCTTGCACCGGAGTCGACGAGCCATTCAGTCTTGCCCATCGCACTCGTAGCCGTGAACGCGTAGTCGGATGTCTCTCTCGCGACTTGCCCGCGTTCCTCGTCGGCCTTCTTCTTGCGGCACTCCGTTTCCTTGTGCCCAGTCTTCTTGCAGTAGAAGCACTTGCCATTGAACCGACGCTTGTCGTAGCTCTTCTTCGCCACGAACGCCTTCTGTTGAGCCGATGACGATTCATCCGAGGCATCAACACCGGAGAGAGCTTGGATCGCGTACGCCAACGTCATGTTCAGCGTGTTCTCGAGTACGGTACTGATCATCCGGTACTCATCCATCAGACTACCGAGCAGCAACACGAGCTGTCTGGTCTCATCCAGAGGCTCACCAATCGTCTCCATCTGGAGGACGATCTCCTTGAACTGGTCCACATGTACCGCGAACCGCGTACCGGACTCCATCTTGAAGTTGTGCAACTTCTTGGTGACGATGAGTCGGTTCTTGAGCGTGTTCCGGTTGAACTGCTCCTCGAGCATGCGCCACGAGTCAGCAGCAGTTGTCGCTCCACGGATGTAGACTTGGTATGTGAGACTCACGTCTCCTGCGATCACACCAAGGGCCTTCAGATCGTTGGTCTTCCATTGAACCGTGGAGCGGTCACTCAGCGCGTCGAACTCTGGCTTGATGATGTGGGCCAGCAGTCCCTTGCGCGAGAGCTTCATCCTCATGTTGAACACCCAATGGAAGTAGTTGTCTTCCACGAGCCTGACGGTGTCAGCGTAGCTTGGGCTCATAACCTCTTGTAAGTGCAGACGTCGCCTGGGAGTCGATGAGGGGTAGAAAGGAAACCCGAAAGAGAATTCATTTGAGTTAGATGTCCTTGTCCTGCTAGCTTCTTCCTACTCATGCAGTATCTCTAGTATCTCCCTCATTTGACTTCAGTTGACTATTGCATATGCAGCGGGCACACTTTATTGGGACGGTCACACTTGATTGGGACGGGCACGGGCCATCAGCCAATCACAGTGCACTGCAGCGGTCACACTTCAATGCAGCGGACACACTTGGATGGGACGGGCACACCGTAACCCAGCCAATCAGATTGCACCATTCGCCTCACTTCAACTGCAGACCTTAGAGGCACGCGCCAGCCACGCGCAGGCCGTGTGCCTAGAGGTCGGGACCCAGTCTTGTAGACAGCGAAGTGCAACCGCAACATTTTGCCAGTCTGAGATACCGTGTCTGGGTGACTATATCGGACGTGATGGAGTGCGCATGGACCCTAAGAAGAGCGAAAGTATTCGCACCTGGCCCGTACCCAAGACCAAGCAGGATATGCAAGCCTTCATCGGTACCTGCGTCTACGTCATGCGATTCTGCGCCGATTTTGCTGAGCATGTGGCTGTGCTGACAGAAGTTATACGAGATAAACGCCCACGCGATCCTGTCTCCCTGAACCCTCAGCAGCTAGCAGCTTTCAACATCCTGAAAACGAAGCTAACCTCGCCGCCAGTCCTCGCACACCCCGTTTTATCCAAGTCGTTCCATGTTAATGTGGACGCTTTCGACTTTGCTATCGGCGGCTATCTGTTTCAACTCGATGAGAACAAGGCCGAAAAGGTGATCGCGTACGGCGGTCGCAAGCTCTCGAAACCGGAGATGGTTTATCCTACACGGGAGAAAGAGTTGCTTGCTGCCCTTCATGCCATGCGTACGTGGAAAGTCTATCTACTCGATCGACCCTTCTACCTCAATACCGACCATCACACGCTGGAAACTATTTTACAGCTGCAGACATGTTCCCAAAGACTCGCGCGATGGCTAAGCGAGCTCGCGCTTTTCCAACCATTATTCAAGTAGGTACCAGGTCCGTCCAACGTCATCGCGGGTGCTATCTCGCGACGTCAGGACTGGAATGACGGAACTTCCCGTTCTATCAGTCTGTTGGAACTACTCAACGCATTATCGGATCCGAAATCCCCAGATGCAGATGAGCAACTCTTGCAGATGACTACGCAGACGATTGACATCAAGGAAGCGTGCCGCACCGGATACGATAACGACGCTTACTTCGGGCCTATCATGCGCGAACTTAGTGAGGATTCTTCCCTACCAACTCGCCGGCTTCGTCGTTTTTCGCTAGAGGACGGTCTACTTTTCTTCCGAGTCCACCCTGATTCCCCTGCCCGACTCTGTATCCCCGATGTGACCGGCCTTCGGAAAACGATCATGTTCGAAGAGCACGATGTCCCTACACGCGGTCACCCCGGCCAAGGCAAAACTCTATTGCTTCTTCTCGAGCAATACTACTGTAAGGGCATGGCGCAGTCAGTGGAAAAATACGTTGCTTCGTGTGAACTATGCCAGCGCAACAAATCCGTCCGAGGCAGAGCAACAGGCCTTCTTCACCCTCTGGAAATACCAGGCAATAGGTGGGAAGATATCAGTATAGACTTCCTCTCTCCGCTCCCGAAAACGCAAGCTGGATTCGACGCGGTTTTCGTCATCGTCGACCGTCTCACGAAACGAGCCCATTTCTTGCCTACGCACTCGACTGCGACGGCTGCCACTACGGCTCAGCTGTTCTGCGATTTCTACCAGCGCCTGCACGGATTGCCGCTCTCAATAGTCTCTGACCGCGACACCAAGTTTACGGCGGCGCTGTGGCGTTCAATTATGGAGCTCCAAGGCACAAGACTTCATTTGAGCACAGCCTTCAAACCATCTACTGATGGGCAATCCGAGGTGACAATCAAGTTCGTCGGTGAATTTCTCCGTCATTTTGTTGGACCTCACCACGACAATTGGGATGAGCTACTTTTTCTCGCCGAATTCGCGTACAACTCGCGGACGCACTCGTCCATTTGGATGTCTCCGTTCATGGCAGACCTGGGGTATCAACCGCGTACGGTAGCAGATTGCTCCGTCAATTCTTCCCGCACCACCCGAGCCTCGACCTTCGTGATACACCAGCAAGCGATCATTGCGGAGGCTCAAGGTGCTATGGCTGCGGCTCAGTTTCAGTGGCATGCGGCTTGCGATCGGAATCGGTCACATCTGGTGTTCAAGGAAGGCTAGGAAGTCCTACTCGACACCAAGCATCTCGATCTCGCGCATATTGGAACGGATGGAAAACGTAAGCTTGCCGCTTGATTTATTGGTCCCTATCGGATTATCAAAGTCGCTGGGCCGGACACTTACACGCTGGAATTACCTCCGGGTCTTCGACTTCATCCTGACTACCACGTGTCGCGACTTCGACCCTATATTCGCGATGAAGATCCACATCGCGTGACTCGTGTACAACCAGTGCTCGTTGCTGACGGCTCCGAAGGTCATCTGGTCACAGCAATTTTGGGTCACCGACGTCGTCGCGGCGTGCAGCAATTTCAGGTTTAGTGGCTCGACTCAACCTTCAAGCCATCATGGGAGCCACTCGCTAACCTGTTGCAGGTGCTAGCTCTGGTTCGCCGATACGTCGACAACTTACCTCAAACCCGCGCTACAGCTCGCCTAAGGGAGGAAGTGTTACGGGTACAACCCGCGTAACCCATACATACTGCACTGTACCAGCAAAACCAACGCCAACGGCTCCCTCGTCCTCGGCGGAGATCCTTGCAGCTTTGCAGGATCCGTTTCAACCCCCCCTCGGTCCTTGCCACTTCGCAGGATCCGTTTCATAAGACTACATGAAGGTAGCTAGCTAGATCGTAGTCGCCCTACATGATCAATCACTTTTCATTTTCCTAGCCTTCTCGCAAGCACAAGTCGATACTCTCAACAGAGCACGTGACAACTAGAGCAACTAGAGCTTGCGTGACTGCGTCCACACAGCGTAGCAACGCTGTCTCTCTTTTTTTCATAACTAATTAATACTGGGATAGCAGTAACCATTTATGGTGTTGCTGGGACAGCCCAAATCGGGTTAATTCACGCCAGTAACTGAAGCCGGTTAACTGAAGCCGGTATCCGAAGCGGCTGAAGGAGATCGACAACTGACCTGCTGACGGCGTTGACGGCGACTGACTCAAAAGGGTATGTTTGCATCAGTCGGTTCGTCGTGGTTATTTACTGAAAAACTGCCAAAGGCGGACGACGCCCAAGATCGGGAACCGAGTTGCGAAACAGGCTACAATATGGTATGCACCACGTGGGAACAGCTTTTCCCTAACAATGAAGTCCTCTCTGAAGGCAGCATTGTTACTGTTAAGGGCTGTCTACTGGCATCTTACAATGCATGTAACCACCAGCCGGCCTCATCCGTGTCGGATCTGCACTCCTGCACGAACCTGCGCTTGCTCGCGCCGATATCCGGCAGCTTGGCGCCCACCCACTCTTTTTCGGCTTTAGCCCTGAAATAGTGAGCAACCTTCTTTTTTCTGCTCGTTTCGATCAAAGCAGGTATACTTTGCGTGTCTCCGCTATCCCAGCCAACGCGTAGCCCTAGTACTCGATCACCACATTATCGCAGCTAAAATTTCGGAGCTTCTCTTCGTGCGAAGCACGACTTTGTGAGCTCATAGTTTGTACCCCGCCGAATTCGGTGCCATCGCTGTCTGGAAACTACCTCAAGAACTCTCAATATAACATTGCCTTACAGAAATCAATTTTGTACCGGGATGTTGACCCATCCACAAAAGAAAAAGACGAAAACCCTGTATATTATGATACCATCTGACATCCTATGTTTTCTGCGAGAATCGATTCGGCCGCGCAACAATTTGGGGTTCGCGCAACATTTAAGATTTTATCTTAAATTTAGGCTTAAATGGTATGTTACGTTAGGAAAATTCTGAGCAAATCAATACATTCTGTAGCTTCTTCAAAGTATTAATACATGTACACTATGTCGCGTGCAGTAGATGCGCAATATCACGTAAATAAGAGCGGCGCCACCAGCCCAATCTTCTAGTAAATGAAATTGCTCACAACTTCGGTTTTGCGTGCATCATCTCGCCAGGTAAAAGTAAAATCCAGAGCTGTTCCGTGGGAAGTCACGGCTTTGTCTAAAAAAAATTGTGCACACTACTGTACTCAATCTTAAAACTGCAATTTCAGTGCAGATAAGTACTCGAATAGACTGCTAAAAAGTATAGACTGTCGAGTTTCTCTTCTTTCGTCTCGTCCAAACCGCTTCGTAATTGGATGTTGTAGCCTTAAAAATATATTTTCAACGGTGATCCTACTCGTACGCTCTTGACCCTACTGATGTCGCGAGTCGTTCTGTTTCCTGCTACAGAGGTGGATGATTTGCTCATGTACAATGAGACTGGTAATCTGATACCGGTGGGAACGTGATATCTACACGCAGAAAGACTTTAGCGGACATGATCTCGTGGTAAAAAGCGGACCACGGGGTGTTCGCAGTCCAAGCCAATACCAGACGAAGACGCCACGGCGAGTACCCCGATCTCACGCAACTTATCGTCGTGCTAGTTCTACCCCACGCTACTGACCCGACGATATGATGCAGCGGAGGTGCGCATATTTGCGACACCCGAAGATCATCCTGTCACGGCGACATTTCAAGGAGACAGGAGGATGGTGGTAACTGCAGGGCAAGATCAAACCTTGAACAATCTGCCAATGGACTGTCACGACGATGGGCAGCAGCTCAAAGATGCAACGGTGTCGGACAATGCGGTCAGCTATGTAAATCCGCACCCTTCCACTTTTTGGATGGCATGCCTTTGGATTGCAGGCCGACGCAGAGCACACACACGACGGCACTACAAGCAGTATGTTGCATATGCATTGGTAACTACGGGGTGTAAGCAAGTGGTTAAGAGGGCCGCTACATGGAAGAAGTCGAGCGGAAAAGCTGCTGTCGGGTTAGCTCTGCTGGAATGGTGGCGAATACGACGTATTTTCGGTCTTGGACCTAGGTGTTGTACCGTATGAAGGCGCGCGCGTACTCGATGTACGATAGCAGCAGCAAGATTGGATGCCCTCAAGCCGAGTGTGTGCACAAACCTGATGTGGGCGCGTATCATGTAGTCTGGACGTGTCCAGCCGCAAGCGGACTGAGGGCCGTATTTGGGCAAAACTGGAAGACATTGGGGATACGGGGGGAGTAGCTGGAGACGGCCTGTTTTGGGCTACAACTTCCGAGGGTGCCACAGAGGTTCTGGGAGCTAGCGGCGGACAGGAAATCCTGACTGGCTGACGATAGGGTGGGGTTGGACGAGTGTATAAGGAGCCTGGTAGAAGGATGCTGGAGGCTAGGGACAGCTCCCTTTTTTCATGCGGCGTGGAGGTGGAGAGTGCAACACTTCGATAAGTTGAATAACGTCACGACTCGCCATCATACCATGGAATTAGCAAACAGACTACGCCATGGATACCACACGATGTATAAACACTTGACGGGTGTCCGGGATACGGACGCTATGGCCACGACGACCGATGTGGTAACAACAGTCCTGCCAACAGACGTGGACACAACGATCAAGGGGATGATGAGAGTGGGATCAGTTGCATTATCTTTTTTATGGCGGTTCCCGAGGGAATCCGGGGCCCGGAGGGGCGTGTCGGTAGTAGTTAAGTTCAAAAGCCCCTCAGGTCCACACCGGCTAGTCTGAGCGGGCAGCATGTCATACGTAGTAGCGACGACGACAAACAAAATATCGGAGTACCCACGGGGCTCAAGCCTGTGCGAGCCGAGGGTATTCGCCCTTGCAAGTGGTGGGGGACAGTGCGATGATCATTTGGCAACAGCGCGATCGTCACCCACCAAAAGCGGCATATTTGAAACCGCTCTATTGGAAATGCAGGCGGATGCTGGCGACGGTGGTCGTCACATCCTGGACGCATCACCTGCGCGAGTACAACAAAATGACAGATTGGTTAGCCAACCAGGCCATGGATGCGAGAGGAGCTGTCAGATAAACGATGAGGATGGAAGCATACATATTAAAAAAAATGGAAACGACTACACGAACTGGCGCGTGGGGATGTCGACCATTGGACATTGGAACAAGAACTGACAATTTCGTTAGGGGTTGTCATGGCCGCACCATAAGGGGCGGTGGGGTTGAGCGCACGGTATAAAGGATGCTGGCGGGGAGCCTTAGCTGGCAGCTGATGAACAGACAGCTGACAGAACGGACATACGAAATCATTAGCCGTAGGGATAAATGAAATCAATGTACCTCACTGAGAAACAAAACGAATAATCACAAGTGTCTCTCGGCTGAGAGTGGTCACTGGCAGATGCCTGATGAGTTCTCCGAAAGATCTGAGGGAACCTCGTCACATAGAGATGGGCTCCTCTATGTGGTTATATGAACGAGGACACATGTCCTACGTTGGTATCCCCCCATGGTGATAACCGCTCACGGAGCCAGTGGTTTTCTGCCGAGTGGTCCCGAGATGGACATGTACGTCTCGCAGACGGTGATCCCACCTGCCCAAGAGTTGAGAACCGATGAGGAAGATGTGGATATGATGGAATCCAAACGGGATGTCAAGCTGGCGAAGGCCTCCCAGCAGCGCGCACGCCACAAGGATCGTAAATCGGTCCCCTCATCGGATGAAGAATCCTCGGATGATAGTCGCTTTTCGCGATACTGAGAAAGGGGAAGACGCCGCTTGTCCAAACGGACGCCTGAGCGTTGAGGTCATCTTCAAGACCCTCAGAACGCTCCAGTCGTTCAGGTCGTTCCGCCAGATCAACAGGGTCGACTCAAGCGGCTTTTGATTTCATGTTCCAAGTACAAGTACACTAGCGTGAAAATACGCAGAGTATCAAGCAGAGCATGAAGGCGGCAATTACCTAAGTCACGAAGCAAGGGGTATGAGTCGGAAAAGGAAAGAAAACATCCGTGACTTTACTCGACCCGACGAATATCGCTCCGATTACTCTCAAAGTTATGGACGCATTACGCGCTGAAGGTGCTTTGAATGAACGACAACGTGTTGAAGCTGCGCTAGAAGATTTCCAGGCACAAGTAGAGTCTGAAAAGAGCCGACAAGCGCTGGAGGTTGCGGAAGCAAATGCTCGACTGGAGGCATCCCGAAAGGAGTTGTTTGCTCTCCAGGAAGCGCGCGAAAAGGATAGTGAAGCAGCCCTCAACATCCATAAGTTATATGTCAATCAATCCAGGGATCTGAGTGTAACAACAACCCAGACTGATTCTACTACTTCCGCCCCGACGCCGTCTCGAGCCCCAGCGCGAGTCGTCCAAGGAAACGCAGACAGTCATTTCGCGGCACAGTTGCAGGCGACTGTGGGAGGCCTATAGCAGACTAAGGACTAGAACGATGCTGCGAGCAGGAACAGAAACACGACTTGGGTGAAAACGAAACATAGCTCGGAGAAGCGAAAGCCGCCTGAACATGCTCCGTCTGGAAGTTCAGACCCGCCCGAGAGGGACGTTGGAATATCGTGGTCGAAAGGGGGCTCAATGAAGAAGGTCCCCATACGAGGAAATGACCCTCACGATTCCGACCCGGACTCAGACTCGGATAAGAAAGATGATGTGAGCTCCGACGATTCGGACATCACTTTTTTGTCAGGGACGGATGGGTGGAGTACGGTACACCCTAGAGAAGTTAATTCGGCGGCTCAGATTAGTGTTTTCCAAAGCCGGATTCGGACCCTGTTCCGGGTCAATGGCAACTTCAGCTTCATCATATAGCTGCGCATCTTGTCGGACTATCCCCCTTGAACTGCCATACTCTTGAACTTTCCAACTAACGGAGGTGCGACAGCGGGCGAATCTTGTCCGCGTAATTGCTCACGTATTTAATAAGTACGTAGCGAGTCCAAGGAACTGCCTTAGTTCCTTGAAGTTTGAAGGCGTATGCCATTCATTGATCACTCTGACCTTCCCCGGGTCAGGGCGTACACCGTTCGTTCTTACGAGGCACCCAAGGACGGGTATCTCGCTAGCCCCGAAGATACACTTCTTTAGTTTCGCATAGAGCTTGTGTTTGCGCATGAGCGCAAACAACTTGCGAAGATGTTCCTTGTGCATCTACACTTCCGACTTTCCGTTCACAGCCCGGCTGTGGATGAACACGTCATCGAAATAGCTCGGTGCGAAGTCGCGCACCTGTTGAACGTCGCAGGGGCATTCTTCAGTCCCTGCGACATTACAAGCCACTCCCAGAGCATGCCGCTCGGAGTGCTCACCGCCGTGAGAAGTATATCACTCTCACGCATGAGGATCTGATAGAATCCGTCCCTCAGATCCAGGGCGCTGAAGATAGTGCTCAAAGCCATCGAAACGATGATCACATCTTTTCGCGGTGTCGGTGTCTGCGCCGGTATCGTCGCGTCGTTCAGCTTTTGATAAGCATGAACGATGCGCCACCCGCCCTGTGCCTTCTTGACACAGAACGTGGGCGCGCTGCGCGGGGACTTCGATACCTGTCCATCCTTGCGACGTCTCTCGAAGAAGGTATCGATCGCCTTGACTTGCTCTCGCGGCAGTGGCCACTGCAGCGTCCCGCAATACTTCGATCCCGACACGAGATCAATCTCGTGCTAAACACCCTTGTCCTGCTGCAACTCTGCAGGGATATCGTCCGGGAGTACATCCTTGTACTCACGCAAGACCTCGTAGAAGGGGCTCGACTTCAGGGAGTCCCAGCTCTCGTCGAAGCGTTCCTTCTTCGACTCGAAGTGTTCCTTCTTCGACTTCGCGCCGAGGGCGTCGACGCCCTCAGTGACGAGCTGCTTCAGCTCTTCCGCATCACACTTCACCCTCTCGACGTCTGAGAGGATGCAAATCTGCTGGATGCATCCATCGTGCAGGTCGCGGACGAAGCGCCTCCACCTCGTGCCTGGAAGCGAAGTCAACTCCGACGCCAACGTCGGAGGGTTCTCCAACTTCATCTTCTTATACTGGAGACCAGTATTCGTACGCGTCAAGACACTCAGTGTCTCGACGGCCAGCTCCTGTTCCTGTGTCTGCCCGGCAGATACTGCCTGTAGCGTCTCGGTCCCTGGCCAAGCCTTGCGCAGCTTGACTCGTTTGAGCCGTTCGATTTTTGTGCGGAACCCAATTCCGCGCGTCTTGTTTTTTTCCAGGCCCGGTCATGGACAGATCTTCCTTTGGATCGCCGGCGGGTTCTTCCCGCGGGCGCATGCAATCAAGCCCGGCTTGATCGCGTACCGCTTCGTCGTGCAGCCCGGCTACACGCGAGCACGCGAGCATTTCCGGTGCGGGACGTTTGCAACCGTCCGCACTGCCTGCAGCGTCGACTCCCAGAGCCGACGCGCCTTCTTTTCCTCGACGCCTGATGGCGGAGCGTCTTTCGACGTTTGGGCCAATCGCATCAGCTCCCTGAGCTGACGCGTCCGAGTCACTGTCCTTATTAGTGACTGGCTCCTCTTGTTGAACTCGTGTGTCGACACTAATAGTTGACACGACCGCGTCACTCTTGACGCTTCGAGAACCTCTCGAATCCGATCGAATCTGAGTCTTCTGATTCGACTCACATTTTCTCCCGACGACTCTCTCAGTCGTCGATGTCCGCGCGGGGTGACCGGAGACAGCCGCGCGTCGCGCTACTCCTGCTGGAGGGTCGCATGCACCTCGAGGTGCATGTGCCGCGCCGACATGTTTATCGCTCAATGTCGCGCCGCTACTCCCGAAGTGCACGATCGCTTCGTCCAGTCGATCACCGGATCATGCCGTGCAAGCCACGGCATGCCCTACACCATGTCGGACTTGTCGTCTAAGTCAAGTACGATAAGTTCGTCCACGAACTTCTTTTCCCGATACGAGAAGCGTACGCGTACGACACGCTTCTCGGTTCTAACAACGACACCCGTTGCTAGTATTCCTTCCATTAGACTTTGAGGCATTACTACTTCCTCTAAGTCAAGCCTCGCTAGGCTCTGCAGTCGAAAAAAGTTGTTCGACGCACCACAATCCAACATTGCACGAAGAGACCTCTCTCTCTCTTCGAGTAAACCTTCAGGATGACAAGGTTTGGCTTGTCATCTTGCTTCTTACAATGAGAGTGACTCTCACTGGGGGCAGAAGTCTTCCGTACGGCGTGTTCGATATCGACACGCTCGACTGCATCACCAGCAGGGCGCCCCGCGCCTGCTGGTCGTTCTAGTTTTTTATTGCCCGTGGCGATACCCGGTATCGTCACGCCGGCCCTTGGCCGCGTGCACAGGTCCTGTGCACTCACGGGCGTAGTGATCATTGTTTCCACACCGGGAACAACGGACATTCGTTGGTCCACGACGCTGCTGAGACGCAGCAGCTGTCGCACTAGAGAGGTCCATTGGTTCGGGACCTCCCGACGGCTTCACCATCGGTCGCGGCATCGGCCGCGGGGGGTTAGCCTGCTATAGGCTAACAGTGGTCGACAGCATCGAGGACGCTTTTTTACCCCACTATTTTAAAACATGGATCGCTTCCTTTTTGTCTCGTGAATTTATTTCTGGTGCTTAGATTGATTCTTATCGAGCGGATATCGAGAAAATGCGTCGAACACATCCGCAATCTAAGCTTTGTTATCGTATTCAAAGTCAAATCTCTCTACAAACGCATAAAACGTAGCATAATTAATTAGAGGATATTAATGCGTGAGGTTGAAATACTGACCTCTCATTGGCTTATAAGGCACTCGGGGGTAGGTGAAACGTTATCTTGGGATTAATACCGCCAGGTTTTAGCGCTGTTTGCTGTGGTTTTGTGCATACCATGCGGACGGCAAATCAAAGCCCTTCCGAAAGTTTGAACAAAACGGACAAAAAATAAAAAAGCTACGACTAAAAGCGTCCTCGACGCTGTCGACCACTGTAAACTCTTCTTACATAGCGAGCGTAATCGCAGACTCGAGAGTACTTGGGTACTCGCGGAAGAGATAGGTCTTCACAGGCCCATCTTTCAGGCCCTTTATGAACGTGACGACCTTCGTCGCCTCTATCGGATTGGTCACGATGTTCGAGACCAAGTACCGCGCCCATTGGGCGTAAGCATGCACGTCATGCTTGCCCTGTTGCAGGTCGAGGAACTCAGCCCTCAGCCCCCGTGTCGTATTTCATACGAACGCGTAATTAGCCGGTCGTTGTACGACTACAAGGTGCTACCAGGTGTAATAGGCTCTCTTAGCCCAATACTTTTGCTTACACGTGTGCGCACGTATACGAGCAAGCGTATGTGTGTTTAACTTATATTAAGTATAATTGTGTCCACAAGTATAGTTAAACCTAAATAAAGGTACAAATAGTAGCTTTTGCGGTACAATGAGAACTGAATTGAATGTTAACTGTGACTTTCCTCCTAAAAACGATATCTATAAAGAGAGGTTCTACCAACGAGTGGTTGGCAGAAACTCTGACCTAATGCATGACTCTTATAGAAAAATGCTGCTTTCTCACCAATAGGACTGCTTCCTAATTTGAATGGTGACCACACTGCCACGTGTCCACCCCCAATGTATCCAGGTCGACGACCAGTTTCGTGTTTTTTCTGAACCCATTTCGATTTGTGTCGACAACTCGATATCTACTAGGCATTTGTATTAAATAGACACCACTCGAAATGCCCATTGAACGGACCTATTTGTGTGCATGTCGGCAGCATTTCATCCACTGTGAGGCCACCATTAGGCTCCAACCACTAAACCGACTAAAAACGCGTGGCAACCAGTTTCGTGTCGCGTTATTTACTTGCGTTTAGTATATAGTCCCCCTCTCCGCACAAGCCCCGCATGAGATTTGCTAGGTTTTAGCGAATAAGAATGCGACAATTTTTTATTAACATAGTTTAATTGGTTAAAAAGGGAAACACGAAACTGGTTGGATACACGAAACTGGTTGTAGGCCTTAGTGCAACATGCACATGCACTAATGTGGGGGTAGCCGAATGTGTAGTCCCGCTACAACAAGCGGCATGTGCGTCGGACCTTCGACTTATTTTACTGGAGTGTCTGGGGGCAACTTCTTGTTATATTTCGCGTTATCCACGACAATACGGCAGCGAATAGCAGGTGAATATTGCGAGCTTCTAAGCATGTAAGCAACGTTTTGTTCCAAGTTTTGAAGTAATCATGGTTGACCATCTCAAGATAATCCTTTCCGCCCTCAAAAATATCAAGTGTATCCGACGGCACTTGTGCAGGATCAGCATCAGTGCGATTAGCTTCTGGAAGCGTGCGGATCTTGTCAATGATGACATTGATGAAGCAAAACCGGCGGCCTTTGTGTTTCTCCTTGGTCACATTTGGGTCCGTTGGATCGTAGATGGGGTCATTGCGGCTTGGATAGTTGTGACCAATATAACTCTGGTCGAGGTAAACTGTCCAAAACCGATCCACGCTTTTGCTTGTCCTGAGCTGAACGTAGCTGTCTCGTTTGGCTTCGTTTTCCGCCGAGAACCGGTATATTGATCCTGAGGTGGAGCGGGACAAGAAATTTCGGCACATCTCGATCTATCACTCGGGCCAACGGTTGTAACCCCTCGCGCGAGTGCCAGAGACGTTTCGCAAGACTGTCATGGCCACCACGGTAATATCAGTGAACCAAGGGACCAACTCCGGTGATACTTGATACCGATCAGCAATATCGATCTTGGCAGGGATTATGCCAATCTTGAAGATTGACACTGAATCTCAGCGGCACGTGCGCCGTAAACATCCGGCAGAGAGTCGGCAAGGCGGCAGATGACCAAGGGAACCAATGAGGACGCGCCAAGGCCGGGAGAGTACTTGGTGGACACGAGGTGCACATGAGAATGGTAAGATAGGTTGTAGGCAAAGGCTAACACATTAAACAGAATTGATTTTTCCTTCTACATCACAAGTGGTCTTCGCCTTCGCGCTACCGGGCACGGGATATACTTTGGCCCACCCGACGCTTCGCAAGTCGACGAACCCCTCCAAGATCGGATCACCCCGGACGCCAGGATAGCTTGGCCCAGCGTCCGTCAACCCTCATTACGACCCACCGCTAAAGGAAGCGGCAAGCAAGGAAAGGCAAAGGAAGGTCACATACCGACCTCAAGGCAACCCCAGGCCCAGATCAACACTGGCCTGCGAGTCTCGATCCGGACACCCCAAGATCGTGGACTCGAACCTACACCGGCGCAGCGAGTAGAAGTATCCCCGCTGCCGCCCCCCGTTCCCGCTGTCAGCCAGACAGCCCAAGACTCTGACCCAAGCGCGTCTTCCGAGATCACCGAAGAGCGATCCAGCCCTCCGACGGGTACACAAGGTGAGGATCAACACACTTCGCGGAAGATCGGAGTACCCCCTCCGTTAGTCGGCAGTTCGGGCGCCGTGTGCAAGAGGACCACCGCGATCTGCAAATTTCGCGGAACTACTTCGCCACAATGGTGCGCGTGCCCGGATCTTTGAGTGACTCGGAATTTCACCGTGAGTCCCTTCAAGAGGATGCGCAAGAAGAGTTTGGACAAGGGAATGATGCGTCGACGGAAATCGGATCGCCGACGATGCCTCTGAAACAAGATCGATCCGCGGAGCGGCGGAGCTTTGGGAGGGGCTCCACCGACGGAACTGAGGAAGGTCCGGCTACGGACCTCGAAGAAAAACATCTACCACCTCCCCAGGTCCCTTCGGGGACCCCCGCGGGTCTAGATTCGCATCTAGACCCGCCGGACGAAAGTCCACCTGCGCAAGCCGGGGTTCATCCGTCCACCCAGCCGCTCAGTGCAAAAGCGACAGCCCAGAAGAAGTCGTCGAGATCGAAGTCCTCGCGAAAGAAGATGAAGCCGCCTGACTCCGATGCGGACGACTATGCTGACCTTACGCTGAAGAAAATCGAAGACGAGCTGGCTGTGGCGTACTACAAGAAAGAACTGTACGCCCTTTTGATTGAAGACGTTGGAGTGCAGATTCTCCGACCGAAGATTGTCGGGGACCTTCGAGGTCCAGTATCGAGACGGACACCTGGATCGAACAAGCTGGACGCAGCGAAGGCACTGCTACGCCTGCTCAAGGAAGCAGACATAGTGGCGGGATCGTTCGCGACTGGAGCTCTCTTCGACCTAGATCTCAGCGAGATCGAGCACACCAGCCAGAACTTGTTCGCGCTTCTGAAGCCACTGGTGGGCGAGGACGTCGGTTCAAAAGATCACTCGATGCCGATAACAACAAAATCGGCAAGGCCAACAATGACGCCAGTGAGATCGACGCCGGCGCCCAGCCCCGGAGATCAGACAGCGATGTCGTCTCCTTATGTGTCTGCCACCGAAGAAGTGGACTCCGAGAGCGCCGATGACAGTCCTCGTATGACACTGGGCCCGTCGGGTGCAGCCATGTTACGAGATTGAGCCGAACGAACGAAACGAGCAACAACTTTATCGACTGGCAGTGTCATGTTTGCAGTCGCCGACCAGAAGGCTCAGTCGCCGGAGAAGCTCGAGTTCTTCTTCCAGTCGGCTATGGAAAGGTTCTTGAAGGAGCAGCAGGCGCCCCAGGCGCGCTTGAAGCCGAGCCTGAATGAAGATCAAGACGTGGAAATGGAGTCGGTTGAATCACCAAGTACGATCCTGACGACCTTGATCTCGGTCAACCGGCTCGTGCAGCGATTGCAACGACGACGACGAGAACGACGGCTAGAACATCGACCGGGGCCTTGCGTCTTCGCGTATCGGCCATGTCGGAGCTGAAGGAATTCTCAGGAAAGGATGGCGACGAAGACCGAGCCCGATCTTGGGTTGGGAAGGTGAAATCGGCATTCATCCGTGATCAAGCGCCCGATGAGGAGAAGTGCTTGGTCTTTGGCGATATTCTCACGGGACCAGTCCGTAATTGGTATCGCCAACTCACTCGCATAACCCGCAGCACCTGGGAGGATCTTTTCCAGAGCTTTCAAGTTCAGAACTGCGGTAGAGGAGTCTCGGTGGCGCGGCAATACTACCATGCCCGTAAGCGATCTGATGAGTCACCCCTCGAGTACTTGCACCGTCTCAACGTGGCAGGGTTCGCGCTCCCATTCAGATCAAGGACGGTCCGTCAGAGGTTCGACGGGAGCATGTGGATCATTTCATCGAGACGCTTGATGACCGCGACCTGGCAGACCAACTTGCCTTGTTGCGAATCCCGGACGCGGACACACTAGAAGAGGTCCTGCGATCTCGCCAGCGATCCAAGTCGCGGCAGAGCAAGACAGGGTATGGCTCCGCCAAACCCCGTCAGAAGCCACCCACCGCTGCTGGTGCCCGAGCAGTGCGTGCAGTTCAGGTGCACGCCGACCGTAGCGAATCTGAGATCGAGTCGGACGAATCCGACGGTGATGGATGTCTTCGCCGTGTGTACGTCGAAGCTTTGGTTTACGCGTGGGGATCAATGGGTACCCACTGTGACTGCAGGCCCTGGCGCGACGCGATTCCTGCATCTCACCAACGTGAGCGATCAATAATTAGTGCTGCACCGAGATTTACGAGTTGCAATCTGGCTCGAAGGAGATCGGGTGCCACGCGTACCTGGGTATGTCTCGGTTGGGTCACGCCGGTACGCTGAGTGGCGAAACTTGGCCTACCAACCAAGCGTCCACCGACGAGGAAGCAAAAGTGCCGGCATCTGCGGAGGAAGACGAACCTGCAGTCGAGCGGCCGCAGTATGCAACACCCACTGCGATTTTGAAGCGCCCCCCCCAGGACTGACTGCAGAAATATTGGCAGCTTCGAAGTTCAACCCGGTCGAGAACATCGCCAAAGTCTGTGCTCGCGACTTGCAGACTGTCGCAGATGAGACTTGTGTTAACGCCGCCCTGTCGACAGATGAGAAAGGCTCTCGATCCGGGACGGTCGGAGTGTACAATGTCGAAAGTCCAGTCTGCGACAACGCCGGCCTAGTCTGTGTCACCAAAATTCTGGTAAATCAGATCGACGACCAAGATCGCCGGATATGGGCGACGAGTCGGGAATGCGTAAACCGATACCCAACAGTCGCGACACGCGAACCGTTACGGATGGGACGCGTGACGATTCTACCTTGTCGGCAGAGTGGGAAGGCCCTCGGGTGGCGCCATCTGACGTCTTTCCCGTTGAAGAACGGGACCACAACACGACAGGGTTGGCCTGTGCCACCAGAGTTCCAGGAAAACAGATGTCAAACCAGGATCGACGCGATGAGACAAGATCTGATCTGGGACGTAATCAATGTCGCACGGAACGTAATCAATGTCGCACGACTGATATGGGCGACGGTGCGGAAACGCGTGGACACGCAGCCAACAGTGATGAAGGTCTAGACACGCACTCTAGAGCGGCCGACCTTGACTCAGGGGCGGAGTACGTTGTCGATGAACAGGTCGGTGTCGTGCAGAGAGGTGTCCCCCACGCAGGGGACGCCGAAGCTCAGCAGACGCAGCTTCCGGAGGACACTGCCACGGACAAGGAGATCAAGACCGAGGAGGCCGGCGCCATGGACGAGGAGATCAGGACCGAGGAGGCCGGCGGCAAACAGGGTGGTTTCAAGGATGGAGGCAATCACGACGCTAAGGGTGCCGATGGTCAGGTTGCGAAACTTCCTAAAGTCACTACCATGACGGAGGAAGGCAAGATTGAAGATGCAGGAGATGAACAAGTCTGTATCAAGGAAGGTGGCGATCTCTACGCCGAAGACGTCGAAAGTGAGCTTGCGATGCTCCCCGAGGTCACAACCACGACCGAAGCCATCACGATCGAAGACACCCAAGTGGGTAACCCTGGCGAAATCGACCCAGAAGAGATCGACAGGTTGAGAAAGATCATCTGGCGCCGACGGCACCTAATGATCGGCAAGGGGGGCGATCTGCGATATCGACGTGGGTAACGCCAAGACTGTCGCCCAACGCGTCCGCAAAGTGGCCCCGCAGTTCCACGAGAAGCTATCTCAGCTGCTCAAGGGACTCTTGTCGGCCAGGATTATCCAGAACTCGACGTCGCCTTGGGCATCACCGATCGTGGTGATTATCAAGAAGAATGGGGTTGACATTAGACTCTGTATCGACTACCGGCTGATCAACAGTCTGACACGACTGATGGTTTATCCCATGCCACTAATCAACGATCTTCTCGATGATCTCGACAAAGTGATCTGGTACTGTTCGCTGGACATGGCCAGCGGATTCTGAGTCGTCTCAATGACAAATCGGGCCCGGATGATCTCGGCATTTATTACACCCTTTGGACTTTTTGAGTGGAATCGGATGCCCTTCGGTTTGAAGAACGCTCCGCAGATATACCAGCGCCTTATTGACAACGCGCTGTACGGATTCCTGAAGATCACGAACAATCAAGACCGTCAAGCCAAGAATAATCCCGATGAGCCCAATCTGGTCGATCTATTCAAGGAAGGTGAACCGGATGAGGATAAGCCTACCTCTGTGTTGGGTCGTTGGTCTTATATCGATGACATACTGGTCACTGTGGGATCGTGGGAGAATCTGTGCGAGAAGGTCGACAAGTTGCTGGACGCATGTGATTAGTGGAATTTGTCCATCATTGTGGTTAAGAGCTTCTGGGCATGAAGAAGGTCGACTATCTGGGTCACAGAGTGTCAGCGGATGGGATGGAAGCACGACCCAAGGACTTGTCATCTTTGGCTAATCTACCGTTCCCGACTACTTTGAGATCGATGCAGTCCTTCTTGGGCAGTCTCAACTACTACAGCAGATTCATCGAAGATTTCGCAATCTACGCTTCAATCCTGTATGAGCTCCGAGAAGCGGATTTTTTCGAGGCGACCAGGAGGTCTAAGATCAACCCTGACGTCGGTTTGACTGGGGACGATGGCAGCCAGCCTAGCGGTGAGGACAAATGGGCTCGAGCAATGACAGCATTTACGGTGTTGAAGGATAAGCTCGTGCGAGCACCAATTCTCCGACACTTCGATCCAGACCGAAGACCTGTGGTAGTAGTGTATGCCAGCAATTGGGCAATCTCGGCTGCGTTGATGCAAGATCATGATGGAGTATATCAACCGGTGACCTTTACCAGCCGCACGCTCAAGCCGAACGAGATCAATTACGGAGTCGTGGACAAAGAGGTGCTGGCACTACTCAGGGTACTGGATGTCTGCTACACGCAGCTTGCGATGAGATCAATCAAAGTGCTGACGCGCCATTCGACCTTAGCGTGGCTAGTGAACTCCTCGGGACTGCAAGGTCGGCAGAGTAGATGGGCGGCGCTGCTCTCGGGATGGACACTAGAGATCGTGAAATGCACCAAGGGTGAGGAAGAGATCTTAGGAGTGATGGCTGCAAGCATTACACCCCGAGAAGAAGTTGACACAATCTTGACATCGATCGCGCACCGCAAACAACCCCGACAAGCGATCACTATGCTGCCCCCCACGGTGGAGCTCAACGAAAAGTTGTTAGTCGTGAGTTTCGACGGGTCGGCGCGTGTCAAACGCAGTGGGGGCGCCTTCAGTGCGGTTGTGTGGAGCTTACCAGAAAGGACAGTGATCTCGGCCGCATCAAAGTACAAGACTGATCTCACAGTAAACGAAGCCGAGTACCACGGAATGCTGCTCTGTTTCGATCTCCTGTCTGATTTAGACAGGGGGCGGCTCATTGTCTGTGGAGACTCGAACCTGGTAATTCGGCATAGCGTGGGGAAATCGAATGTAAAGCCCCGAGTCTTGAAGCTGCTGCGCCAAAAAGCCATGGAGCGACTCCGATCCTGGCCGGACCACGCGTTTCTCCACGTGAAGAGAGTCTGGAACCAAAGCGCAGATCGGCTCACAGGTGCGGCGTTGCAACGAGAAGATGGAGCAGTGGTTGTGTCGGGCACCGAGCGAGAAGATCTAGCGACTCTCAATCGACTAGATGAGTTGCTGGTACCTCGCACACGTGCAGCGGTTGTCAAGATTGCAGCAGTAGAGACCACGGCGGCGGCTGAACCACGAAGTGCTACAAGAGACACTCGTTCAACGGTTGCGGATGGAGAGAATTGCTCAAGCTCAGGACGAAGAGAAGTGGATCGTCAATCTGAAGAAGTTTATACTCGGGGACGTGCAAGGTCTCACCTCAGCGGAAGCCAAGTCGTGTGCCAAGATCGCCGAAGACTACAAAGTCGACGAGGCCGGACTGCTATTTTACTGCCCGCCGTCGAAACAGGCCAATGAAGATCGCGATCAGGTGACACGACTGGTGATTCCAGAGACCTACAAGAAGATTTCCTGCACCATTATCACACAAGTCTGGAAGCTGGACATCAAGGTATCGGAAGGACATACCAACGACTCCGAGCCCATTTTCATTGGCGCGGCCTCTATCAGAGTGTGCAACGCTACGTTGGCCGCTGTGTGGACTGCGAGACCGGGAAGGTGAGGCCAACTATCAATGGAGAGTCACCTGGGAACCTCCATGCTACTTATCCCTTCCAGATTATTGCTATGGACCACATCCCGTCCTTGCCCAAATCATACAAGGGTAACACGGAATTGCTGATCTGGGTTGATCTCTTCACTGGGTATGCGATCGCGAAAGCCAGTGCGTCTCGAACTGCCCACGCTATCGCAGAAAACTACGAGGAATGCGTGTTCCGCAGATTTGGTGCGAGTGAAGCGATCAGGCACGATCGAGAACCGGGATTCATGTCAGACTACTTCAAGTCGTTCAACAAGATCATTGGTCAGAGACAACGTGCTACGATGACGTATCGGCCACGGGCTAACGGCACCGCAGAGCGAATGGTGCAGACTTTGACTCGGGCTTTGAAGATGTATGTCGCCGACGTCAACCAGCGAGATTGGGATGAGTACGCTGAGCGGTTAACGATCGCACTCAATACGGCACAAGATCGAGTACGTGGAGATACACCTTTTTACTTGGTACACGGGTGGGATCCCCGTAGCACTTTGGAAGCGATGGTCCCACTCGGATCAACCCGCCGACGCGACTGCCAGCGTCGGAGATGGAGATACCACATTCAAAAGCATTACCAACAAGCCCTAGAACAAGTCAACGACAGATTACGGGAAGCGATCCAGGATCGAGCGGATCGGCATAACGAAGCAGTACGGCCCTGCGAGATGGAAGTGGGGATGCAGGTGTGGCTCTACCTCGACAGAGTCAAGGAAGGCTACGCACGCAAACTAGCGCACATGTGGCATGGGCCCTTTAGGGTGGCAGAAGTAATTGGCGCCCACGCGCTGCGCCTGGAGATCGCCGGCTCAGAGTATCGCCTGTTTCCTATTGTGTATGTCGCCGAATTGAAGCCAGTACACAATTTTCCGGATCGCCCAAGGACCAAGTTCGTGAATCAAGACCAATATCGGTTTCATTTTGATGAAGCTATACTACCTGAGGACAGTTGGGATGTGGACTTAGCGGAAGACGAGTATGAAGTGGAGCGCATCGTGGGTATGCGATCTGGACGGCGAACGCGCTATGGGCGCAATCTGCGTGAATTCCTGGTATACTGGAAGGGTTACGATGACCCAAGTTGGGTTGATGAAGCCGACCTTAACTGCGGAGCACTGCTGCACAGTTATCTACGAGATCAAGCTAATCGGCATCGATTCGGCGTTATGCAGTCCCATGAAGAGCCGTAACGATGAGGATCGCGGGTGAGTTGGTCGCTTGGCGAGTGAAAGTGGTAAAGGACATGCAGGATGGCTGCAGGTCAGGATCGCGGGTGAGTTGGTCGCTTGGCGAGTGGAAGTGGTAAAGGACGTGCAGGGTGGCTGCAGGTCAGGATCGCGCGTGAGTTGGTCGCTTGGCGAGTGAACGTGGTGAAGGACGTGCAGGGTGTCTGCAAGTCAGGAAGAATGGAGGTGTGTATGCATGAAAGTAAAAGGCGGGTCGTGAAGATCACGCCAAGAAGGACACTGCGATGAGAATATGACCTCTCCAAGAAACAAGGCAGGGATTGACTGAACAAGATCGAGACAAATGGCTTAATGAAGAATAACTGAGGAGCGACAAACTTGCCAGCGATGCGAGCGATCTGCATGGCAGGATGATCCTGCGGGTTCAGCCGATACTGAAGCCGTCAAGGTTCCTCGGCGTCCAGAATCTCGAGCGCGTTAGGAAGCGTCGTTGCGTTGCCCGTCAATCTTGGATACCACTCCTTGAGAACACGGGGCTTTGGGAAATGCAAGAAGAAGGGGTCGAGAAATATGTCGATGTCGCACAAGTGACGCCGTATGGCCGGCACGACGTATTTCGCCAAGAACTGTCTCCAGGCGACACCCGCTCGACTACGCCGCTGACGCCTTTGTTCGTGATACGCAGCGAGTAGTGGATCAGCCAGGCACATAGCTTCGGTGATTGGCAAGGTATGCGTGGACTCCCAGATCAATTGAAGGTGACGCTCCTCGTACTCCAAATAAGCTTGCGCGAAATTGTGTGGCATTCGGCCACGAAGATGGGGAATGAACGTCAAAGGAGCTTCCTCGTTGTCCAGGGAGGCCCATGGTGGAGGAGAGAGATTCATCAGAACGTCCACCGCCGTGCCAGTAATCAGATGCTCGTACGTACTGGGATGTGGGTGAACCGAAGGAGCGAGAGTCGGGAACAACCACGCAGAGACGTCTAGCAGAAGAGAAGTCAGCGCGGGTACATCGATCTCGACGGCCAGCTGGTGGCTAACCTTGTCAACATCCCACGGAGCGACGTCGGCGGTACGGAATAGTCGTTGCACGCGATACCCGGGGATCCAGAGACCACGAGGCACGGTCGTGGAGGGCAACGAAGCTTCGTCGTCTTCATCGATCTCGGCGGAATTATCATGTCCAGCCGAAGTGTAATCTTCATCAGCGGGCAGATCACCCCCTTGCCCGTCATCACTCACGCGATTAGGTTCTGCATCACCAGAGTCGTCGGAGGGGCTTTCAGGAGAACCGCCTGGACCGGCACCCGATCCACGGACGACCAGAGGCTGGCTGGCTGATCCCGTACCAGAGATCGAAGAACTGCGGCGACGTTGACTAGACCGAGATCGAGAGAGGGCACCCAACATCTCCTCATCTGCGTCGTCCTCCTGGCTGGGAGACGCCTCGTCATCAGGTGACGCTTCTTCGGCAGGAGGCGCATCCGATCCGTCTTGATCAGGAGATCCCTCATCGGCTGAAGATGCTCCCTCATCACTTCGATCTATGTGTGGCGAACTAGGTGATCCACCACCGATGCTGCCAACATCATCATCTTCGTCGGCCATCGCGCCACCAGCGGGACTCTTACGAACTGGAGATTGAGAACGGGACGATGGAGTATTTCGAGCGGCGGATGATGCAGCAGCCGTGCGCTGCATTTTCCGGGCACGTCTGGGCCCAGCAGAACCACTAAGCGTATGTTGAGCAAGTCCAGACGGGTCCGGAAGATCAACGTTCTGGCCCATGGCGGCAGCCACTGCAGAAAAACGGTTGTTGGCGTCCGCGTAATGATCTTGGAGGAGACGGTAGTCAGTCACGACACCATCACGATCACGGACAGCATCATCTTGACCCTGAAGAGCGAGATCGCGGGACCGGCGAAGGGACGCAGCACCTTGCTGTGCAGCCGCCAGCCGACGCTCGGTGGCGACGCTGGTACTGCGCTATTGGCCCACTTGCAGCTCAAGGCGAGAAATGGAAGATCGCATGGAGTTAAGATGTTGATCTGGAAGCAAGGAACATAACAAACCAAGATTCAGGACGACGGCAAGCCCCGCAAGTACGAAGCAGAACACTTACCATGGGCATGCATATCGGAACGTGCCTTGAGAGTGCGGTCAACCTCGATCTGTTGCCGCTCCACGGCCTGATCTCGCTCGCGCACAGCAGTATCCAACTCGCCTTGGAGACTGTCTCGTTCCTCCCGAAGACGAGTGACGCGACGCTGGAGAGAGTCGACTTGGCGACGCAACTGCGTTGCAGCCTCAACTAGAGCGTTTTCGGATTGCTCAAGAGCTTGACAACGCTGGTGCGCTGCGTCCCGCTCTGTGGTCAGGGCCTCCACCTCTCGGACCTATGCTTGCAGACGACGAGCCAAGGCAGGAGGTGGTTGGTCACCGTTGCAATCTGGACTTCAAGATATTGTATACGTCGACGGAGTTGCTGGAGTGCGGCCTCAGACGAAGATCGCAGCCGTACCAACTCGACTTGGAGAGTATCGGCCTTGGCCGCTTGTATCTCTAGATCCTCCATCTCCACGTTGCAAGAAAACAAGAGGGCATTCGTCAACTCCAGCTCTTGAAGCAAGGCAGCATGACGATCCTGGCAGAAGCGGACGAAGGATTCGGCCGACGACTCCAGAGTGTCCAGACGTTGATGGAGATCACTTGTGTGCCGCAGCGACGCCGTGTGGGCGCGTTGAAGTTCGACGTGCTCATCCTGGAGCTGCTGAGATTCCTGATCTTGATCAAGGCTCCGTTCAACCCGCTGGATCGAAGCCTGAATCGACTGAAGAGACGCGCGGACTGCGGCAAGGTCAACATGGGGATGGTCGATGGGCACGGTGGGAGCACAAGCCGCCTGCGCGCAGACACGACACCGAATAGGCTCTGCAGCAGGGGGAGCGGGCTCGTCAGTTTCGTCGCCGACAGCTACGATCGCGAGAAGGTTGAGCTTGGAGTCAGGATCGTCATCGCCACCCGGGTCCGGATCGGCTACCGGAGGCGTGTCCGGCAGAAGAACATCGAAGGCAGCATCTTTGTAACGTGAAGGCGAAGCGATCGAGGCGGGAGCTGGCGAAGACGACTCTGGATTCGAAGCTTGATCGGAGGGAGACGAGCGGTCGCTACCGCTGGGTGAAGCAGACATGAGATCCTGCAGCGGAGCACGACCTGCGCGATCAGGAGGGGCGGAGCGAAGGAGTGTGCCGAAGCTTGGAAATTCGTGAATGATGCAACGAGCGAGCCGCAGTTGTGCGGCGTTCTCTCGTGCAGGGGACGACTGTGGTGGAGCGGGACAAGAAAATTCGGCACGTCTCGAGCTATCACTCGGGCCAACGGTTATAACCCCTCGCGCGAGTGCCAGAGACGTTTCGCAAGACTGTCATGGCCACCACGGTAATATCAGTGAACCAAGGGACCAACTCCGGTGATACTCGACACCGATCAGCAATATCGATCTTGGCAGGGATTATGCCAATCTTGAAGGTTGACACTGAATCTCGGCGGCACGTGCGCCGTAAACATCCGGCAGAGAGTCGGCGAGGCGGCAGACGACCAAGGGAACCAATGAGGACGCGCCGAGGCCGGGAGAATACTTGGTGGACACGAGGTGCACATGAGAATGGTAAGACAGGTTGTAGGCAAAGGCTAACACATTAAACAGAATTGATTTTTCCTTCTACATCACAAGTGGTCTTCGCCTTCGCGCTACCGGGCACGGGATATACTTTGGCCCACCCGACGCTTCGCAAGTCGACGAACCCCTCCAAGATCGGATCACCCCGGACGCCAGGATAGCTTGGCCCAGCGTCCGTCAACCCTCATTACGACCCACCGCTAAAGGAAGCGGCAAGCAAGGAAAGGCAAAGGAAGGTCACATACCGACCTCAAGGCAACCCCAGGCCCAGATCAACACTGGCCTGCGAGTCTCGATCCGGACACCCCAAGATCGTGGACTCGAACCTACACCGGCGCAGCGAGTAGAAGTATCCCCGCTGCCGCCCCCCGTTCCCGCTGTCAGCCAGACAGCCCAAGACTCTGACCCAAGCGCGTCTTCCGAGATCACCGAAGAGCGATCCAGCCCTCTGACGGGTACACAAGGTGAGGATCAACAAACTTGACGGAAGATCGGAGTACCCCCTCCGTTAGTCGGCAGTTCGGGCGCCGTGTGCAAGAGGACCACCGCGATCTGCAAATTTCGCGGAACCACTTCGCCACAATCCTCAACATTATTAAAACGCTGGGCAGTGCGAAGTGCAGCTGCCGTCGCAGCGTCATCCGAGACATTAACAGCTAACAGATTCTACTGAATTAGATGATGCATTACGCCCAAATGGTGCAGGAGACCAACCAGGCGAAGGACGACGCGATGGAGATGCCTCGCTGAGTTTGCTTGCATTCGTGCTGTGGCAGCGGAGGCTGCTGCGACTCGGTCGGAGCAGGGGCAACATCAGATGATAGAGCGGCTTCGTCACTTGGAGGCGCTCGTGTGCGGCGCGCAACGCTCGGCGACGCCCTCGTGTGAGGTGCAAGGGGTCTGACCGAGTTGGCGTCAGCGTCGGCAGCGGGGCGGCTCGGATTACGCGCTAGCAGCGGACACTCAGGCTCCGGGGGCAGAGATCTTCGCAGGAACGTAGGGCTTGAGGCGCCCAACGAAAAACGTCGGGTGCAGTCGCATTGCGGTAGGAATGTCTAGCGTGAAGGCATCACCAATAACCTTAATTTTTTTTAATGGTCCAATAAAGCGTGGCGCGAGTTTTTTCGCACCCAAGTTCGTCACAGCCGTGCCTTGGATGTCATCCTTAGATAGAAGTACTTACTCGCCTCACAGGAAGGAAGACGTGTTCTTCCGACCCCGCCGGTCTGCGTTCTTCTTCTGTTGATTAACGGCGGCTTGGAGCGCGTCACGCAAGAACTGCGTAACGGCTTGACGGTGCAGTAGGAACTCGGACACCGCTACAAAGTCAATTGGCGTCGGAGCTGCTTTCGGAGCGAAGTTGGCGACGGCGGACGCGGGCGGGCGGGGCCGCGTTGATTGCGAAGAACGCATCGTATGCCATGCCATGCCATGAATGGCGTGGTCCTCGATTGCGGTGACTCGCATGCTTGACTAGCTCGACTGAATCAGCGGGGGGTCGCTCAATCTCTGCGCCAACTTCGATTCCGGTGCCGTTCCGCCCACCAAGAGTGGAGAACGCTGCTGTATCCTAACTTCGGACGGCAAGTAGGGCTGGAACGCGCGGGTGCCGCGCGTTCTTTACAAAGAACGGTGCCAGGCCCGTTGACGCGGGAGTCGAGAGTCCAGCGCAAACTCGGCCATCGCCAGGAACGACCTTCAGGAGGCGCATGACGTTGCGTAGCTACGCAAGACGTCCTCGAGGACGCGGTTTACGCGCTCCGTTTGTCCATCCGTCTCTGGATGGGCCGCCGTGAATATGAGCAAGCGGGTGCCCAGCAGCGCAAACAGCCGCGTCAAGAACGCGGATGTAAAACGGGGATCGCGATCTGATACTAGGAACGACTCGCCGGCCGTCACTTCTGCTGCGACTGGACCGTATTGCTGAAGCGATCGACGAAAATGCCGGAGCAGCCTTCGGCATCGAATAGAAGGCCGAAGATGAAGTCCGTGCTGATGGATCCACGCGCTCGTGGCGATGGGTAGCGACCTGCTTGAATGCCGGAGGCTTCCCAAGCTGACAGATCGCGCAGGAACGGACCCATTTCCGTATCCACTTGTACATGCGAGGCCAGAAAAAGTCGCAAGTGGGTGCTGCGAACGTCTTCTCGATCCCGAGACGACCACCGGCAAGTGCATCATGGTACTCTTCCACGAGACGAGCACGAAGTTCGGCATCCGCGGGGATGACGACACGTGGCGTGTCGAACATGTCGATGGCGAACGCGGGATCGCATCACGCTGGGGTGCGTCAACTTGGCGAGCATATCTGCCCGGATGATTGCGGCGTAGAAGGCATATTCCTCTGTACGCATCAGCAATTTACTGGCGCAGCGGTTGATGCCCAGTGTCACGTTAGTGGCGCAGTCGTCATTGTCGTCATCGTCGTCTCGTCGTCAAGGATATCCTGATGACGCGTCAAGCGCCGAGAGTCGTAATCGGGGCGACTGGAGATCGCATCGGCAAGAATGTTATTCTTGCCCGACTTGTAGTGCACGACGAAGTTGTACTCGGCAAAGAACGAGAGTCATCGTGCCCTGCTTTGAGAGAGATGTGGAATCTTCATCGCCGTTTGTAGCGAGACATGATCCGTGTAGACTGCGAACATCTGCTCGCCGATGAGATACACTCTGAATTTGATCAGAGAGAAGCACATCGCGAGGAACCCCTTGTCGTGGTCGGGGTAGTTCATCTCCGCCGGCTTCATCTGTCATGACTGATAACTCACGAGGCGTTCGCGCCCCCCCCAGCGTCAAATTGCATGAGGGCGCATCCGATGGCGAAGTCATTTGCGTCGCACACCACGTAGAAGGGTCTTGACGCGTCGGGTAGCATCAAGACAGGCGCGGGTGCAAGGCTTTTCTTCACGGCATCGAACGCGTCCTGATGTCCAGGATGCCAGTTCCACACCACAGCCTTCTTCAACAAGGATGACATCAGCTGAATCAGGTCAGCGTAATCCTTCGTGTACTTGTGAAGGTATTTAGCGAGACCAACCATTGGCGCAGCTCCGTCTGATTCGTGGGAGTTGGCTAAGAAAAGATCGACGAGATCTTCTCAGGGTCGCCGCGAACGTCGCTCTTGCTAACGTAGCAGCCCAACACCGGAATCTCTGGTGCACAGAATACACACTTCTTGATGTTGGCAAACAGCTTGTTTTCGCTCATCTTCTCGAAAACCTGGCACCGATGCCGGAGGTGTACGGCGACGGCGCTGAGACCATCCTCACTCGACTTTGCACAAAGATGTCGTCGAAGTAGCTCGGTGCAAAGGCACAGAGAGGGTGCAGCACATGAGAAACCATCTTTTTGAAAGTGGCCGGTGCATCCTTCAGACCCTGCGGCATCACGAGCCATTACCAGAACATGCCGTGGGGGTGCACACATCAGTGAGAGGTATGTCGCTCTCTCTCATCAGGATCTGATAGAAGCCGTCTGTTAGATCGATCGCGCTGTAGATGACACTGAAAGGCATGGTGTCGAGGACCATATCCTTATGGGGAAAGGGCATCTGTGCGGGGATGGTAGCGTCGTTGAGCTTGTTGAGCGCCTGAACGATGGGCCACCTACCCGTCGCCTTCTTCACGCAGAACGTCGGACTCATTACTTCGGCCCGGGCAATAGATCGATCTTGTGCCGGACACTTCGCTCAGCAGCCAGTTCCGCCGGGATCTTCTCGGGGAAGGTGCCTTCGAACTCGCGTGCGAGCGAGTAGACGGGGTTGTGTGAGTGTTAATGGGCTGACCAAGACTGCGCGGTGAAGCGTTCCTCGCAAACGGACTTTGGCTCAGCTGGCTTCGGTCGCGACGACGAGGCATCGTCGTGACTGCGTTGGCGAGCACGGCGGGTTGGTCGGAGCCGGTGAGAAGACAGAGTTGTTTGATCTCACCGGCCTTCAAGTCGCGCAGGAAATGCTTCCAGACCTCTCCTGGATGCCGCAAATGGTTGACGCGTCGGAGGGGGGATTCGCCACCTCGATCGATCCCTCCGAATACTCGCCGACATTGAGGATCTCACTCGACGGAGCCTGATCGACTGCGGTGGACCTCCGTCGAAGGCGGCGGCGTCCGAATCGGTTGCGCTTGAGCTTCCTCAGTCGCCTCGAGCCATTGCTCGAGGCCGAAGTCTCGCTGGATGAGGAATCGCTGGACGATAATTAATCCTCCTCTGGCATGGGATCTCGGTCTCGACCATGCCGGTCTCGCGCACGGCTTGCTGCACGACGGACCATCAGCGAACGGGAGCCGCTGCTCGACTGTCGCATTCTCGAGCGGTGGGCCTCTGCTCGACCGCGTTGTTCACCTATGAGAGCCCCTGCTCAACCGTGTTGTTCCTCATGCGCTCGCGCGCTCGCGAGGGCGGGTTGCTGACTGGACCGATGACGCCCAATCAAAGTTAGCCAAAAAGGGGGTGAACGAAAATCCAACATTCTACTTTGATGTTTGCGGCTGTCTTACCTTTGATATCGCGTCTAGCTCAAGCAGTCAGCGAACCTTCGCGCAACAGCCGTGGGGTGTAATTGGCTTACACATTTCATCGATCAGAGCTAATTGGCTAATAGATTTCGGACTTAGATCAGGTGGACGACACAGGCAGCACGCAGGTAATTTATCATTTTCAGGGGGTATTTTTATTCAGCTAGCGTTGTTGATATGGTTTCTATTTTCCCTTTCAAAACGATCACATCAAATTTTGCTAGGGTATTTGTTTTTACTGGGATAGCAGTAACCATTTATGGTGTTGCTGGGACAGCCCAAATCGGGTTAAGTCGCGCCAGTAACTGAAGCCGGTTAACTGAAGTTGGTAGCTGAAGCCGGTATCCGAAGCGGCTGAAGGAGAGCGACAACTGACCTGCTGACGGCCTTAATGGCGACTGACTCAAAAGGATCTGTTTACATCAGTCGGCTCGTCGTGGTTATTTACTGAAACATTGCCAAAGGCGGACGACGCCCAAGATCGGGGACCGAGTTGCGAAACAGGCTACAATATGGCATTCACCACGTTGTCCCGAGTCCGGGTGGGACGCTGACGCGCCAAGGGTCCTTCGGCAGCAGGTCTCAAGTCTTGCTGGAGACCGACACCGAGTGGCAACCCCTCGGCACATGGGTACACCCACGGCGGGGATGGGCCCGGCCAGTGTACCGTACCCCGTTTAGTGGAAGAAGGGACGCCCAGGCCATGATGGCGCGAGGTTGGCGCCGGAAGGATGCGTGACAGAGGGCAAAGACGCTCGAGGACGGGCGTCAAGGAGGCGAAGCAAGTCGCATGTAGCCTCTCGGCGGAGGGTTGTCACGCTGTAGGACGGAGGTTGCGTCTCGGAAGACCAAGGGCAGTGAGGGTGGCACCTCCACAGGGAGCGTGCGCGTCGCCGACGCGCTTTCATTTAGGTCAGTCGTACATTTTCCCTACCAAGAACACTAACAAGCTGACATTCATTGTTATCTTGTTGGATGGTTTAATTGCATCTCTATTGCTATAGTCTAGTTTAGCCCAACTCTCACTCAAGAGCCCGCAGCTACTCGCCTTAAGGTCAGGGGAGGTGTGCGACATTTGGTGGAGAAGCAGGGTAGCTGTTCGCTCGAGAACGGCTAGCTAGACTAGATCAAGGACTTCTCGCGTGCTGCCAAGGACTGGACACCGAGTGCAAGAGGAAGAGAAGATGACATCGCAAGGATTCGACGGCGACTCCGACAGCTACAGCGACGGTCCCGAGACGGGGTACTGGGACGCTTTCGTGTCGGAGGTCTTCATCGGCGATGCCAACCAAGGAGAAGGCGGGCGACCTACTCCTGCTACTGCAACTGCTACGCCTGGAGCTCCTACGGAGGGTACGGCAAGAGGGGAACGGGGTGCGGACGCGCCGCCGGGGAATGCCTCTCAGCCAGACCTGACGACTCCCGAAGGACGAGGCGCAGTGCGGGACGTGCTCGGCCGAGCCATGGCCAGCACTAGCCACTCCGGCGGAGGACAAGGCCAAGGTCCTCAAACACGGTGGTGACGCGCAAGCTTCGGGTGCTGGTCATCAAGGTGGGACCGCACCTGGTCAGCAAGGCGTGCCCGTACCCAACCCGCAAGGCAGTCAAGGTGCTGAACTTCGAGCACAAGGGTACGGTGGAGGGCACCATCATCCAGGACAAGGAGGTGGATTACCCGATCAAGGACAAGGTGGACATCAAGGCTCTGGGGGGGACAGCCTGCACCGAGCCTCGAGCCACACCAGCAAGTGCTACCTCGGCAAACAGGTGACCAGGCTTGGAGGGTCTACCGGGCGCAGGGACTTCACGCTTCGCAAGCCCCTAGCGTATCCAGCGGCGTGCAGGTCAAGACGGAACAGCTCCAGCCACAGGGCCAATCTTCGCTAATGAGTGGCCAGGGGCAGGGTCAGCCGACGCAGAGTGGGCAAGGTCAGCAAGGGCTCGGGGGATACGGGCCGCAGTTATCCGACCCGTATCAGGGCCAGCCGTATGGGCTCTCGTCCCAGTCCCAGCAAGCGAACCCCTTCGCTGCTGGTGCCACGTCCACTCCGGCGCCTACGACGCAGTACAACTCACCCTATGGGGGCACGGCGTACGGAGCTACGACATCTGCTGCACCGAGCGTCAAGATGCCGCAGACTGCCATCGCCTCGTACGGAAGAATCTCAGTGGCAAACATGCAACGTGCTGGGTTCGGCTTCGCGAACCCGTTCTCGCAGCCGGCGGGGCAAGCGCCGCCGGTATTGCCCGTCCCTCAACAATCTCAGCAGCCTACTTGGACGGGGCCGACTCAGCCGTCTCCGCTGCCACAAGCGTGGCAAGGCCAGGGGGGAGCAAACGTGAACTCCCCTTCTTCGGTCAAGGTGGAGCCGCCGCGGTCCAGCCGATCGTCAATGGCTGGGCAGCAGACCTACGGGGGCGTTCCAGGCTACTGGTCGAATGGAAGTCCCTACGTGAACTCGAACGAGAGGCAGCCGGTGTTTGGCATGCCGTCGAGCATCAAGAACGCGGTCCGGGTGATCCAGCCGTTCTACTCGGACGGCGCCACCATCGAGAAGGCGAGGGCGTTCTGGGACTCGTTCGAGATGGCCACGGTCGGCCTGAGCGACACGATTCGGCTGAGTGCCTTCCGCGAGTGTCTGAAGGGCAAGACTGGCGAGGACTGGTGGATGTACTCGCAGATTAGTGACTTTGAGACTCTGCGTCGGAGGTTCCACAACCAGTTTATCTGCCAGACGCCGCTTCAGATGATCGAACGCCTGAAGTCGACGAAGCGTACCAAGGGCATGTCGGCTGAGGTCTGGGGAGATCTGATCTCCAGCCTCTGCAATGCCGCTCACTGCTACGACGAGCAGATGAGGTACCAGAACTTCTTGTCCGGACTAAGGAACCGTGAGTGGAAGACTGCGCTGACTACCTCAATGGTGAATACGATTCCTGAAGCTGTATTCGTGTTACTCTACAAGAACATGCACTTGCCTGTGGAAGACGACGCCGAGTTTGAGGAGGACGGAGGGAAGAAACCGGCGACCGAGAGTGCCATGATGCAGCAGATGCTGAACATGATGCAGCAAACGCAGAATCTGCTGGCTCAACAACAGCAGATGGTTCAGGCACCCAGATCTCCGCGGCGAGCTCCGATGGTGGCCGCGGCGTACGAGAACGCGATGGGATCGCCACGCGCGTCGGACACGGCGTCGGAGCCAGAGAACGCGGGGGCGTACCCTGGCGGGATTCGCCAGGGACCGGATCGTTTTACCCAAGACGGCCTGCGAGTGTGTGGGCGTTGCCATTTGATGGGTTGTAGCCGTATCACTTGCCGGTATGGCAACATGACGTGTGGGAACTGCCGTATGCGGGGGCACGTCACGTCGGAGTGCAAACGCCCGCGCCAGCAAGGCGCTGGGGGCATGAGCCGCAGCCAACCGCTAGACTCGAGTGGTACGAACCGCGGTCAGCAGCAGAACGCTGGAGGTGGGAACGGCTACTCGCCGAGGAACCCTAGGGCTTGCTAGATGTGCAAGGCTACGGACCATGGAGTTAGCGACTGTCCGTTGATGTCCATGCTTCGAAACATGGTGGGGCAAAACGCGACTGGAACTACGCCCATACAGGGGCAAATTCCGTCCCAGCAGTGATGGGGGCAGGAGGAAGGGGAAGGAGGTGTCGCGCCTTCCTCTTGTCAACGGGACGGCACTGGTGGGGGCTTCTCGAACGCCACGTATGGAGTGGTTAGTGAGTTCGAAGGAGTCCTGAGGGATGAGGGAGCTGATAATTGCGCTCCTAACATGTATGAAACTACGAATTTGGAAGTGAACACGAATGGATTTGAAGACGAAGGCTATGATGCGGAACGCCCAACTTGGGGTCAAGATGAAGAGGGCTACAACGAAACTGCGCCGGTGAGCGTGGTGAGCCCCAAGTTCGGAGGCGTATTGCCGACCGATGACGTTGGTAACTGGGAACGCTCGGCGATCCCTGGAGCAGTCGCGACGGATGCGGCGAGCTCTACGGACACGGGGTCGGCTAAGGGCGAAGGAAAAGGGGTTGACGAGGGCGTCTTCCCTGTTGATGATGTGAACGACGCTACGGAGAGCGCCGTACAAAAGGACCGTTCCGCGGAGGGACCGTCCAAAGCTCAGGAAGAGCAAGATGATGGGCACATTGCCCAGGTCGTGACGGAAGAGGTCGTGCGCGACGAGGGCGCCGTTTTCGATGATGATTGGGACTGGGAAGATTGCTTTCGCGATGAGTACGTAGGCCACCTCGGATGTGGATTTAATCCGGGTAAGGAAAAGGAGTGCGATGAGGTATCGACACTCCCGGTGGAGGCTACGTCTAATGGCGAAGACGAGATGAAAAGACCTATCGTCGAAGCGAAGGGTGCGATGTGCGCGCGCGCTCCTCCTAGTCATGGTGGGGAACTGGTAGAACGGTCAGAGCCGGCCGAAGAAGGAGAACACTCAGATGACGAAGACCCAGCTGACGAGGTGCTGGGTACGCTGAGTGCAGATGCCGAGATGATTCGAGCGGGTGTTGAGGCAGGCGTGGCTGAAGCCGGCCCCGCTTCGCAACCACAAGTCAAGGAAGATCGGTCGGAGGATGCCATGAAGAACGCTCCGCCTCTTCACGTCGGAAGAGCTCGGCTTGTTGTTGGAGGGCAAGACTCTAGGAATGAGCGAAGAGAAAGAAGAATACGAAAAAGAACTCGAAGAGCGGCTGTACCCTCTCGACGAGGTCGAGCTGAAGTTACGAATGCAAAAGAATGCAGAACAACAACAACAACTTTCGCTTGAAGAAATTAGCTCAATCCTGAACATCCCGGTGAAGACACTGGCGCGGACGCGCGAGTTGTCGCCGGGCGAGTTGTCGACGCCTGAGTACTGGCTGAGCTGGTATAAGAAGACACTGGCCGCCACGGAGGAGGCCAGGCGAGCCAACCACAACTTCCAAGGGACCGAACCCGCCGGTGGGAAGACCGGTCGGGTCGGATCCGTGTCATTGACTGCCTCCGACGGACGAGATGTCGGAGGAGGAGATGTGATCGGTGGTGAACTCTTACTGGCAGGGTGCGACCCCGTGCCGGTGGCCGACGAAGTGGACGAGTCGGTGGCGCGGGGCAACATCCTCATCTGCGTGAAAGGTACGGGTACGGCCGTGTCGACCCCGAAGGCCGACAGTGATAAGGAGGACTCGACCGAGACCACGCGGGTTGAGGCCCTACCTGCTCAGTACCGTAGAATGGTACGGCAAGTTGTCCACGCGATGGTCGGAGATGACGGACAGCTGGAAGCCCCTCGATGCGCAACGTGCAAGACCAAACTGGAAGTTGGCCGATCTTCACGTCGCGGGCTGGAGGCCCGAGTCAGGACCAAAATGGCCCGCCTCCAAGTTGCGCCGAACCATCGTCTCACCCGGCGGATCCTCACCGTGGTGAGGCGGTTGTATGACGAACACGCCGACTTAATCAGGACAAAGATAACCGAGAGAAAGTTGGTTTGCCGACTCTGCCGGACCCCTGTTCGAAGGCGGGAGCACACCACCAAACGACGCGTTCGCTTCGGGTGCTCGTCACTGTTTTCACAGCGCTCGGAAGCGTCCCCCGACCGCGAGCCCGGAAGACCCGGGGTCAACGATCTCTACGGGTACGTCTACTCCGTTAACGACGGGGACGATGCTCAGCGTAGACGGGCGCCAAGGCTCGTCGAGGTGTCCGATGCCGAGAGCGACGACGACACAGAACCCTCCTTCCTGCGTGACGGGAAGCGAGTCATTGGCTCGATCGGGGGTGTCGAAGCTGTGTCGGCGGGATACATTGATTGTACCCCCGTCTAAATGCTCATTGATACGGGCGCCATTGCCAGCCTGGTCAACTCGCGGGTTCTGAAACGGGTGGGGCGGGCCGACTCTCCGTTACACCCTAGCAATAAGGACCTGAATGGCGTAACGGGTCACAAACTGCGCATTCGGGGCGAGATTGACTTACCACTTCGGGTCGGGTCGCTAGAGGTGATGCGACCGTTCGTCGTTGTCGACCGCCTGTATGTGGACACGATCCTGGGCACGGACACGCTCAAAGAGCTGCATCCGTTATCGACCTGGAAGAGAACACGCTCTCTCTCAAGGGCTCGGGCGAAGTGTTCCCATTGGGAACTCCTCGAGTGGAGGAAATGCACTCAACCCGGATTAGCTCCACGGTTCGCCTACGGCCCGGCGGCCAAGCGCTCGTAGTGACGGAAGTCCAGGGCAAGGCGCCCGAGGACGCCACGGTGCTAATCGAAGGCCTGCAGGAAGTGGATGCGACGGTGCGAGTCGCGCGAACGTTGTGCACGGTTAACGACGGCAAGGTGCTAGTGGAAGTGTGCAACACCTCCACGGAGGAAGTCATCATCAGTAAACACACGCTGTTGGCGGTGGCCACGGTCGTGCCCGAGACCGCCTTCGCGTCGAGTGCCAGTACTGATGGGGGCAAGACGCCTGCCTCCGAGGAGTCGAGAACGAAGCCGGAAGAAAACCCGTCATGGATCGACTCGATCCTGAGTGCGGCAGCCACGGGTGCGTCCTCAAGCCAGGGCACGATGCCCGAACTGGAGAAGGTGCTCCAGGAAGAGTTGAACGTCGACTTCTCCGACTCAAAGCTGAATGAGGAACAGCGCGCGTTGCTGCGCAGCCTCATAGAACTGTTCTGTGATATGTTTGTGGAGACCTCAATGACGCCGGGGCGTACGGATTTACTGCAATTCTCGGTCGACACGGGTACGCACTCGCCTATTAAGCAGAGGCCGTACCGTGTGTCCAAGGCCGAGGGCGATGTGATGGAGGCAGAGATCCAACAGTACCTCAAGTTGGGGCACATCCGCCCGTCCACGAGTCCGTGGGCCAGCCCCGTCCTCATGATCAGGAAGCCCGATGGGGGTATCCGATTCTGCATTGATTATCGGCGACTCAACGCGGTGACAATCAAGGATTGTTATCCGATGCCTCTCATCGATGACATCCTGGACGTGCTCGGCAAAGCAAAACTATTTTCTACCATGGATATTGCATCGGGCTATTGGAACGTGCCCATGGCTGCCGATAGTGTGGAAAAGACGGTGTTTACGTGCAAGTATGGACTATACGAATGGTTGGTTATGCCCTTCGGACTTTGCAACGCTGTGCCTGCGTTTGAAAGGCTGATGGAGAATGTATTGATCGATTTAAAGTGGAGAACATGTCTCGTTTACCTTGATGACTGCGTGTTATTTAGCGACGACTTCCCCACTCACCTTGTTCGACTGAACCAGGCTCTGGAGAGATTCCGGAACGCAGGCTTCAAACTCAAGATGAAGAAGTGCAAGTGGGGGCGCGACCAGGTGGCGTTCCTGGGCCACATCGCCACGCCGTCGGGGATCCTCCCGAACCCTGAGAAGGTGAAGTCGGTCATGAACGTGAAGCGTCCGCACGACCTGCACACGGTGCGGGCGTTCTTGGGATTGACTAGCTACTTTAGGAGGTACATACCTGGCTACGCCGGCATCTCGGCTCCCATTGAAAGACTGAAGCTAAAGGGTGCTGCATTCGTGTGGACGGACGACTGCAAGGCAGCGTTCATGCAGCTTAAGCGTAAGCTGATCGAGCCGCCCATCTTAGTGTACCCCGATTTCTCGAAGCGCTTCAAACTGTACGTAGACTCGTCTAAGCAAGCTGTCGGAGCGTGCCTGATGCAGACAGTGGACGGGCGAGATCGCGCGGTGGCGTACGCCAGCAAATTGCTTGTGGGGTCCGAGAAGAACTGGATCCACAAGCAGGATGGCACGTCGGATATAGAGTGCTGGGGCATCGTGTGGGCGACATGAAAATTCCGCTGCTATTTGGATAGGCAGGAGTTCGACCTGTTCACGGATCACAAGGCATTGGTGTGGGTGTTCGACGCCGGAAACCGTACGAGTAATGCAAAGCTGGCCATGTGGGCCATGGAATTGTCGCAGTTGCGGTTTAAGGTGTTTCATAAGGCTGGAACGGCCATGGGGACTGTCGCGGCTTCACTACTCTACTGTGAACGTTCTGGCGTGGGCGGACCTGTTGAACGTTGAGGAGGACGACGAGGAAGATCGACTTGTCCAAGTCGAGGAGGAGGACACGGTCGTCTCCGATCCCACGACGGCCGAGCCCCGGAACGACTTCTCGGGCAACGCCGAAATCACGCCGGCCCCTGGTCTACTCGAAGTCGAGGAGAGTGGAGCGCGCCTTTACCAGTCGCAAGACGACAGCGCGCCCCACACTCCTGAGTCACAGCGAACGGCCGTAGAGGAAGACGACACTGAAGGGGAGGCTGATTCCCCCCAGGCCGAGTCCTCTCTGGACGAGTTCGGACTCGACAAGTTCCGCTTCGTGGAAGAACAGAAGCGGACGCCGTGGATCATGGCAATGGTTGCCTTCCTAGAGGCTGGAGCGCTGCCTCTGGACGCACAATTTCGTGTAAGTGTGCTGCAGATGGCCCCTCACTTCGTGATACGAAACGGTGTCCTGATGCGACTGGTACACCTACGAGCCCGAGCTGGGCCGGCCAGAACGATCAGCGTTCTGGTCATCCTGCTGCAATTTATCGAAACCGTCTTACACTATTGCCACTCCGACCTGTTTTCGGCCCACGCGGGTCTGACGAAAACCATTGACCGCGTGAGGAAGCACGCGTACTGGCACGGGTGGAAGAAGGACGCTAAGGAGTACGTCCGGGCCTGTACGACGTGCGGGGGCGGGAAGGGGTACCGGCCCTGGAAGAATGGGTTGATGCAACGCATGCCCGTGCAGGAGCTGTCGGGGCCGTTTTCGCTGTTGGTTGTGGATGCAATCGGTCCCCTGGTGACAACACCGAGGGGCAACAAGTATATTTTGAATTTCGTTGATTATTTCACGCGGTGGGTCGAGGCGTTCCCGGTCATGGCGCTCGACACTCTGACCTTCGTGCAGATCATGGTCGACGAGGTGCTGTCGAGGCATGGCGTACCTGAACGACTGCTTAGCGACCGGGGTCCAAACTTTATCTCCTCGCTAGCCCAGTCGTTCTACCAGACCCTCGGCATCAAGAAGGTATTCGGAGCCGCTTACCATCCGCAGACGCAGGGTCTGGTAGAACGCTTTAACGGCACTTTGCTGGGGATGCTCCGTATGTACGTGGGTGAAGCCCAGACGGACTGGGATGTGTACCTACCTCGAGTACTATTTGCGTATCGGACGTCATATCACGAAGCGCTGGGAGACTCCCCGTTTTTCAGTCTGTACGGGCGAGATCCCGTGCTTCCGCTCGATCTAGCGTTCCTCAACACAAATGAGGATTGGAAAAGCAACGAAGTTGCTGCTTATAGGCGCAAGTTGTTATTGTCGTTACGAGACTCGCGAATGATGGTCGAGAGGCAACTGTTGAAGGCGCAAGATCGCCATGAACGCAGGCTCGAAGGCCAAGCTGCTGTCAAATTCAACGAGGGAGATGCTGTGTGGGTTTTCCAGTACTTCCGCGCCCGGAGAGGTGAGAGGCGAACGAAGAAACTAGCGTTCTCCTGGCACGGACCGTACCGGGTGGTCGGACAAGTCGGGGAGAACGCCTACCGCGTAGCCATCCCCTCTCACCCCGATCGCGTGGTCACCGTCAACGTGATCCGGCTCAAGCGGTTCCAAGGTCGGTGGAGTCGATCTTTTCCGAACGAAGTTCCAGAAGGCGTGCAATCGACCCCCGGAGTTGATGATCAGGGGCCCCATACTGAGGAGGGCCTACCCACCACCAGTTTCGTCGAACGACTTTCAATCTGAGGTGAGGAGACAGCGTTCTCCGGGGCTTCTAACCCCATTGTGGACGTACTAGCCAAGCGGGTTTACAATCGCGAAGAACAATAACTGGTATTAACTGCTACTTACGAGGTATGTTGGAGACCCACGGCCTCTCTTCTTCCGACCTACAAAGTCCTAATTGACGCGTTTGAGGATGAGTGGTGGAAGGACCGAGGCTTACCGGAATCACGGCGAAGTGCTCGACTCGCTGAAGCCAACTTGGCTGCAGACGAGGACGAACTACTGTTCTAGCGTGGGGCGAGGCCTGACCGGCCGTCCCTCGTGATCGCTCGACTCTCCGACTAGCGCGAGTGGGGTTGACGGGATGAGTGGAATGAATTGTATACAGTACGGTATGGAGCCGTACCTGCGTGATGAAATTACATTTGGCAGCAGGTTGCTGCCCATACATGATGAAAATATGCAATATGGAGACTTGACGGAACGCCGAGATAGGAGAACGTCACGTTGGGCAATTGGAGTGACGAGGGCGAAAGTGATGTGAATTAATTGTTAAATGGAAAAGCTGGATTGATAAGCATTGCTACGACCTTCGCCTTGAAGACTACTTGCTCTCCGTCTTGGGGTTTTTCTCGTTGACCTTCCGGAGAAGACTGGCCGTAGAAGACGAGTCGCTGCTCTCATCGTTGTTGTTGCCCGACGGAATTCCCTCGACGACCTGCGACTGGTCTCCAGTCATGTCAATGACTTCGTCGACCGTCTCGTTGGTCGCGTCGTCGTCACCTTGGGCTGCCACCACGTCGTCGTAGTCCTCGGGGAGTCCTTCGTCCGGAGCCAACGCCGTGTACGATCCGTCGGCCTTCTTGAAGGGGTCGTAGCCACTCTTCGTAGCCTCCTTCGGGTCGAAGGCCGTCGCACGAGGGATCTCGTACGTCGAGTCCCGAAGCTGCGCTTCGACGGTGGCTTGGAGGTCACGGATGCGAGTGTCCTCGACGAGAGCCTTCCAAACGCCCGCCTTGAGGTTCCCCCTCCAATGTTTGCGAGCTGGCCGTTGCGACGTCACGTCGAGGCGTACCCGGGCCAACGCTAAGTCGCTCAGGCGATTCTCAGGCTTCTTGCAGGCGGGGTTCAGGGCACCCGACAACACGAGCAGCGACGTCATGTTCTTGTAGGCGTTCTTGTCCAAGCGACCAGGAGTCAGGGCCGAATGGATCCGAGTCTTATACTCGAACTTTCTGCGACGGCACATCTCGCCGAGATCTTCGCTGGTGGGCCCGGTCGACGCCGACCCCGCGGAGGAAGTCTTGCCGGGGAGTCCTCCCCACCACATCAGGAGAGTGTTCCCGCTGTACTCCAAGCGGTGGAGGAAGTTGTAGTAGCCGAAAGTGGCGATGTTCATACTGATGAAGACCAGGCGGGCTGCCACCGCCGGCATCTTGCGCTTGCGCCGCTGCGTAAGCGCCGCGTTAGACGTCAGCGGTGCGTGGAGCCCCCATTCCCAGAAGACGCGTCGGCTGTTCATCCAGAACCGCCAGTGCTCGACGTGCAACTCCGGGTACTCGGCGGGGTCGTACCAGAGCTAGATCTCCACCCACTGGTACGCCATCACGTACACCGTCACTCCGTGGGCGTAGGCCTTCACGTACAGCACCTCCAAGTCTTCGCGCAAGGGGACTGGGGCTCGAGGCGAAAGCTCAAAGTCGATCATGGAAGCCGCTCGAGCCGGAGGAGGCTCGATGGGAGGCAGGTTCGGCAGCGTGAGCTTCTGCTTCTTAGGGGGCTTGGGCGTTTTGCCAGATGCAGCAGCCATGGTGTTGGACGCTTCTCCCCGGTCGAGAAGGCGGGGTGCATCGGAGCCTTGCCGCCAGCCCGCTGGCGCGAAGGTGGAGGGAGAAGATTGATCGGCCCGCTGAACGCCATGACGGGGTCGGCCTGGCCGCTAATCAGGGCGGCCGCGATGTCATCCAGGATCTCGACGCCGCTGGTGAGCTCGTTCACGGCGAGGATGCTCCTCATGGCCGACCAGAACTCGGTCTGGGCCAAGCGTTCGTCGTTGGGAGTGAGCGTGCCGTCTTGGATCGCCTTCTCCAGCTCGAAGAGCGCGGCGATGCGCTTGAGCGTAGGGTCGACATCGTCGTCGCCCTTCTTCATCTTGGCGACCAGCTTGGAGGCGGCGGGCGCCATCGTGGAGAGTCGAGTCGGGTCTCGGGTCGGGGCTGCAGATTGTAGAGTGAGGGCTCGAACCGTTCCCGGGGGAACGCTGACGGGTTCTGACCTCGGAGATTGACGGGAATTGTCGCCAGACCGAGATCGACGAAATTTCCGATTGAAGTTGGAACCCCTGTCACCCCAGTCGTGCAGCGTGGACTACGAGCTACAAGCGACGCGGTAGCACTGTCTCGATGGACATGGCGGTCAACTACTCGCTAGGAGGGGGGGCGTACTGCTTGGGCAATCTAACTTTGACGGAGCTTCGCTGAAGTGGCAGTATGGAGGTAACGTGGGAGGCCTTACAAGAACGCTATTCGTCGGTTGAAGTGGCGCTACTCGCCACCGTGTCCTGCCTCATCGGCGTGCTCGTGTGGATATTGACGACACCCATACGTGATGTCGGCTGGGCATTCGCCGGTGAGGTGTGGCGTGTGGTGAAGATGAACTTCAGTATGTTCGGCGACTTCTTGACTCGCTACCAGGAAGTGCTCAGGGACCCTGGTGTACGGAGCCTACGAGGGCCGGCTTACGCCCTGGCACTATGGGGTGCTCTACTCACAGTTCCTGGTCAAGTGTTAGAAGACAAGGAGGACGAATACGGGTCGTACGGACGAACGCTACGGGCGTGGTGGGTAGCGCTGCGCGTCACCTACTACGACTACTTGCCCGATCTCAGCGCGGACACGGGGCGTTCGGTCGCCAGGTACTGCCGGGCGTCTTTTGGAGCTTGTATGGCGTCGTGGACACGGACGTACGCAGTTGTCCAGTTTGTATGCTGGTTGCTGCTGCTAATGCTAACGCTGGCAGTGCATCTCCCCCTAATTTGCTACGACTTACTGGAATTTGGCCTATGTGGAGTGGTCGGTGTCGTGGTCCTGCTATTGGCCATCAACTTCGTGAACCTCTACTTTCGGTGGGTCGCCTGGGGAATGGAGGCGAGCGCCGCCGTATGTCTTGTGGGAGTTGTGTCACACCTCTGCCGGATCGGTGACGTGGAAGACAAGGTGAAGCAAACTACACCGCGAGCCGTGATGGGGAACGCTTTGGATAGTATGCGTACCTGTTCGTCGGCTCGGCGTCGACGAGAGGCCGCCAACTTGCGCCAGCTTCGCAATGCTGACATTGAAGACCTGGACGACTTCCACGAGGCCGACGACGGACCCGATCTGGACATTGTCACGGATAGTTGTCGACCTCGTGAAGCGATCCCCGCCGACGTTCAAAGGGCCGCTCACCTCGTGGCTTCCCTGCAGCATGAATTAGACCTGCATCCTCGGGTCCGCCGAGGGCGGCGGACTTCAAGTCAAGGAGAATGTCCCGAGTCCGGGTGGGACGCTGACGCGCCAAGGGTCCTTCGGCAGCAGGTCTCAAGTCTTGATGGAGACCGACACCGAGTGGCAACCCCTCGGCACATGGGTACACCCACGGCGGGGATGGGCCCGGCCAGTGTACCGTACCCCGTTTAGTGGAAGAAGGGACGCCCAGGTCACGATGGAGCGAGGTTGGCGCCGGAAGGATGCGTGACAGAGGGCAAAGACGCTCGAGGACGGGCGTCAAGGAGGCGAAGCAAGTCGCATGTAGCCTCTCGGCGGAGGGTTATCACGCTGTAGGACGGAGGTTGCGTCTCGGAAGACCAAGGGCAGTGAGGGTGGCACCTCCACAGGGAGCGTGCGCGTCGCCGACGCGCTTTCATTTAGGTCAGTCGTACATTTTCCCTATCAAGAACACTAACAAGTTGACATTCATTGTTATCTTGTTGGGTGGTTTAATTGCATCTCTATTGCTATAGTCTAGTTTAGCCCAACTCTCACTCAAGAGCCCGCAGCTACTCGCCCTAAGGTCAGGGGAGGTGCGCGACAACGTGGGAACAGCTTGCCCCTAACAATGAAGTCCTCTCTGAAGGCAGCATTGTTACTGTTAAGGGCTGTCTACTGGCCTCTTATAATGCATGTAACCACCAGCCGGCCTCATCCGTGTCGGATCTGCACTCCTGCACGAACCCGCGCTTGCTCGCGCCGATATCCGGCAGCTTGGCGCCCACCCACTCTTTTTCGGCTTTAGCCCTGAAATAGTGGACAACCTTCTTTTTTCTGCTCGTTTCGATCAAAGCAGGTATACTTTGCGTGTCTCCGCTATCCCAGCCTACGCGTAGCCCTAGTTTTTTAAATCGCACTTCTACTCGCATCGCTCTTTACTCTGAAATTGGGGTACCCGGACAAAGCGTCCGGGGGAGTTCGCAGTTCGCCAAAATCTTTCATGGCTACCGTGTAAGTGAACTCAATAATTCTCATCTACAAGTCAAACCTGTCAGAGTCCCAGCTACTACATGTAGCAGTTGGCAAATATTAACACTATCGTGCGGAATGTCTGCTTCGACCTTGGCATGACGCGATTCCGCGGGGACCTGTAACTGTTCTTTAGACGGGGTCTAAAGATCAGTTTGATCTTGTGCAAACCATTTTTCTTTCTACAGTACAGTGAGGGTCCCTGGTGAAATCGCTGCCAAACCATAGATTTAAGCGACAAACTGCGCATACAGTAGTTTCACTGACAGTCTACGGGCGCACAAGCTTTCACAATTCAGCTCATGCAACACCATCAGCACAACGACGGAAGCTGCTGTCTTTCTGAAATTGGAGCACGATAAATACGTTTTGCTTATACTAGGGCTTTGCGGGGCGACAGAGAGGAGCATCTGGCGCGCCTGCTTCGCAGCCGCACCATCGCCCCGTGGACTGGCAAGCTATACATGTATACTTGTAAGCAAGAACATGTTCTAACGTTAGTAGAAACTGCGAGTTTAAAGCAGGGTGTACAAGTTGTGCAATGTGATCGCGCGAAAACCAGACTACATGTTGCCAGAATGTTGCCAAATGCAAACAAACAAACCGACGCTCCTGGGCCGCCTAACGACAGTTCTTCGAACTGCGAATAAATTTCAGAGAATTCCTCTGAAATTTATTTTCAGAGCTCGTCAATAGCTTGGACGATATAAATCCGAATGCGATGTTGTGATTGGTTGTAACTGTAGTCAGGTTTATGATTGTAGCTCGTATTAAGGTGTCGGAAATGGATAAATCGGGGGAAAGCGGACTGCTGTTTGGTGTCGTGCCAAACAGCGAAAACTCCATTTTCGTGCTCAGGACAGCAAGACGGTTCTCCTGATTCGGTAGAGGCCTGGTATCACTGATACCAAAATACTCCTCTGGACCACCTAAGAATCGACATTTCAATTTAACCTCACTTTTTTCAGTCTCTTTCGATTGGCTAAAAGCATAAATCAAGTCTTGTGATTGGCCAAAAGTTTTGACTAGAGTGTTCATTTCCAAAACCGCCCTGAATAACCTCAAAATGTCGACGAATGCCACATAGCTCACAGGCATGCTATAGCGCTCTACTACACATCATCACATCGACAATTAACTGAGGATTTCAGTGGTATCTAAATTTTGTAATATCGCCAAAAATTGAAGCCATTCCGATAAAAAAAACTAATGACATCCAAAATCGGGCTCACAAAAGTTCGTCTGTTTCCTCAGTTCCTGCTGTTTTTTAGCAGCCAATGATCTGAGGTGAAACTGAAGAATCTCAGCTTTATTTTGATGTTTACGAAGTATTTTTTATATTTTTTATGACCGAAAAACAGAAATGTCGATTCTTATGTGGTCCAGAGAAGTATAGACTTAAGTATGAGGTAGTAAAACACTCTCGATCGTGTCGGGGACTGTTGTGTTATTCTTGGGTCTGGGATTTATCACGGCATAGGGAATCGTTCAATCACATTGACACATCTTTGAGGATATTTGACGGGTTTGACGGTCTACTCCCGGTAGACCTGGGTCTGTAGCCCGACCCGATAGGAAAATCCAGCTGCGCTGGCGTGAGAGGAAACCCGTACATGTATTTAAATACTAAGTCAGGAACCTGTGGACTTCTCCTTCTCTTCAAGCGTACCAGTAACCACAGCGAATTCAATGTCCATACCAAATGCCGAAGAGATGTTCGACTCCGAGTTGATAAGCTTTCTCGATCTCATGACTCCGGCCGACACCAACGACTGCGAAGAAGTCGAAGCAAGTACCGATGTCGTGACGAGACAGCCTCTAACCCACCAATCTCTCTTGCTCCTCGACTCTGGCTTACCGACCGACGACCACGAGGATGAAGAGAACTTTAAGGCTGCATTGGAGTTACTTGACGAGATTTACGACAGCGACAGTGGACGTGAACATCCCGTAGACCCGCCGTCATTCGTACCCAAGACGACAAGCGTCGACGCTTCCAGCACTTCAGCTTCATCCCCCGAGCAAACGGCCATCGAACTCTTGCAAGAAGCTGCAAAAGCAAAGCCAAAGCGTCAACACCGAGTTACTACCAACCAGCAGATTGACAAACTGAAAGAATCTGTCGAAGAGCTCACGAACAAGCTTCAGTCTTTAAGTTCGGGTTCTGCTCGAGCACAAGCTCAAGGAGCTGGCGAGTTTGCTGTTTCGTATGGCTCAATGTGGCAGCGCATTGCGATTCGACAGCTAGAACGCCGTCAGGAGGCGGAACACGATAACGAGCGGCTGCGCGCCATGCTCGAGATACAAGTTCAGGAGGCGAAGAATCTGAAGCGAATTTTAAAGCGCCGGACGCGAATCGAGGTACGGGTGTGTTGTGGCGTTGGGCAGAGGAAAGTCTCATCTGTAGCACTCATTTGGTCTTGATGCTTGCAGATGATGGAGAACATGCTTGGTATTAAAACCAAAAAACAAAAGCTACCGATCGCCGACACAAGTGATGGCAGTATCAATATTCTTCCGGAAATGCTGCGACGCACGGACGAAGTTTACAGCGGAGTGGATCGCGAATTCCAAGTGAAAGCGATGGACCAAGTGCCTTGTCCTGGAAAAACGCGCAGTGCAAGCCGCCACGTGATGAACGATGTCTTCTTGGAGATTATGGAGAAGCAGGTAGTGCCTTTTCCTGCCAAGAAAACGGAAATGGAGGTCTGGGGTGCGCTCGGACAAATAGGAATGCAGGCTCTGCAGTGCGTGAAGGATGTCAACGCTCAAGTGGATTTCTACGCTCAAAACTCGCAGGAGACGGACGATACTATGATGATCAGCTATGCAGCAGCTGCGTCAGGCTTTCAGGGGTCCGAGAATCAAACTACTTCAAGTATTCGCATTCGAAAGGTGATGCGGAAATATGTGGAAGATGATCGCACTGTGTTTGTTAGCCGAATGGAAACGCTGCCTGAGCATGCGAGGATCAAGCTGTGCTGCTGGATCCGAGTTGTAGTGGAGCAAGCTGATGTACTGGAAGGTCATGGCGCAGAGATAACGCTCATCAAGAGCCACTATAGCATCTCTCGGCACGCTCCACCGAATGAAAACTATCAAACGCACTCCAATGTGGATATGGCGATTACTGTGTGGGACGAAACTATCTCCCGCGTCTCGGGAGAAATTGAGACTCTTTTGATGAATGTAGCTTTAAACTCGGACAGAACTGGAGAGTAAGATTAGGTTGTGGAGAAATACGCCAGGGTTTGACCGATGATTTGTGCATCACTAAGCGTAAGGTAGGAGCATCTGAAAGCTCAATGAGAAAGTGGGTTGTGCATTTATCTAGGTACAAGTTCATCCGAAAGTTAAGCAATTACATGGCGCTACTGACAGCCCCGTCAAACAAAATGTTCTCTATCGTCTGGCTGAAAAGTGAGAGCTTTCTGTCCCATCCATTGACAGCAAGATCAGTGAACAGCGGCTCGCGGAACTTCACTGCCTCCTCTTTGCCGTCATCGCATCGAGTGACCCACATGTAGGACTCAATGACGGAAATCTCTTGGCCAGAAGCAAGCGGCTCGCCTCGTCGGACAACAACCACGAGGGATTCTTGGAACAGCAGTCCAAGGAAGCCAACGCTTCGGCTCGTTGGGTCAATTAACGCCCGGCCGACAAACACCGAGCGGTCTGGTTCGACGTATTTGCGCGCAACTCGACGTTCTTGCACGTATGTGGAGTGACCAGCCGCGTTGCAGGTGTAGCTCATGTAGCTCGTCATCGCAGTTTCAGTCGGTTTAGTGTCCTGCGCACATAACTAATGGATGGCCTATGGTTAGAACAGTAGCATTGTGATGAGAGAAACTGGCTTTGAAGCTCACCTTAGTTTGCACATGGTCTCCAGCCCGAGTTTTCTTGGCCTGAAACGCTTTCCAAACGGCATTGGTGGTGCTCCGCAAACCGAAAGGTACTTGGTTCTTGTCCATAAACTCCAAGAACAAGCCGTCGACTGTGTTCGAGTGATGTTTCTTCATTGAGCCTGGGCACGGAACTTGTGTCATGCCTTTCTTGGCTAAGAGAGCGTCGACTCCCATGTAGACGTAGTCTGTCCCTCCTAGCAGTTCGTCCAATATGCGATGGCTGTTCACAGTGGCCTTGTCCTCCACGATGCGGCCACGGTTCATAATAGGCACCAACTCCAGCATCTGTAGACGCAGCAACAGTTAGTAAGTACAATGCCTACACAAAACGCAAAAAAAACTCGACAAACTCGACAAACCTCATCGCTGTATCGTCGCTTGAGCATGCGCTTCAAATTGGCGGCGTACTTGGCTTGAGCCACCACTTCATCCCGCAGTTTCGCGTTCATGGCCTCTGCGTGCCGTCGGAGAGCGAGCTGTCGAGATGCCACTCCCTTCCACAACGTCAAGTCCGTCACGTTCGTCTCTCCCTTCGCTCGAGCAGCATCCGCCACTTGTGCAGACGCCTGCAAAGACTCGAGTTTCTTTGACAAGCTGGTCACCACCTTGCTCAGATCTGCGATCTCGTCTTCCGTGACGGTCCTCGTCGACGACGTTTGTTTGGTTGAGGAGACACCTCCGGCCACGGGGCGTCGGTGGCAAGACTGGCCACGTCCACGTGACTTGAGGTCGGCGAGCCCTTGCCAGCATTTTTGTCGCCACGCAGCGACCCGTGTGAGAACTTGTCCAACATGAGAGTGTTGAGGGAGACGTCGGCCTCAAGTCTCTCTCCTAAGGCCAGGAGCTGCTCCCTCTCTTCGTTGATTACGTCCAGCAGTGCAGTCTCATTTTGCAGCCCGACCTGCGGTAGGTCGAAGTTGGCGATGAAGTCGAGCGTGGCCTGCAGCGACTCCATCTCACCTCCAATCGCGCACGCCATCATGTCAAGTCTTCACTGGTGGGCGTTATCGAATATTAAAAGTGCTTATGCCATGGTAGTCTACTCGACTCGAGTCACTCGACTCGACTCGACTCAGGGGAGAGCAGATCCCATTATCTGATCACGCACAGTGCACTTATCTTGAGCGAGGGCTGCTGGAGTTCCGCCTCTCCCGACTTTGGCCAATCTCGTAACAGGGAGTCGTGCTTTGGGCACCATGTGCTGCGCGTAAGTCAGCGGCTGGGTCCCAGGCTGGAACTCCCAGCCAAGTTTCCCAGCCAGGTTTCCCAGCCTGGGAAACTTTTCAAGCAGCTTGTCTGGTACTGTATTGGGCGTAAGCATTCACGCAACCCGACGATCAGTCGAGCGGTTGTTCAATCGCTCGGGAGAACAAGCAACGGCTTCGCGAACATTGGTGAACATTTTGCATGTCCACCCCACGTAGTCTCAGCCACTTCGATATGTCGTACAGTACATGTACTAACGAACTCGAATCGCTTCCTCAAACAAGAGGTTCTCGATGTCTTGTTTGTTGGAGGCGAGCGCTTGTTCCCAGCCTTCGATCGCGATGTCCACGTAGACTTTTCCTCGAAATTTGCGAGCCATTTCTGTGCCTTCATCTTGTCGCGTGGCGCAGAGATAACTCTCAATGATGGTGGTCTCCTGGCCGGAGGACAAGGGCTCGCCTCGGCTTACGACGACAGTCATGGTCTCGTGAAACTTGAGGCCGACACTTTCGCCCTGGTTGGTTGGCTCCATGATCGACCTGCAGATGAACACTGCGCGCTCGTCGGTGACGTACTTCCTAGCCACCTCTCGCACCTGAAGCAGCGACGTCAAGTTGCCAGCGACGCATGTGAAGGACACGAAGTTGGTGACCGTGTTCCCAGTTTGTTGCGACTCGCAGTCGATTCTCCCCTGCCGCACGAGTACAATCAACGTCAGAATATCTCCATGTGGCGACGTCTGATCAGTCCTCCATGGCCGACTTACATGCTTGTACGGTCCATCCTGGCGGTGGCGTTGAGCCAGCAACTTCCACACAGCCCTACCCGTCTTCTCCAGGTCGAATGGGACCTGGTTCTTGTCCAATAAGACGACGATCGCACCGTTCACCGCATTGCGCTGTACTTGGCGCTTCCGGCCTGGACACGGCACTTGCGGCATGCCCTGATCAGCGAAGAGCTTATCCAGCCCCACATACAGTTCGTCTGTCCCCTGCAGCAGTTTGGCAAAGACTTCTTCGTTGTCTTTTGGTGGTGTGCCACGCCGGTAAATCTGCTTTCGGCGCTTCAATCCAATTAGCTCGAGCGTCTGTGAATACGTCACGTTAGTCCTCGGCTCATAAAGACAGCAACAGCAAACATGGTCTCACCTCTGAATCGTTGCGACGACTGAGCATCCTCTTGAGGTTCTTGGTCTGCCGCACACGATTCTCCATTATCGTCCGCAGTTGGGCATTCGCCTCCTCGGCCTGTTGCCGCAACACAAGCTGCCGCGCAGCAATCTGCTGCCACAACGACTCCGGTTGTGACACAATCGATCTCACGTACATGTCCGGCGAGTTGGGCGCCGAGTAAGTCTGCAGTTCATCGAGCTGCTGCGACAGTTCCGCCACGGTGTCCCGTAGCTCGCTGATCTCCTCTTTCTTCGACACTCGGCGACGTCGCGGGCCCGAGGTGGGTGACAGCGTTGCAGCACTAGCAGTAGCAGTTTTGTCACCTCTGGAAGGGAATGGCGTAGTCATTGTCGGACGCACGGACAGGCTGAGTACGTCTTGCAGCTCTGAGTCCGTTGCATTGAACAGCTCCTTCTCGACGTTGAAGTCTTCGAGGAACTCTTCGGCTGCGTGGAGTCCTGCGTCGAATGCGGCTGTTGCCACGGCCACCTCGTCGTTGGGGACCTCGAGCGAGTGCGAGTAGGTAAACGCGTGCCGCTGCTCCGGCACCTCGAGCGAGTGCGCCTTGTTGAGCTTGTGCGAGTGCTCGAAGGCGAGCGTGAGGTCGACAGCGTCGGTCGGTGCAGCCGAGGACAATTCGTACTGCGAGATGAAGTTGAGCGCTGCCTCGAGAGTCTCCACTTCGTTTTGCGGCATTTTCTGTGGTGGTACTGAAGCAACGAGCGACTCGAAGCGAATTGAGAAGTGGCAATCAAAGGCGGGATTGCTGGCGGGTGACAAGGCGGTTGGTCAGAGCTGGCGATTACGCAGGTGAAAATGTTAGCTTCCCGACACAATCACAGTCCAGTCCACAGTAACCTGTGCTAACATTATTATTTTGACAGTATAGTATTAATGTGTTTTCGAAATGTTGCAGAGGAAGTCGCTGTATACTGTATGAGAGGAAGTCGCTGTATACTGTGTGTTAGTAACATCGATTAATAATATTATATATATATATATTATTATACGCGTTCCTGTTATTTGCTATACCTTTTTATTTCGATCTGTAGAGGCACTGTGTATATGTTATATATATATTGATCTGTAGAGGCACTGTGTATATATTATATATATATATTATATACACAGTGCCTCTACAGATCGAAATAAAAAGGTATAGCAAATAACAGGAACGCGTATTACAGGTTGAGGGGCTCTCGTCATCTCACCATGTGGGGTGCTTACGGTTTGGGTTGATTATCTGCACCTGTGCCTCCACGCGCTACATACAATTGTGGTAACCAAGCTCTGACTCAGATATAAAACGCGATATTTTGTTGTCAGTCTGTGCATGTACCTAGTGAGGAACCGTCTTCACCTCATTTTGTCTAAAAGTAAGCGTGTTTGATGCTACAGTACACAGTACATGTACATGTACTACGATGCTACAGTATACAGTACTACAGTAGTCTGCTGCTCGTCAAAGCGGAGCTTGACTTATCGCACGAGTCGTCGATCGCTAAGTTTTCGACATGGTGCGCTATCCGAGAAACGGTTTCGTCCCACGCAGCGATGTCAATGGCCAGGTTGGGTGAAGTGCGAATACTTCTGACGCCTGAGAGCCCTTCATCGTACCGTGTGGCGCTGAAGTGGCTCTCAATCCGAGTCGCATGCTTCCCCATCGCTGATTGAGCGGCTTCATCTTTGAGGACAATGCGCAGCGTCGCTCGAGTGTGGAACCCTGAGGGTTTGCCAGCTTCAAAGAGCACGGGCTCCATTAACATCTTGCAGACGAAAACTACGCGGTCCTTTTCCACGTATCTCTGAACCACCTTGCGAAAGTGAGCCCCTCTGACGTCTCCTACGTTGGACGCCTCAGCGAAGACGCTGGTCTTGATAGTATTACTCGACTCCTCGATGTGATGAGAGTGGAATTGGACACGGTCGGCTAAGTCTCCAACGCTGATCGTTTCTTGGAACCCGATCTGGCGCGTTGTCTTATACATCGCCTTCTCCGTTGTCCGGATATCGAAAGGCACCAAGCGCCGTTCCATTATCTCGAGGAATAATCCGTCCGTCACGTGGCGTCTCGCTTCACGGTGCCGACCAGGACACGGTAGATCGTACAAACCCTTCTCAGCAAACAGAGCTTCGGTACCGACATAAAGCTCGTCGATGTCTCGCAACAGGTCTTCGAAGACCTGAGCGTTGTCTTCTGGGATACAGTCGTCCAGCATCTTGTGGCGCTTCATCCCCAACATGTCCTCCATCAGCTGCACCAACAAGACGACCACGACATGTTAGAATCAATTTATGAGACTTCCGCATCCCCGTAAAGCACTTACATCGATCTTCGTTCGACGCTTCAGCACACGTTTCAAGTTTCTCGCTTCGTGCATTTGAATCTGCAGCATATTACGCAGCTTTGCGTTTTCTTCCTCGGACTGAAGCCGACGCCTGAGCTGCCTAGCTGCGATTGCCTCCCACATCGATGCTCGTCGTGGAATGACTTGCCCATTAACGTCCTGAACCACACTAGATAGCGAACCTGACTGCCATTTCAGCATCAACTTCTGCAGTTCCGCGACGAGGCCTCGAATTGTCTCGCGTAGGGTTTCAATGTGCTGCTTCTGAGAAATCCTAGATCGCTTTGGCTTTCTGTTGTCGGTGTCCCCTTTGGACGATGATGTGGGGCTTGTAACTCGCGTGGAAGAGGGAGAGTCGAGCACAGTCGTTTCTACCACCTCAGCTTGTGATGCACCGGACTGCCCACTCGTTTGCAGTTCGAAGAGCTCATCGAAGAAACAGTCCTCTTCAACGGATAAAGCCGAAAACTCGGCAGGACCTGGTGACAGCCAGCGTTGCGCCAATTTACATTGAAAAATTGATTGGGATATGCTGTCGCGCCATAATACTAATTGTTCAATGCTGACATTTAATTGTAAATAGTATATATCATATAATTTGTATAGAGACTAGTGCGGCGATTTGATTGGCTACTACAGATAGGTTTTGGTATACATTTGACAAGTCGTTGTCGTATTCAATACAATAATATAGTTGATGACAATTAATTTTTAAATTGTAATTGTTCCTACCAATTTTCTCAATGATTTTATTGCAATTAAAATTGACACAACGCTGGTGACAGCACTTCTTGAGCGCTGTCTGGAGTGCGCTCTTCATTCTCCAGAGCTGTTAAATCAGTCGGCAGATCGATTTGCGAGAGGAACGAAAATACTTCGTCCAATGTCTCGCTTTCGTGTAGCATGGTCGGTTGGCTCGAATCGCTGGGCTATGGGGCTTTGACGATGACTGGAGATGTGAGGCATCATGATGGTAGGGTTCTCATGTTTTTGAAAGCCTTGGGTCGAGTTGGGTGGTATAAGGGTTAATTATAAGATGGTATTTTCAGAAATAGCTACATATACTACCATTTGTATGTATTCTAGTTCAAAGGTTTATGTTGATTAGAGAGATTTGGGTCTTAAATGCTTCTTACTTAACCCTTTTAAAGTTTGTATGCTGATTCTGAGGACTCGTGGGTGGGCTAAAGCGGCACTGAACCCAAGTTACGGGTGCTTCTTATAATACCTAATCCATCCCGCAAGTCGTTGGGACATTGATCGAGAATCCAGCGTGGCAGCCCCGCGCGTTCCAGCGCTTTGGTAAATCCTTCTTTTATCTCCATGTACAGTACGGAAGATGTTTACCCTCGGGTCCTTTTAACTCTTGCTATCGACCCAGCTTATGTACATTGAACTGTATTGTAGTACAGTTGCAATAACCTCAACACGACAGGCTTATACTGTACTGAAGGTTTGTCACCAACACGACGCATTTTAGAAATGCCGTCGAGGAAGCGCTTTGAGGCGGGGCACCAAGTGAGACCTTCTTCGACTGAATAAAAAACCCTTCGTCACATTGACATAGGCGTCGATTCATGTGCCTGTAGTCTGTGCTGTGTGCATGTAGACTCTGCAGGCTGTAGATTACGCCACGCGTCCCCGTGTCAACACGTTGATGGCAAGAAAATCCATCGCTGAACGCTCACTCAGGTCACGCGTTGCTTTCGTTACCTGCACATGCAGTGAATTGAGTCGAGCTTTTAGTAAACCTGCATCGCGATCTGGATTTGGCCGATTGCGCCTGCGCTCAAGCACATCAACACCTCACGTTCTGTTGGTCGCCGGTGGATTTTCCTCTCGGTCGCCCGCCCCCTCGTGTCATGGCACTTCGTGTCTAGGTCACCCACCATACATGTACCAAGTGCATGCAAGGCCAGGAGCGACGCTCAAGCCCGAGTCTTGGGGTCCTTTGATAAGAACTCGGAACAACAGCTGATCGAAAGGCAGTGCACGGTACGGGATGCCAGCACATAGAGGAAGCTCTTGGGAGGCTTTTCCACATGGCTGGGACAGCATTCATGGTCGTCTCACAATTCAAAGTACTGGCTGAGGCAGACGATCGAAAACTATGAGCGGGTTGACCCCCACCGCTTACGGGAACGAGCCCTCGGGGCTGCAGGACGTCTTGGCCTTCATCGCCGACTTCGAGATGGAAGACGCCGCCTCCAGCGTCAATCATGACAGCGACGACTGGATGGAGGACAATGCGTCGACGTCCGACAACCAGCAGCAGGGCAAAGTCCACGACATGGACTTGCCAGAGTTCGTCGCTGATGGTGGTCGACGACGGCCTTCGCCCACCAATAGTGAGATTGGTCCACACCAAGCTTTGCTGCTGTCCACCAACGCACCGAGTAACTCGATGAAGAGCAAATGTGACGCTGACGAGGGGACTTCTAAGACACCTCGTCGCCATCGAGTTAGTCGCAAGGAAGAGCTCGAGTACTTGCGCCAGAAAGTCATCGACATGGAAGTCAAACTGAAGCAGCTGAAGAGCAACGCAGAGGGGGGCGGTGGGTCTCCCTCGCCTTCGCAACCAGCAACACCCGCGGATGAAAAGGCTGCGATGCAACTCGAGCAGTCGATTGCTCTCTGGAAGAAGATAGCGGAGAGACAAAAGGGACAACGAGAACTGGTCGAGTCCGAGAACGCGAAACTACGCGAGAAGCTCAAGACGCAGATGCGCATGGCCAAAAGTCTGCACCGGATACTGCGCAAGCGTGAACGAACTGCTGAGCAGGTACATAATGAGAATGGCCGTGGGGTTGGTAGCTGTAGAGTCTCACCAATTTGTCGTTCCCTTCTACCACAGATCATGTCCGAGGAGCCCAAACGACTCAAGCCACTTCTGCAGGGTGCATACTCACCCTCAGGGGGTGAATTTGATGAGTTAGTGCAGCGTCTGGAGGGGCTTTACATTATGACGAACGAGTGCATGGCGAGTTGTCCAGTAGCGTCGGGTGCGCAGCCGCAACTCCGTGAACAGGATGTCAAGTACAACGACTTCACCGGAATGTTTCTCGAGTTTCAGCAGAGCAAACTCGTGCCATTCGACATCGGGGCAGTTAGCCGAGCTACTTGGCGTCATATGAGTGAACCTGGCATCAAGTTCAACGCATACTTCGAGGAGGTACGCTGCTAAACAAAACTTCGACGTGGTTCTGAAATTTTGATCTGACGACGTTGTGTAGCAGTTTACTGAGGTTAGCGACACCATGGTGCTACGGAAGTTTGGCGTCGAGGTCAAGCAGGGCGATCGTCTAGCCCGAATGACCGGAAAGCAGGCCATTCGACGGTACATCGAAAGTGACCGCATCGTGACCGTGCGCAACACCAACATCGACAAAGTTGAATTAACTGATGCCGCTACAGGAGGACTCGCATTTCGCGACGTCGGCTGGGTTGTGCTGAAGGACGTGACGGGGCTGGTCTCGGCCTCGGGACCCATGACGCTGGTTCAGTCCTACGCGACTATGACTCCGGACATCGATCTCGACGCTCAGTGGGAGGTCGGAGCACTGACAGACTTTGTGCTGCAGTCTCGAGGGGAAATGGAAGTTGGCAACGAAAGCGTCGTAGAGAACTTACTTCTTGAAGAAGCAACCAAGCGCACTTGAATACAGAATGTTATCTGAGTCAATCGTTTTCCTCCTTTGCAGCGACCGTATCCTGCGCGATACATCTCGTAACAAAATGCAATGTGCGGATCCATTGACAAATGGAATCCATACAGTACATGTGGTGGTGGCAGACGATTCTATTTAACCTTTACGACGGTTTTTCGATCTCTGGTGGTTCACGGTCTTCTACAATGACTCAATCCTTCTCCTCCTCGCTTTCTCATTCTGCTGGCTCGATACATCGGGCTTCACGGGGGATACACCCCGAAGAAATGGTACAGTACATGTACAGTCACGACAGTGAATGAACTGCATGTATCCGTATCAACAAGTCGATAACCCCGCCGTGACTGGGATAGTCAAACACCACATGTGATACCACATGTGATAAGTTAGGCTTATACTGTTTCTCGCAGCTTTTGCTTTTGTTTGCCTCGAATCTGGTCGCACCAAAAATTGACCATTCAACTCAGGCACCACAACGCATTTGACTTTTTGTGGACTGCAGACATGGCGCTAGACCTGCAACACGAACCTGTCGAACTTGACGAGCTGCTGGCGTTTGTTGGTGGCGTCGGTCTTGGAGAGGGAGTCAACGCCATGAAACCCCAAGCTTCCAGCCCAAACGAGCCACTAGAGATGTCGGATGAAGCGTGGTTCAACGACCTCGAGCAATTATTCAACGAAGAGCCGAGTTCACCACTCAAGCGCGTTAAACCAAACCGAGTAGTGCACTCCGTCCAGGAGAAGGCCAACGAAGGCGTGAAGACATTGCCGCTCGCAGTTTTAAAGCCTGCGAAAAAAGAGTCTGGTCGCCCGCGCGTGAGTCGCAAGGAAGAACTCGATTACTTGCGCGTCAAGGTTAAGGAGATGGAGGTCAAACTGCGGGGTCTCAAGGAAACATCCAAAGGCGATCAATCGCTGTCTGTACAGGCATCTACCTCGCGTGAAATCTCGCAAGACTCCCACGCTGAGCACTCCATTGCTCTCTGGAAATCGTTGGCTGGGCGACAGAGAAGTCAACGCGAGTTAGTAGAAGTCGAGAACGCCAGACTGCGTGAAAAACTGAAATCTCAGGTTCGGATGGCGAAAAGTCTCAAGCGGATCCTCTGCAAACGCACTCGAGACGAAGAGCAGGTAAGCAAAGCCAATATTTGTTGCTTGCATAGGCATTTCTCATGTTCTCGGATGTGATGTCCGCAGGGATTGACGATCCCTAAGCGATCAAGGCTAGGCGTTAATAGCGCTGCAGGTTTATTCGACGACATGCTGCAATGCCTTGACGATCTCTACGAAGAAACAGACATGCGTATTGCCCGAAGCCCCACGGCGTCGATGGCGAACCCAGTCATTCGCAAGAGGGACGTCAAATACAGCGACATTGCTGGAATGTTTCTCGAGTTCCAAGACAGCAAATTCTGGCCATTCGATATGCACACGGTCAGTCGAGCTCAGTGGCGCTTTTTGACGGAGCCCGGCCACAAATTCAACAAGTACATCGATGAGGTGCGATTCTGGCCTACTGAACTACTGCTTCGCAGTGAAAAGCTAACTTTCACTTGCTATTTATCGTCGCTCGTATAGCAAGTGGAGATGCGGGATGACACCATGCTTCGCAAATTTGGCGTCGAGATCAAGCATGGCAACAGTGCTGTGACCCTGTTCGGAAGGCAAGTTACCCGTCGATACGTGGAAAGCGACCGTATTCTTCTCGTCCGCCACTCGATCCTCGATAACATTCACATGGATGGCGCACCAACTGGAGGTCTCACATTTCGCGAGTCTGGTTGGATTGTGGTGACAAATGCCACCGACGTTCCTGGCACCGGATCCGCGGCACTGGTGCATTCGTACTCGACCATGACGCCAGATATCGACCTGGATGCTCAGTGGGAAATCGGAGCGTTAACGGATTTTGTGCTTCAGTCGCGCGAAGACGTTGAAGCAGGGAACGACGCGATCATTGAAAACCTGATGATCGAGGAGGCGACGAAGCAAACAGCAACCTGATTATACTTGAAGTACCTCGAAGTATAATAATTGTCTGCGTGAATGCATTCGAGTTTTCAGTAAACAGACTTCACCTTATTCCCTGTTACTCCTTTTCGAAGCAATAAATTAAGCTTATTATCGTGATGAATCAGCTCTCGTCGTCACCTTCTGGTTGGCAGTAACCACAGATGACAGGGATAAGACACCAGCACCACCATACTGGTTGGTACTCGGCACTCGTTCTCTTTTTACGGCTAATCAGTTTACTTTGAAGCTCTTTCTTTGCCAGCATGTCGATAGCGTTTCTCGACGAGGCTTTAAGCTTCCGCGATGCGAAAGCTTGATACGAACGTTGGGAGGCGGGTCTGGCGTAATAACATGAAGGAGAGTACTACAGTACAACCTTATTATACTCCATCTGTCTTCTTCGATGCACGAACCAGGCATCTTCGCTCACTTGCTGTTTCTTGTGCTGCACGGTGAATGCCAATTTTGCTGAAAGTGTGTCATCCGAGCGGTCAATTAGCTACACATTCCAGTGTTCTTCAATTAGCGTTACAACATCGTGGGAGGCCTGGCCATGAGACGGATTCAATCGCACCGAGTAGTGACCATCACGAAGATTGAGATGTCGTTGAACCATCCAGCGCCAGAACTGCGTCGCCGTCGCATGCAGCTCAAATGATGCACGAGTTTTGAGGCAAGAAACTCCATGAACATTCCATACGCACCGTCCGGCTTGACTCGCACGCACGCATTATCTTCATCCGCGCGAAATTATTTTGGCGAAACGCCGCGTCGGTCTGCTTGTATTGGTCGTCCAGCCGCTGCAAGATTCAGTCATAGACGACGTTCTCTGCTTTCTGGATTGAGTTGAGCTTGTGAGCTATGAGTACAGGGAGTGGATACGCAGGATGAAAAGACATATATTACGTGGCGCTGTTGCCAGCTATCAACGAGCCACCTACAACATCTTGGACTTGAGCTCGGCGAAGGCCCTGAGTGGCTCGTCGCCCTCCGGATCCACGACGTTGGTCAGCTTGCCCTTGGCGCGGGCCTCGCGCTCGCGGTGCCAGATGGCCGTGGCGCGCTTGCGCTCCGTGATGAGGCCGAAGAGCGCGCAGATGTCGATGAGCAGCTTGGTCGGGTTGAACTGCAGGAACTCGCCCTCGCCCGTTGAGTAGTCGTACGGGAACTTGTGGTGCCAGTTGTGCCAGCCCTCGCCCAGCGCCAAGACGGACACGAACCAGTTGTCCCGCGGGCAAATGGCGGCGTCGTACTCGGCCGAGCCGTAGAAGTGCGTGGCGCTGTTGACGAGCCACGTCGCGTGCAGGTCCAGCACGTAGCGCAGGAAGCCGCACACGAAGAGCGCGTTGAACCAGGTCTCGCCGGCGAAGTGCATGGTCACCATCATGGGGAACACGAAGCACATGAAGAGGTTGCCCCACGGGTTGAGCTTCTCCTGCAGAACGACGGTCCAGTCGGCCCACAGGTCGTCGTAGTTGAGGCCCTCGCCGGCCTTGATCACCTTGGGGTCCTTCTTGACCAGCAGCCAGCCCATGTGCGCGAAGAAGAAGCCGCGGCCCGAGTTGTGCGGGTCGGCGCTCGTGTCCGAGTACTTGTGGTGCACGCGGTGGTCGCGGCTCCAGTGGAAGATGGTGCCTTGGTTGGCCATGGCGTTGCACAGCATGAGCAGGAAGCGGATGAGTCCACACGCTTTGTAGCTGCGGTGCGCCCACAGGCGGTGTGCGCCCATGGTGATGCCCAGGCCGTTGAGTACGTAGAGTCCGAAGAGCCACCAGTACGTCTGCGTCTTGCACTCGGGCAGGCACGTGGCGCCCACGACGGCGCCGATGTGCACGAGCGTGACGTAGTAGACCATCGGCCAGTTGGCGTTGCGGTAGTTCTCCACCCAGTTCACCATAATTGCTTGCTGCGGATGTTGCTGTCAGTGCTCGAGTGCGTGTTACCACGGAAAATGGACAATGAACTTCCGGGTTTCACTCGCGTCCGTCGGTGCTCCTGGTCGTGCATTGGGGGCGGATGATGCCCGGAGACCAGCCAACCCGAACTTCGGGGGGTACAGTACCGCCAGTCGATGTCACGGCCGTGCTGGCCGGTTGTCATCGCGTCACTCCCGATCTATTTAACGTCCTTGGGCTACCCTAAAAAATATGTTGAAGGGCATCCGTAGGGATCAGGCCGATCCGTCCAATGCTGGTGGTGCATGTCTTTGGCGCACATACTCACCGCAGGTGTTGGTGAAGGCATTACTCGGTTCGGGGACATGACCAAGCAGCGTGACGTCCGGCCGGAAATCGCAATGATGTCAGGGTGCTCGCTGATGGCCATCCATGCGCGGAGCGCCGAAATGAATCGAGCTGCTTCATCAACGGCATGCGTCTCGGAGCCTCGATTTCAGCAGCGGAGGCCCCCCACTTCAAGCACGACGCAGCATGGGGTCGCGCATATTGAGCGAGGTGAGGCGTAGTGGGCGGACAAGCTGGAAGCGAATCTCCGTGGCACTGCCATGACATCACGGAGCACTCAACTGGGGCAAAATGGTCCCTCGTTTCTATAGCGCCGGGGCATCCTGGCGGTGCAAAGCATCGGATTCAGCGACCGAGTTGAACACGGCACGAAGGCGTGCACTGCACTGCCCATTGTTCCTGCGGTGTGGTCATGATCGCCCGAAACACTTCGGTTCTGCGCATTTGCATAGGCGCCCATGCATGTTTGGCACTCGATCCATCGTCGGGACGCTGCAAACATGCTCGAGTATCAGATGGGGGCTCGACTGGTTCGGCAACATGCGGGTTGGCGCCGTGCACTTGGAGTCTAAGTTGGACACCCCTCTCTCACGTTGTAGAGCTGGACAGAAGCTGCACCCCCGCAGCCGATCCAACTCGACCGAGGCTCGATCGGTGATCGGTTCGATTCGAGCCGATCACCTCAGGCCCCTGCAACCCGTTGACAAGCAATGTAACGGCTGCAACGCCGAGTTGCAGCGGGTCTTCACTGGTGAACGCCATACACCAGCGGTGGACGAATCCGTCGTCGTGGTCCACGACTCGTGGACCTGGTTGGATCCTGTAGATACCGGTACCGGTACTGTAGCTCGGAGCGCCGTGCGTGGCTTTGTCTTGCAGTGAGGAATCAACCGCATTAACCGCCGCATGGACGGGCTGCTCGATCGGTGGCGACGTCGGAGTCAGTCGCACTCTGCTCTCCTGCATTGCCAGCGCCGTCGCGACTCGGCGGACGTCTACAAACTCTCACAGGCGCCGCTTCTGTCACTTTTCACGCAGAAATGCAGAGCAAGAGGCTCCAAAGTCTCTGGAAAGGCGAAATTCCTCGCCATAACGCGCAAAACTACGTGCCCTGTAGCCAGCTAAGGGGAATAATGGCGCATTCGCACGACGCACAGCTCGAACTTCCCACGTCAAGAAGTGCGAACGAGGGATTCGCTGACTTCGAAGCAGTTGAATCTCGGTTTCCGCTCACTCATATCGGACCGTAGCACATCAACCCTACCCCTCTCCATACAAAACTCAAATACGACGGAGTCCTATCCACTTTCACCAGCGTTCCAACCCATTCTCCAGTCTGATATAACCTGTGCAGTCTCTGAGACGCACAGTGCAAATACATCCGCGCAGTATTGAATAGCGGTTCGTGCATCAATCAATCAATCAATCATGTGTGTGACCGACCTACCAGGAGACCCGGACGGCGTCCTGGTGCTCCACGACGTCATGGAGCTGGTGGACGAGGCCTACGAGCCCATCGAAGGCTGCGCGTCCGCCAGCGCGTCGCCCATCGTGTTCGACTCGGACGACGAAGACCTGGACGTGCCCCCATTGAGACCGAGACATCGCTCCCGCCGACGCCCGCAGGACGTGCGTTGCTCCGCGGGTGCCGACAGCGATGACCCCATCCTCAGCGTCATGTCGCTAGCGGCGCCGCCCGTGTTCGGCAGCCCCGCCATGTTGGACTTGAGCGGCGGAGACGAGACGGACGAGGACGCCATGGGTGGCGTCTACCACGGCGCCGTGACCGCCAAGCTCAAGCAGCAGTGGAGACTCAAGTCGACCATCACGGACGTCAGCGTCAGCGTCGCGGTGAAGCCGAAGCCCAAGGCGGTCGAGAGCAAAGGCGCCCCGAAGCGGCGGATGAACCCCAAGGACGAGGTCCAGTACTTGCGTGGACGCGTGCGGCAGCTGGAGCAGACGCTCGAGACGCTGAGGCTACAGGCCCTGGCGGACCGAGAGAAGGCCCTGGAGACGGCCATCGTCTTCAACTTGGTGCCGCAGCCGGAGCTGCCCGCACCGGCCAACAACAAGCCGCCCGGCTCCCCAGCACAGACACAGACACAGACCTCCAAGGACAGAGTGAGCCTTGGAGCAGGCAGCCCTGCTGCGGTGGACGCTGGCGTGGGCCAGCCCGCATCAAGTGACGGGCTCTGGGAGCGCATTGCGACGTTCCAGAAGTCCGAGTACGAGAAGTCCATGAAGCAGAACAAACGCCTGCGAGCCATGGCAGAGCAGCAGCTGCGAGCGCTCAAGCAGCTCGAAGTGGCCTTCCGCAACCCGCGAGCTGTAAGCCAGTGATCGCGCTTGTATTCCGTAGTAACAGTGCTCCCACTGAACCACCGTCGGTCGGTCCCTGCGTTCCCAGTCCTTATCTCTGTTTCTTGTGCTTTGTGTCATGTTCAGGTGAAGCGCGCATTACAGTCCAAGTGTCGACCGGAGACGCTGTTTAACGGCAGTCTCTTCGACAGTGAAGCCGCCATCTTCGATTCTCTTCGGGTGGAGCTGGAGACGCAGTACAAGCAGACCGACAGCGTGTTCCAGTCCATCGGACTTGCCCATTTCGAAGGTGACATGGCTTGCTCAGCGGCGCTGCGCTCAGCACCGAGCAGAAATGGCGTCTTCCTGGAAAATACCGAGTGCAAGGTGTTCCCTTTCAGCCTCAACGCGGTGGACCAAGCTGTGTGGCACTGCCTCGCCGACAGAGATGCCCAGTACCATCCAGGGTTGTACCAGGTGCGCGAAGTTTCGGACAACATCGCGGCAGTGAAGATCACGGACTTGGTGAAGTTAACCGAAGCCGACACGCTCGTGACGGTGTGGCTGACTGTGAAGCGTTTCTACGAATGGTCCGATGATGGTCGAAAGCGAATCATCTGCGTCTGGAACGCCATGGTGGAGACCGAAGGCTCGCTGGATATCCGGCTGCAGGAGAGAGGTTGGAATGTACTTCGCCCGCTGACTTACACTGCGTCCTGCATCGACTCGAGCCGTGCCATGAGCTTCACGCAGACTTGCATGCGCATTTCGCCGCTTGGTCGCGCCGAGTTTGACCCCAGTGACGTTGCTATTGGAACGCTTGCAAATGTGCTGGTCGGTTGCTACCACCGCACTGTGATCGTCATGCACCACGTGCTGGAGAAGTTGCTGCTTGTCGAGGATACTCGGTCGCTGCTGGGCTGAAACGCAAATGTCTTGGGATACGCCGCCAGGATCATCACGAATCGGATCAAAAGTGAACGATCGAGCCTTGCGTTTGCACTCCATTTGCGAGCATCAAACGCGAGATGGTGAAGATGGTGGGAAAACGGTTTGTTGTATACATTTATGTACAGTAAAGTTTGTATTTTTTGTGAGTGTTTCTCTGTTGTTTCCAGAAGTTTGCAAGCTCTCCGACGTCTGACTCAGACTCTGAGCTGGCTCGCCATGACAACCCCTCTACCACTCCGTTCCGCTATTATAGCACGCTAGTGGTATTATGTAACCGGGTTTTACGACTTTTCCGGTGTTTTTTACGTTATTGGGCTCAAAAGAAGCATAAAGATCGTGCGGTTCTTTTGATGTGGCGATTGCCACGGTCTTTGTATGCCAGTAAAGTGAAAAATGACAATAAGTTAGTAAAAAGGCCTCGGTCAAAGCCGTTTTTACAATCTGAATGGATTGTTAGTGGCCATTTTTTGTTATACCATACTGAACTCAAGTTGTTTTTTGCGTGCTATTTTTCCGGAACAACCAAAAGAGTGGTACCGTGCTATAATAGCGGAACGGAGTGGTACTTGCCAGTGACGGCCCTGCTCAACCACAATGTGGTTACCACATCATACCTTCGTCGATACCTTGTCCAGACACGGCCACTGTTTTCGAAATGTGTGAAGGGTTTCTGGTCACGCGATGCAATGAAAGCTTCTCGCGAAGCTCCTCGACGTTCATGCAGTCCGGCTGGTCCTGTTTGTTGGCCAGGACCAGCAGCTTGCAATCGCGCAGCGCGTCGTCCTCAAAGACACGATGCAGCTCGTGGACTGCTTCGTCAATCCGGTAGCGATCCGCCGAATCGATCACAAAGATCACCGCATCCGCGCCTTCATAGTAGAAACGCCAGAGCGGGCGCAATTTACTCTGGCCACCGATGTCCCAGGCGGTAAACTCGATGTTCTTGTACTTGAAGGTCTCGACGTTGAAGCCGATTGTAGGAATTGTCGTGATGGCCTCGCCCAGCTTCATCTTGTACAGAAGAGTCGTCTTGCCAGCACCGTCGAGGCCTAACAGGAGAATGCGACTTGGCTTCGTCCAGTAATTTGCCATCCGGTCCAGCGCTGCTTCCAGGTATTGAGAGACGAGGTTGCCCATTTCCAGTTTGGTTTGTGGCGGAGCTGCAACTTGGTTTGATGAATTTTAGTTGTGACAACAGTCCAGCCAAGTGCTTGCCTTGGTCCGACCATCATTGCCAACACCGAAATGCACCCATCTGTCATGCTTGTCAAACTTGACCTGGCAGTTGGTGATTGGTTGCAGCCTGCAACTTGCAGGACGCATGCGATAATACGGGACGTTACCCCGATCGATCGAGTCAAGCTGACGTGGCTGCACTGCAGTCCGTAACTGCACGCACTTGCGGCGTTGAAGTTCGTTCAGAGTACGCCTCCAAAACTAATCTGCAGCACCTCGTAGACCCATTTTTCAGCTGGAAGATTCATCGCGAACTTCCACAAGCACCACTACCGAAACTCAACGTTTGTTCACCAGCATCACTATCTGCCACGTCGATCACAAACTTACATGTAGCGGCGCGGTCCCGAAATCGTGCTCCATCAGGATATTCTCGACGGTTTGGAAGAGCCAACTGAGGTTCCGATGGACGGCTGCAAGAAGAAGCTCTGTCACGGCGCCAGTTCGCGGACCTGGAGTGCCAAGCACACCCGCCGACAACGAAGGAGTGAGCCTCATGCACAGCTGAATGATAGTCTCTTCAGGTGGTTCATCGCCATCAATAAGTTCATCCTCTTCAATGGGGACTGGGCGGATCACGACCCACGCACGCTGCATCATCTTGAGTCCATGTAGTAGATCCTTCGGCCCCTCGCTCTCAGACGCCGATTCACAAGTGATCACCACCCGCCCTCTCTCCACAAACTTTTTCATCGCGAAGCGCATCTGCATCCGTGCTTGCGTCGTGTCCACACGCAGTGTCGTCATCGCCTTGGCACGAATGGTGTCCGGCGAGCTGGCCACGCCGTGGTACGTGCCGTCCGCCAGCTTGATGTGCTCCCTCGACAAACACCTCCACACTGCAGAACACGTCTCCTCCATCCCGAAGGGCACGATCTTGGAGTTCGTGGCCTCTAAGCTCAGCGCCTCCGTCTCGCCACCTTGCAAACTTGACACCTCCGAGCCCTCCTCGAGCCTCTGCATGACCTGGTGGCGAGCACAGACCGTGTCCACCTCCGCGTACACCGTGTCCATATCTCGCAGCAGCGTCTCGTACAGTGCGTCCTCCCCGTCCCCACTGCAGTAATGGCTGAACTCGAGTCGCGCCTGGAGCTGCGCCGCCTCGGTGCCCTCGTCCTTCCTCCTCTTGAGCAGCTTCTGCAGACTGCGGGCCAGTTTCAGCTGATCCACGAGCGACCCCCTCAGCTGCAGGTTCTGCATCTCGGCGCGCTGCTTCTCCACCAATTGGCGCTTGGCGATGCGCTGCCAGCGGCCTCGTTGCGCTCTGGTCAGCGGCCTGTTCTCCTTGTTGTCGGTGCTTGCAGCCGTGAGTTCCCGTCGTTTGGCCTCCAGCTCCTGCTCCAGCGCCTGCACCTTGTTGCGGAGGTAGCCGAGCTCCTCCTTCTGGTGGATCCGCGTCGAGTTCTGCATCGGAGGCTTGTGGACGCCCGTTTTAGCGTCTTTCAGGGCTGTTTTGGGCGATCTTGAGGCCATTTCACCGTAGTTTTGAGCCGCGGACGGCGCTAAATGCTGCTTAGCGACTGCTTCATGAGTTGCGGGGTCTTTCGGCGTTGGATTCGACGTGGAACTGCTGCTGCTAATGACTGAAAACTGCCCGAAAATGGGCCTGGGAGACGTCTCGGAAGATGTTTGATAGCTCACGAACGACGGCGAGCCAGAAGACGCATCCACGGGCGACGAACACAGCAGATCTGTCTCGCTCAACTCGTTCAGATCGTCTAGGAAACCCGGAAGCAGGGCCGCGGACAGCGCCACGTCATCCAGCGAGAGGCCGCGCGCGTCATCGCCGCTCGCCATGGGAAGTTCGATACAGTAGCCAAGAATTAGCCAATAATTAGCGTAAAACCGCAGGATTACATGAAATTAATAATGGTCATGATTAGCTAATCACGGCTCGAATTGGCCAAGAATTAGCGTAAATTTTACGCCGTAAACCGCAGGATTACACGAAATTAATGATTGACATGATTAGCCAATCACGGCTCGTTGAAGTGGCGCGTATTCACACGTCACGACCCGTGTGCTCACTCGATCAATTCGTCACACGAGTTGGCGGCACAAGTCAATTGACCTCCTTCTCCACACCCGACACCCCCCACTCCCCACAGTCATGACCAACGTGGCCATCATCTACTACTCCATGTACGGGCACGTGGCCAAGTTGGCGTCGTCGCTCAAGGCCGGCGTGACGTCTGTGCCTGGCGTCAAGGCCAGCGTGTACCAGGTGCAGGAGACGCTCAACGAGGACCTGCTCAAGGCTCTGCACGCGCCTCCGAGGCCCGACCTGCCCATCGCCACGCCGGACGTGCTTAAGAACGCCGACGGCATTCTGCTGGGCTTCCCCACGCGCTTCGGCATGCTGCCGGCGCAGGTCAAGGGGCTCTTCGACGCCTGCGGAGGCCTCTGGGCCAGAGGAGAGCTCATCGGCAAACCCTGCGGCGTCTTCTTCAGCCCCGCGTCGCTCGGCGGCGGCCAGGAGACGACGGCCATGAGCATGACCCCGTTCCTCGCCCACCACGGCATGACCTTCGTGCCGCTCGGCTACCGCTCGCCGCTTGTGGGCACGAACGAGGAGATCCACGGCGGCAGTCCGTGGGGCGCAGGAACGCTGGCCAACGCAGACGGATCGCGTCAGCCGACGGACATCGAGCTGGAGATCGCCAAGATCCAGGGCCAGAGCTTCGCGGAGATCGCCAAGAAGTTGTCGGTGTAGGCAGAGTCGACACTTCTGCGCACAGCTAATTATTTTCGAGACAGCATTTCAAAAGATGCGAGCTAGCAAACAACGAATTCCTTTCACCGTCATAAACTACATGTAGTTAAGCAATTTTGCTCCTCCGCTTAGCTAGTCCACCTCCCCTTCGATCATTTGAGTTTTACTTTGCTGAGGAACGTGATAGACCTACAAGACAATCATGCCCAAGGAGGCCAAGGGTCTACGCCATGTACTACGTGTGGAAGCCCCATGCCGACGCTCAATTCGTTGCCAGACGTGCAAGCCGCCTTTACCGAGTGAAGTAGAAGCCAAACTTCAAATCGACCTTTTCTACTTGTAGAGCGCGGACGAGACCGACCGTTCCGGGGCCCCTGCTACATTTGCCATGATGTCGGCCCAGATGGGGCGATATCCACGGCGGTAGCCTCTCACCAGCAGCGAAATGTTGTCCATTGAAAGTATAAAGTCCAGTACGCGTACAACCGAGGTGACGCTGTGGAAATTACTGCAGTGCGTCTTGCACTAGATGATTTTCCACTTCTTGGTGCAGTGTCTGCATGTTTAGTCCGTATGAGCCGATGACCAGGTTTGTTAGCACTCCAACATGCGCCTTTAGACCACGAGCATTGTCCACTTCGGGCGTCAAACGTACGCACGACTGCACAATTGTGCCACCCCCACTTGCCGGAACTTCACTCGCAACCCGTTCCACCAGAGTCCACCCACACTCACTGAGGTTAATACGTTGCATGCCGAACGGGGCTCCTTCCGTTTGGCCGAACGTTGCCCACACCATGACAACTCGGCTCTCCTGGACCACGCGCTTCCCAAAGATATGCAAACGTACAAGGGCTTCAGCTCGGTGAAGTCGCAGCGTGACGCAAAATTCTGCTCTCACTGTGTCATCGGTGCAATCTAACGCCTGTCAAAACCAAAGATAAGCGAATTGTTAATCCCTCTAACAACGAAGCAGAAGCATGGACATTCGTACCTTGTAGTACCCATTGTCCAGCTCAATGCGTTTGCTGGTCAGCGTCTTCCACACAGCCTTCGCAACGTCTTGAACAGCAAACGGCAGGATTTTAGCGTCCACCAACTCGACGCAGACCCTTCCCGAGCGATCACGCTTGACTTGAGCTTCATTGCGCTCGCGCCTCACAAATCCCAGCCCCACCTCCTTCATCACTGCATCCACCCGTTCGTACAACGTGTCAACCTTCGAGGCCAAAAGGGCGAAAACCTCCGACTCCTGAAGCCCCGCCATCTTTTGCATCCTCATCTTGACGTATTCGCCACTTGCAATCTCCTCTGCAGGTCGTTTACGCAGCAACTTCTCCAGACTCTTGGCCATCTTCAGTTGACCCTCGAGTCGCTCCCGGAGCTTCGCGTTCTCCACCTCCGCTTTCACCCTCTCTCTCCTCTGGTTTGTAGCAACTCGTTCCCACAACACACTCACATCACCCCCTGCGGGACACGCAGCCACTTGGTCTCCCGTTTGAGTTTTGCTCGGCCCCTTGAGACTTTCGAGCTCTTTTTCCAGTTCCGTGACTTGGCCCCTCAAATACTCGAGTTCGTTTTTCTTGCGTTGGTGCCGGAGCTTCCTCGTTGACTTTTGCTGCTTATTGACATCATTTAGCAAAGGGTGTGTACTAGGTGCAGCGTTGCTGGTGTCCTCTTCTGAGCAGCTCGGAGTATGTATCAACTTTGACAGGGTCGAGTCAAGGTCTCCGCTAAGCTCCAACTGCTGCATCAGCGCGCTGTCTTGGTCTAGCGATGCATCTCTTGTGGTATACGCGGGTTCTACAGCACTGTTGACGTCCGAGAAGAAGAGGTCGAAACCTTCCACGTCGTCCAGAAGCTCCAGCGACGCCAGCAAATCGGCAGTCGAAGTCGACTCCATTCCGCCACTTATCCGGAAATATTGAAATATACAGGTGGAATTTATGGTACAGTGTTCACGGTAATTAGTCTGAGTGCGAAAATAGTCTGAGTTCGTAAATAGTCTAAGTCAGACTATTTATTGTGCTAGCTCAATTTTAGAATTCGTAAATAGTCTGACCACTTCAAGTTCAAAATTAGTCTCACCTACCACACTCAACGTCCAGTTATCTGGACGTTGAGTTCGAATACAAACACAAGGCATTGTATTGAAGTGTCCGACTAAAAGTCCGAAGTAGGGATAAATAAGATCGATAGTCGTTTATACTAGAGTCCCCTCAACTTCTAGAGCGAGGAGAGGGCCAAGTCAAGCAAGGCAAACCGTTTTCAGAGGCTTCTGGAACTCGGTACGTGTACGTTGAGATCACCTTGCAGTCGGTGTTCAGCGTTTTCACCTCGATGTTGCTGTTGTGCAGGCGTGTAGCTGCGAACATCTCCAATGCACCTACATACGTACTTCCGTCCACGATTACTGACAAGTATTTTTCGTCAAACAGTCCATCCAGCTCTTCTAAACCGGTCATGAATTCGGTCAGAAGCCTGTTTTAGTCTATGATAGCTCCTGCAAGACTGTGCTGAAGCCAACGGAGTAGGCTGAAGCCGATTTCGTGTGGAATGCATCACAAGGGAGGGAAACAAACAGCTCCTCGCGCTAATCGTCTTCGCCGAAGAGATGCTGGTATTTCTGCCACCATTGATCTTTGTCAAAGCTGGTGTCTGGAATCTTCTTCTTCGTTGAATTTATGGTGCGCAACCAGACAAACACGAAACGCATTCTGGATGACGTCGGTCGTCTGCAGCTCTACCGCATCGTTAAACCACTCCAAGACCATTTTGTAGCCGGGCACTTTGGGATTGTCACACATTGTTTGCAGTCTAGAATCGTCCAGTGCTTTCCCTATGTAGTCGTCGGACTTGTCGTCATAGAAAGCTGACAAGTTTTGATTCACCGCAACGTCCAGCGGCTGAAGCAGGTTGGGCAAATTTGGTGGATCTAACAGCACAAAAGTATCGTAACGATGCAGCCGCTTTTCGTTGAAAAGTGTGACGTGACATCCATAGGAATCAATAATGTACAGAACGGGTTGTCGATAGAACCGAGTCTGCTTTAATGACTGCTTCAGCCCGGTCAAGCAGTAATCTTGTCGTTCGACATCATAGTAGTATTTACGTTCACAAGAACGGATTTCTCGAGTTCACCAAGCTTTGGCTTGTTTTTGAGCTTCGAGAAGAGCAAGTGGGGCTTCAGAATGTTGCCGCCTCCGGTGATAGCTGTAAACAGTTTGTGGCTGCTACCCCCTTTCCGCAATAACACCTCTCTGGCGCCACGGGGTGTAATAGTCGAGTTGAGTTCGTCTCGAAGAATCTCGGTACTTGATCCAAGTTTATTGTGTTACAAGGCTCGATTCTGTGTTCGTCGATCAGACGTTGTGCGTCGTGGGTGAACTTCAGACATACATCATTTGCATCTGCAGGAAGCGTCCGTGTGGTCATGTGGTGGCGCTATACAAGATTGGAGCGGTTTTTGAACTTCGCCAGTCAGCCAGAACAAGCCTTGAAAACCGCAGGTGGAGTGCTTGATGGGTCATTTTCAGCCAGACTGCGACTATATTGAGGACATGAAGCTGGGTGTATTTACATTTCACGCGAAGACTCTTCTTGTTCCTGCTTTCCAAACAAGCATACAGTTGCTCTTCCAAAAGTTGGTGCTGCGGCCTGCGGCCTGCTCCGGGATACTGACACATTATGCGGGTGCAAATCTGGTGATTATTCGATACAACGTCCAATTCGTATTTCATGTACCAATCCCGCACGATGGACGCCGACGGAATCTCGTGCTTCTTTGCGAATGAATGCAATTAGCGCCCAGATACATTCTTCGTGTACTCGCCGACAACAGCTCGTTTCAAGTCGAGGCTGTAGCTGACTTGTTTCTTATCATCTGACATTGCTGAGCGTTGACACTTTTTGTCCATAGGGGAATTGCGGAAAGTGTCACTGCTGGTAGCAGTCACCCAAGCAGAGCTGGTTGGTTGCAACGATTGCTCGACAATGGATGGAGGAAAACGTTGATACTAGAGATGCCAGCAGCAGCGCATGGTAAGGTAGGCGATTTATTTCGACATGCTATCAATTAGAGGATCTATTGAACTGATGGGTCTTTGCACACCTTCGAAGTTAACGCCTAGACGTTTAGTACGGGGTAAGACGGAAGCCTCGGGTGGGTAACGGTGCAAACTACTATTATAGCGGCAGAAAATGGTGATACTTTAACCCAGCGACATAATTGGTGGTCAATTCGAAATCGGATGCCGTTTAGATCACTTACTGGTTTTTCACCTGCCACTCCCAGAGCATCAACTCGCAATTCACAACGACAAACCCAGACCGAGAGACACCAAATCTCTCCTGCGTTTGAAATCTAGTCGTGAAGGTAAACAGTACTTCGTGAAAGAAGTGGGGCCGGTCGAAATAACGGGCAGGACTCGGACCAGTCACTTTGACCCTAGCATAATTGGCTACAAAATAAGAGCAGTACAGGCAGCGAGGTGAGACTATTTCCGTGCTACCTAAATAGTCTTAGTCAATAAATAGTCTGAGTTAGACTATTTATTGTAAGCAGACTCAAATACCAGTCACATAAAATAGTCTCAGTCAGACTAACTACCGTGAATACTGTACCTGTACAATTAGGACAAACCTCTTCAACTTCAGGGTTCTGAAAAATCCGGTTATTTTAGAACAGTGGGGTGGGCTGAAACGTATCGTGGGTGGGTGGGTTTTGGGATATTTATTTACCTAGCCCTGTACACACTTTTTATATCACGAAAACCTGCAATAACTTGTCATATAACCTCTGATTAATATATTACTTTCCTATATATTCAGGTAGTTGCTGAATAATATCGATGAAAACAAATAACCCCCAAACCCACCCCAGCGACTCGTGGGGTGGGAGGGTGGAATAAACAAAAAATCCACCACCCAAAACCCCCCATTCGGAACCCTGTTCAACTTACATGTAACGGTGATCTCGTGTCGCCAAAAATGACCTCTGTGTCATTTATATTTGGACGACAGTACACTGCTTCTGTAGCTTGGCCCAACGGTGATCATGGCCAAGAAGACGACGCCTCTGTCTACAAGTATAAGGAGTGTGAGTGGTGCAAGTCTGACTGTTGATGCTGATGTCAAGAGCACCCAAGTGCTTCCGGTGGGGCCGACGGTCTCGCGCCAAGACAGCGCGAGCAAGCGAAGACTGCGAGACACGCACACTCCGCAACTTTCATTTCTGCAGGCCTTTGGCGCTCTTGGGGTCCCGATGGCGCTCATTCTCGTGCTTTGCATGGCGTGGACAGCATGGCTCATTTTCGTGTCGCTGGCCCCGAGTGAAGCGGCCAACTGGCTCGTGAATACGGCCGACTGCGACCACGGGCAGTTCTGGCTCATTATCGACACGAACCCAGCGTTGACAATGGCAGGTGTCGTTTGCCTGGTGATAGTGAGTTTCAGCTACTTGTTCGTGATACTCAAGATGCTTCTGTGGCGCGAGAAGATACTCACCCCTGCCACTATTCGAGGCCTAGAAAGGAGACTGCTTGACAGCTGGAGTAGAGTACGCTGGGAATCCAGGACGTGGTCGGTCACTGTTGGTCCTACTTACCGGCGGATACATAGCGTATGGAGGGACCTCACGTCGTTCAATGGCAGAAATCGCAAACTATGGGTACGTAGCGTATTGGGTTTTGTTAGACACTATTCCGAAGAACTTATTGGTGATTTTTGTTGTAGAACGCTGTAACCAAAGTTATCGACCTAGTAATGCAGATGATCGTGCTGCTTCAGCTACTTCGAAGAGGGAGCCCTGTGGCGCTCGTGTATGGCTACGCACTTTTCGGGGCGGCAAATTCTCTATCGTGCGCCATAAACATTCTGTCAGACCGGGTTTCAGTCCTCACTGAAGTGCTGATTGATTCGATGTACGTATAGACCCGCTGAATTGTGCTTCAATATCTACTGACAGTCTTTATGCAGATTCGACCTCTCTGCAGCCGTTCTGTTTCGCATTACCACACTCGTGTTTTGCTACTACAACTTTGAATTCGACCGTAAGGCATATCTCAAATACATGAAGATACTCGAGCCTGGCAGCTTCGAGCACATCGCGCGTTTATTTGCAGATCAAGCAGAGATCGCGCTCTTCCGTGTCAGCTTTGACTCCCTTCGATTTAGTTCCGTCTTGGACTTGGTGATCCAAATCTCTATGCATCTAGCATTTTGCTACCGAATCAAGCGAATGATGGAGGTAATGATCTGGCGACAGCATCATGCCTGGATATCGGGGCGGACGTTGAGGAAGAGCTCAGGAAGTATCGTTCCTATTGAGACCAATCTACAAGTCCCAAAAGCTGCAGCTGCTGTATTCTTACTCTACAGTGTGGCCGCAGTGGTCGTAACCCAGCAATCCGTGTCGCAATCAATAGCTGTATGCTCAGCCTATCCAGAGTGCGTAGTACATGCCTATCAGTGGACCAACGATGGACCATGTCCGCGCCTCATCTTCATCGACGTCAATAAATCTCCTAAAACGTACGAGGAGTGGAATTACCCTCCCGATGCCTATGCTGCGCTGAAAGCAGTGTCAAGGTTTGGGGTGCTGGAGTCGATTCAAGTGATCAACCGTCACTTGCTCGAGTTTCCAGAGGAGCTTCGCTCGTGTAGCAAGCTCAAATCAATGTGAGTACTGGGTTCCGAATGTAGCTACCTATTGGTACTCACTCATCTATGCTCGAATGTGATAGTCAGCTAATGTACACTAGCGTGGAGATCGTGCCTCAATGGGCTGGAGAATTCAAGCATCTCGAGACCTTGTGCGTATGATTGCTTCCGTTGACAGCATAGTTGTTTGCATTACTTACTTTTGATTTTATTTTCTGCCGTCGTTGCTTGTCGATGTCGGGGGCGTGCCTTGACGGCACCAGATTGTGAAGCTTGTATTTAAGCAAGTCCGCTGCCAGGGAGTGGCGTGGCGGGTTAAGCTCGATCAGGAAAATCTAAAACTAACGACTCGTGGCCCGACGGACTCCTACGTCAGTTTCATCTTGTGCTGCCTCTGCAGAAAAGCTATTTTCGCGCGTAGCTCGAAAACCTCCATTTCTGCCGTCGTTGCTTGTCGATGTCGGGGGCGTGCCTTGACGGCACCAGATTGTGAAGCTTGTATTTAAGCAAGTCCGCTGCCAGGGAGTGGCGTGGCGGGTTAAGCTCGATCAGGAAAATCTAAAACTAACGACTCGTGGCCCGACGGACTCCTACGTCAGTTTCATCTTGTGCTGCCTCTGCAGAAAAGCTATTTTCGCGCGTAGCTCGAAAACCTCCATTTCTGCCGTCGTTGCTTGTCGATGTCGGGGGCGTGCCTTGACGGCACCAGATTGTGAAGCTTGTATTTAAGCAAGTCCGCTGCCAGGGAGTGGCGTGGCGGGTTAAGCTCGATCAGGAAAATCTAAAACTAACGACTCGTGGCCCGACGGACTCCTACGTCAGTTTCATCTTGTGCTGCCTCTGCAGAAAAGCTATTTTCGCGCGTAGCTCGAAAACCTCCATTTCTGCCGTCGTTGCTTGTCGATGTCGAGGGCGTGCCTTGACGGCACCAGATTGTGAAGCTTGTATTTAAGCAAGTCCGCTGCCAGGGAGTGGCGTGGCGGATACCCCAACCTTTTGCAGAATCGCAGGCTTCGCCACCATTTCATGTGCCATTTTCGACGTAAGGCGGCCGCCGATGCGCGTATAGCGCTCAACCGCATCCGACTTCCACCGGCCGAACAGTTTTACCGCCAAACTGTCAAATCCCGCGTTGAAAAGTGCGCTCGCGCCTCCGCTTCGCAGTGAATGTGAACTGTACTGCTTGGGGTCCTGCCCTGCTCGCTCCGCTGCGGTTTTTATCGCGTTTACTACTTGCCGGACTTGAAGAATACGAGTCGCGTCGATTCTACAGAGCAGTGAGGATTCTGCCACTCCGAGGGACTTGTGGTTCTCCGCTAGATACCACGCGGCTCGAACGGGACAGCACCACCGAAACCCAGACCGCTCGAGTCTGCGAGTAGCACCTTCGCCAAATTGGTCTGCCTTACTCCCTCGAAACCGAATGACCACAGCTGCAACCTGTTCCAGCTTATTGACCTCTTTTTCATCTTTTCCAACAAACTTCACGTCTGCTCGTTGGATAGCGTACGGCTGTACTTTGGAGCCAACAGCTAAGTATTCCGACCGTCGCAAAAGAAAGAAGAAGCCCATGCCCGAAGCCCCCAAATGACTCGGTCCTGGGCTTCCGCGAAATTGAGGAGCTTGTGCAGCTGTCGGAGAATGGCGACTGTAATTTGGGACTTTGGCAGTGTGAGGGGTTCGGAACGGCGCATTCCTGTAATTGCCAGCTGGTGTCCGGGGAGAAGTCCGACGCCGTAGCCGAGGGTCCTGCGATGATACCACGAGACATGGCTGATCTTGGAGAGCACGGTACCGGCAGTGTTTCCGGAGATTGACTTCTTCGATCCATGGGACCAGCAATAGGTAGCGAATAACGCGAGTTGATATGAGTGCTCCTGTGGTTTTTCGGGGAGCCATTGCGAGAAACCGAGCCATTCACACCACTGGCACCACTGCTTCCAGGTACCGCTATACTTCGCAGCTGATGTCGTGGCCAACCATCGGGACTGAAGTTGCTGGAAAAGTTCTTGTAGAGTTTTCTGCATTCCCTCGGAATTGGAGTCTGTGACCACAACAATGAGAAATTAGTCCACCGCGTAAGATACGGCTCGGTCCAGGCTCGCGATGCCGCATCGGCCATGATATTCGTAGATCCTGGTAGGTGGTCAGCGGAAACGCGTAAATTGAAGTAGGCTTCGGCCAGGCCGATGGCCCTGTTGATTTCTTGACTGAGGACGTTCGATGAATTAAGTTTGTTGCTCCAGCTCACAGCAGACACGTTATCGCTCCAGCATTTAACATGCACTAGCTTGCCGTTTGCTTGCTGATTCCACTTCGATCCCCACGACCACAATGCCAGCGCAATGCACAAATGCTCTCTGACATTGATCGTGAAATCATCGTTCCCGACGACGACTTGATCAATCCGCTGCAGTTCCTGCTCGTCAAACTTGGCTTGGATGAAGCTGTTGGACGACGGATCGAGTATGGCCAGGCCAATATTTGAGGCGTCCATGAAAAGTTCGGCATGTGGCGCTGGTAGCTCTCCAAACATCGCTAATGGGAGCTCTGCAAGACATCCATGACTCAAAATTTGATCAAACCATACCAAATCTTTTGTTGAACCTTTGGACAAGAGAGCGCTGCCAAAGTGAGGGGTAGCATTGCATTGAGTCCGCAGCCGTTGATAAAACGGCTTTGCTGTGCGAAGGCACACAGCCACATGCCGAAGGGACCCGAGCATCTTATACAGTTCTGTCTTGGAGGCCTTGCCCTTCTTTTGCATGTTCATCACTCGAGTTCGTGCTTTGCTGATCTTCTCGCTGGGAATTGACACAGTGCGCCGCACTGTATTCTATCTGAGACCCAGTGCCACCAGTTCAGATGCCCAGGGAGAGAATTTAGCCTCATTGATGGAGCGAGGACCGAGGATAGCCAGCATGGCATGCCTCAATGTTGCTTCAGCCAGCTGTAGTCTGTCATCAACGTCAGGTTCGACCAAAATGTGGTCGTCAACCCACTCATACGGAAAGAATGGATTCTCGTCGACCGCATCCGAGACTGAAGCAGGTGAGTTTGATCCCAAAAGCCACGAGATCGCTCGGCCGAAGAGGGCGTAGCACGGTGGAGAACCTGACCACCCAAATGGAGCAGCCATATCAATTATAACAATCTCCAGCTCCTTCACATAAGCTGCCATGCGAAACACTTGATCGGCACGGGTTCGCAAATGTCGGAAAGCGCCTTTAACGTCCCCCTTGAGAATGCGGATTCGACCAGCATGACCGTTGTTCGCCAGATATTCGATTCTTCTCGCAATGATTGTCACGGACTCGTAGCGCACTTTGGGGACGGATTCAGCAATAAACGCATCATTCACGGACTCATGCCTCGGATATGACAAGTCGTGAATCGTGCGAACTTCTTCCGATGGATCCGTATCCTTCTTTTCCACTGCTCCCAGTGGACTGCATACCACTTCGGGCCATTGATCCAGAATGTCCGCGTCTACCACCAGATACTGGCCGGAGTCTTGCCCTTCGCGGATGCTCCTTGTAACTGCACGCAGATACCGCCGACACGATCCGTGGTTTTTCGAAGGAGGTCGCCGCGGAGGTGGACCCTGGCGCCATTGGACGTCGATGCCGTGTTCAGCTATTGCGATTAGGAGATCGAGATGATGGTATCCATGTAATACCAGACGAAGTGTGTCGGGGTTCAGGGCCTTGTTGGGCCTGTGGTCACCACTGGATTCGCCTCGAACAAATTGTGTTGCCTCTTCGACACTCAAATTCTGCGCACGGATAAGTTGAGAGAGAGTCGAACAAGCGAGTTTGTCGATACTGTATGGGTCCGTCGATTTTGCTCGCTTGAACCCTTTGCTACGGTGTAAGGTCGACACCTTACACTCTTGCCGTAGTAGCTCCGCTTCCAACGCGAGCTGAATTTTCTGCGCTGATGACTTCGACAGCGTGACTTCTCTGGGTCGCTGGGTGCCACCACACCCGCGATTGTTCGATTGCCGTTTTCCTTCGTGGAACTCACGTCTTGGCTGATGACTACCGGGACCTCCCAAGCGGACCGTTGCTTTTAGCACTCGATGACTAGCGCTGTCGGCAAGTGCTTGGGTCCGGAGCACCCTGTCAGCTACACTCATTGCTTTTGTTCCAGGACCCCCCAAATGAACCGTTGCTGTCAGCACTGGTTTCGCAGTGCCGCCGGCAAGTACTTGGGACTGGAATGTTTCGTTCCTTTTGAGCTTTCTTTCAGAGACTGATGCTCGACACGATATCGGATCACACCTGTCGATCGTACCCTTAGTGACTCCGTAAACTCTGTTTCGCATTGACGGCCATTTTTCGAGATCCCCGCCGCCCGGTACTCGAGATCTTGTCTTCAGGCGATCTCGCTGCTGCACTATCCCGGTATTACAAGGCAGACGCGCAGTCAATCTGCCCTTGAGGAGTCAAAGCTGCTTGTGCTCATTCTTCAGCCCCTGGAATCGTCTGTTGATCTCGTTCTTGACGAGCTGGTGCAATTTTTTCGGAACAAACTGTCCGCGCCCGCTAGGACACCCACCGTCACCTTCGGCTTCACAGCCGAGGTTCGAAAGATATCGCATACACAGACTGAGAGACTGACCGGACGCGGGGTCGACTTGCACAGGTAGCTGCTGTAGGACACCAAGAGGTATTTTCCCAAGTCTGCGCTTGCCTTCACGCTTAATGATCGTCTCTTGATTACCTCCTGCACGATCACGTGTGTAAGGTGCTGCGGCCGCTGCGTGTACCGTGTTGGTGGCCTGACGATGTAGTTTGACGAACATCAGGTCTCTCAGCATGCGGTCATCGGAGGAGCACCGCTGTTTGACCTGTGTGAGGTCCTCGTTTGCCTCTGCGGCGCTGCGAAAATCCTCTAGGACGTCATTTACCCAATATACCAGTGCTGAGAGGTCCTTTGAGGTCCAAGTTACTTGAGCCAAGGTTTCCTCGATGAACTCCACAATACACTCGACCACCTGGACCAGCTCAACACAGCAATACTCCCGGGCATACGTCAGGAAAACTCTGGCTGCATCAGCCACTTCTTCGATACTGGTGGCAGGTGGAGCTGCAGTGAATTCCGCCGAGGCGGACAGGTTGTCAAAATTTGATCCCCCAGCTTCCAACCACGCAATTCGATCTGCTTGTTGGAATCTGGCAAAGTGACGAATTGACAGCCCACTTGAGCCGAACCGCAGATCATATGCACGAGTGCATACTCCCGGTAGCGCCTTGAATTTCACGTGCAGGGACCGAGCCAGACTTTTCACAAAAACGGTAGAGGACTTACCTTTGTGCCTTGCTGATGTCACGCGTTCGTGCACGTACCGCTGGGCTTCACGAGGGGCAAAATCAAATTTTGATGCTGAAGCCACCTTCTTGGCTGGCGCTGGTGTTGACATTGGCTGCGGCGGCTGCGCCGTGACCAATGCAGATTCCCTTGTCGCTAGTGCTCGGTCCTCGGAGCGCTGGCGAGTGGCAAGAAAATGTTGCATGAGGTCTGGATCGTCGCTGAGTTTTTCCATAATGAGCGCGTCATGATCGACGGCAGTTCGAAGTCGCTTTTGACGAGACTCAATTTGTTCCGCCGGGGTTGCCACTGCTTCAAGAGCGCGTTTAGTGCTGTCTTGCTGTCCATGGACGCGACCTTGACCGCCACGTTCCCGTTCCGAGTGGTCTTGGGGAGTTTCATCGTCATCGGTAAATGGATCGAATAGCCCGTCAGCTGCTGCTACCGACCCATCGGTGTTGTCACTATGATGTGGGCGTTGTGGTACCGGTGGACGACAGAAGGATTCTCCAATACTTGAAAGGACAGGACTGGCGCCTCCGTCGACATGATATGCAAAGTCGACTGCATGTTGTAGGACGAAGTTGACTTCGTTGCCAGATTTTGGGTCCAGCCAATGACACTCCTTATCGCCACTAGGATGAATGCTCTCGTCCAGCATTTCTTCGAGCACCACCTCGATATTTTTGGAGCCCATGTTTCCTTCTTTTCCCAGAAGGCGGTTCAGAATAGAACCTTCTAGAGACGCCAAATCGTCCGTACTCCACTCATTGCAGTTGAAGTGCACATGCTCCAGGAGAAGTGCAACCACGGGAGCCACAGCAGAGACAGAGTCTGCCACTACGTGGGATCGGTGCCCTGCAGACGCGATCGTGATCTTGTCACCTTCCACCGCGACGACTTGGCCATAGTGGACTTGATCGGCAATCTTGGCAGACACGGCGCGTCGCAACAGGGACTCTCTCCCCGCCTTGTTCACTTCGTTTGCCGTGACCGTATGCGCCTCGGCCACATTACGTGGCACGCGTCCTTCCCCGCCTTGCAGGCTGCGGAATGAAACCCATTCAGCGTCTAACCGCATTACCTTCGCGTAGAACGGCTGGTCGAAATCTCCGTCGACCACTTCCGGGGTCAGGTGGAGATAGGAGCGAGACGAAAGACGAACCATCTTCCGGAGTGCTGAAGGGGTGGTTACCGCAGGTGTGGCGCGAAGCAGGAGAACTTAAGCTCGATCAGGAAAATCTAAAACTAACGACTCGTGGCCCGACGGACTCCTACGTTAGTTCCATCTTGTTCTGCCTCTGCAGAAAAGTTATTTTCGCGCGTAGCTCGAAAACCTCCATTTCCAATGTAGTCACATCGAAGGGAAACTAGGGAGTTTAAATCTGCGAGAGCTCCCCGAGAAGCTTTTCACGAATATGCCAAACCTAGCAATGCTTCATCTTGGCGTTCACGGGCTTCACAACCTTCCACTATTGACGGGAGTGCCGAATTTGCAAAGTTTAACTATCGCTTGGATGTTCGCGCTTGGAGAAATACCGCCATTTGATCACGTCCCGAATTTACGCAGATTGATCCTTTCAACCGTGCCGTTCTTGCAGTGGATTCCTGATACGTCCCCGCTAAAAGAGCTCATCGAGTTTACGATCACGCCTGGGGTGATCTGCTGTAATGGATTTCGTGGCGTTTGCGACTTAACCGACTTCTTCTGTGCAGGTAATCAGCAGTTCGGGATACCTCCTGCGACGTGCCTCATGAACAGCACTGACCCAAGTTTACCGGCTTCTCCATACTTTGGAAGTGCCGACACTAAGCTGAACTTTGATAAATTTTCTCCGAACGTGTGCAAAAAGTGGTCTCCTGGTGCTGTTTACATTGACAATACCCCCACAATGGAGAAGATCAATATGTGTGGGTGCAAGCTATTTCGCGAGTGCCACCTTCCTGGGAATGTGACGGGTATTTGCTACAGCATGCGCTTTCAAGTCTTGTCGTGCATCAACGATAATACTCGCATTGCATTGAGGCGCTACCAAATCGAGCAGGGTGTGGGTCCGCCATGCGATCCAGTTGAGGAAAGGTGGCTTGGGTGTGATGAATAGTAGGGGGGGCAGCTTTAGTGCAACGAGTGACCCGTGTCGCGACAAGTTGCTCGGGCAGTACAGGGTGTCAAGGGATTTTGCTACAATGCTCGAATGCAAGCTATTATCTTGCTCAGTCAATCCGAACTTGGTGTGCTCTGGAATTCACCGCTATGTTCATTAAACGCCCTGATAGAAACTTGGAACGTAAGTGTCTGGTAAACTTCCCCTTAGCGCAAGTAAGGGTTGCAATCTAAGCCGATCCAAATGATTCAAAGCCCCATTATTTAGTCAATGTGTTCGAATCAGCGTATCTTCCACAAAGTGATTAAAGCGCGTGATCGAGCCCTCCCAGGCTGCAACACCCATGTCAATAAAGGCCCGTGGCACCCTATGAGCGGCAAGTGAATAGGCATCGTGGCTCGCCGTTGAATGTCGATGCGACTGTATCACTGTGGTTGGGCCGAGTTCGGACGGTGGTCCAGGCCGCACAACAAGACGCGTGGTTTCTTGAAATGCAATGGGTACATCAGCCACCGGTTCAATCAGCCTTCGGAAAATGAACACGGCTCGGTCTTGCTCCACATATTTCTGACCCACTTTGCGCACGATGACACGGACATGTACGCTCCCGGCAGTGAAGGCGCTGCACATGCTCTGCTTGAGTGTATTACCGGACTCGGGGAAGTGCTGCAACCAGAAACAACATTAAAAACAAGAACAAAGATCAGGACACGCGCCAAATTGGATAATTGGCGGTAGAAAAAAAGAAATGTGTACCTGAACGAATGGGGGCTTGGGCTTTGCGGCTCTTCCTCTCCAAGACATCTCCAAACTGCTTTATCCGTGTCTTCTAGCCCGAACGGAACTGCATAACAGTCCAGCAATTCCACAAACTTCCCCTCCGCCCTGGACCCGGGCGTGGTATTTCTCCTCCCTGGACACGGTAGTTCGTCCATTTTCACTTTTTCAAAAAAGTCGTCCACGCCAGCGTACAGTTCGTCCATCCCCAGTAGGAGGTCGTGAAACACCGAGTCATTATCCGTCGGCGGCGTCACACCAATAGCATCCACGCAGTATTGCCTGTACAACTTGATCGAGGATCCCACAACCTGCAGCAGCAAAAAAAAACTTGAGCATAATTGTGCTTTTGCAGAAATGTTCCCATAAAAAGCAAACCTCATGCCGCAGCCTTCTCTTGAACCCTTTAAGCAGCTGCTTGGCTTGCCAGAGTCTCCGCTGCACTTCGTTCCGCAGTTTCTTGCTCTCCGCTTCGCTTTCCGCGCGTCTCGCCGCTTGCCGATGGCAGATTTCCTCCCATGTCAAAACAGTATGCAGAGTTCCATCCAGCTGTTTCTTGTCCGGGCGACTCTTCAGACGCAAGGCCAGCTGAAGTTGCCGCAGCTGAGTGCACAATTGCTTTTCTGCTTTCCGCAGAGTTATCACTTCGTCCCGCCGTGCAAGGCGACAGCACTGCCGCTTGCGAGCTTTTGGCGCTGAGACCGGCTCGACGATGCTGGAGGGGATGGCTTCAACATCCTCGGCCAAGTCGCAGCCTTCCAGCAGGGACAGCGCGGTGACTTCATCCAGCTCAAACGCGGCGGTCGCGTCCAACATTAATATTGGAGACCACTTTTTGTACTGAGGCAGTTTCAGCATACAGATGCCGCACTATACTTGGGATTTGTGGCGAATTGACGGAAGAAGGGTTGTTAGCATTAATATTTCACAATTGCATGATGTTCATGCTGCGTGAACATGCACACAGCATCTGACGTAAAACTATCGTACTTAGCAAAGTCTGCTGCAACACAGGAAACATTCGTTTCAGTTATAATCTTAACACAGGTATTGATTTCCAGGGTGCCCTCCATACTTGAAATACAATATTGTTGTATACAGCCTGTTGAAAATGGTCGAAAACAACAGATCGATATTATCAGGTATTATATTGGGCAAACCCACATGGATTCTCTGAAATAAATTCTAGAGAATAAATCTTTTTGAAATGACTTCTAAGAGCATATTGGCTATTCTATCCCGGGGTTAACTTCAAAGAAAAGCCAAAGCCAGTTATAGCTTAGCAGAGAAGCAAGTGTTCAATTATCAACACGGGTATTTTCGTGATTCAAGTGATTTAACAAACAAAGACGCCCTAACGCTATTCGCGAAGCTAAATTTGGCCTGGGATTTGGCATTTGGAGGTCCTCCGCTATTTTTATCGGTAGGATAGCCTCGTTGGTGGAGCCGCAAAAGCTATTTTTCTCAGCCAAATTTGGCTTCATGGATAGCCCTATTGGTGAATATGCTCTAAAAAGCTAAAAGTAAAGACATTCATGACCACTTCGTTATCCACATACCGCGTACCAGTAGCGTCAGAGGCGCATTTTACAACCTTCTTTAGCCTGCAGCGTGTGATGCTTTGGTGGAGGCTTGAACGAGTACAGTCACCAAGACGCTACATACTCGCAGTACCGGTATCAGGGAGTACTATTGTACCGGCATCCCCCGCTCTTTACTGACAATCACTTATTACTGACAGTTGATTTAAGCCAATCAAAACACATTATTCCTATCCTCCACTTGTTACTGTCAACACAAAAATGGGTCCACTTCCCAATCCACAAGATGCTGGCCACGCGCAGACGGTCCGCCGCCGAGAAGCTCGCACTGCGAGCTGCGAGCCTCACAGTACTCGACGCTTGGGAGCAGAGCGGCAACTTGTGCCCCGTTATGCAAGCGTTCTACAGCGGCGTAGATGGGCACGCGCAGGAGCAGCAACGCAAGCTCATCTACCCGCGAATGCATCTATTTCTGCTGTGATGCTGGCTCTGAGAGGTGGCTGCTGCAAGAATAGTAGAATAAGTAGAGTTGTAGGAAGTGAGAAGATCGCTAAATTAACGAGCCTTAGCTTGGTAGATGCACGAATTGTAGCTGCAGCCGACGAACATGACACAGTTCGCTCTACATGTATAATACGATGAGCTGCTAAATTATTCAATGCACTTTCTCTCTATTTACGATGCGCGGCAGACATCACCTTATTTTTGTAGCCAAACATGACTGTCAGTAATGAACGGAGGATGCCGGTACTCCGCAGAAGTCATGACGCCAGACTTTACCACGAGATAGAAGGTGGTTATCCTTGGAAAACCCATATTAACCCCTTAGTTCCCGTATGTTGTACGGTACTACATAAGAGGTGTATACCCTAATTCACTTTTTTCGCAGCATCTCTCGTATGTTGGACCTCCAACATAAGAAACGATTAGACTTAGTGTTTGTATAGAGGCAGATCCTATGATATTCTATAGTGAAAGTAAGATATTTTATTTACAAAAAAGAACCGAATGCACAGGTTTAGGTATGTAGTCTGTGGGTACGGTTGCAGGCGGTATTATAGCGGCCGAAAATGATGATACCTCAACACAGCGAAAATCACAGGTGGGCAATTCAGCATGCAACAACTCTATAAATACTTACCCAAATCGAACGCGAAGAGTGCCGCCGTTTAGATCACTGTCTCGTTGTTATTATCCGCCCCTCCCGAAGCAGCAGCTCGGAACGACAAACTCACCAGGAGGACCAAGAGACAACAACTCCCTCCAGCATAGGAAACCCTAGCCGTGAAGGTAAACAGCTACTTCGTCATAGAAGCCGAGGGCGGCCGAAATAACGGGTGGGGCTCGCGACAATGTGTAGTGGGTGCAATCAGCTTGGGTTTGAGCACCAGTCAAAGGGTGCTGAAGGTGTGCAATTACGACCAAGGGACCAAGTTCGCCGCGGTGCGAGTGCAACTTGCACCTTGCTAGGGTAAACTATGTTACGAACATGAATGTCAGTTACAGGCGCCCCCGCCTAATTTGCAACTGCATCTCTCGATGTACCTCGCACAGGAAGTGCGGACCGTTCTCAGGATTTGCACCGCTACCCATGTGGCTGTACTGACTTAGATGAGGCCAAAGGGTGAAGTGTCCCATTGCGGGAAGATACCTGCATGTGCAAGTTGATGGCTTGCAGTGTCAAATGAAAGTAAGTCAGTACAATCGCATCAATGTCAACCCTTCGCAAATCTTGTAGCTTCGCAGCCTTCATAAGTACCACTCCGGCAAATTAGGCGGGGGTGTCTGTATTTGTAAATCGTATATTGTGATTTGCAGATCACGAAGATGCAGACCCAGACCCGGGAGGACCAGCCCAAATCCCCTGTATGATTTAATAGCTGTGCACACGGTTGGTTACAAAACTCGACCGATCAGCTTGTATTTTCTATATGCACGAGTCAGAATTCCACATGTTGCGCACTATCCACACTTCTTGCCCAATCAAAGCCCTCAGTTCTATAACCCCCTTTCCCCAAAAATCAAGCTCTTTAAATGACTTTTTCGGAAGCCCATAGCGACTTAACTAAGCCGAATTGGCTTGTTTTAACACCATAATCATATGTAAATCGGGTGGTTTTACCACATGTCTAAATGTCGTAGCAGGTTTTTTTCAAATCTGTAGGCTACAGAGCATCATATGCTGAGGTATCATCATTTTCGGCCGCTATAATAGAGAAGGGAGGATCTCACCCACTAAGCACGAGTGGCCAGCAGGCCATAGAGCTCATTCAGCAAAAAGACGAAGCGAGCGCAAGATGGTTGGTCCGGCCGGAAACCCCCCACGGCACCAGCTTACGGAGCATGAGCGGCGCCTGTGCCTCGAGGCACTGCTGAGCGACCGCCACGAACGCCGCGACCGACGTGCCCAGCAGAAGACGGGCGATGGAGTTGGGGCAACGGCGATGGCTGCGAAGCGTACAACAGCGGCAATGGAGGTCGCTGAGGCGAAAGGCGATGCCCCTGCGCGACCGAGAGCCGAGGGCAAGGAGGAGGCAAGCGCTACGGCTGCTGCTGAGGCGAAGCAGACGGCGACAAAGAAGAAGGGGGCGATCGCGTCCCGCAAGAAGAAGGCTGCGGCCAAGGCGGTGGCCAAGCCGCCAGCGGCCAGCAAGAAGAAAGCCGCGACCAAGCCATCGGCGACCGGCAAGAAGAGGGCGGCGGCGAGACCACCGGCGTCCAGAATGAAGAAGAAGGCGGCGAAGGAGACGTCGGGCCAGTCGTCGTCATCGACGAAGAAAAAGGCGACGAAGGAGGTCGGTGACAGCCCCGCGGCCACAGTAGGCAAGACGCAGACCATGCAGTTGAAGCCGCTGTCGGTGAGGTGCTCGCTAACATCGTCGACTCTATCGCTGTTACCGAGAACCCCACCACGCCTGTTCGGACGCCGTTACCTGCAGAGCATACGGCACCAACATCGAACGCAGGTTAAAGCGGATACGAGGACCATCCCCGGCATCACGCAAACGTCGCCGCGGCATCCTGCAAGACGACGAGGTAAGATATGTTGGTGTTACTCAACATAAGAACTTGCAATTTGAACGGATGTGAACATAAGGACTAACACAACAATGTGTATTACCGTGGAACCTGTAGACTGAGCTAAGTGATGACGGCCGCAGTGATGAAGAGTGCAGTGATGAAGAAGGCGTGGAACGAGACGACGCACCATACGTCCTAGCCTGTGTTGTCGACGCAGACCCCAACTTGATGGAGGAAGGGGCCGACCGCTATACTGGCCTGAACTCAGATGAGGATCCTGACATCCAGGAAGAGCCTGAAGATGAGGAAGGCGCCAACGATGATGGCTGGGATGAAGATTGGGACATCGGTGAGCTCACAGACGAGCCGGACGTCGAGCGCGAAGAGCTTCCGGACTCTGTTTGGTTGTCTGCTGCGAAAGACAAGCACCTGATCACTTCGATGCGAGACGATGGCTGGGAGTACGGTAAGTTATGTTGGCCGCATCCTACACACGTCCTCGGTTACTGGAAGGTGTTCAACATAACGTCTAACATTACTTTGAATTCGTGAATACTTGAAGATACGTCAAAGTTTGGGCCAGATCCGACTTACGCAGACATCTACGATGGCCCATATGGCCCCAGCGACAGCGTGCTTAGCGTGGCGGACGACCCTCTGGCTTTGCTATTTTACTTCCTCCCACCAAAGCTGTGGGCCCAGATTGCTGTTGAGAGCAACACCTATCACCGTCAATCCATCCCTCAACGGGCACGGACGCTACGTTCGCAACAGCGGCGGAATGGTGGTGACGTTGAAGAACTTGGCGAAATCCGCCGCCGGCTAGCAGCTGTTGATGACGTTGAGGCATGGGAAGTTCTACGGGTCATGGCGTTGCTGATTGCCAGGATGTTGGCGCCTATTCGAAAGGGAATCGCTGCACATTGGTCACTGAAGACGATTGGAGCGCTACCGGCGAATCGGTTCGGCAAGTTCATGGCGAAGAATCGTTTCTTTCATACTATGGGCTACCTACACTTCTCCAACAACAAGTCCCCTCAACCCGACTTGACCGCGCGTGGAAGATAAGGCCCGTTGTCGACGTGCTGCAGCGTACCTTTGCCCGCGGATACAAGCCGCCCCCGATTATCAGCTTCGATGAGGCGACATTGCCGTCACGCTCACGATACAACCCCATGCGCCAATTCAACAAGGACAAGCCGCATCGTTGGGGGACGAAGGTGTTCGTCGCTGCCTGCGCCAAGACGGCATATTGCATGAGGTGCGTTGGCGATTGGAGTGGCAAGCTTTGGCTTGCCACTTTTTTTTTGGCACAAGCACTTATGTTGGCTGTTATCCAGCATAATGCATTGCGGTGCTACTTGAAACCAACATAACTAACTTTTGTCTATGACTGTTACTTTGCTCAGGATCGAGATTTACTGAGGCGCGAAAACCCATCTTCTCACACCAGTGCCCCAGGACAACAACTCCAGCGAAGCGGCCGTGCTGCGCAATATGAAAGCACTGTTGCCCCCCTCGCCTACGTCGCCGTGGAGACTAGTGGTCACCGATCGATTCTACACTTCCGTGAAGCTCGCCTTGGAGCTCCTGCATCGCCGTATGTACCTGACAGGGACAATTCAGACCGATCGATCCGGTTACGCAAAGGGCGTGATCACAAGCAAAAAGGTTAGAACGGTGAACAAGCGGAAGGTGGTGGTGCCGCCTCAGGGGACAACGAAGCTCGCGCAGAACAAGATGTTCCCGCAGGTTACGGCAGCGATGTGGATGGACCGAAACCCGGTCCACATGCTGTCGAGCGGAGGCAGCCGACAGGCTGTCGCAGTCCGTAAGTTATGCCTCTATGCTATTTGTCCCGTTGAAGTGCTCACATTGGATTGCATTATGATTGTATAGTGCGGCGAATCCACGGTCAAATGCAGTCTGTCCTTGCGCCGGAGCTGGTGCGAGACTACCACCGGTCCATGGGCGGTGTCGACGTCCACGACCAGCTTCGGATGCAGCGCTACAGTGTCCAGCTGTGCTACAAAACGCGCAAGTACTACAAGACGCTGTTTCTGGGGCTTCTAGATATGGCGCTCGTGAACGCGTTTATTGTTTACCGCTACAACAAGAAGGTGAACAACAAGCGGCCGCCGAAGCACTCCGTCTTTATGGAAGAGTTGATGGTGCAGCTCCTGGCTGTGGACTCCGACAAGGTTTTCACCGAGATTGAGGTAAGTATGTTGCTCGGTCAACATAAACGTTTTGCTGTGGTATGTACGTTCAACATAATGAGGTCCTAATGTTGTCCGCGTGTGTTTTACTGGCAGCAAGCGACTTCGGCAAGGGATCGGACGGCGGCATCGCCAGCTCGGTCCGAGGCGCGGCAGCAGATGTCGGGACCAGAAGGAGCAGTCGATGACGGTCATCAGCTTGAGGAGAATCCTGACACCATCGATGGGGTGCAGGGGGTCAAACGGCGTCAGCGTTCGTGCAAGGTGTGCGCGCTGTTCAAGGTCAAGCCGCGAAAGTTTACTAAGTACTTTTGCCCGGAGTGCTCCGCGGGCAACAAACGGTAAGTGCTGCTTTCTAATGTGCAAAGAATTTCAAAGTCTTACATGCAGCGATGCAATGCAGCAAGTACATGTGCAATGTAGTTCGCGAAGGACGAGGGAAGACATGCTTCCAGATCTGGCACGCAGATTGGAACAACGGGAACGACATCCCACGCCACCTCCTCCAAGATCACAAGGTTCGCCACCGCCCCCCGCCTTCGCACACAGGAAAGAAGCGACGCCGGGTCAGTCAAGCGCATGGAGGGGTGGCAAGTCAAGCTGAGGCTGTATCGGAAGCGGAGGAAGAAGCTGGGGAAAGTGAGAATGCTGATAGTACGGAGGAAGGTATGGCTGATGACGAGTTGTAGGCAGTACGTTTTGTGCTTCTTTCGTAGCTAGCAATCAATTGAAACGCGCCCGTTTGCATTGTCATCGTTGATCACATGTCCATTTTATCCGCTATTGTACGTGTGCAATGGCGTAAAAATCAAACGCACCAATAAACGGGACATTTCTTATGTTGATGTGGCCATCATAAGATGAATGATCAGTCCATTTTGCCTACGTAGGAGACCTTTATGTTGTATATGTCAATTCTATGCTCACACGTCTGCCCTCGTACCCACCCCTACCCGCGCCTCAAAATCCGTACTTAGACGACGGTACATACAAACATCAATATACTATATTATGGGACAGGAAAAAATATACACCTCGTATCTAGCCCGGGAACTAAGGGGTTAATAGCGATAGTTAGATATATAGGGTTTTCGCGCTGAGTCCGAAAATGAGGTCAGTTTTTGCAAATTCGCAGCCGGTTTTGCGCTACAGGCTTTCAAAAACGCCCACTCCGAAGCTCTCAAAAGTTGGTGAAAAGGGTTGGCCATGTTTTGTAGAAATCGAGGCTTTTCATTGGTTAATGAACGAAATCATGTGGCTTGCACGAGAACGCCCTGATGCGGCTGTCTTTTGCGTGTCGCACCACAACCTGACAATTCAACAACCAGTCATAATCTTCAATGATCAGTATGTATTTATGAAGGTAATCGGTTGTTGTCCAGTACCGGATGTGGAAATGAGCACGAAATAAATTAATTGATGGAGGTCGTTGATATGTAACAGATAAAATCAAATCAGCAAAATTCACCTCATAGACGTTCACCTGGGTCACGTTGTAGAGCTTATTACGGCGTGCTACTGCCTCAGCAGAACTGCCACGGCACTTGGCAACAAGTTTCCTCGTGCGCTTTTCGTCAAACAAGCATTGTTCTGTATGAAAAACGAAAAAATGATAGTTCCTCACCATCATTTTTTTCTCTGCACTAATAGAGACTTTTCGAGTCGTTCATTACCCCGACCCCACCATCACACACATTTACCAGAAGGAAATGGTAATGGGAATCCGAGGTGACTTTTCACATAATAGCATTCATCGCACCAATATTACCGAGGGAGACACAATAGTTTACGCGTGAGGTTTACTGTACAGCTCGCGTCAAGCAGATAATCTCCGCCACCAAAACCAGAAAGGCCAGCGACACCGCGTACCATGAGCGTTATTACCCAGGACGAGTCCCTTGAGCTGTTGATGCTCATGGCTGCCTTCGGCGAGGAAGAAACGTGGATGGAGCTTGCGTCTATGGGCGCTTTCGACACTCCTGAGCGCCCATTAATTCCTCCTGTAAGATTCAAATTGAGGACCTATGGCTCAGCCAATGCGGTTCTCGACTTCCGCTTCGATATCGAGGGCGTGCGTGCACTGGGGCGTCATTTCCGTTTGCCGGAAACGGTTATCACTGAGGCCGGCGACAGGTGCAGCAAGGACGAAGCCTTAGCGATCATGTTAAACCGAATGAGCAGCCCGCAGCGTCTTCACGATATGTCGAGCAAGTTCGGACGTTCATCGGGGTCCATATGCAGAATCTTCCTCTGGGTGAGTACGTACGTGCTCATATATGCTAATTAATGGTTGTTACTGCTAATATTTTTTTAATTCAGTTGATTATGTAGATGAACGATACGAATCAAAACTCTATGCCCCTACAAGTCTTTTGCGTCGTCGTACTGACTCGTACTGCCACGCAATTGCGCAACGGACACCGGTGGACGGCATCTTTGCCTTTCCTGACGGGACCAAAATCCCAATTAGCCGCCCAACACCAAGACGCAAGGGCGATGGAGAAAATCTACAGTATCAGGTGTACAGCGGACACAAGCGCTGTCATTGTTTGACATTTCAAGGTAATTTTTGTTGAGCTTGTATTTTGTTTTTTACGACTTGAACTAAGGCGTTAATGCATAGGATTAACGGCTCCTGACGGCCTCTGCATTCATTTTTGGGGGACCCTACGAAGGACGGCGACATGATACTACAGTATTTACTGCAAGTAAAATTGTCGAATACTTTATGGAGCATTCAGATATATTCAGAGGCCGTGCGATTTTCGGCGACCCGGCGTACACCGTAAGCGACTATGTCGTCACTGGGTTCCGGCAGAGCGTGCTTTCGACGCACGAAAAGGTATTTAACAAGGACATGAGTGCTGTGCGAGTTGCTGTTGAGTGGAACTTCGGCCTCATGAAGAGGTTATGGCCACTTGTTGACTACAAAAAGAAGCTTCGCCTGCGTCTCAGCCCCATTGGGAAGATCGTACGTGTAGCTATGCTTCTAACTAATTGCCACTGTTGTCATCAACGTGGTAACCAAATTAGCTTCTTTTTCAATCTAGAGCCACCAACACTAGACGAATATTAAGAAGACGAATAAAATAAAATCAATTGGTGCGACAACATGAGACTGTACTTGGGTTAGCATTGTTGTGGTCTACTTCTTCGCCAAAAGCTCCAGCACCGCGAAGAAATGATCGGTTTCCTGGCGGCGCAAGCGTTCCGCTTCGAGGCGATCTTCACGCTCCACCTTCCACTGCTCACGACGGAACGTAAGTTCTTGTTCCTTGTGCTCGGCAAGAACTTGAGCGATCTTAGCAAACTTGTTGGGCTTGGCGGGACTGTCGAGGGGCTTATCGTTTCCGTCAGGGCCGACACGCTTAAGCCGTTCAACGGCAAGCTGACGAACGACTTCCCCGGCCTTTTCGTTGGCCAAAGCTTTGGCCGCTGCTACATCCTTAGCGAGTGTTTTAGCATGCTGAAAGTCATCAATCTCAGCGATAATATCGTCAAGAAGTTGATCCTTTTCCGTGTAAGCCTCTTCAACACCAGAAGCACGCTTGGCCACCATCATTTTCTTTCTAGCAGCATCTTTAATAAAATCATCATGTGGTTAGAAATACGACCGGTTGATGAACGCTTTTCACGTAGCGTATCGACTAACAGGTTGAAGCGGTTTTGGGCAGTTTTGCCGCCGAGGTTGGCGCGCGAAAACTCCGGTGAGCTCACCAAAGAGGCTGCTACGCCTTCCCACTGCGCCATCACCTTCCCATGTTTCTCTTTGTACGGTTTGACAGCAACAGCTTGCTTCAAAAGCAGCAGATCGTCCCCCTCGCTAAAGTTCCTTCTTTTCGTCTCCATGACGATTTCGCAAATAAGACTATGCCGCTGGTATTGCAGGTAATGCAATGAATTCACTGAGACCAGTGATTTCCACGGAGCTCGCCGCGTTAGCACGGGATTTGCGCTTGTTTAAACATCTATATGTTGGTAATGGTAGTGAAAATTGCCTCTCGAAAAGTCTCTAATGTACTCGTCTTGTTTGACTTCCATTTTTGAAAACCGAGAAATAGCTTGCAGAGGAAGTGGAATTGGGTTGGGTTTAATAGACGCTGGGCTATCGATTGAGGGTCTAAACGTGTTTGTATTAATAATATTGACGATTTTACAGAGTTAAACGTGGCCCGTTAAAAAAACCGGCGTCACGAATTCTGCGGAGTACATTAAGCGACTTCCTCGGTCTAAGCTTATCATCACGATGCTTCTCCAGGCAGCCACACAAAATCCACCCCTGCGTCAACAACTGCAACAACCAGACGAAGTGGCGTGCGCCGAAAGCATCCTTTGGATGGGGTTCACCTAAGCTGACGCTCTTCAACTGTTTATTACTTACGCGCTCGCCCACATTTCACGGTCATTTTGCTCTCCAACTGTCGAATTTATTAAGCGCGTGTCTCACATAGCAGAGACTGGCTTCCATTACGGTACACTGTACCACTACGTCACGTCGGATATTCCGTCCCCAGTGTCGGACCATTTCAACCTTTTGACCAGCATGAGCTTCGTGCTGCTGGAGGAAGATGACTCGACCGTCCATGAGGCTTTAGCAATGATCGACGCGTATGAAGAAACGCCAGTTATGAGCGAACTACCCAATGTGGACCCAATTGCAAAGGACTTAAGTCGAGTCAAACGCGAGCAGAATCGCGAGCGCGACTTCCGACGGCGTCAGCGGCAGAAGGAGGAGCGACTGCAATTGCAGATGCAGGCGCAACGACTGGAGAAGTTTCTGACACAACTGAGGGAGAGTGGAGGAAATGGTGCAAGTTTGAGCCTCGAGTCATTGGCCGATGGACAGCAGCAGCAAGTGGAGGCGGAGCTGCTGAATACGTCGCTGCGGAAGGCGGTGGCGGCTGAAGTCAAGTGGTCCAAGAGTCTGCAGTCGCTGCTGAGCAAGCGCCGGACGATGGAGGTGCAGTACTGTAGCTTACGGATTAGGAGGGAGGGCGACTGGTTCTGACTTGTTGTGTGTCTGTCTGATTAGACGGTGTCGTTGACTAGCTCCATGCTGAGCACTTCGCAGAGCAAGCCGTCCAGTGTTATCTATTGCAGTCCTGCGACTTTGCGCGATGACCCTGCAGCGGTGAGGAGAGAGATCATGGCGACGATGGACAGAGTGTACTATGAAGCCAAGGCAACCGTGAACCCGTTGACTGGAGCCGCAGCGTCGATCCCTGAGCTATCGTGTCACTATAATGTGCGGATCGATGCTAAAGCGGGGCCTACGACACAGTTGACATCAGAGACGCCGCTGGAATGCACCTTAGACTCGGCACGAGAGCTGTTGTCGTCGGTGTTCTCCATGCCGGACGCGGCGGAGCCAAGTTTAAAAGTGCGCAGGACACGGGTACGCTAGAATTGGTTTGATTTCGTACGAAAATCTGCAGTTAAACTAAAACAATTCTGTGCTGCAGGCCAAGCGAACTTATACGGAAGGAGAGATCGAGAAAGAGTTTTCTGTCGACCTCGGAGGATCGAAAGTTAATGAGTGTTTAGACGGAGTCGGTCTACTGCGCCGACACAACGAAGAGGACTGCGAGCTTATCATTTGGGCTGCGATTTCGTTTCATCACAGTGGGAAAATCTCGTTTCGAGAGTGCTCGTGGATGGCTGCGGCTCGTTCAGCACCGTCATCCGACGAGTCTGTAGTCCGAGTCAACTACCGCCTCAATGCAGAAAAAGCGGGAGGATGCTCTTATATCGAGGGCGAGCACATTGATCAAGTTCGGAACCACGCTTTGGCAGCTATTGGAGCGAAAATGAAGACAAAGAATCACTTGCTCCAGAAGAAAATGCTCGTTGGAACTGGTCGGGGGGATCTGGCGAGTTTTCTGCAGTATTGGAATGAGTGCGACGTGCTACGGTCAAAAGGTTGATCTAAGTAATTTATTACTTTGAAGTACTTCAAATACTATTCGTCCCCGTCATGCCGATAGAAGATATTACGAAGTACTAAGTTGTAGACCGTTGAGCTCAAAGTGGTTCTAACCAGCGATGTATTTCAATCACAATATCACTTCAATGTACTGTAGTTTTACGAAATTGCACTCATGCTCGTATCTACTTGGAAGTAACTCAATCATTCAGCATTGACCCTCAGCACGCTTCAGGATTTTCATTTGAAAACGGTCTAATCTTGACTTCGCAAGAGGCGGATGCGTTCGTGCAACAGGTAAGTCGACGTTGGTTCCGTTGCATGATACTCCGAAATATTCACCGGAAACACGGCTACACATGCGGACAACAGTTTCTCCTTCAGGGTTACAGGGCTGTCTTGTGACTGAGGCCCTCCTTTGAGACCCGAAGTACGGGGTTCCTTCTAGCACCATCATAGACGTCCATACCAACACAGTACGGTTCACTTCTTCGTATTTGTGCAGCAGCGTCACACCGTCGAGAGTCCGGTGCATCGGGAGTGTTTAAGTCGAATGAGTGTACCATTTCGGCTGAGCTCTGCGTCCGTTGCTGCGTCTGCAGAGTACACACCCTCAAGCATCAGTCTACAACTACCAACTTCATGCATACAGACACTCCTACCTTCATCGTGTAGCATGCTGCATCAGGCCCAAACACCTCTTTCCCGACCATCATTTTCCACAAGAAGTGTACTGCCATCGTGAAGTTACACGCGAGTGGTGTTGAGCTGAGCAACTCAAAACACGGCCCACCCAAAGGGTCTTGGTACTTGAGAGAAGCTGCAGTCGCAAGTGAACGGAGTGAGTCCGTGTCTTCCTTAAACATCGAGGACGAGTCAAACACGAAGTCTGACGCAGCGTGAAGATGACCGATCACCGCGATGCGATGGCTCCCAGAGTCGGAAAGGTTGCTAAAGGAGCCGACGGAGCACATGAATGTCTGTTACTCAAAACTGATTGAGCGCGCTGTAGTTCACCATAAACAGCACCATCAGAACCTTGACGATACCGAACTCCACTTATCACAACAACACTTACCTCCGCAAGGTCGGAGTTTTGAGTGAGCAGATTCTTGAATGTCCCAGCAGTACTCAAGTGTTGAGCTATTAGGCCCCGTAGCTGCCGATTGAGTTCTTCCGCCTTGTGGCGCTTGTCCTCTTCGGCTGTAGCAGCTTGGACCCCCCCCACTTGGCTTCGGTGTCGCGTACTTGACGAATCGGTTGTCGAAGCCGCAGAAGTTCCAGCTGCACCTCGTATTGTTGGACCTGCGTCTTCAACGCTTCTTTCTCCGCCTTCTTCTTCTCTCTCCGTCGACGCTCGTAGCCTGGAGAATAGTCGCCTTTTGACACGGTCTCCACTAACAGTCAAGGAGCTTTGGTCGATGGAGGATTATCAGGACTTTGTTGGTCTTCACATGAATCGGTGAAATCGACGATATCTTGCACAAGTGCGTTAGCCTCCTCGGGTCTGGGAAGTGCAGCTCGGAGCTCATTCGTCTTCAAAGTAAGTCGACAAATGACCATCGGCAGAGGGAGCTTTGCCATTGATAAAGTTGCCATTGACACCATTATTTGTACATGTACGGATGACCGGCATTCTGGATGGGATGCGTTGACGCCTGGTTGTCGTATTGAGAGTTGCATGACATTACATAAGCTCCTTGTGCCGGTACAGGTGTCGAACGTCTGCGCTGACTCAGTAGAGACGTCAGAGCTTGCCCTATCCGGGCACGTGTTGCCAGCTTCCACTGTGGAATCCACATGGTACCCGCTATCATATCAGTGATAGTGTGCATGTACATGTACATGTACACCGATTTGTTGACGAAGGCACACATCCGATCCACCATAAACTGCACCCAGCTGCTCTTTCATAGCATTCCGCGCAGCTGTATCAAGTTTCGAGTCATTACGACAAGGATCATAAATTTAATGCGTTTGACTGCCATGGCAACGTAAGGGTAAGTCCACCGGTTATGGCGCACTTAAGCGGAAAATGGCATAGCGAGCGCATTACTTGTCCAATCGATTCGCTTAAATTAGCATTAGAAAGCCAAGACGGTAAGCTATCTTTCTAAGCAAACCAGAAGTGGATTTACGCAATATTGACGCAACGAGGCGTCAATGAAGTCGCATGATATTTCATGCGATCTCGGCATGGCCCTACCAATTCTGGCGCACCAGTTGTTACTGAAAGTAAGTCAAAACGGAAACAGAGGTTGATTACAGGTCTGCAAAATATACAATGGGTTACTGCAGCACGGGAGTTGCACAAAGGCTTGCGGGGGCTGCTCCATCATCAAGACCGCTACTTTGAGTTGTAGCAGACACCTTGTACGCGCCAAACGCCTCAGTAGTTGCTGAGATATCGGGGTTCAAAACTCGTGCCTCTGCCATATGCCCGCCAAACGCCTCAGTAGTTGCTGAGATATTGGGGTTCAAAACTCGTGCCTCTGCCATATGCCCCATGTTTCTTGGGTTGGCGCTGGCCCTTCCTGTAGGCTGCCACTGCAGCTTCCATTCTCTGAATAGTCCACTTCCCCATCTCTGTTCTTGATCGTGCTTCTCTAAATGGCAAAGTCCACGCAGGAGACCTGCGCGCTGCGGGATTGATGGGGGCGGAAAGAAGTCCATAATAGCTTTATGAATAGATATTTAGTATGGAATAAAGTATAGCGAAGGCACCTGGAAAATGCGCCACAACTGGTCCTGCGCCATATTGGATCGACTTACCCTTACTTCAGTAATGCGTAAGTATTGGTCAAACAAAGCAGCAGAACTTCATGTATTGTCCGCAAAGATGAAGGAAGTATACATGTACCGGACCGAACAAGCTCTTCCACGTCACGCTCGACCTTGTGGATACATGTAACTCTGGCAAGTTGACGTTGATGCTGTTGGGCCAACAGCAACAGTGTTGGCACGTGACGGAGTCCGCGTCGAGGTTGCGTCCTAACGTTATTTTCCGTGGTGCAACTTCGAAGGGGTTTCGAAACCCGTCGAGTCAACTGTTCACCTCATTTAGCTCAGCTCGTGCTACAGGTTTTCTACCGAATAGCGGCGAGATGCTCGCGCTACAAGAACCAACAGGGGAGAAGAAGATGGCGACGATAATGTACGAAGACATGGAGAGCGGAGGTGCGTCGAATTCCACTAGAAACTACACTCATTCGTCCATGCTAACACTTCAACCAACAGACTACGGCACTTTTCTGGGCCAAAAGGACCGGCTCAAGACGCCCACCACAACGTCTCGTGACTCGCATAGAAAATGGTTCATGCTGGTGATTCTATCGGTTCTCACCGCCGTCAACCAGGGCATCTGCTACGCGTACGCGCCTATTGCTGGCATTGTCGAGAAGCGGTGGGAGGAGCGCGTGCGTTTGCTTGAGGTTCTATCTGCATCATCTTCAATAAGTCGCTGACTAGTATCTACAATGTGTAGGTCCATTCGACTGAGCTCATCACAGTCTACTTCATCTCGTACATTCCGTGCTCGTTCATCGGCTCGTGGATCATGGACAAGAAAGGCTTGCGATACGGCGTGCTACTCGGTGGTCTGTTGCAAGCTCTCGGTGCAGGTTTGCGGTACTTTGCGTGTGCTTTCAGCCCAGTGGGAGAAGCCTACGTGACTCTGGTGGGCCAAATCCTGGCGTCCATTGCAATGCCCTTCATGGTGAACTCGCCCGCCGTGCTGTCAGCCAACTGGTTCCCGCCTTCCATGCGTGCGACGTCCACCAGTGTCGCTGTGAACGCCAATGCCATGGGCACCGCGTTCGTGTATCTCACCGCTCCGTTCATTGTCCTAAGCAGCAGCGACGTTCCGAACTGGAATCTGTACATGGCGTTGGTTGCAACCGCGTCGTGGGTTGTGGCCTTCCTCTTCTTCCAGTCGTCTCCTAGAACGGGAGTGGCGCAGTCGATTGTATCGGACGTCCAGCTACGCGACGAGTACGACTGGGCGCAATGGGCCACTGCGTTCACGCACAAGGGCTTCTGGCACACGCTGGTGGCCTTCTCCGTCGCCGAGTGTGTTCTGAACGCCATGTGCGCGCTGCTGGGCAAGTTCCTGAGCGTCGCGCACTTCTCCAAGTCGCAGATTGGGATCGTAGGCGCCGCCTTCATCGTGAGCTCCCTCATCGGCGGACAAGTCATCAGCCAGTACGTGGACAGGAAGCGCAACCACAAGACGGCGCTGCAGCTTTGTCTGTTGCTTACGGCGGTGGCCATCGCGTCCTTCCGACTGGTGCCCAAGGTGAACGTCCACGCGACGCTCGTGAGCTTGATGTTCCTCGGTGCAGTGCTCGGCCCCCTGCAGCCCATCGTGCTCGAACTAGGGGTGGAGTGCGCGTACCCGACCAGCGAAGCCACCGTCGCAGCTCTCCAGCAACTCTGCGGGAACTTCTTGTCGGCTATCGTGGTGCCTGGCCTGAGCGCGCTGCGAAGGACCCACGTGGACGCAACGGGCCACGTCCCGCCCAAGTTCTTCTACGCCAGTCCAGAGTGGGTCATGGTCTTCATGACAACCGCCACCTTCGTCGTCTTCTGCTTCTTGTACGTAAATGCTCACAGCGCTCACAGCTCCATTGATCGTACTGATGTCTACGTTCATTTTCCTGTAGCAACGGCACGTACAAGCGCCTCGCACATGAAGCCAAGAAAGCCACGACCCGAAGCACCAAAGAGCTCATTGTCATCACTAGGACGTCCCGAGACACGGGCAGCTTCTTCTGAGACCGTAGTCCACATCCTTCCACCAAACTCTAACAACAACACAATCCATCGCTCGAAAGCCGTCACCGCGTTCCTCATTCGTAGTGACCCGTTCAGCGCCGCTGACTCTGAATCAGCGGAGACCGTATCCATAGGGACGTGCGGTCACCAAGGCGTCGTCTGATCGGTCGGGGCCAAAGATCTCATCTACCGCTTGGGGGAGCATCGAAAGGTGAGCAACCACAAGGTGCGTTGACGTCTTAAGCTCGTCATCTGCCTCACTCGACCGGGCCAACTCAATGGCTGGCACTTCCCCCAGCTATTAACCGTGAGGCTAAAACGTTGGTGACGGTTTGGTAGGAGGGAGATCCATTGAACGACGATCATGACGGCGTTGGTGCATGACGAGATTGAGATCGAAGTCGAAGGTACGACAAGGGAATTGGAAGCAATTGATGGTGTTGTGGACGTCTCTGATCGTTTTTACGTGTTGAATTGAACAGCTACGTTGCTGGAGAAGCGTCGAGTGACGAAGAGCTCGGTCTTCTCTCGAGGTTCCTACCAGAAATGGTTCATGTTGGCCATTCTATCGGCGCTCAGCGCTGTGAACCAGGCCATTTGCTACTCGTACGCGCCCATTTCCTCCATCGCGGAGGAGAGATGGGAACAGCGTGTACGTGAGATGAAGACGAAGTATCGGGACGCTCAACTAACTAACTAACTAAACTTTTGTGTCTGTTGCTACCTTCAGATCCTCCCTGAGCACTTGATCACCGTCTACTTCGTGTCCTACATTCCGTGCACCTTCATCGGCTCGTGGATCATGGATCGGAAGGGTCTGGCCTACGGGGTGATACTCGGTGGTGCGCTGCAGACGCTGGGGGGCGGTCTGCGGTACTTTGCCTGCTTGTTCAAACCCGAGGACGAAGTTTACGTGACGCTGGCCGGCCAGACCATCGCGTCCTTAGCGATGCCGTTCATGGTCAACTCGCCGCCGCTTCTGTCTGCGAACTGGTTTCCTTTGTCAATGCGAGCGGCGTCCACCAGCGTGGCGCTCAATGCGAACGCACTGGGCACTGCGCTCGTGTATCTGGCGGCTCCATTCATCGTCCGCTCTGGTGACGACATTCCAGACTGGAACTTGTACATGGCGTTGCTCTCGCTGGTGTCGTGTGTGGTGGCCGGCGTCTTCTTTCGTTCAGATCCAAAATCTGGTACTTCTTCCAATTCGTCTACGGGGGCCAAGTACGATTGGAGTCAATGGTGGACGGCTTTCTCGCACTGTGGCTTCTGGCACACCATCGTGGCGTTCTCGCTGGCCGAGTGCATTCTCAACGCCTTCAGTGCGCTTCTGGACAAGTTTCTGGGCTTTGCACCAGTGTCCAAGACCCAGATCGGCATCGTCGGAGCAGCTTTCATTGTGAGTTCGCTGGTGGGGGGCCAGATCATCAGTCAGCAGGTGGACAAGAAGCGCAACCACAAGGTGGCGTCGCTCATCTGCTTGCTGGTCACGGCCCTGTCGATCGCCCTGTTCGGACTGATACCCAAGGCGGAGATTCACGCGTCGCTGGTCTGTCTGCTCGTTCTCGGGGCTGTGCTTGGTGCCATTCAGCCGATTGTGCTGGAACTTGGGGTGGAATGCGCCTTCCCGACGAGCGAAGCCACCGTGGCAGCGCTCCAGCAGCTTTGTGGGAACTTCTTGTCGGCCATTGCGGTGCCTGGTTTGAGCGCTCTACAGCGGACGAGTCTGGACGCGTCGGGCCGAGAATCGATCAAGTATTTTTTCGTCAGTCCGGAATGGATCATGGTGGTCGTGACGATAGTGACATTCGGCATCTTCTGCTTCTAGTACGTGGCAATGGGTCTCGTCGTATTGAGTACGAACTAACACTAAATGTTGTGTGTTGATTGATCTGTGGTGTCGTAGCAATGGCAAGTACAAGCGATACGCGCACGAATCCAAGATCGTCCTGCCTCGGATGGACCAAGACCAAGTTGGGAGTATCAATGTGTCTGCGTCGATAGAGCCTGCAAGCTTCGGCTGAGCCACCACCATATCAATAACCAGGCTACTGGTACAGGTAGTTGCTACACCAATACAGTTGCCTTCATGTCGAGCAAACGTGCGGTTAGGAGCGATAGCGAGTCTGACCTTTCAGACTAAAGACAAGATTTTCTATCCACTGCTTCCACCGGATCGCCTCATTGACCTCGCGCATGGAGGAGAATGACTGCCTTGGTGTATGAGGGAGTTGACGTTAAAGGTGTTAGTGGGATGTGGCTTTAAAGTCTGTTCCCGTGTTGGAAGTCGCTGACGTTGTGTATTTTGTATCTGTCAGGCGGCTATGGCACTGTGCTGCGAACTACTGGGCGCCAGGAGGACGACGGAAGCCAATCTAGCCAGAAATGGTTCATGCTGACAATGCTGTCGGTCCTTAGCGCCATCAACCAGGGGGTTTGTTACTCGTACGCACCAATCTCAAGCATTGTTGAAGATCGGTGGGAACAACGTGTACGTTTTTTTCTTGTTTTTTTGTTTTCTTCTCTGTGAATTCTAGTGAACTCAACGTCCAACTAACAACCTCTCTCTTCCTTGTTGTATCTCTGTGTGTAGCTTCCATCCGAGCACCTCATCACTATCTTCTTCATCTCGTACATCCCGTGCTCCTTCATCGGGTCGTGGATCATGGACCGCAGAGGACTGCGGTTCGGAGTTCTGCTCGGCGGGTTCTTACAAGCAGTTGGAGCGGGTTTGCGTTACTTTGCCTGCTCCTTTGGCACACTGGACGAGGTCTACTTAACGATGGCTGGACAAACCCTAGCGTCCTTGGCGATGGCGTTCATGGTCAACTCTCCAGCGGTGCTGTCCGCCAACTGGTTCCCGCCGTCCAAGCGAGCGACGTCCACCAGTGTCGCTCTCAACGCGAACAACGAGGGCACTGCCGTCGTCTACCTCACGGCTCCGTTTCTCGTTTTTTCCAGCGACGAAGTCCCCGCCTACAATTTGTACGTGGCCATCCTCGCCGTCGTCTCGTGGGTGGTTGCTCTCGTCTTCTTTCGGTCGTCTCCTAAGCCTCGCCAAGGATTCTCAGTCATACCAGACTCAACAGCTCACGACGAGTATGACTGGGGACAATGGAAGAACGCGTTCACACACAGCGGATTTTGGCACACCGTCGTGGCCTTTTCGCTGGCGGAATGCGTCGTCAACGCTATCAGCGCGTTGCTGGGCAAGTTTCTTAGCGCCACCCGGTTCTCGAATGAACAAGTTGGTCTCGCTGGGGCCGCTTTCATCATTAGTTCCCTCGTCGGCGGCCAACTCATCAGCCACTACGTCGACAAGCTACGGAATCACAAGGCGGCGATGCAGTTGTGCCTACTTCTCACAGCGATCGCTCTCGCCTTGTTCCGACTCGTGCCCAAGGTCGAAGTACACGCCACTCTCGCCTGTTTGTTGTTTCTCGGCGTCGTGCTCGGTCCAATGCAACCGATCGTGCTCGAGCTGGGCGTCGAGTGCGCGTACCCAACCAGCGAAGCTACCGTCGCAGCACTTCAACAGCTCTGCGGCAACTTTTTCTCCGCGCTGGTGGTGCCTGGGCTGAGTGCTCTACAACGAACGAACGTGGCAGCAACTGAAGGAATATCACCGAGCTACTTCTACACAAGCCCCGAGTGGATCATGGTCTTCATGACGATGGTGACTTTTGTCGTGTTCTGCTCCTTGTAAGTTGCTGCTGGGATTTCATGAACGAGATTTTTTTATTTGTAACACTAACTGTCGTTTGTGCTGGCTCTGCAGCGACGGCAAGCACAAGCGATTCCACTTTGAGACGACTGTCATTCTACCTCATACTCGCCACCAAGACCAAGAGACTACCGATAGCACTGCTACAGTGACTAAAGACTCCGTTTCGTGACTTCTTTTTTGCTAGACTTTTAAGCGCCAATTTTTGTTTTTTAGTGTAGACTTTAGCCGTGTTGTCATTGACATTGCCCCATTGACAACTTGTCAATGGGGCAATTCTAGCAACTGATGACATCAGGAGGGACACCACGAGAAATCGCAGGTCCCAGAACCCCTGTTTAACGGCGCGACCTAACCCGTGTCAGGTTCGCAGACCAAAAAGAACGTGGCAGAAGGAAAAGAAAAGTATGTTACTGACCGTAAAGAAGGTAAAGTGAGGAATGCCAAAAACGTCAAAAGCAAGTCACCAGCAATCTCACCGGATAAAGAGCTGCAAATTCGAGTTGGCAGCGTTCTCGGATACGGAATGCTTGAACTCGGGTCGCTGGTATTTCTTCTCGTCGTGCTTAACCGCCTAGTGCACCGTCATTCGCTGCATCAACTCGCCTTCATACTTGAGGCCCTCAAGTTGAGGGGGAGTTTCTCATGGTCCAACCCAAACCTTTTCTCTGGGTTACCATGACAATGCAATCGACGTTACCGCAGCTAGGTACGGACTGATCTTTGTTTCTCGATCTGATGTCGGGTACATCTAACAGTTTTGTTTGCGTCCGAGTCAATAGGAGTAGATTACAGCTTCGAGTTTGCGTGGCTTCACAACAACAATAGTACTAACGTTACAACAATTAATTAATGCGAACATATGTAATATTTGCAAACACATTTCCTGAAAGTGCGTTTGCTACATGTAGTATCATATGCATCCCAGTCAAGCCAAGTGGCCACCCAGTACAGGCAAACCGGGTAGAGTCTCATCCAACTGCGAGCCGGATTTTCGAATTCATCAGTAAAAATTCGCCTTCACGCAGCCCATCGTGGCCGACGTACAGACTTCGCAGATCTGCGAGCAGTACGACCGCTTGCAACCGAACTTCGCTTTGGCGCAAATCTTGCTGTTCTTGTAGCACGGAGGGTTGTTGGCCGTGAGCGACTCCACTGTCGGCAGGGGCTTCATCACACCTCCGTCAGTCGTCGTCGGATTCGATTTAACCAGTTTGCTGTAGGTGGTCACGACATTCTCTGCGCGCATGGCATTGGCGTTGCTGTCTCCCGGATTTGCCCAGAACTTGAGACCCTCGATCCACTCGACCTGACTGCCAGACACCGCGACGTTGAATTCCACGCCGCCAGCCTTGCAGAACTCCGCGTAGTCCGCGTAAGTTTTCCCAGTATTCGAGTTGATCATCGACGTGATACCCACGACATCGTCTAGTGGGATGTAGCCCAGCACCTCGTACGAAAACGTGCAGGTCTCTCCATCAGGCTCAACGCCGAGAGGGCACATGCCGCCGGCGTACTGGGCACGACAGGCGTCGGTCTTGTCGCTCCAGCGACTTTGCGGACAACTGTTGGGGAAGGAGAACCAGTAGTTGTGCGGGTACGGAGCGATGGGCTCGTTGTCCTGGAGCGTGCCGCCAACGCAGAAGCCCAGGTCGGGTTGACCGTTGGCACCGATGTACTGGTTGCACACAGCGGGGAAGGTGCCGTCAGCATTGGGGTCGCACTGACCGCCATCCATGGGCATGTACGGACAGTGCTCGATAGCGAAGTCGGACGGGTCCGTGGCGTTGGCGTAGAACTCCATGGAGGCGGCAGGCTGCACCACCGTCGTCTGGTAGAACACGACGTACTTGATGTTGTTCTTGCGCTTGCAGTCCGCGATCACAGGCTTGTTGATGCACTCGGCCTGCACGTACTTGAGTGCGCCTTCAACAGCCGCCATATTGACGGTGTCGAGCACGGCGCGATACTTGGTATCGAACGTGGAGTAGTATTTCGAGACGAAGCGCTGCTTGTCGGCATTCCACTGGGGCATATCGCCCTGGACACGAGCCTGCAGCGATGTCACCTTCTGGAAACGGCTAGACAAATAAACGCCCACGTTCAAGTCACTGTATACGCCCAAAAGGTTACGGTCGGAGCTCGAAGCTTCGACGGACAAATCGGTCATTGCGATAAGCGTTGCGCACATCGCGAGGCTCAATGCAGGCACGGTCTTCATTGTTGCTGCTGGATACGTTAGTGAGTTGGGTCTTGAAGGGAAAAGTGGAAGTGGGTCGTTATGCTGCCGCGATGAGCTCGACGAGAAACACATGAAGCAACCAAAGTGGGGGCTATCACTGTAGGCTCGCGCCTGCTCGGACAACAAAATACAAAACGGAAGCTTGCAGTGCCAGTCGTTTCAGAGAGGTGGTAGTTTACTGCCGGTTTACTGGCAGTGACCGGAGCGTTTGCAACGCAAATTGCATGGGTTTCATACTCGCCGCCTGAAACATATCCACCCGCCTTTCGTAAGTATCCAGCTCTGTCCGGCCGGCCTGAAACATCTTCATCATCTCCTTCGACCGAGGTTTTGCCCTTGGAAACATGACAAACATGACAAATGATTCGACTGGCGCTTCTGTTCCCCAGCAACGAGCTGGTCGGGTATCTATCGATTGATTATTGTCTGCCCCTTCAAGATGCGTAAGTTTCGCGCCGTTGGAACGGAAGATGTCAAGTTTATAGATAGTGAGTGAGTGGCACTGAAAGTACACAGTAAGTTTCGCACGACCATCGAGACGAGGCACGAACGAATGTACTAATGAAAACAAATCTTTGGCATCACTTGAATCAGTTGAGTCCGCTGGTGGACGGTTGCATCACTTCCGCATAGGGAGGTTGTCCTGGTGGAACTTGCGTCGCAACCAGCTCCTCACCGGCCCCAGCACCACGAAATATTCGAACAGGATAGCCACCGTCACGTTGCCAAGAAGCAGCACGAAGTACTGCAATCGAAACCCGAGCGGCATGGGGATATCCGGCAACACCATCACGTTCGTGCCACTTGAGATGCGAAACAGGTCGCTGAGTTTCCCTGGTGGACCCAGCAGCAGATAAGCATCCAACCCCACAAGCGCCGCACACAAGGCAACAAGAGCGTAGTTGCTCCAGATTGGGGCGCGATAGCACGAACCGAAGCTGAACACCCACGCTGCAAGCTGTTGCTGAGTGATAATCGTGAAAAATAACGTCGTCGCTAAGTGGTTGTCAGACAGCAGCCACCACTTAGCTAGATCGATGTTATCCGGACTAAACGGACAGTACCAACGCTGCGAGGTGAGCATGTGTATCCCGGCCCCTAAGAAAATGACGTTGATGATTTCTTGTCCCAAGATTGAAAGTAGAGTGGACGGTCCGATGAGACTGGACGTCGGGCGTTGGTCGCGAAGATCTGGCAGTGGTTTTGCCAGCGTCATGACGTACGAAAGGCCGACGAGCGTCAAACCATCGGCTAGGATAAAGCACCACTCGGACAAAATGGTGGCGTTGTACCACTGGAACAGCCGCAGCGTGGACGCAATGACTCCATACATGATGAGGAACTTGACCGAGGCAAACGACGTGGCCAGGCTGCATCGACCTTCACGGCAGATATCCACCACCGATTGAATGGTCTTGGCTTTGCTGGTGAATGGCGACACTACGGACGCGTCGGCGTCGCTCAAGGCGATGCCGACGTGAGCTATGCGCAGTGCACCGCAGTCATTGCCTCCATCTCCACACATACCCGTCACCGCTCCAGCTTCCATGTGCATCTTGACACACTCGACTTTGTCGTCCGGAGTCATGCGACTAAAGATGCGAATGTGGAAGAGGAGCTGGTTCATTTCGCCCGAGCTCTTGAGTCGATTGAAGGCAGCTCCAGTCACTGCAAGTTCCACGTCGTCTTCACTCCTTGTCATGCTCTTGACGGCTTGCTGGTCGATGATCACTCCACTATCCACATCCCTCCATTCCACATCGCCAACCTTTGCACTAAGGCCACTTCCAGTTCGCTCGACGTCACCAAGAACCACCCGTGAGTCTGAGTCCACCATGCCGCTGTTACGAGCGATGTAGCAGCCGCACATGGCGTTGTCGCCTGTGATCATCACCACGCGGATATCTCCAGCCTTCAGTCGGGTGATCGCATCGGTCGTGTCTTCCTTCAGCTCATTGCGGAATAGGATCAAGCCAAGTAGAGTCAAACCTTCATCAACAGCGTCGCGATTCGACAAGAACGCGTCAAGTTGAGCGTTAGTCCAATTGCTTGGAAGCTGACGATACGATAGCCCCAACACGTAGCACCCGTCCCTGGCCAGTTGGTCGGCCACAGCTTCGTAGTCTTGTGGGACACTTTCAGGCCGGCTCAACTGCTGCATGCGCTCGTACGAACCCTTGCAGAAGACGAAGATCTGGCCGGTCTTTCGATCCCGCACCACGACACTCATGGACATGCGATGGTGGTCGAAGTCGAAGCGTTTGATGAACTCGAGCTCGTCTCCAGTGGGCGACTTTGCCACTGGGTGCGAGCCTTCTCGTTCTTCCAGCGTCCACTGCGTTGCCTCGAACATCCGCACTTCGACTTCGTTACCGACCAGCTTCCCATCAAGAGAACCGACGGAGTGGCAGGTGGCTAGCGCGTACTGAGTTGTCTTTAACATGTTGGTCGCTTGTTTGGTAATTGGTAGGAAGGAGTTTGAGATCAAATCCACAGACTGCACCCCGAGGTAGTCCAGACCTTGTTTAGTTAGCGTTCCAGTCTTGTCGAAGCAGAAGACGCGGACTTTACCGCATAAGGTGATTCGCTTCACGTTTAGGGAGAATACCCCCGTCTTCTGCAGTCGTTCGCCGGCCTTGACTTGGCCTACAGTGATCACCACAGGCAGCAGAGGACTCACCACCGCTGAAATCATGAAGATGCAGTAGCAGAAGGCGGTCATTTTGTTCTTGAGCTTGCCATTCCCCAGCAGAAAGTTGATGCCGACCACGCAGGCCACTGCGGAGTAGATAAGGAGCAACACGATGAGCGCTTTGAGGTGCTCGTCGTACTTGAAGCGCATGGGGACTGGGAACAGAATCGACTGGATCAATTGGCCTTTGGTCGTGTGGGCTCCGGTCGTCTGCACAACAGCGTGGATGTCTTCATTTCGACCTGATGATAGTACGCGAGTACCGGAGAAGAGGGTGTGTTTCTTGCCACGAACTTCCGAGTCATACACAGTCGCGCTATGATCCGGGATCGGGGACTTCTGGACGGGCATGGACTCCCCCGTGAGCATCGATTCGTCGCAAACGGTGGAGCCCTTGACGATCACCATATCACACGGCAGCACCCAGTTCTCGGGAACTTGCACTACGTCTCCAGGCACCAGCATGTGTGATTCCAGCACCTGCCACTCGTTGTCACGAAAGACTGAGACCTCCGTCCGGTATCTCGTCATCTTGACGACTGCAGCTTGCATGTTGCGCTTGGTGTAGATGTTGATGGTGGCGGTGGCCAACACTACTAGAGTCATGACGATGCCCATGTTCCAGTACGTGAAGTAGTGCCACACGTAGTAGCACATGACCTGGTAGATGTAGAACAGCGTCAGAAACTCGTGGAGAATCGAGCTCAGCAGCGACGGCATGGCAACATCAACCACGTTCAAGCCGATTGTCTGCAGCCGCTTTTCCGCCTCAATGGACGACAAGCCTGACACTCCTGCAGCGCCGATATCCGCGTACGTGCGTCCCACAGAAATCTCGGACGGTACAAACCTTCGCGTTTCGTCGTTGTAGATGTATCGTAAGTGCTGGAAATCCACGAAGCGTTTGCCTCCAATCGACTCAACTCGCACGGTCTCCTGGTAGCCTCGAAGCTCCCCAGAACTACTGAACCAGCTCTCGACTTTGGCCACTAGCGCCGAGACGCTCGTGCGATCCGTGAGCATGATCTCCGTGTCGTCGCTCTTGAGCATGCGGATAACTTCGCAGTTCATCAGCGGACTTGGAATTTGGAAGAAGTTTGGCAGATCTCGGTGGTACACCACGATCCCGATCAACCACAGCGCTGCGAACAGCCAAACGAGGAAGAAGACACTGGCACTCGCACTCAACGGGTCAAACAGAGCGGGCGTGAAGCTGCCGTAGTAGTCGCAGATGATGACAAGCAGCAACACGTGAAGCAAAACGCTGACCGCGATGAAATACGCGAATACAACTCGCCCCAGTCTCGAGTTCGAGTATCCAGTCTGCACTAGCTGCTGCGTCTCCGTAGTTGCGTCGTGGATGAGCTCGTATCGCGGACGGGTGATGACCCCTTTAAGCTCGGCCACTCCGCTCGGCTTGTTGTCTTCATCCATTGCACAGTTCTTGCGGTAGACTGTATGACGATGGAAATGCCACCACGATAGCAGAACGAAGCAAGTCAAGTACACGACGTACACGGCGACTAGCGGAGGTTCGACGAAGCTCGTGAACTGGAAGCTTTCGACTCGCTGGTCACTCGTGCACGCGCTTTTGCTGTCATCGTCGACACTCCCGTCCTCTAACATGAGACTCACACATTGAGCTCCGACCGGGAACGACGCGTTGTTGTTGCGTGGGTTGGACGGAGACGTCCAGAAGACCGACGCGTCCTGAGAATCCTCCACGAGTGACGCATTCTCACCGCCGCACTGCAGAGTTTGTTGAATTTCTCCAGTCTCCGAGTCGATCACTACCGTCTGCATCCGGCAGATCGACGCTGGATCATCGTACGAGAAGGCGGGAGTGACTGGAGTATAGCGCGCGTACGGGAAGTTGACCTGTCGTGGCTGAGCCCACCCAGCTTCATAGTCGGCTTCGTAGCTGCCGCCTACAGGCCGTCGGAACTTGGTGAACACCTCGCGAGTGCTGGCAGACGTAGAACAGCAGAAATACTCGGGCTGGTGGCGCTGAGGACACGCCGCATAGTCCATCGGGTTAGCTGCACCATCGACGCTCTGAACTATCGCGAATATGACCACGACCGCGCTCAACTTGTCCGACATGGCGTGAGCCGACACCAAAACTGAGTGAGAATGACAAAACTGTCCTAACTGTAAGGACTTATATGGATCAACGGAGACCAGTACAACGCTGGCTATTGCTGAGACTCTCGTTGTCTGTCTATATATATTGAATCAACTCGATCAATTGAGCACTGCTGTGGAATTCTTCCATCTCCTGGAGAGCTTCGGGATGGCAGGTTATCGACAACCTCTGACCAGCTCTACGCCTGACGTTCGTGAGTATCTGAACCGCCAGTCGCAGGTACGAATCATTCTCTCCGTATTGAATATGGTTCTCAATCTTAAGTTTTCATCTGCTGTGGTTAGTTGTGCGACTCCCGCATTGAAGACGCGTATAGGAGACTCTCATCGGGCCACAATCAGAGCAGACCAGCCTCCTCCAGTGGCTTGGAACATCGCACTTTGTCTTCGTCAAGCCTCAGTGTGCCATCACGAAAACATGTGACTCTGGACGATGTCGTACGACCCTCTTCAGCACAAGAGCGTAGATCGACTGATAACAAACCTCGAGGGATTTTGAAGAGAACGGAGTCTCCCGTCTCTAGTCTAAGCTCGAGTCGCAATCGTTCAAGAGAATCGCCGGACGAGTGGTTCCAACGCATTATGCTCGTGAAGAAGCTCTCACCTCTGGATCTGTGTGAGATTTTCTCGTATGGAGATGCAAGGAAGCACCCTCTTGTCCCTTTGAGTCATGTGTGCGACGTTCTCTTTGATCTCGATCCCGAATCGGCAAATGGCTCTGACCCGGTCACAGACGAAATGGAGGTATGTAAGCTTACGAACACAAGCCACATTTTTGTTTCACCTTTTTAACACAAAGTTGTGCTCTGCTTCTATGACCAGGAATTTCTGTACCAATTTTCTACTGAAGAAGGTGGAGAAATCGTGGTAAACATCAGAGAGGCCTTGCGGGCGCTCAATATTTGGCAGTCGCGGGTCACCTCGTCGTCTGCCCAAGTTGCTCCGTCCAAGGCGGCGTCAAACGCTTACTCCAAGGCGGCGATCCTCGAATCGAAGAACAAAAAGCTACAAAATGTCATTTCGAGCCTGCAAGATGCCAATCTACGACTGAGTAGGCAGCTGGACTCGGCTATGAGTCCGAAATCAGCAGAGCAATCAGCACCACCCGCGTGGTCACCTCGAAGCCGAGCGACAATGAAGCCGTCGAGTGTTGAAGTTTCTCCAGTCAAGTTCAAGTCCACATATCCAACCAAGCAAACGTCATTTTCTCCACCGTCTCCTCCAAAAACTAGCACTCTGTTGCAGGTCATCAACCTTCACGAAAAAGAGCTGGTCGAAATCGCGAGCAAGCTTCAATTGTGAGTAGTGTGTGTGTATCTGTAAGTTGATACAAATTTAGTTAATGGTTTGGGATGTCTGTGTGGCATACAGCAAGGGTGTGAAGCGGCTGGAAGAGCATTTGATCGAGGGAGATGCAGATTCTGCTGGATTCGTCAACTTGAAGCAACTTTGCTACATTTTAGCCGATCAATTCAAACTAAACGTTAGCGAAACGCGGCTGATTGAAGTGTGTATGGGCATGAATTTCAACTCGCATGCTCAACTCGACTACAGGGAGTTTGTGGACGTGCTGATGGATATTTTGATCTACGCGTTGCCGGATATTCGTGAGTCAGCAAAGAGGAAGTCTCTCCTCCGTCTGGATGATTATTTACAGAGTGGATTTCCACCAGGACGTGAAGGAGCTCGGCAGCTACTGGATGCACTTTGCTCAACCTACGACTTGGAAGGAGCCCAGTGCATTTCAGTAGCAGACTTGGTCCGCGTATTTCACTTGGATTTGGTGAAACACCACGCCCTCAATTTACCATTTCCCTTGGAGGAGCACGAAACAATTCAACTCGCCCAGCCATTTATCCAGCACAATACACAAAACAAAACCCCTGATGGATTTGTATCCTACACAGAGCTGCTCGATGCGATACTAGGTCCATTCCCAATGGAGGACAACACAGCCTGCAAGCGGGCGCTCAGGTGGGAATTCTGGCGCGGTATCTACATGGCATTGTGCGGTGGTGATGCATCGATGGAGCAGAAAGTGGTGGCTCAACTACGGAAGATCCTCACAAAGCTGGATAGCGAAATGAAATTTACGATTTCAACGAGGCACTTCAGACGCATTTTCGAGCGCCATATTAGCTCGGACGACATGGATGTAGTGACAGCAGCTCTTGCGTTGGACGATAGTTGCTCGGATGAGAGCAAAGCTGGAGATTTATTGAGATATGACGTCCTACTGAAGCTAGTTTTCGGGACGTCTGATCTAAATGACGATCATTTCTTCGAGAGTTCCGTTCGGAAGAAGCTTTTACGCAAGCAAGGTCGACTTCAGGCGTACACTACAGAGCCTATGACAGTAAAAGGGCCATCACACAGGCTTTCGCTTCAAGACTTCTATGATACATTCGTAGATCAGGCAGATGAGCATCCACTCACGATGGTCGAGTTATTTTCCCTGTTCGGAAGTGTTGATTCCAGACACGAAGGAAGTGTAGAAGTAAAAGCTCTGAAGAACTTCTTGTCAAGGGGATGCTGGAGAGATGATATACGTTCTTCTGAAGGCACGCGAACCTCAGCTACCGATGCTACGAGTTCCAGGGAGTCGTGCGATGTTGAATCGATTAGGAAATTTGTAGCCAAGGGCTGTGCCAACTACGACTTGTATCGCGTACTAGATGATCTTTCTCGTAAATCCCAGGGTTGGCTTGCTCAGAGTGTCGTGGTGAAAGAACTGATGAAAATGATGCACGAGCTGGGAATTTCTGGGGTACAGCAAGACGATCTCAAAGCCTTCGTACATACCATGTCGATTCAAACGGAGATGAAGGCTGCACGACCTCCGTCTCGAGACGGTATTCACTGCGACGCATTTTTCAACACACTATTCGACTGGAATGCCATGGTTAGTAGCATGAAACTACCTCACTCGTTAGTAGAGGTCAACAAAGTGTTCGACAAGTTCGACTGGGAGCACGTTGGCTCGATTCGGTGCGACGACTGGAACAAAGCTTACCGTCTCCTTTCTCACGACCAGCAAGGGATGGCCGAGTGGGAGATCGACGTGCTCTATCGACGATTTCCTGGCCAGGGTCATCTGTACGAACGAGACCAGAAAATCGACTACGCGCGGCTGATTGTGTTCTTGCTAGACTTCCAGCAACGACAGGCGAGGAAGTCGCTGCAAACGTGTGTAGTGCTACACTTTGAGGAGAGGTTTGCGTCTGCACGCAGCTCCATGTCAACAGCCGAACTGGAGAGGATCTTCCGAGCCCTGGACACAGACAACAAAGGGCATTTCAACGCAGCAGATCTGAAGAAATACTTGATAAAAGAATTCGAGCGCGATACTGCAGCAAACTCAGTACAGGACGACAGGATTTCGCTATTGAACAATGCGGACGCGCTAGCTTTTGCCATGCGTCTTCTTGCTGACGGTAAGGTCGATAGACCGAGACGCTCACTAGACGGTGGCTCTGGACCGAGCACTATCGTCACTTTCGAGCGATTCCGTGAGATCGCAAGCTCATTCAGCTCAGCACGTACAAAATCGTCTCTTGACGCGACCCGATCATCAAGCCAACGAGTTCATCCTTCTGGAATGCGGAGTCAAATGGCTGGTGATGAAAACGAAAGACACACGATCTCGAGTCTTCGCGTTCTCGAGATCACGATTTTGGAGATAGCGAGCGAGTTCGCTGACAGCAAAGGGAATATTCTACCAGCGCGCGCCTTTCGTTATCTATCGCTCGGTTCGACTCAATCGGCTGATAAGTTACCACGACCCACACCGCCAAGTTCCCCGCTCCGACGTTCCTCCTTGACTATTAGCCCTACCAACCGCACTACGGGACTGTCCTCGAAGGTTCATAAGAATAACCGCGAGCTGGAGGCCTCAACGCTCGATCCCTTGACACCCGCCAGACTCAAGCAGCTTCTGCAGATTTATCACCGCGTCGATGTGTCCACGCACCTCGTGAGTCAATTCTTCCTGCACATCGGCTCACCGTCCAAGTACTTCCTCGACTTAGTGCATTTCGCCCAGTGGGCTGCCCCCCTCTCAGTCGAAATGCAAGTCAAGGTGCGAGCTGTGGTGAGGCAAATGATTGTCAAGGGCAAAGGTGGCGGTGGGAGGGTGGATCTGGACAGGTTTCTCGCTCAGCTGTAGCGTCGACTGCAGGACTCGCCACACTACATGGCAAACCTGGGCAGTCTCGAATCCTCCTCTCCAGTTCGTCGCCATGCCATTGCTGGTATCGAAGCTCCACCAACTCAACATTCCACTACACAAGCAGGAGCTGATGGCACTTCTCCGCCACTTCGGCATGGAAGATGACCTCGAGGCTGTCGACTACGCACTCTTCCTCCAGCGTCTGTACGAGCTGAACACGTCGATGACTTCCTCATAGAAATCGTTATCATTCATAAGGTTGTTGATACCTTCTATGCGCGTTATGACTCGGAGTCTTTCGGCTTCGTGGCTATTAGCACTTGATGTTGGTCGCTGTCGGGTGAGATAATCTTCGATTCATGGGCATATCGTTTGTGCTCGCCGTCACTATCCAAATAAACGCATTAGAGAAATGTCAGAACAACGTTTAAGGAGCGAAACAATGGGGGAATATCAAACCGTACAAGAAGCAGAAGATGATAAACGTGGCCGTCGTCATGAACACGAGTATCCATTCAGGGCTCGAGTAGAAGTTCTTGGTCGTTTCAACTCCAGTAGCGCTCAAATTCCTCCGTAAGACAGCGCTCAGACTCGGCACCACGATAGCCGACAGGAAATTCCCACTCAGCTGCTGAAGCGCTGCAACGGTGGCTGCGCTTGTCGGGAACGCGCACTCAACGCCCAGTTCCAGTACAATTGGCTGCACTGGGCCGAGTACGAACCCAAGGAAAAGCAGACTGAGGAGCGTGGCGTGCACCTCGTCCTTGGGTGCCAGTCGGAACAGAGCGATGCCTACAGCGATGAGCAGTAGGCAGATCTGCATGGCCGTCTTGTGGTTCTGCCTTTCGTCCACATATCGACTGATCACTTGACTCCCGACGAGCGAACTGATGATGAAGACCGACCCAAAAACTCCGATTTGAGCGGTGGAGAAGCTCGTTACGCTTAGGAATTTGGTCAGCAACGCGCACATTGCGTTCAGCACGCACTCGGCTAGGGAGAAGGCCACCACAGTGTGCCAGAATCCGTCGTGGGTGAACGCGTTCATCCACTGCCCCCAGTCGTACTCGTCTCCGAGGTGCGACTTTGGGTGGTCATGGCGAGCGTTCGGGAACGACCAGAAGAACAACAGCGCGACAGTCCAACCCCCGCCAGCCAGCACCGCCATGGCGAAGTTGTACTCCGGCACCTCGTCACTGGAATCCACGACGAACGGGGCGATGAGGTAGACGAGAGCAGTGCCCAGAGCGTTGGCATTGACCGCGACACTTGTTGACGTCGCACGCTGCGAAGACGGGAACCAATTGGCCGACAAGACGGCGGGGGAGTTGACCATGAAAGGCATCGCGAAGGACGCGAGCACTTGACCCACCACCGTCACGTAGACCTCGTCCACGGGCTCGAAAGCACACGCCAAGTAGCGCAAACTGGCACCGACAGCTTGTAACAACCCCCCGAGCAGGACGCCGAACCGGAGTCCGAACTTGTCCATGAGCCACGACCCGATGAACGAGCACGGAATGTACGAGATGAAGTAAATGGTGATCAGGTGCTCCGTCCGGACCTACCCAAGGGGGGGGGGTAGTTAGTACTTTACTACTGCATGTAGTACATTCTAGTTATTACTACCCACCCGTTTTTGCCACCTTGCTTCGACGATGCTGTCGATTGGCGCGTACGAGTAGCAGATGGCCTGGTTGATGGCACTGAGGACCGAGAGGATCGCGAGCATGAACCATTTCTTGCACGAGTCTTCGGGCGATGCCTTTTGGGGGCTCCTTGGCAGCAAAGGACTGTAGCCCTCTGGACAACAACTGCGCGGTTAGACTTTAAACACTGCAAATTGGTGAGCAAAGCGTATCCATAGGTGTCAACGTACCTTTGCCTTTCGTCTCGTGGCGTACTGAAGCGGTCATGTTGTGGAGTGGCCTCGGATCCCGCGTAGGATCGCCGCGACTGCTCGGAATCGGTAGTAAAATGGATTTTGATGATTTAATAGTAGTACTCTTATGAAAATGGATTTTTTGTTACTAACCATTTTAATAAGCTAACCTTACGTTACTACTACTAGTAGTCTACTAGCTTTTACACCTGGAGTTTGCTCTAAGAACTACTAGTAACTGTATTATTGGGGCGAAGCCCCTATAATCATGAGTCTCCGATTTATGTGTTTGTGTGTAGTACATCACTCTGTTTTACTCTTTGATTTAGTTTTTACGAAGGGATATTATTCATTTTGGAAATGGGTTAGGTGTACTATTTAGAATGACGTCTACTAGAGCTCGTTTTTTCGGGGAAAACGTGGGTTGAGTGACTTTTTCTGGTTTGGGCTTCGATTTGGATTCTATGGAACTATCCGTCAGTTTCACTGGCGTTAGGCGACCAAGGGTCGCTACTCAAGGTTCGAAGTTATTAAACAGGGAAATCCGCCTTTATCGTCGTAAGCTACGAAATAGACTAATTAGCTATATTTTGAATAAATTGAGGGCCCTTAGGGCCCTTATATAAGCCCGGATTTAGCCAAAAAAACCTGTTATCGTCTATATTTTTCGTAAAAAGTCCGCCATAAAATCTCGGCAGTAACAATGCTGGCACCTTCAAACATCGTGAGGCAGGCATTTCAATAGGGCCGATCCGGCGGCGAGCACAACGCGACGGTACGGACTGCACGGCGAGTGCCAGACGTCGCAGGCGCCAAGATCGACGTGATCAGAACTCACCGGGGGCTGCGCTTCACGCTGGAGACGCAGGATTTCTCCACGTAGAAGGCGTCGGCCTCGCTCGCACACTTCAGCGCCGAGTGCAATATGGCGCAGGTGCCATGATCGGCGCGATCAGGACGGAGAAGGCGTCGGCCTCGCTCGCACACTTCCGCGCCGAGTGCAAGACGGCGCAGGTGCCATGATCGGCGCGATCAGGACGGAGAAGGCGTCAGCCTCGCTCGCACACTTCTGCGCCGAGTGCAATACGGCGCAGGTGCCATGATCGGCGCGATCAGGACGGAGAAGGCGTCGGCCTCGCTCGCACACTTCAGCGCCGAGTGCAATACGGCGCAGGCGCCAAGATTGCCGCGATTAGATCTGCCGGGGACTGCGCTTTACGCTGGAGGTGCAGGATTTGACCACGGTTTCAACTATGGCACGTGTTGTATTTGATGATTTACTTTGCAATAAACTTGGTTTGGCTATTAGCTGGATTGTTAGGCATGTCATAATGCGGTGCGTGAGGGATGAATCTAAACGAGACAGGTGTGCTGGAAGCTCGCATGATGACGGTGCGTTACATATCGGCTGGGTAAGAAAACTTTAGAAAGAGTCCGTGACTATTCAAAGCATCACCAAGATACTTGGTGCTTTCGGTTAGGGAAGATGAGGCGGCTGCTGAATGCTTTCCCGGTCGCAACGACGGCTTGATATCCCGGCAAAGGACTTACGGCTGTACTGTGAAATGCTAGTTGAAGTTGTAGAATGGTAAATTTTATTATGGATCGATGCGGAGACAGAGAGTCACTGTTTCCTTTTGTCAGTCTTCAATTCGACTTGCAGGGCACAGAACTATCTGCAACAATGCGAGCGGGGATCGATGACGCCGAGACCACTACTGCTGAGCTTCTGGCCGAAGCCGATGCAGAGCTGAACGACCAAGCGACCGTGGAGGCCACCAACTTTTTCGTCTCGGTGAAGGAGGTGCGAGAGTTTGTCAAGGGAGAAGTTCCGGCGGCTGCGGTGTTCATCTCGGTGATCATGTGCGTTCTGACGGTTGAACGTCTAGTGAACAACCGTGGCACACGGGTGACGCTCGTTGACGGGTTCATGCAACCGCATTTCAAGGCGTACTGCCGTCGGCTGGAGAAGATGGACCCGTTTCGTCGCGATGCACGCGTGCTTCAAGTCACTGTTTGGGACCCCAAAATTCGTTCGCATGGGAGGCCTCGCTTTCAAACAGGTGTCATCTACGAGCTGAAGAAGATACATACCATGAAGTTCTATCATGATATGGTCCAGGGGAGCATGCAATCGTTGGGTACTGCTAACCCTGGGGTGATCCAAGAGTTTGCCGACTTCGAAATGGCTAAACGGGCCAGACTTGATTCGCCCGCACCGCTGTTCAACAACCAAGCGAGGGACCCTGTTGATGAAGATGAAAAGGAGGAGGTGGAGATGATGTAGTTCGGCTCGTATTGAAAGGCAGCTGGTTCCCTCTGTAGGTTTGTTTTCTTTTCGTTTTCTGTAGCTCTTCGTTAGGCCAAGCTACCAGTGTAAACAAAAATGTAATGGTTCATGAGATTCAATTGATGTCAGTGTTTTATTGCTAATGTATACTGAGTAAGGAAGGATAGGGTGTGTATTGCTAGCTCTTTTACGGACAAATCGGGCCTTCACACATCAGCTTCGCTGGAGTCGCATTTTCCAAGTTCCAGGGAGCAACGCAGATCGAACTTTCTCCCAGGATTGATGTCCAAAAAGAGATTATTTCAAAGCTCAATCGATCGGTTCTTTGTTGGCGATGGACAGGATCGGTATAAGAAGGCGCGATTCACAGATAGTCTGGTGAGCAAGTTACGGATGAGAATGACTGTATATCACATTTTGATTTGTGCTTTGATGTGTGTTGGCAGCTATCTGACTCAAGAACCGTGATTCAGGCATATGGAGAGTACGAGTCTATTCGCAGTGATGTCTACGTGAGTCGTTGTCGTAGAGAGCTTGCTGAGGTGCGTTATCGGGGATTCTACATGGAGCGTCGACCGACGTCTGACACCCAGTGATAGGACAACATTCCTCTTTGCTCGTGCTTGCAGAATATGTACGGCGTTGCATGTGTTGCTCAATGCGAAAACCGGGAGGTAGGGCGACTAATGTTTGTACGAACGTTTCAATACTTCAGTCACATATTGTTTACGCATTGTGTTTGAGAGCAGATGCAAATTGAATGTGTTCGTGGCCGCTGCTCTACTGGGATGCTGTGTGGCAATCAGCGATTTCAGTTGGGGCAGTCGGTGGCGCTTTCTCTGGAGAAATCAAGTGAAAAAGGCATTATGCTGATAGCAGACGACTTCATCTCCGAGGGCGACTTCGTTGTCCAGTACACAGGTGAGGTACTTACCGAAGCTGAATACGTCCAACGTCGTAAGGTAAGGTTGATCAAACGTGTTTTGCGAGTATATTTCGTTGGCTAACAAAACTATAATTTACTCGCTAGGATCGGAGTGGAGCCAGACATTATTATGGCATCCGCCTCAGTCAGAACCATGTTGTCGACGCAGCATATAAAGGGTCCATGGCTCGGTTTGCAAACCACAGCTGTGCCCCCAATTGCACGATGGAGAAGTGGGAGGTGGGTGGCGAAACTTGCTTGGGATTATTTGCGAGGTCTCCAATTGCACGCGGTGAAGAAATTACGTTCAACTATGCTTCTCACAACGCGGAAACGTCGGTAAGAGGCTACCTACTGGCGTCTGTTTTCACCTTCTTACTACTCTCTCTATTTAATTTACAGACTAGGGAATGCGTGTGTGGAGCTAGAAACTGCAAGGGGGTCATTCCGTCTTAATTGTGGGGTTGGCATTCCAAACCCTGTATTCATCAACGTGTAGGAGGCAAAATGTAGGATATCGTCCTAATTACATGTAGTGTTTACGATTTGAACTTTGAAATGCGCACTTTGCAGTATAAGTTGGCAAAGAATATGATATTTCTACTGGTTTTGGCTAGTAGCTGTATGCTGCGCAATCAGGTGAGTGAAATATTGTTGCGGAAATATGACATTGCTGTAGGCTTTATCCAGCGGTTGGGCGAGTTCCTTCTTGGGTCGATGGAATGGTGACGCTTGCCAGGGCTAGCGAGTGAGCTGAAGCTGGTGGTGATGTCATGCACGTCTTTTGCGTGTAATCTTGCAGGTGGATACTTGGAAGGTTAGCTACAGTGATGGGGTTGTGAGGCGTTATCTGAGCGAGATGCGCTCCCCAGAATAGTTTGTCATGACAGGCGTGACCCATTCCGTGATTATAGGGCGCGAGGATAGAGCGGATTAGCGCTAGAAGATTGCAACTGGGAGAAAATGAATAGGAGGAGTTTGACAGTCTCTGTATGATGTAAGTACATGTTGACAAATAGATGCTATTCGATTGTTATGTAGTGTTTGGCTGACATACCAGGTACTGACGAAGTGGTCCGGGTTTGATAGAGGGGTGCGGGTATAATTTAACCGACCCAGGAGGGGTGAAAGGATGCATTATGACGGTGTGTTACGGGTTCATGAGGAATGGAAACTTTACAACAAGCCCGTGACTACCGGAAGCATCACCAAGATACCCAGCGTTTTCTGGTTGGTACTGCAAGATGTAGAGCGAAGGCTTTCCTGTGCGCACGATAACTTGCCGATCGCTAGTACGGCTAGTTGATGAGGTAGCGTGGCCGTTTCTGGCGACGTCGGATACGTTCTTTGCATTTAGCGTCTTGGACGCGGAACATCTAGCCTTTGGCAGACGATGTACGGTGATGGGGTTGGAAGGAGGGCAATGGGCGCCCATCACATTGCTGTGAAGAGCGTGGAAGCGTGCGTGGAAAGTATAGTGAATGTACACTAGATGCCTAGAGGATTACTACTTACAGAAATCAATAGTACGAATCTGATAATTTCTATCCGAATTGCTAGACATTAACAGAATAAGTATCAAATCTGGTAGGGAGGGGTGAATCTGCGAAGCAAATGATGGTGTTGTTGGATGACGCGTTAGATGCGCTTTAAATAAACCCCGCGTGGGAACTAAATGAGCGGAATTGTGAAAGCTTGGCGAGGGGCTTAAAGCACGGAGCATTACTGTTTGGCGACACCAGGAGTGCTTAGAGCAAGGTATTGGATATTAGAAGAATTTCTAAGATAATAAGTGTTTTTTGTCCGTGAAAGCAAGGATTTTGCTGAACGTTTTTAGTAGATCTATCGAAGACTTGACGATGATTTGTGCGGCTAGTCGGTGGCCAAGTACGTGCGTGATGTTGAAGTTGACGTGTCTACTGTGATGTCCGGGGCCCGCATACCTGTTTGAGCGATAATATCGTGAAAAGAGATAATATGACAGGTACTGTGATTAATAAATAGCGCGAGGCGTGGTTCATCATAATCAAATCTCTTGTGAAGCGAGTATGGCAAAAGGACCTCGTACACGATCCGGAAAAGCTGCCCTGCGCACTATCCGGAAGCTAGCGACACCTGGTTGCGGAGACAAACCTGCAAAACGGCGACGACTTGAGCGAACTACGCCATCGCTGGAGGATATTGAAGCCTCTGAAGCGCGAGCACGGATCAGTCGTTTTGAAGAGACTCAAGCAAGAAACACCGTCGGGCAGAATGTTCCTCGCTCTCGGAAGCTGAGCTTGAGAGGTCATGTACCCGAATCGGATTTGCTGGCGCAAGAATCCGATAAGTCCTGTAAGTAAACATTGTCATTTACTCAAAGGGGTTCGTCCTCATACTAACGTTTTGTTTCCAACTATGCATTCGCAGCTTTCTTTGAAACGATCGATGAACTCTTTCTCCGCGTTTGTGGGAGTTGCGGCGAATTAACTAAATCAGCTCGAGCAATTCGGAAGTGCTATGATCTAACTCAGAAATACTTTGCCCCGCTCAAAAACCGATCTGGTGTGTGCGAGATCATCGATGAGGCCATTACGCGACCTGATGCTAACGACATACAATTTGTATGGTTCTGCAGCCGTTGCAATGCTTCTCTTTTAAAACAACAAGTCCCAAAGTTTAGCCGTTCCAGCGGCTTTCGTATAGGACATATACCTCCTGAATTAGCCATTTTAAACCGAATGCATTCCGAGCATACATACGGCTCCGGCATTGTCTGCAACTTGCATCCGTGTGATTGGTCTCCGCGCTGGAACGTGAACTGCTAGGGCTACAGCAATGGCAACGACCGATACGTGTCTGCCTCGGCTACGCGTGTTCCTGGACGCCTCGTTGCTGACGGCGCTGGTGCTAACGGGGCTCGCGCTGCGTCGCCGTGTCGTATCTTCCGGACCTCCATCGAAACCCGACGATCTCTACTACGACCACCTGAACCGCACCTTCCGACGCAGCGTGGCTGGGTCTCCAGCCACTTTAAAGACCGGAATCAACAGGGCGAACAGGGGCTGGTACGTCGGTGATAAGTTGGAGAAGAATGTGTTGAAGACTGCGAAGATCAGCACTATGGTGATCTGAGCGCCACCAACCGTGGCAAACCGCACCACATCCTTGACGGCTTCGGGGTTTGCGCGCATGTGAGCTCCACAGACTCTCAGGAGGAAGAAGGTCGTGAAGCCCAGCCACGGAAATGACATCACGACTGTGACGAACGGCAGTGGATAGCACACGAACACCGACAATCCAAACGCGAGCAGATTGGTGAGCAAAGCTGCTGGAATCGAGATGCTGAGTGCGGCTACTGGCTGCAACTTGAGGCTCGGACTGTACAGTCGGATCTGCTCAATGGCACAATGCGTGTAGATGAAGCACGTCAACGTGGCGCGTACCCACGAAGTTCCGCTGTGGGCCACTCCCTTGTCGATACTTTCAAGAGGCATCGCGTCGATCAGAGCTACCACAATGAGACTGGGCAACGGAGTCAATGGGAGAATCACCAACGCGCGCCAGAAACCCGTCGATCGACTGTAGTCGCTCAAAGCTGTGAATCTCTCGATCGAGTAGTGGCCATGGAGCTCCACCTGCACGGCTTCCCACCTGTGGATCATGCGAGCGACCAACTTCTGCATCCGTTCGTTAACCCCCGCTATAGTGGACAAATGCAGGACGTCTCTTGAATTCTATAATGGTCAAGTTGATCAGGTCAGTCAAGACATGCTCGAAATGGATCACCTCACTCATTGTACCCATTTTTACAAATGGGTACGGTTTGCTACCTCACGTGGGTAAACATTTGCTTTCTCTTGTTTTTGGATCAGTCCGCTCAGATTTGAATTCCCCACTTGCAACGACAATAGAGAACTTTCGCAACCCGATTTTAGTTGAGTTTCAGGTTCAATTTGAGTTTGGAGCAGTACCGTGACTGGGGTCTCTCAAATCTGATAGTCAAACGCAATTGCGTTTGAGCTTAGAGGCCAGTTCACTCAACTCGGATTTGAGTTCACTTCCATCTTAACGGCCGCTCCCTTTCCAGTGGGGAAAATGACCAAAGAGGTATGAATTCGGTCAATTAGGGATAAACGTGTATGAACCAGGTAGCCCTACCCTGTACCGAGATGTTCGGTTATTCCACACACACCTTCATACACGTGCAGTCAAATGTTTGGCCCGTATGGAACAATCAGCACGAGAACATTTAGTGCACAAAGGATACGAGTGGCGCGGAAGCGAGCGCATCTCTCAAAGCAAATTCGGTGTCGCCTTATTCCTGGCTTACGAAACGTTACCATGTTGTCTGCATTACACACCGAGAAACTACTTTGGCAACTTCATGCACTTCTAGAACACAAATGTTCACTCGATCTTCAGGTTCATCTTGGTCTCCACGAACTGAAGCAAGGCCGCTGTGCTTATTGCCGCCATCCCGCCCATCAGGAACGCTGTGTTCGTCCACGAGCGTCATGATGGTGTCGAGCGTTGGCCAAATACCACGATCGGTGCCATATCTGGTGACTTCATATTGCTCACCCCAAACGCCTTGATCGCCACGACCCTGATGAGCGGTATGACAGCAAGGAGCGCGGTGATCTTGGACAATACCGGTACAGTACCATCCTCTCCGCGGGCTTTTCGCTTGGGATGGGTTCCTCAGTGGCCGCTTGAATAGGGTACTTCAGGTACATGTAGTAGCATCAACCGAAAGCACAGTGGCGAGTCGGTGAACGCGAGGATCGCCCGCTACAACCGAGTACGGGTAGTATTCCACCACATCGTCGGGGTGAAGCTCTTCCTACTGAAGCTGCTTGGCAGAGAGGCCAACCATAATTGCTGAACGAAAGGGCCGGTGCTATTTTGTCGCTAGTTTGTCTGGTGGAGAGAACGCAAATACTCAGGGGTTGATAGAACGCTTGGAAGTGAGAGTGAAGCGACCTTTTGATGCATGACTTCGGCTGAATATAAACATCACAGCTAATAATCGAGGCAACTCCCCGTCCTCGGGATTCATACACACTCGGACAATCTTCGCATTACCAATCATACCTCTTTAGTCTTTGTGTTTCCAGCTGTATACCGAACACACATACCGTCACAGCTTTACGCCTTTAGACCCATACCGGCCGAATTCATACCTCTTTGGTCATTTTCCCCTTTCCAGTGTGAACAATGGTCTTCATCGCCCCTAAGCTATCTGCACAACAAGCTCTCGTCATCATTAGTGCCCTGCTGAGTGCTGCGCGCGGAAAGAAGAAGCGATTCTTAAGGACGATGCACTTCCTTATTGCCAGCCACTACTTTGCCCGCCTGCGCGAATCAACACCAACAATAGAGTAGCAACGATCCATTTCGAAACTGATCATCTGAAACTAAACTGAATGGCGTGGTGAATGGTCTAGAATGCAAATCATTTCAGTGCAATCCTGGTAGACAGCAGTCATTGACATTGAGTCTGAAACTCAACTCGAACGTCGTTGCGAAAGTTCTCTAATGGGCCAGGCTCCTTCCAACGCCAAGAGCGCGCGGCCGGCCTTGACCCACTCGACGCCCACGTTGTTCCCATTGTCTTCGGACGAGTCGGACCTGCCGGAGGGCGCCGTGCTCGACGTGGAGCTCGAGATCGTATCGGCCAAAGTGCGAAGGAATTCCAGATAGTCATCTGTTTGTTTCCAGTTTGAATTCTACTAATCGAAATTTTCTCTTAACCAAATTCTGCAACCAGAACATTGTTGCCGGTGACTATTTGGGCGTCACGGCCTTGATGAAAGTCCAATTGAGCTCCAGCGACGCCTACGCAATCATTGAAGTGGACGGCAAGAAAGTGGCCTGGACGCACCCGGTCTTCTCGACTCTGGAACCGGTCTGGAACGAGAAGTTCTACTTCAAAAACGTGCGGCCGGACTCGCTGTGCAAACTGTACCTGTTCGACAAGGACGTGAACACTGACGATGAACTGGGGAAGACCCAATTCACTGCAATCAACACGGACGGCGCAGAATCGACGTTCGAGCTGGCAATCTCCCTCAACAACAGAAACGCCGGTACCATTGTCATTAAGGTCGACAAAAATCCGCCTTACAATTTCTACTTTATGAGAACGCAAAAACTGACAGGAGTGCTAAAAATTTGCAGGTCAAGTCGCATCCGGTGGAGCCCATGCGTCGGGTTCTGCTTGAGGAGTTCGGTCCTGTGCGGTACTCGGCGCACTCGAGCGTGACTGCTGGTCTTATGACCATGTCGACGTCAAATGATGCCAAGATCGAGTCGTTGGCGTACCATGTCCAGCTGCACAACGTCTCGCAGTTTTTGCCGACAGATCACGAGTGGAACAAGAACTACCCGACTATCCAGCGGATCTTCTCGCCAGATTACCCAGAGTCACCCGTGCTTCGGCAGGCGATCATGACGCAGCACGCTGTGACCTACACACACGGCCCAAAGAACACCAAGTACGGTGCGGTTTCCTCGCCCGCCGAGTTTTTCAAGCTCATTCACGACGGACGGCGCCAGGAGAAGACCGTACTCTTCACGTATGTCATCACCAAAAATGGGTGGTATTTCTCCGAAACCGGTGCTGCATTTTTCAAGGATATGCTGTCGAAGCACATGCTGCATTCGGGCGCCGCATTTTCAGTTTTGTACGTGCTTTCCTGAATGTTTTAACTGGTTTTGGGATGGACTAATGTGGTTTTGGATTCGTGGACAGGTACGCTGGTGAGTTCCGCGTTGACAGCTATCTGTTTGGCGAACCCAAGCTCATTATTGACAACGATAGTGGCACCTACGCACCGCCGAAGGAGGATCTACCGCAACTCAAGGCACTTATCGAGAACAATTTCCCAGGAATCGCGGTCGAGGCGTTGGACCGTGAAAACGAAGACCTACAGCGAACGCGCAAGGAAATCCTGGATTCGTGGCTGTAAGACATCGTCGCTATCTCTTTAACCCTCGTTGTAGTGGAAGGTAAGATGATCAGATCAGCCAGGAATATTGCTGGTGATAGTTCAATGCGAATGAACTGGTTATGCTGAACCAAGTCGACCAAAACAAGTTTTAAACGCGGCCTAATTACTTTTTGAACGTCTGCTAGGAACTCAAAGCGGTTGTATATTATTTGGAGTACTGTCGAAAGAGGGGAATATAGTGATACGACACGGACGGCGACCAAGTTATCCTAGTGCCTCGCCTTACGCCCAGGCGTCCAGGATCTCCTGGCGCGACTTCTTGAGCTCCTCGTCGTCGCGGTCCTTGGCCTCAACCGAAATCCCAGGGAAGTTGTTCTCGAAGATCTCCTTGAGTTTGGGCAGGTCCTCCTTGGGCGGAGCGTAGGTGCCGCTGTTGTTGTCAATGATGAGCTTGTACTTGCCGAAGTGACCCTTCTCAATGTGGAACTCTCCCGCGTACTTGACGGAGAAGGCGGCACCCGAGTGCAGCATGTGCTTGGACAGCATGTCCTTGAAGAAGGCCGCACCGGTCTCGGAGAAGTACCAGCCCGTGGGGGTGATGGCGTACGTGAAGAGCACGGGCTTGTCGAGACTCTGGCCGTAGTGCATGAGCTTGAAGAAGTCGGACGGCTCCTCGAGCTGGCCGTACTCGGTCGTCGACCCGTGGCCGTAGATCACAGCGTGCTCCGTGGCGATGGCCTTGCGCAGCACAGGCGACTCTGGGTGGTCGGGCGAGAAGATCTTCTGGATGGTCGGGTAGTTCTTGTTCCACTCGTGGTCGTTGGGCAGGATCTGCTGGATGTTGTGCAGCTGCACGTGGTAAGCCGACGACTCGAGCTTCTCGTCGTCAGTCATGGACTTCGTGAGCACGCCCGTGGTGACACTCAGGTGGCCCGAGTAGTGCACGGGGCCGTACTGCTGCAGCTTGCCGTCGCCGTGCACCTTGGTGGCGTGCGACTTGACCTTGACCACGATGGTGCCGGCCTTCTTCTCGTTGCGGGTGATGGGCAGCTCGAACGTCGTCTCGGCGCCGTCCGTGTTGGCGGCCGTGAACTGCGTCTGGCCCAGCGCGTCGTCGCCGTCCATGTCCTCGTCCAGCAGGTAGAGCTTGCACAGCGTATCGGGCCGCACGTTGCGGAAGAAGAACTTCTCGTTCCACACGGGCTCGAGCGTGTCGAAGATGGGCCTCGTCCAGGCCACCTTCTGGCCGGCCACCTCGATGAGCGCGTAGGCGTCACTGGAGGCGACGTGGCCCTTGAGTGCGGCCTTCATGCCGAAGTAGTCGCCAGCGGCGATGTCCTTGGCGGCCACGATCTCCAGCTCCACGTCGAGGACGGAGTGCTCGGGCACAGGCGCAGAGCCGGCGTGGGAGGATGAGGACGAAGAGGCTTGGCCCATGGTGGAGGTGGGTGTAGCGAGGTGCTTGGGTTAGTTGTGCGCGGAAGGCGGCGAGTTGGGAAGTGAGCGGCTTGTGTTGGCGCGGCGGAGGCCGTCGGAAGATCGCAAGGCATTGCCACGTACGTGTGCGGCTCTGATTCGCTGCGACATGAAAGTATCCATCTGTAGATTACGGCTGGTTATTGTAGACGCTTCGAGCGGGGGACAATCCAAATCAGGCACACCGGCATGGATACAGATCGATCGGCGTGTGCTGCTCTCTCGCCTCCTAGGAAACTCGGGTAACATGCGAGCGTGCTTGCCGCTCCTGTGGCGCTAATAGCTGCTGCTATAATGAGCTTGCACGAAAACAGACTCGAGTCACCGCTGCAAGAGTCTTCAAACGCGCCAGCTCCATTGCTCTTGATTGAAGACAGCATAGGGTGCAGCGCTAGCGTGAGGCGCTCGTTTGGAGCAGCAATCTACCTAATATATCACAAAAACTCATAGGGTCTGCAACGTGCCAATGTAAGTGAACCGCCTTGCCGCCCAGAACAAAAATACATGAACAGCGCCATAAGCTGAAGCAGCAGGATTTAGAGTCGTTCTAAACAACGCCATACTCCAGTCAGTATAAATCAGTCCAGGTCTAATTTTTCGCCCAGCTCATCCGCCAAAATATTCAAAAATATCGGAGTATCCACACTCAAATCAGCCGTGGGTACAGCTCAACTTTGACACGCTTCAACCAGCCGGCCGGCTGCTAGACGTTCGCTAGTCATTCCTGAATCTTCCGCCTCGAGCCAACAACTACAAAGTCCAGCATTGCAATGGGCCAAGCCTCCTCCACCCCCGCGGCCTCGTCCTCCACGCCCGCCGCCTCCGAGCCCATGGCCGTGCCCGAGAACTCCGTCCTCGACGTGGAACTAGAGATCGTGGCTGCCAAGGACATCGCCGCCGGCGACTACTTCGGCGCGAAGGCCGCACTCAAGGGCCACGTCGCCTCCAGTGACGCCTACGCGCTCATCGAGGTGGCCGGCCAGAAGGTGGCCTGGACGCGGCCCATCTTCGACACGCTCGAGCCCGTGTGGAACGAGAAGTTCTTCTTCCGCAACGTGCGGCCCGACACGCTGTGCAAGCTCTACCTGCTGGACAAGGACTTCGACGGCGACGACGCGCTGGGCCAGACGCAGTTCACGGCGGCCAACACAGACGGCGCCGAGACGACGTTCGAGCTGCCCATCACGCGCGAGGACAAGCCCGCCGGCACCATCGTGGTCAAGGTCAAGTCGCACCCGACGCCCGAGATCGGCGACGGCAAGCTGCAGCAGGTCGGCCCCGTGGACTACTCGCTGCACCCGAGCTTCGTCAATGGAGTGATCACGGACACCACCACGGACGACGAGAAGCGCGAGTCCTTCGCCTACCACGTGCAGCTGCACGACATCCCGGCCTTCCTGGCCACCGACAACGAGTGGAACCACAACCACAAGCCCGTGCAGAAGATCTTCTCGCCCGACCACCCGGAAGCTCCTGTGCTACGCAAGGCCGTGGCCACGGAGCATGCAGTCGTGTACAAGCACGACGCGGACACGATCTATGGCGAGCTCAAGGGGCCGGAGGACTTCTTCAACTTGCTGCACGACGGCAAGCGCCTGGACAAGCCCGTGCTCTTCACGTACGCCATCATTGAGACGGGCTGGTACTTCTCCGAGACCGGCGCGGCCTTCTTCAAGGACATTCTGTCCAAACACATGCTGCACTCGGGCGCTCAGTTCAACGTCAAGTACGCCGGAGAGTTCCACATTGAGAAGGGGCTCTCGGGCAAGTACACGCTCGTGATCGACAACAACAGCGGCACCTACGCCCCGCCCAAGGAGGAGCTACCGCAGCTCAAGGCGCTCTTTGAGACCAACTTCCCCGGAATTTCGGTCGAGACCCATGACCGCAGCAGCCCAGAGCTCAAGGAGAAGCGCAAGGAGATTCTGGATGCCTGGGCGGCGTAGAGGAATTCTCGATGACTATGTTCGTGCAGGTCAATGCATCGTAATTCGATGCAGTACCATAAGTAACCTAAGCTTAAAAAATATACACTGAAGTTCCTCGTTAGTTGGCCCGTGTCTTCCTTTGACGTCTGTAGCAACTCGAGTAACTTACACGCATTTTCGTACATGTATTGGTATCTGCATCCAGCTGCTGTAGCCCCCTGCTTGCAATTCAGGCCTTCTGGTTCAACACAAGTGTAGTCTATTGATTCAAACTGCTTACTCCCACGCGGCCAGAATCTCCTTGCGTGCCTCCTGCAAAGTTTCGTCATTTTGGTCCAGCGCAATGCAGTTGATTCCAGGAAAGTTGTTTTCCATGAGAGCCTGGAGCTGAGGGAGGTCTTCAGCTGGTGGCGCGTACGTGCCGCTGTTGTTGTCGATAATGAGCGTGGGCTCGTCGAACCGGTCGTGATCAATGCGGAACTCGCCAGCATATCTGGTCACCACAAACACAAGTCAGAAAACACACACTCAAGTACCAATTCCAGTACGAAAAGTACTTACAAGACAGAGAAGGCGGCACCCGAGTGCAGCATGTGCTTGGACAGCATGTCTTTGAAGAAGTCCGCCCCAGTCTCCGAGAAGTACCAGCCCTTCTTGGTGATGACGTACGTGAAGAGCACGGGCTTGTCCTGACGCGTGCCGTTGTGAATGAGCTCGAAGAACTCAGTGGGCGAAGAAATCGCGCCGTACGTCGTGTCGTTCGAGCCGTGCGCGTAAATCACGGCGTGCTGCGTCATGACTGCCTGACGAAGCACAGGCGACTCCGGATAGTCCGGCGAGAAGATCCGCTGGATGGTCGGGTAGTTCTTGTTCCACTCGTGATCTGTCGGCAAAAATTGCGGGATGTTGTGCAGCTGGACACGGTACGCCAAGGACGCGACTCGGTCGTCTCTTGACGTCAACTTGGCCAAAAGTCCTGCCGACACGCTCGAATGCACCGAGTAGCGTACAGGTCCGACCTCCTCCAGCACTGCGTCTTCCTCGGAGCTCACGGGGTGCGAGCTGACCTGTAAAACAGAAGGACCATTTTCAATTGGCGAACAGTGAAAATGTCTCGAGAACCGACGTGTACCTTGATGCTAAGGGTGCCGGCATTTCTGCCGGCCAATGAGATCGGCAGGTCGAACGCGGTTTCCGTGTCATACATGGCGGTGCTCGCAATGAACTGCGCCTCGCCCAACTCGTCGTCGGCGTCCATGTCCTTGTCGAACAGGGAAAGCTTGAACACCGACGAGTGCTGGACGTTCTTGAAGATGAACTTCTCATTCCACTCAGGCTTGAGCGTGTCGAAGATGGGCCGCGTCCAAGCCACTTTCTGGCCGTCGATCTCGATCGAAACGTAGGCGTCACTAGAAGAGAACTCGCCTTTGAGAGCGGCCGTCAGGCCGAGGTAGTCGCCGGCGTCAATGCCCTGGAAGACGAATGGCCGTTAGAATGGAGACCGGCATTGCGGAGATACGTGACCACACGCACCTTGGCAGACACAATCTCGAGCTCGATATCGAGCAAAGTGTCCGGGGATGCGAACGTGACGGGCATGATGGCGCCGTTAGCTTGGTGTGCAATGCGTTGGACGGTGTCGTTGGTCGTGGGGGGAATTTGGGTCTGATCGGTGCCACAAATAGCCCCATGTTTACAAACGATGCATAATCCAGCAGATTTTGTGCGTCTCCGGAATCATGTCCTGGAATCATGCCGCATGGGACGGCTAACGTGACGATTCGTCACTGACGAAGTTTTCAAATACATGTAGGTACATGTGCGCTGTAGTCGGCGACTGCAGCATGCATGACATTACTGGCAGTGCTGTAAGCTTACTCGGGGAATATTTGTTTCAGCTCTCAAGCTTTGGTCCGTGGCGAGCTCCTCTTGTGCGGCCGTGGCGTTTTGTGGACACCTGCAATGCAGGCTGCATGCATCGCCTGGAGTTCTTGGAGGCGGAATGGTTGTCTCATGTTGATTCGACGCTGGGTGCAGTAAACCATGGGCTGCGACTCGCAGCCTGCGAGGCCCATGGTGCAGTAAACGCTGTTCGTTGAAGAGCCTTGGATCGGGACTGCAACAGTTGGAGGCACCGCTAACATATCCGCTGGTGTCCACCTGGGTCCTGGACCCGGTCCAGCATGGCCCAACTTTTAAATTACTGGATACACGTGCTTCAACATGACGAAGTCTCCGCAGCTTGGGTACCGACCGGTACGACTCGCGGTACTGTAGCCTCTACATCTTGAGCAATCCTGGCGCAGAGCAGCTTCATGCCTGGGTCAGGCACTCGACTGTCGAGTGTCGAGTCGACACCTTGCGCTTCCCTTCTTCACATTCGCACGCCTGCATCGACTCGAACTTCGAGTGGAGCCACTGTCCCGCGTCGAGGTCTTCGTGCGTGGCACCAATGCCGACATGACATGACACCACATTGCAAATGGCAATCACTACGCGACGTCTGACGGCTGTGATGCCGAGGCACTTAACGCCTCGGCAGCTGGGGAAGGCGATTCAGCATGCTGTTCCCGGTAGAATTTGGCATTCGATTCTCCAGCTGGACGAACATTTCACCTAGGCGGTGTCCCTGATCGATCAGCGTCGAGCGGTGCAGCACTATCGGCACGCCACTCCAACGCCAGAGGAGGAATACCATGGATAGCAAGCTGAGTTGATGGCCATTGCCGCTTTGACGGCCTCGCAACACCGCGACGGACGGGAGCCGGAGTGTCGGTGGGACCGCCGCAGGGATATTTATTCCTAGGGTACCACAACGAAGGCGACATTTATCATTAGGGACCACAAATATTTTGATTGGCCGAAATAATTTGCCCTGCCACTCCCGTGTTATTTATTATAAAGCTCCAGGTCTGTTCATGCTCTTCGACACCTTGAGCGTGCAGGCTCTTTGAAAGACGAAAGAGTCTTTCGTCAGGCGGTATGCCGTCAACTATTAAATAAAAATAAAGCGACAAACGCAACAATGAACTCGGAAACTGCGAACAAATAATTGTTCTACACCACTTTCTCTATGCATTAGGATGACACCAGAGACGCAGCGCGAGTGCTTCTTCGGCGGCATACTATCCATATCCTCCAACTTCGCGCGCGGTTGATACATCACGACTGCAGTGCTACTTACGGCGCTGTCCAAGATCATACTAGAGGTCCTTGCGTCGATCAAGACGTTTATGGATTGGGTGCTCGGCAAGACTGGCCTCTACCTCGTGATCGTGTCCTAGCAGCTCGTGCGTTTGCACGACCAGCACGCTCATCGCTGACGTGGTCGGCGTGAGCATCCTCGAGAAGGAGATGTCGAGCAGTTCCGTGACGTTCACGTCCTTGAGCCCCGCTTGCAGATTCACGTCGCGCAGGGCCGAGAAGTTCACAACGTCCTTGACTTGCCGTGTCTGAACGTTTTGATGGCCACACGCTCCACGGTGGCATACACTACAACGAAGACACCTTCTTCCGAGACGGGAGCACCCGTCGATCTATCACACTGCACTTGATGCTCACCACCTCGGCAACTTGTCGCTCACGTACCACACCTCCGTCGTGGCGCTTGACCTCACAGTGCAGCTCCCACCGACCTCACACGCAGGTAGTGCTCGTTAGTGTACAGCTCATGTTCTGCTGGTCCTGGAGCAAAGCGAGCTCGAGCTTCTTCGTCCTGTGTCGAAAGGCCGACAGACCTCTCGTGTCCTCGCTAAAGCATGTCCACCTTGGAGTACTCGTTCACGAGCGAAGTGAGCGCGCTGACGTGCTTGATGGAGCACACCACGTTGTGGCCGCTCTTCTTGCCGGCCACATACTCGATGACCAGGTTCACACGCACGCGGGATCCGGGCACATAGCCGTTTATGAGGCTGTCCTCGTTCACATGCGCGAGGTGTGCAGCATGGTCCAGTGAAGATCGCCTCGGATGCCTCCAGGTCCGCCTTGAAGCCGTCCACGGTGAGCGCCCTCGCCGAAGAGCGGCATGCACGTGGCCAGAAGGTAGATCTGGAAGTCACCCACGGGCAGCGCCATCACGCCCGCGGTGGCTCGCCATGCGTCGTCAATGAAGTCGATTAGTTCCAAGTTGAAGCAGCACTACTGTATTTTGGCCAATCAAAATATTTGTGGTCCCTAATGATAAATGTCGCCTTCGTTGTGGTGCCCTAGGGATAAATATCCCCGCCGCAGACATAGCGGACACTGCCACTCGGATCGACACGTTCCAGCCCCCAGCAGCTGGGCCAGCTGGCTCGAGTCAGACCTCCATAGAGTGAGCGGACGCGTCCAGTCTGGACACCTGGACTCCAGGTGGTCGTCATGCCGCGAGCCATCGAAATGGCCGCGCGCTGATGCTTGAGAGCTCCAGTCTCTTGACACTTTCGGCTGGCCACCATGCATCCTCCAGCCTGGAGGCTCCAGGCTGCAGTCCAGCAACGAGGCGGCGGCGGTCCGATTCGGGCTCCGAATGCCTGCTCGGACTCCGAGTCGGAGTGGTGCCTGTACATTGTACTGTACTGTGGTACAGTACCAGCACAACACTTGTCATCCAGCACATCTTCTACGACGCCCTGACAAAGCCTGCGCTCCACGGGGACAGATGGAGCGCGGGCACTCACGCACTGGACCAATTTGCAACGCCTGCTCTGCCTGTCGAGTTCACTTCCGCTCTTGCGCTTGGCCTGGCACCACACCACCTGTGCATCGACTGTACGTTGGGCCATGAAGGTCTTCTCTCTCGGGCTGGCGATCTGCGCGGCGCTGGCCGTCACCTCGGTCTCCGTGGAGGCCAAGGGCCCCACCATCTGCGAGACCGGATCCGGATTCGCGGACCCGGGCGACAGCTACAGCTCCGAGACGCCGGTGGCCACCACAGCCTCGCCCTCCAGCTCGACGGCCAGTGGCGCGACTCAAGTGGCCGCATCCAGCTCCACCGCGGGCAGCGACGTCAACGGTTCTAGCTCCACGGCCGGCGCATACGGAGCCCCTGCTGGAAGCGACGCTACTCAGGTGGCCGCTTCCAGCTCCACCACAGGTAGTGATGCCACACAGGTGGCTGCGTCTAGCTCGACCTACGGAGTTGAGACGCCCGTGACCACCACCAGCTCGACCGGAAGCGCTGGCCAGAATGACAGTGAGTCACCGGTTCAGGGCGACAATAAGGACACCGCTGTTGACAGCGCGAATTCCGCTACAGGTTCGACCAAGAGTGGAGTCAACGTTGGCGACGATTCCACTTCGACGGAACGCGACGTTAGCGGTAGTGACGTGGCCGCCTCGAAGGGAGGCGCTGTCAGCAACAACGGTGGTAAGGGTGGCAAGGGAGGCTTGACGCCCTCCGTGGGCTCTTCGTACGACGCGTCTTCGAGCGGTTCTAGTTACGGCCACGGATCTGACGTTGCTGGAAGCAGCGAACAGACTGGAAAGCAGGGTGAAGTGAACTACAGCGGCAACGGCTCCCAGGCCACCAGCCTTAGTAGCAGCAACGCTGGACAGAATGGAGCGGTCGACAGCAACGTGGGATCGCAGGCCTCCATCCCCACGGCCACCACCGCTTCGCCTTCCGCGTCCGGATCGTCCATCGATTCGACTCCGGTGCAGCAGACGTCGACGTCGGCGTCCGCGTCTTCGATGGGCCCCACCACCCAGTCCTCATCGTCGGGCCCCTCGACTCCGGTTCAGCAGACGTCAACCTCGGCTTCAGGTTCTTCTACTCCGACTCAGCAGACCTCAGCCTCGGGCTCCTCTGTGGATTCGACTCCAGTTCAGCAGACATCCACTGCTGCCTCTGCTGCTTCGTCGACGGGTTCCTCGACTCCGATCCAGCAGACGTCGGCCTCAGCTTCAGGTCCCTCGGAGGACGCGGCTCCAGTTCAGCAAACCTCGACTGCCGCATCTGGTGCGTCAGCTTCGGGCTCCTCGACGCCGATCCAGCAGACGTCACCTTCCGCCTCGTCCGACTCAACGCCGATTCAAACTTCGGCTTGGGGCTCCTCGACGCCGATCGAGCAGAATTCGCCTTCTGCCTCAGCCGACTCAACGCCGACCCAGTCTTCGGCCTCAGATTCCTCGGCGCCAATCCAGCAGACATCAACTTCCGCCTCGGCCGACTCAACGCCGACTCAAACTTCGGCTTCGGGATCCTCGACACCGACCCAGCACACGTCGACTTCCGCCTCGGCCGACTCAACGCCGATCCAGCAGTTGTCGGGTTCCACCTCGGCCGATTCAACGCCGACCCAATCTTCGGCTTCGGGGTCCTCGACGCCGATTCAACAGACATCGGTGTCAGCCTCGGGCTCCTCCACGAGTTCGACCCCGACGCAGGGCTCCACATCGTCGTCATCGACAGATTCTACTCCAACTCCGACCATTGCGTCGACGTCGGCTTCCAGTGATGCATCGAGATCAGCCTCTGCTTCGTCCACCTCTTCTTCCTCGGCGGCTTCGTCGTTCTCATCATCTGCTTCGACGACTTCGTCAGCATCGGCTTCTGCCTCTGCTTCTGCGTCCGCTTCCGCGTCCTCCTCTTCGTCTTCGTCATTCACGAAGGTGACGGCTCTGGGTGTGCGCGTCCAAGGTGATATGCCGGAGTGGAATGAGGAGCACCAACGGTACGTGTCGGCCTACTACGACACGTTCGATGACAAGTACCGCGCCGTGCTTGACACCGTCAACATGGCCTCAGTCGAAGGTGCGCTCAAGTACGTTCAGGCCGAGTGCATCAACGCCTCCGTGATCACCGACTGCCAGCGCAAGAACGACATCAAGTACGTCGTGTTCTACCAGGTCACGTTCGCGCAGCCTGCCGCGGCCATGGAGTTCTACGCCAACGCTACGAACGAGTACGACTTCGCTGTCGAGCACTGTCCGTTCATGCCCATGGACGGCGGCCAGTGCGACCCCGAGGCCGACGGCTCGTTCCCTGACGTGTGCAACCAGTACATCGGTGCCGATGGCCAGCCCGACCTGGGTTACTGCGTCGGTGGCACGCTGCAGGACAACGAGGCCATCGCGCCGTACCCGCACAACTACTGGTACTCGTTCCCCAACAGCTGCCCCCAGGAGGTGTGGAGCGAGAAGTCGGACGAATGCCGTGCCCAGTACACCGGTGGCTTGTGCGCTCTCGGCGTGGAGCCCGATGGAGTGACCTGCACGTATTCGTACGAAATCTTGGGTTACATCCTGCTGGACGATGTCGTGGGTATCACGTCCATGACCAACCCGAAAACTGGCACCAACTACGCCGACTACTACGAGTTCTGCGAGGCTGGCGGTATCGAGTTCAGCGTCTCCATTGTGTCGTCGCTGCTGGGCGGTCTACTGGACAGTATCGTGACGCTGGTGGACGGCCTCGAGTTCTGGGCCAACCCGGGCGACAGCGACGCCAACGCCGCGCGTGTGGAGAAGCTCGTGTCCGCGTACGACGAACTGGTGTCCACAAACCCCGCGACGAGCGACGGCGGCGTCATGCGCTCGCTCCCGACGGTGGAAACGCTCACGGCCCTGAACCCGTCGTGCTACGAGAACAGTCCGCTCTGCGCCGAGTCCGAGTTCGGCTGCAAGCGCTCGTACCGGTCGCAGATCTGCCAGCTCTGCACGGCGGACGACTCGGGCTGCGAGAAGTACTAAACTAAGCCCAACCGACCTAGAATCGATTAGCAGTGAAGACTTTTAAGTGTAATGAATGGCCTGTGGTCTTGTCATCGTCAAGTCACCGCTTGCAGATCGATACTTTCAGTGCAGTTCACCTTGTCAGGTTGAAGTTGACCTCTGTAACAGCATAATACATTTTTTATTATGCAATATAGTGGTTCAATTGTGTTCACTACACACAATTCTCATTCCTAGTTAACGCTTGTCAACCTCCTCGTGGACTGGCCTCTATGGTGCTGCTGGTGCGGCTGCAGCGCTACAGTCGGAGGCAGTACGTCGTGGCCCTGGTGGTCTTCTCCCTCTTCCTCGCAGTACGTAACCCTCTGGCCATCCATCTCGTGTAACCCCGAGTAACTCTGGGAGAAAACATTTTCTAAGCATAAACAACTTTTTTTCGTTTTTATTTAGATAATTGGCCAGATTCAAGCGCTCCCGGTGCTGTTTGTCCTCTCTCTTCCCGTGTTTCTCTTCTTCCGCTGGGTCTTTCGGCAACAACAGCATCATGGCGTCACGTACGGCCTTGACTCTCGTGAAATTCCAGACTAAAACTTTGTATTATTGATGATTTTTCCTAATATTTATTATTTTATTGTTTTGCAGGGATCGAGAGATCGAGCAGCTTTTGAGGACGTTCCTGGGCGGGGCCTTCCTCCTCCCAGCGCTGGCCCTTGTGGGCCAAGTCACGCTGGGCCCATTACTGGCCACCTTGTGCTTCTTCGACCAGCGGGACGCCATCCAGAGGCAGCTTCACAAGTTCTTCTACGCTCCAAGTGATGGCCGAGCTGGCCCAATGCATGGCCCGAAGCTGGGCAAGATGCTGATGGATCTGAAGCTCGACAAGACTGTCGGCTACTACTTCTTCCTGTTTGGTGGGGCTTACATTGTGGCCGGACTCGTGGAGGAGTTCCTGAAATACTGGATCGTTCAGGGCAGATGCTGCTGTGGTGGTTCGAGACGTGGCTGCTGCATCCGCAGATTGTTTTGCTGCTGCAAGGGCAAGAATGGATCCGTGCCGGCGTTTTCGGCGCTGAAGCAACGCCAACAACGACACGGTGCGCAGCGAGGAATGATGTGCCATCCCAGCCGTCTGCTATTCTACCACCGCCCACATGCCAATCACGCGTTCGTTGTCTTTTTGGCAGTGATTGCCGGTGCGCTGGGATTTTCCGTGATGGAGAACACGGGCTTCTCGCTTGCGGCTGCCACGTTTCGCAACAAAATTGAGACTGCAGCTCTACGCAGTATCTCGAGTACGCCGCTGCATACAATCTGTGGTGGAATTACAGGTGTGCGTATGGCGGAACGACTTTTGGATCATCGCCAGGGTGGGAGTGAGCAGCGCGGATCTAGTGCAGCGAAAACAGACTTAGGGCGGTGGCGCACGAAGATCTCAGTGATTCTTCCGGCTGTCCTGATTCACGGCACGTTTGACGCGCAGCTTTTCCTTCTTATGGCACTAGTGTCGAAAGAAATGGAGGCTGCCCATCCGACACTGTATCACACCGTGATACCTACTATTCTGTGCTCGCTGGTAATTCTCGCAAGTTTCCTGTATTTGCGCCGGAAGATGCACGCCATGGAGAACAAAATGAACGAGACCAGATACATGCACGTAGCCGTCGATCTCGAGTCTGGCCAGCGTTTGGGAGCACTAAACGGGGGTTTTGGGGACGACGTGGACTTCTTTGGCAATGATGACGATGATGGTGACAGCGACGACGACGACGAGTCTGTCGCTCAAGAAGGTGGTAACCGCAAGGTCCGGTCTGTATTCGACATGTAACAAGTCTTCCAGCATTAGACTCGTGACATGTTGGTGGTGCGGTGCACGGACCGAAAGTATAATCGTTTGATATTGTTTTCAAAACGTGCCGTGCGATGGGGTATTACGTACTGGTGGTGCTGGGGCTATTCCTATCGAGGCGTGTTCTGTGCGGATACTGTTGGTGAGTTGGAGCAGGTTGCAGAGGACGGTGGAGCCATCGTGTGATCCTTTATCGCTCGGCCAGAAATACTCGCTGCTCTGTTGTCGCCAGCGCCTAATGTTAGGCAAAGATTGGTGTGATCAGAACCTGGGGCTTATTGACGAGCGGTGCCAGCAGAACCTCGGAACGAACCACCCGGGAACTCACTCCTCGATTTCCCCACCCAACCAACAGTCAACAAGCCTCTTTAGCCTCTTCAGCAACCATGCAGTTCGAGCCGCCGACCAAGGAAGCCGATGTGATGGTCAAGATCGCAGATGGAGACAACGACAGCATCAACCAGGGTGTCGACTCTAATGGCATCGTGACGGGCCGCTGGAAGACCGGCATCTTCGGCTGCACGGACTCGCTTGTGCCCAATGGTACGCAGCCAATCACTTGATCGACTCTCCTTTTGAGTATCTGCTAATGGTTTTCCTGTGTCGTTCTGTAGGTGTCATGTCATGCTTCTGCCCCGGTATTGTGGTCGCTCAGATCTCAGCTCGTCTCGGCCTGATGCCGTTTTACCACGTGCTCGGCATTTTCGGCGGTCTGTACCTTGTTGCACTGATTGCTGCGGTGGCCGACAGTGACTTCTTCGAGTTCCTCTTCTGGCTGTGCGCGGTCATCGGAGCTCTCTGTCTCACGAGGTTGCGCTGGCGCATCCGCTCGCTCTTCAGCATCCCCGGGTCGAACGTGGAGGACGTCGCCCTGAGCTTTTGCTGCGGTTACTGCTCCATCGCTCAGATGGCCTCGCACGTCGAGTCGTACGAGCCGGGCACCTTCGCCTTCGCTCCGCGCACCACGCTGCCGGGCTACTCGGCCAACTAAACACTCCTCTACAAGCTTCATCAACCTGAAGCTCAAGCTCAAGACAAATGCATCTAAGACTTGGAATTCCATGATAAATGAATGAAATCAACACTTTATTTCACTTTACTTCGAAGTTCATCTTTGAACCCCGTCCACGGTCTCAGTTATCTGGTGTTGAGAGAGAGAGAGTATTTGAGTAGCTCGCTATCCACTACGTCAAGCGTGCGTTGATGTATGATACAGAGCTTGCACCGCATGCATCCAAGGCCCTTTTCGGAGCAGCGGTAGACATCGACAACACCATTTACATTGTGTACTTGGTGAGTCTGTCGAGTTGGTTGTGTTGGTGGCCAATCCAATGCCGGCCAGCTTGACCTCGACCCCCTTGGCCTGGATTCAGCAGGACTGGCGTGAGGCGATGCGAATCTCGGGTAGTTGCGTCTTCTTGTCGTTCTTGGTGCTGGTGGTGCGCTCGCTCTTGGCCCGACGCAGCTTTTTGGCATTTTGGCCCGAATTTGCGGACGCGGTTGTCGGAGACCGACTGCTGAAGTCTTTGGAGCTCACCATGACGGCGGCGTGCGGGGCGATGGTCACGAAGTGGTTGGCGAACATGGCGGCTGGGCTAGTTGGTGGCTTGCGGAGCACGAGCGCAATTCGCGGAATGAGACCGCGGCTCGACCAACTTCAAGACGCTCTTTCGTGTGGCTGGACTTTTTCGGCCACGTCAGTCTGATGGAAGTATCCAAGCGACTTGCTCGAGGTGATGGCTACAGCTAAAGACGACAGTAACTTCGTATAGACGGCGTTGCTCATGCTACGGATAGAGATACTACCGGTAGGCGCAACGTGCAGGCGTTTAAGCAGTGTTTTGAGGAGCTGGCCCGTCCGAACTCTTACCATTGCGATTGGGGAACGGCCAAGTTGAAGGCTTGATAGACACGCAGGAGCAAGATCCCCGCCGCGAGACCTCGTCGCGTCAGTAGGGATCAGCGCATATATAGCAGCAAGTCACTACATGTAGCTCCGTCGTTCATCGCTGGTGCAGCCGTGCTTGAAGTTGCACCGGCACGATTACCCGCCAAGGAAAGATCGCGCGTCGTCAACGGCCTGCACCCGTTGCCGCTGTCAGCCAACAGGCAGCCACTCAACACGAGTGGCTCTCGCCTCGAACCATTCACCGCCCGGTGCTGGCGGGCGTCGCTCGTCGGCGACGAGTCGTCGCCACGTGGTTAGCGCCGCCTTTCGCTGTGGTGCAGGCAAGGAACGTTCAGTCGCCCGGAGTGGGTTCATAACGGCGGCGACATGCGATTAAAATTCGAGTGGCCATTGTCGTTTAGCTAGTTGCATTGGTCTCCGCTGCATTCTCCGTGCTCGGCATATGCTGTCAGACGCTTGTCATTGCCGCCATGTGGCATCGGGCAAAGAGCATAAGCTTATGCGACGAAAGGCATGACCAGGATACTCGGCCGTAATACGCCGGAAATGGCCCGGTAAATCATGCACACGATTTTAGTCGAACTAAGCTTACGTGTGTGTTGACTAATTAATGCATGCATTCCAAAGTGAGCGAGGGTGCGTGGATGGCTTCACTTCCTCCTTTGGATCAACGAACACATGAGCAGTGCTGTCCATTCATTTGCGTCGCGTGCTGAAACTGGAGAGCTTCGAGGCGGCCATGATACGGGCCACCAAAGCATACATGTGACATTGCTTTCGGTCTCAACTGGATACTGTAAGAACCAGCCTATTTTTGCTTTGAAGACCTTCAATCTCCTCTATGAAGGGCTCTTCTTCTCACCCCGCCTCGGACCTCGACTTGAGGTCCTTAATTAAAGCCTTCCCATTCTCCAATTCGCAGTCGTCCGCGTACACCAACCAGCAACTCGGCACAATGTTCGCCAACCACCTCGCGACCATCGCCCCGCATGCCGCCGTCATGGTCAGCCCTTCACACTATAACACCAAGCCGCGAAGCTCGTCCATAGCAAGAGCTTCAACGTCCACGAACACGACGAAACACCGGGCCAAGAGCGAAGACACCACCAAGAAGGATGGGGCTGAAGTGCGCATTCCGCCGCGCCAGTCTGTCTAAGTTGAGGCATCTACCCAAGAAGGCAGTCCTGTACCATATCTATTATAAATACACGCTCATGCTGCCTCACAATCGTCTCCAAACAACGCCTTGCTGCAGGATGCGCATGCGAGACACGCTTGAATTCGGTTGCCACTGTATTGCGCTAGTTGTGTAGTGCTCTCAATTGACGAAAATCATTGATCTTTTCTCATGTATGTAACCTCATGCAGGATATCCTGATAGCCCATTTACGCTGGGTCACACTTATGCGAGCGGTTCCCCCCGCACTATTGCTCTCCACTTCCAGTCGAATCGCCATGCACCTCGTACTTCAGTAAACTTGTCCGAAAATCGTCGACATGAACCCACGAACCTGAATTTAGGGCTCATAAATCTGTACACTCTAATTCAGGGTCCGATCTAAATTGGTCTGTATTATAGTCCATTCAGACTATAATAGGATCGCCCCAAAAAGTTCGGAAGTGCGTCATATCCTGTCTGAGCTCCTCTGTATCCTGCAAGCCCATGGGGGACAAGTACGACCGTCAGCTGCGTCTGTGGGGCGCCGAGGGCCAGCGCCGTCTGGCCAGTACTCACGTATTGCTCGTGGGCTCATGCGCTACCGGCTCAGAGGCGCTCAAGAACCTGGTGCTCCCGGGCGTGCAGCGCTTCACGGTGCTGGACGACCAGACGGTGTCCCTGGCCGACGTGACCAACAACTTCTTCGTCACGGCCGACGCCGTGGGCCGCTCCCGGGCCGAGACGGTGGCCGAGCTGCTGCTGGAGATGAACTCGGACGTGGCCGGAGGCGCTCGCCACGCCAGCATCAAGCAGGTCCTGCAACACGAGCCACAGTACCTGGACCAGTTCGACCTGGTGCTGGCCACGCAGCTGGACGAGCTGGCCGCGGCCAGACTGGCCGAGTTGTGCCTGGCCAAGAGGATCCCTCTGCTGCTGGTGACGTCCTACGGCCCCCTGGGCTCGCTCAGGCTGCAGGTGGCCCAGCATGCCATCGCGGACGCCAAGCTGGACCCGCCCCGTCACGAGCTGAGACTGTCCAAGCCGTTCCCAGAGCTGCAGAAGTTCGCCGAGAGTTTCGACCTGAAGTCCCTGACGACCATTGAACACGCACACGTGCCTTTCGTGGTGCTGCTGCTGCAGGCCATGAAGAACTGGAAGGATGGCCATGCTGGCCAGCCGCCGGCCACGTTCCCAGAGAAGGACGCGTTCAAGAAGAGTCTGCAGGAGATGGCGTGGGGACCGCCGGGCCACGAACTTAACTTTATTGAGGCAGCTGAGAACGCGTACAAGGCGTACGTGCCACCTCAAGTGCCGGAAGAAGTTGCGCCGGTCCTGGCCGCTGCGTCGGCGCACACGGCCTCGGTCGAGACGCTGGAGAAGGCGAAGGATACGCGCGAGTTCTGGCTGCTGGCCCACGCGCTGGCAGATTTTGTGAAACAGAACGACGGACTGCTGCCTGTGACGGGAGTTGTTCCAGATATGACGGCGTCGACAGAGGCGTATGTGGCGCTGCAGGAGCTGTACGTGAACAAGGCGAAGGCAGACGCGACCAAGGTGCAGGAGATTCTGCACAAGCGGTTGCGCGAACTGAAGCTTCCTGAGGACAGTGTTTCTTTCGAAGCTGTGGCAACTTTCTGCAAGAATGCCCCCAGTATCGGCATGCTGGAAACACGCAGTGTCGCGCAGGAGTACAAGCACGTGGACTTGTCGAGTGTGGATCTGGAGGACGAGGACAAAGAGCAGTCGCCGTTGATCTGGTACTTCATGCTGCGTGCTGTGGCTGCCTTCGCATCCGAGTTCAATCGCTACCCGGGTTCGGAGGATGAAGCTGCCGCTCAAGATGGCTCGTGGCTCGTGTCGAAGGCTAAGCAATTGGCGGCTGGTAGCGACGTGGCGGACTGGATCACGGACGACCACGCTCTAGAAATGACTCGTTCGTGCCAGGTCGAGCTGCACAACGTGGCCGCCTTGATGGGTGGTGTCGCCGCGCAGGAAGCCGTCAAGCTTATCACGCATCAGTTTGAGCCGCTCAACCACACGTATCTGTTCAACGGCATTTCAGGTGTGGCTGCAACTTACCAGCTTTGAGTCCAGTTGCTCGTTCAGACCCTCAAGGTGAGCTCTATCTATCGCCTTCAAATTCAATACTAAGTAACTCTCAAAGGCATGATATTGATATGGTGCAGCTACTCGTACCCGTTTTGTTTTTGGATAGTTATCTGCCCTCGTGCATACTACATGGCGATACCGACGCCCTGCGCGAAATGCGCGAATACTACAGTCTAACGCAAAGGTACCCTTGCTCAATGCTACGCACCTGATCATCGTCGTTGGCTGCTTTTCTTCTTCTTAGATTTCTTCGATGGCTGCGACTTCGCAGGGCGTTTACTGTTAGGCTGGTCACTTCCTTGTTGTCCTGCCACTTCCTTGTGTCCTGCCGCAGGGCTCTCCCTCTGAGATGCTGGCGGACCTGTTCGATTCGCTGCGGCGGGGCTTGATCGTTGATCTGGTCGCTGAGTTTGTCGCTCCTGGACGCATCGCGAGCAGAAACACTTGAACTTGTACTCGCGCAAGTTGGCCTCACGCATCTGCACGTCCATGTCAACATCAATGTAGCAGATGCAAAGCTCCTCGCCTTTATGGATGTCACGGATAGCCACCACGTGCCCGTCTCCGTTCTTCGTATACATCACCGTGCAATTCGGGTCGCAACTGTGGTTCATCGTACAGATAATCGGAAACAGCGCAGTGCCCTCGATACTGGGATAGCCTAGGGGCATTAAGGGGTCGAATTCGTTGTCGATGTCGCCGCCATTTCTTTCAAGGCGCTGCTGTACCTGCAACACCTGTAATCGCTCTTCTTCCCATTCCAGCACGCGTCGAACACCAGCAAGGACAGTCTGATCCTCGTCGCTTAGCTGGGGTTGTAACCTTGGCGTCTGGTCGTCACTGTGGCCCATATCTTCGGCAGCTAGATCGTTCTGCACATCTGGGTCAAGGATGTCAATGAATGAATGGAATGGGTGGTCTACCTCCATGCTGATGTTGTTCATCTCGAATAGACCAATTTGAGCAGTGAAGAACTCAAAGCTCAGCACGCTCGAACAGCAACGCCAGATTTCCTCCACCGTCACTCCACGTAGCTGGCCTTCGCGCTCGAGACGCACTAAGTTGCACTCAAGCGCGTCCACAAGTAGCTGGTGCGTCATCGATAGCACTTCTTGTAAGCATTGAGCTTTCGTAGATCCATGCGCTGAGGCTCCAGCGCCTCCCATCCACTCGCCATCCTGCTTCTGTTCCTCATTTAAGTCCTGTATCTGCGCCTGTCGAGGGGCTGCAGCGTTAGTGTTGGCCTCAGAGGAAGAAGCATTGTCGATGTCCTTGGGATCGTTCGGAGACCTGTCATCGGTACTGCTACCTCCGCCGTCGCTGTTTGTTTCATCGGTACCGCTCACTGTAATCTGGCCCGAACTCTCATCGCTGTTGCGCGAGGACTGCTGCTGCGACACAGATTCGTCATGCTCTACGACCACAACCTCCCACCACGGTTTCTTGTAGAACATGTCGATGGGTTCACGCGCCTTCACGATGTCGCGCCATACAAGATACCGCGACAGCACTCGGGCGATGACCTTCGCAGCAAGCAAAAAAATGTCGTTCGTGTGGCGCGTGTGCTCGAAGAACTCCCCCATAGCCGAGCACGGATCGTTCCTCGGGCACAAAATAGCGTGGTACTCGTGGAGCGCACGCATGCGGCAGAGCTTCGAGCAGTACAGCTCGCCACACGTGCACTGGGCCCCGGGGCCGGTCATGCCGCAGCTTTGGGGTGTGATACGTAGGAGACGAAGGGCCATCTCCAATGCGTCCACGTCCACGGGGTGCAGATCGCTGGATGCAGCGGCCGCGGCGGTGGTCGTGGTTGTCTTTCCACCATCACTCCTGGCCGACTTTCGCTCCGCCTGCGCGTTATACCTCGAGACGATCTCTCGCCATTGGCGCTGGGCGTTCCCCAACAGCGGCAGGTAGCAGTACTGGCAGCACGGCAACAGGCTGCGGTTGCCCTCGTGCTGCATGGCCACGAGCGGCGATTCGGTCCAGATCCTGGTGGTCTTGGGCAGGTCTCTGTCCGCGTAGATGGCCTTGCCCTTGATGGGCCCGGCGTCGCCACAGACGATGGGCGCCTTGGCCTTGCTGATGACGACCTGGAAGTAAGTGGTGGCCACGGGATCGGTCGGGCCGTAGGGCGCGGCCACGCTTGAGTAGCGGTTCACTGCGGGCCAAAGTATCAGATACAAAGACAAAGAGAGAGACGGGAGTTAGAAGAGTGGCCAGGGCGTGGCCGACTGGTAGGAGATGTGGCCACGTACAGTCCGTCTGGGCCGCGCGCAGGCCGCCGCTTTTGACGCTGCTGAGCGCCGAGGACTTGAACGCCTTCCAGGGCGGCATGCCCAGCTCCAGCTCCGTGTCCACGTCGTCGTCCATCGTCGCTGCTGCGTACGCGGCCGAGGGGTCTGGCTGGGTCTTGGTCTGCCTGCTGGGCCAGTTCCTTCTCTTGCTGGCTGGCGTCTTGCTGGAAGGAAGGGCCTCGAATTCGGAGACAAATAAAAAGTCGGACACAAAATTCGCAAAGGAACAACGTCCTACCCTAGTCCTATTGAAAAACGATTGTAACGGTTCACTTCCACAATTGGTCTCCGATTTTTTCCATGATGCTTTTGTTTACTTAGGTGAAGATTGCCACTGAGCTCGTGAGATTGGCTTCGGATTCTGGATCTTGCGGGGCACTACGAAGTACAAACAGCGGAATGAAAGCGACTTCGGCTAGCTGTGGCACCGAAGTGTTAGTTAGCATCAGATCGCACGAAGCAGCAGCTTGTACTGTAGTGCGAAACAACTCCAGTCCATTCTCACCTTCAGCAGCATTACAGGATCAATAATCCGGCCACGGCGCAGAGAACACCCACGACTCGGCTAACAACAACACGGGCAGCAAACGCTATTGGAGGCTCGTACGCACGCGTCGGGCAGCGCGAAAAAGTCGTGTTCTCAGCATACACCCAGCTGCCGGATACGCACGTCGTCTCCGCCACGGTCGTGTTGGTGGTGGACCCGCTGGCCTTGGCCTCCTCGATCTCAGTCAAGCAGTCGATGTACCGCAGACCTCGTCCAGATAGAGGCGGTAGAAGTGCGAATACACACACTTGTCGGCCACCTCCACGCACAGCGAACGGCATGGAGGCAACGGTACAGTCGCGGAGCCTCCCGTACTGGCACAGCTCACCCGCGTGCCGTTGACGTACCGCTGGAAGGTGGTGGCCACCCACGAGAGGCAGTGGAAGTTCCACACGAGCTTGTGGCACGCTGCCGTGTCCTTGAACTGCAGCTGTGTGCCGAAGGGGTTGAGTGCGAGCGTCTTGGCGTCCAGGTCCTCGCACACGCCCTGCTTCTCCAGCTGCGTCGTGGCCTCTCTGTCTTGTTGCAGTGGAAGCAGTCGTCAGCCAGGAAGATCGTCAAGCAGCAACAGACTCGGTTGGATATCCGTCTGCAATGAGCAAAACACCGCCAGCTGCACGAGGAGGTTGAGGCCGTACCTGGAGTAACCGGTGATGGGGTCGAACAGGTACTGGCCGTTCATGATGGTGCAGTACTTGAGCCCGGCGCACTTGACGCACTGCTGCGCGTTAAAGGATCCGACGGCGGCTGCACCGACGCCTTCCGCAGACAACGCGACGTTGGCCGTGATGGTGGCGAACATAGCGCAGCGAAGTCCTGGGCGTTGGGGTAGTCGCAGTCGGCGGCGCGGTCGACGTTGAAGTGGCCTCGACTACACGTTGGCAGCTGTCGGTGAGACTGAAGGATGAGTCACCGCGCCGTTGCCGCTTGTCATGGCAGCGACTCGCATGCACGCTGCGGCGGGAGGCAAGGAAGTCGCCCGTGGCGTCACCAAAGCTGTGACCCTTCCGAACAACGTTGAAGGGGTCTGGAGATCCTGTCGTCACGAGTCGTGACTCACGACTGTACGATTCAGCTCATAGGTTGGTGTCCGCTGACTCAGCGACGCTGGGACTGTTGTTTCAGCAAACCTTTAGGCAATTTAAATTTTGTGGTTCATAACATGCCAAGCAGAAGGCTGGAGACTCGCTCCGCCTCGCCTGGAGTCTGGAAGACTTTTTTTCTTTTTCATCCTGGAAGACGGCACAAACAGCCATACGCGTCCACGTCAAAGCGAGCAGAAAACTATGGAACGCAAAGTAGAGCGAAGTTTGGTGCCTGCCGCGCGACGACGCAGGGTGACTAGGAGTCACGGGTCTGGCAGGCCGGGCCACTTCCTCTGCGCAAATATGCAAGACTATGCCTTCCGCTCCTCCTCGCACCTGGCACATTGGCATACAAACTGGTACTCCCTGCTTGGCCGGGCACCAACACCAACAAACAGAACGATCGGACATCAAGTTAGTCGACGACAACTTAACGTGGAATCACACGTAGCAACCGGATGGTATACATACCGAAGGCATTCCGCTCGCTCATCCACCTCTTGGTCCACGTCGATGTACGAAATGCACAGCTCCTCGCCCTCCTAAAATATGTCAAAGAGGTCACATCATTAGTGTCTCTCGTTCTCCATGAAGAGTTCTGGCACTTTCGCACGCTTACCTTAATGTCTTGTACGGCGAAAACGTGCGCAGCACCGTCCTTTGTGTACAGCACTGTGCAGTTGGGGTCGCAGCTGTGGTTCATTGTGCAAATGCCCGAGAACAATGCGGTGCCTTCCACGCCAACAAAGTCTTCGTCCTGCGCGTAACACTCTTCCTCGTCGTGATCGTGCTCATGGTCGTGCTCGTCCTCGCAGCTGCAGAGGTGGTGCTTGTGCTCCTCCGCGAACTTCTCCAGCGCCGCCTTGACGCGGGACAGCACAGGCGGCATGTCCTTCTTCTCCTCGGGGCTCGCTTCGCTCAATGCCTCGCCCAGCGCGTGGAACGGGTGGTCAATCTCCAAGCTAATGTTGTTCATCTCGAACATGCCCACCACGCAGCTGAAAAAGTCAACGGTGAGAATCTCATCACACGAGGACAGCACGGCGTCCACCGAGAGGCCGTTGAGCTCTCCTTGCGCCTCCAAGTGCTGGAGGTTTTCCTTGAGCCCGCCCATAAAGTGCTCGTGGGTCTGTGCAATGAGCGAGCGGAACTTGTCGCAGTACTGCTCGAGCGTCTCCCCGTCCTCCAAGTCGTCCTCGGACGTGACCACCTCCCACCACGGCAGCTTGCAGAACATGTCGACGGGTTGCCTGGCCTTGGCCATGTCCTGCGTGGCCACGAAGAGCAGCAGGATCTTGGACACGACCTTGGCCGCGAGCTGGAAAATCTCGTTGGTCACGAGCGTGTGGTTCAGGAACTGGCCCATGGCGTTCTCGCGCTCCTCCGAGTGCGGGCACAGCAGCGCGTGGTGCTGCGCATACGCGATCTGCTTGCACGTCTCGGTGCAGTACACGACGCCGCAGCTGCACTTGACCTGGTGCTCGGCCATCGTGAAGACGGAGAAGTAGCTCTCCTCGGGGGACTTGCCACCCTCCTTCATGAGGAAGGCGATGGACTCCTCGAAGTCGGCCACGCTGGCCGCGGCCTCGTCGGCCGGGGCCGCCTCGCCCTCCACCTCACTGCTGCTGGCCATGACGCGCGCCCAGCAGGCCTTGCTGGCCACGAGCGGCACGAAGCAGTTGTCGCAGCAGTCCACGAACTCCTTGTTGTCCTCGTGCTGCATGGCCACGAACGGCGCCTCGGTCCAGATGGGCTCGCCGGCCTTGAGCGCACGGCCGGCGTAGATGGCCTTGCCCTTGTCGTCGCCCGCGTAGCCGCAGCGGATGGGCGGGCTGTGCAGCCGCGACTGCAGCAGCGCTTCGAAGTAGGCGGCCACCTCGGGGCGGTTCTCCTGCATGGTCTCCGTTTTGTGGTTAATTATTAAGGAATTAGATCTTGGCCCGGGCCGGACAGCGCGAGTTGGCGAATGGAATGGCCAGCTACGATCAGAGATGCTGAAGCGCTCGCTTGACTGGTCAGCGCGGGTCACGTTGCAGAGCCCGCAAGCGTGCGCGCAGGTTGCTGTAAAGCGCGGCTGTTGTTCGATGCAGCCATCGGCTCTCGCAGGCCTGATTACAAGGCAATCTCTTTATCACGATATTTGACCACTTTGGTCAATCCTGCAGGACAAGATGAAAGGATATTTATCTACGCTCATACCTGAGTTCACCTGTTTCACGCAGTTTGTTTAACATTAGGTTAGCTACGCAGGTTAAAAGTATAGAGAGGTATAAAAGGGAGAGGGGCAACATCAGCCGCCCGTCCATCACACTGAACATAACGAGCACTCCACGAGAATGTACCAGAACACAGGTACATCGTAGATCAGGTGCGCTTGCCGACGGGCTCCGCTAAAATGCAGCCGGGCTCTGCACGAGTCTCCATGACGGGGCCCAATGGCTCGATGTGCGAGCACGCGTCGGCGTCCGATCTGCACCGAGTTGGTCACAGCTGCCATCATCCGTCATCGCGGCAGGGTGGACAACCCAAGCCAGTCACTCGGCCGCTATTGTTGTGGTGCTTCAATCACTTGCAGGTCTCGGACCAGTGGGGAACGGCCGAGCAACTTTCACCGCGCACATTAGACATCAGGCCCTAGCACACCGTGGCCGGCCGCGGGCAGGTTCGCCGCGCAGGAAGGCGAAGCTGCGGGAAGGTGTACGTGCGCGGCCGGTGAATACAGATTCCACTGAGAAACTGAAATGCACATATAGCTTATACCCTGCTAAAGTCGGTACCATCTACAAAATGCGTTCAACAGGAGCATCCCACACACGAGGTCCATACGAAGTCTGTAGTGCAACTTCCCTGCAATACATCATATTCTGAAAATATAAAGTATCCTGTGAAAACTTAGAAGGTCCACCCCTTTCAGTTTCTCAGCGGAATCTGTAAATTGACGGCTCGTCACCTGTACCCGTCGGCCGGCCGTTGGCAGAGTCCAATTTCATTGCCTCCGTCCGATTTCACACGGCTCTGAGGCGCCTCTCATTGAGAGGATCCCAAGCGAGCCACAGCGTCGCCCCGCACCTTGCGGGCCGCAAGCGTTTACCTTGGTGGCGGCCAGCACCACCAGATTCGTGAGTCCCTGAACTTCAGGCTGAAGTGCCGCCTTCTTCCGGAATCCCGCGTGTCGTGTCGACAGTAGGTCCAATTGCGTGTTGGTGGCACCAACTGGGTGCTCCTCCCCGTTGAGCCCGAACTTGGGGAGCCCCCGACCGCGTGGGCGCGAATGGTACATCTACCGGGCGACGACGGCGCGATGACTCATCCTTCAGACTCACCGACAGCTGCCAACGTGTTGTCGAGGCCACTTCAACGTCGACCGCGCCGCCGACTGCGACTACCCCAACGCCCAGGACTTCGCTGCGCTATGTTCGCCACCATCACGGCCAACGTCGCGTTGTCTGCGGAAGGCGTCGGTGCAGCCGCCGTCGGATCCTTTAACGCGCAGCAGTGCGTCAAGTGCGCCGGGCTCAAGTACTGCACCATCATGAACGGCCAGTACCTGTTCGACCCCATCACCGGTTACTCCAGGTACGGCCTCAACCTCCTCGTGCAGCTGGCGGTGTTTTGCTCATTGCAGACGGATATCCAACCGAGTCTGTTGCTGCTTGACGATCTTCCTGGCTGACGACTGCTTCCACTGCAACAAGACAGAGAGGCCACGACGCAGCTGGAGAAGCAGGGCGTGTGCGAGGACCTGGACGCCAAGACGCTCGCACTCAACCCCTTCGGCACACAGCTGCAGTTCAAGGACACGGCAGCGTGCCACAAGCTCGTGTGGAACTTCCACTGCCTCTCGTGGGTGGCCACCACCTTCCAGCGGTACGTCAACGGCACGCGGGTGAGCTGTGCCAGTACGGGAGGCTCCGCGACTGTACCGTTGCCTCCATGCCGTTCGCTGTGCGTGGAGGTGGCCGACAAGTGTGTGTATTCGCACTTCTACCGCCTCTATCTGGACGAGGTCTGCGGGAACATCGACTGCTTGACTGAGATCGAGGAGGCCAAGGCCAGCGGGTCCACCACCAACACGACCGTGGCGGAGACGACGTGCGTATCCGGCAGCTGGGTGTACGCCGAGAACACGACATTTTCGCGCTGTTCGACGCGTGCGTACAAGCCTCCGATAGCGTTTGCTGTGCGCGGTGTTGTTAGCGGAGTCGTGGGTTTTCTCTGCGTCGTGGCCGGATTATTGATCCTGTAATGCTGCTAAAGGTGAGAATGGACTGGAGTTGTTTCGCACCACAAGCTGCTGCTTCGTACGATCTGCTGCTAACCAGCACTACGGTACAACCGCTAGCTGCAGTTTCATTCCGCTGTTTGTACAGTATTATACTTCGTATTCGGATCATGCTCCGCAAAATCTAGAGTCCGAAGACCCATTTTCAAATATCACGAGCTCTTGGCAACTCGGTGCACCTGAACAGAGGCATCATGAAATCGGAGACCAATATTTGTGGAAGGCTGAAGAGGTTAAGGAGAAGCGACTGGGATCAAACTCAGGGTAAGCACGGTCTCCGTTGATGACAATCGAGAGTCCACGGTTGCTTTGGCAATGGCAAATAAATGGACGAGCTCGCATATCCCTGTTTGCCTATTGCAAGGGTCTCCTTTCAAATTCCTACTGAGCCAGCGCAGATTTGCCCACAAGACCTTCAATGCCGCAGCGACAACGCATAGCTATAACAACGAAGTGGCTACAGGACGCTTGATGCCGACTTTTTTCTCTCGCCTCCAGTGCAGGCCTACGAGTCGCAGGTTTCCTTGTCCCCTGGGCCGCAGCTCAAAGGTATCAATTGGTAGCGTTCCAGGTAGATTAGATAAGTACTACATGTACTTGATCTGCGTTCACCGCAGTGCATTCATTGTCTATTGTATTGTCATCCAACGGCTTCAAGCTAACGCGATGTGATGTTTTGGTGAGAATAGTACCCGGGACGGCATTCAAGCCACGGGTTGGTAACCTGCACGGCTGCTCTCTTTCTTTGCGAACGCGAGCATAGCTGCACCCAGAACAGCGCCCATGATGAGCCAGCCGATAGCAATGGAGTAGCTCTGATTTTCTGCTTCCATCCTGTCGGCCATAGCTGCCTGGCGGACGAAACCTTGAGAGGTCTCACTGTCGACACCAATGAGCTGCTTGCGGATGCTGGCCTTGGGCTTGAAGGTGTCACCGGGCCACGTAGCGAACTCGCTGGCCTGCAGCCACCAGGCCGGATATCCGATCGAAGCCTGTTGGTCAGGAGCCTCGCCCTTCGTCATGTAGCCGTCGCTGTACTTGGCCACCAGCGTCCACGCGAGCTGCCACCACTCCGAAACCACTTTCTCGGCGAACTCGTTGCTTTCGATTTGCAGACTCGTGACGAGTTGGGTCTTACTGATTTCACCAGAGTTTCGTGCTTCGTGTGCCTCCCGCTCAAGTTTGCTGCGAAGTGAAAAGGCAGCTTTCTGCAGGGCGTCGATCTTACCGCGAATGTCGACACTCATGGAGTTAAAACGCAGCAGACTCCAGTTGTTCACGAAGTTAAAGGCCCACCAAGCGGACTGCGGGTGGAACTTGCTTTGACGCCCCAGCAAGTACGAGTTCGGGACGGCTTCTTGAGCGCACGAGAACGGGACGAATACCGAGCCGTGAGGTGCATCCTGGGCATACCATGCAACGCCACCAACAGCATCCGGTCCCTTGTGGCTTCGGCTCTGCAGGACGAAAGCAAACAGCGTCCGGTACATTGAGATCGGCCGTTCCCAGCCGCCAATGACTCCACCGGCACTGCCCGACCACCGAACCGGGGCTCCGAAAGGTCCAGCAGCCAACCCCTTGGTCATGTCATAGCGCGTGCCCTCGTAGTGATCACGGAGCAAGTCCATGATCTGGAAAGCCTCCACCTGACGGTCAGGCTTAACGGAGAACGGGTACGTGGCGTACTGCGAGAAACTACCGAGGCGAGCGTCGAGTTGAAGTGACGGGGCCAGCACGTCAAACACGCGCCAGACACGACGGCCGGTGTACAGCGGACCGATGGCATCTTTGTCAGCAAAACCGTAGGCGGCAGTGAAGTCGAAAGGCTTGTCGCCTTTCGGGTCCCACCAGCCCATTTCCTCGGCGAGCGACAGCACGTTGGTCGAGGCCATGAACCAGTCCGGTTGGCTCAAGTCGATTTCACGGATCGTGAACCCGTTGGCGATCACCGTCACGTGACCATCGGGCACGCGCTGGGCCGCCCACACTGCGCCAGTATGATCCTTCCCGGTCATAACGTGAAAAACCCAGACTTCGCCCAGCTTGTCGCCCACCACGAGCGCTTCGGCCGAGTCACCATAGTCGGGGTTCGCCACATCGCCGCTGTCTTCGCTGTAGAAACCGTACTCTTCAGCTAGCGTGCCCATGATGTCGACGGCGCATCGCGCGGTCGCACAGCGCTCGAGCGCGACCTTGGTGAGCTCCGCAATGCCGAAGAGGTTCTTGCCCTCCGGCACGTTGAGCGGCCAGCCGACGGTCTTGGCGCCGCAGGTGCTCTCGCCTATGCTGAGCTGCACCTCGTTCATCATGCCGTAGTCCTGGTCGAAGTACGCGTACGTGTGCTCGACCTGCGGGATGTAGCCCATTGGGGTCGAGTACTGCTGCGTTTCTCCAGTCTCGGCGTCGTTCGCAGGCTGGTAGTGGGGGCCCCGATCGGGAGCCACTACTCGCGGGTACCCACCGTTGAAGTTGTAGACGGCGCGTTTGCTGTCAGGCTTGTGGTCCTGAGCTGGGACGCGAACGAGACGCAGATCCGATGCACCGCCGCCAGCATCGTCCGTGTGGGCGATCAACGTCGAGTTGTCCACACTAGCGCCTTTCGTGACTGCAATGGCCGTGCACGCGTCCACTTGGTTCTGTTGCATCGTCATCACCGCGAGGGCGACCGCAGCCGCGCAGATGCGTGACCGGAAGAGCTTCATCCTGCAGAAGGACACGAAGGTGGAGCTGGAAAATGTCCTGGGGGCTTGTCCGACTTCGGTCGTCGAAGTGAGCAGTCCAGGCGAAAAGGGAGAGTGAGAGTCCATGAGGTTCATGAGAGATCGGAGCGGTGCGTGCTGGTGTCGGGGCTGGTGCCGGTGCCTCGCGTTCTCGAATCCAGAGCACGAAACGGACGGACTCCAGCCATCATTGGATCATCGAAGTCTCTCGCGACCACGCGATCGGACCAAACTTGACTTCTTCCGCCCTGGGGTTGTAGCTTCGCAGGCTGCAACGTCAACGCCAACGCCTCTTCACTTGAGCAGCAAGCACCTCATAAATACTTGTACAGCGTTAGGCGAGGGGCAAGGCGCCTCAATTGATGGCGTGCGGCCCGTTACGCCGTGACTTGCGAGTCCATTGGGTGCTGAAGAGCCATTCTGTGACGTGGCATGGGACTTTGGCAACGGTCGTACTCGACGACTACCGAGGCGCTGAATTTCAGCCTGAATTGGTGGTGCCGGTATATGAACGCGAAAGTCGCTGAACGGCTCGTGTTACTTATTGCTTACAACGACACTCAAGAATCCAAGCACTACATCTATGGTCAGGACTGGGTCCTTACTGTCTAGTGACGCATGCGACGGGAGCACTTGCCGCTGGTATCAGCTTCACCCGCCACATCACCCTGGCCCTTGGTGGCAGCCGAAGCAGACGTGGGCGCAGTAGTAGCAGGTGGAGCAGTGGTGGGCTTCGGCGTCGGAGCAAGCGTGGCGGCCTTGGGGGCGGTAGTGGCGGGCACTGGCGTAGCCTGATCAGCTTCTTCGCTCGAGTCCTGGCTGGTCTCAGCAGCAGGAGCTGTGGGGGTAGTGGCTGATGTGCTCGAGCCACTGCCGGACACAACGATATCCGCGCACGTGGGGTAGGTCTGGTTGGCGATGTCCGAGTGCCAGTAGAACTGCAGCACGCAGTCGCCAGGCTTCTCGCAGCCCGAAACATCAGCGGGCATCTTGGCGGTGGTGCTACCGTTGCCACCGTTCTCAGCAAAAGGCTCGATGTTCAGAAGGCTCTTGTAGCTCTTGTACGTGATCGTGCCGGTAGAGTCGGCAGCGGGCTTGAGGATGCTCAACTTCATGAAGCTCGGGTGCGGCGCCTGGATCATCCACTTAACGTCGAATTCCTTGCCAGGCTGAAGAGTGGTGACCTCGCTGCCTTCTTCGTACACCGTACCGCGGCATCCGTTCAGGAGGTTAAAAGTCGGCGACGGCGGGAAGTCCTTCTGCTTGTGTTGCGAGAGACCTTCGATCGGTGCGATCTGCAGCTCATTGATGCCGATGTTGATGAGAGCTCCCGAGTCCTTGTGGAACTTGTCCGACATCTGACGATACACAGGCCAAGTCATCTGACCGTGACCCTCCACTCCGGCGAAGAGCAGAGCAGCAGTTGCCGCGAGCAAAACGATTCCAGTGGACGGCATGTTTTTGCTGTTCGATGGTCTTGGCTGGCTGAAAATTGAGAACTGAGAGCGACGAAGTCGAACGGCAAGACGGTCGATCAATGGCTCGTGCGTAGTCACGGTCACTGACGGTGCCTGTCAGTGCAAAGCGACGGATTACCTATGTGAGCGTCCCAGAAGGATAGGTACAGTGGTGTAACCTGGGACGCATAAAACTCGCGATTTGTGTCCGCCTTGAAGGAAGGCGGCGCCTTCCTTCCAGCTGGCGTAGAGAGATCAGATCAAATCTCCACGAAAGCTACTATTCATGACTCATGTAAAATGTAAATTGTCTGTAAAAGACCGCTCTAAGGTCCACAATGCTGGCCAAGCGCCACCAGAACAACATCGAGCTCATAAAGTTCGCGGCCAACAATCGAAACATGTGCAGCAACGATCTGAGGGACGGTAGACTTACTTATTAATAAATACTATTTTTTAAAATAGTATATAATTACTTTTTAAAAAAAAGTAATTATATTATGCATAAAGGATTGACTAACCCCACCTCACCCAGGTTCTTGTTCTTGCGAACCATGTGGACGCGTGCTGGTCTCGTACATGGCTGAATTGCCCAGCTGATGAGTGCCGGTAGTGCAGAAACCACCGTCAACTTGCTAATATGTTGTACAATGTATGTCATGATCCTAGTAATACAATATCGTCATCACGGCAGACCAGATCGACGACGCCCTCCAAGTCGTACAGTACCAGTCCGACGGCGTCGAGGTTCTGGAGCCCGGGTAAAGGTGCAATACGACAGACAAAATTGTTGATAGTTTCTGTGGTTAGGAAGTGTTGCATGCCCTGTAGTTTTATCAAACTCAACATACGGCAACGTTAATTATTGGCTGGAGCTGCCGCGTTGTTCTCGATCTAGGGCACTCCTTTTTAGTCCGACTCGCCAGCGACAGATGACTCGTAGGTTGAAGTGCTCGGGGTCGTAGCCTGCCAACATGTATTGCTACCTTCATCCGAGTTCTTTGCAATCCCCTCGCGACCAGCATCGCCGTGGCCGGGGCTGTAGTGACAGTCGTTGTGGAGGACGTCGATGTGCTCGAGACACAAGGATACCCGCGCAGGTCGGGTACGTCTAGTTGGCGATGTCCGAGTGCCAGCAGAACTGCAGCGCACTGTCACCCGCACTAGGTGTAGTTCTTGTAGGTGATCTTGTCCCTAGAATCCTCGATGGGCCTAACGATGCTCAACTGCATGGGGGGGCCTGAATAAACCACTTTACGTCGAGGGCTGCAAGCCTTGCAGTGCAAGGTGGTGGCTTTTGTTGCAGACCGTGCCGCGGCATCCGTTCATGAGGTTGAACGTAGCAGCCTCCACGAAGTCCGTCTACGAGCGCCCGGTCAGGTTTTCGACCGGAGCGTGTTGCAGCTCCTGGTCTCCTGCCTGGGACAGTGCACCTGAATCCTAGCGGAACTTGGCCGAGATTTGACGGTAGGTGGGCACCAGCGTCTGCCCGTGTGCATCCGCCGTGGCGAAAAGCGAGGCCGCAGTGGAAGTCGAACGAGCTGCATGATTTCACTCGTTATCGGAGACTTAACCTGCGGGGCGATTAACTGTGAGGAAGCGACCGCTTCAGCACGCGAACGCGAAAATGAGGCTTCCTTTCGTGGCCCCCTGCGACCAAGAGTGTTGGTCCAAGACTCTTGGTCCAAGATGGCCTTCCGTCGGGTCGAGTGGCCTGAGCGCGGGAGCACGGAAAAGCGAGGCAGTGAAGAGGACTTGCAACTGGTGAGATGTAGTACAGATTGTGAAACCTGTTTGTTACAAACAGGTTACAAACAGGTTTCACAATTACCAATGTTACAAACAGGTTACAAACAGGTTTCACAATCTGTACTACATCTCACCAGTTGCAAGTCCTCTTCACTGCCTCGCTTTTCCGTGCTCCCGCGCTCAGGCCACTCGACCCGACGAACTTTGTATGGATGAAATACTGCCTAATGCACACAATGCGGGACGTCTTTATACTACGTGTGGAGATCCACCAAATTATTGTTGGAGAGGGGCTGTTCGAACTGTACTTCATAAAGTTAGGACTCGCCCCCCTGCTTCGGAAAAAATATAATATAATACATGTAGAGTTCATGGTGAGGTTTTCGCAAATGGGTTTCCGTATTGTTCACTCAGTTAATTTAAGTGGTGCCGGAAACAACCGTGCCTACATGCAAAGTGTCGTCGTGTAATGTCGGGCCTGTAGGTCGATAAAGCATTGCGCATAATACCAGGAGAAAGAGCAGCGGCTAGTGGAGAACAAGGACGAGGAACTAAAGCAGCTCAAGGAACACGCTTAAGTTGTCCGCAATGCTCTGACGGCGGAAGCGCAACGAGCGGCAGACATGAAGACCGGAATGCGTGCGGCCCTGAGCGACGAACGCGAGAAAGCTATGAACGGCAATATATATTAAGGAGGCGCAGTCGCAATATATTCTCCGATTGTTATGAAATATATCTTATTGTGAAAGGCGACTGTTTTGTCGCCTCGTAAGGCTAATTAAATCGGATTTGTCGACGGAAACAGATATTACTTAATCTAAGAGCGGTTCAATTAAAAAGGAGTAAAAATCCGAACAACGTGCGGTAAAGGCGAGTTTGCTGCGCCAGTTAAAATCGAACGGGGCTATTCAAATTCGAACGAAGGGAACACAAAGCAAGACAAGAGTCCGAAGAAACGCGATGTACGCTGCAGAGTTTCAATGGAGAGCGGTGGTGCTGCACTATGCGTACGGGGTCCCGTGCAAGCGCGTCGGCAAGATATTTGGCATTAGCGGGCGGACAGTGCTGCGGTGGTATCAGCAGTTCAAGCAGGAAGGGCACGTCATGCCTGGAAAGCGACTAAAGAAGTCAAGACAGCCACCTCACGTCCAACGCTTCGTCGCCGACTACGTTAAGGTCCACCCCTGTTTTTATGTGGAGGAGTTGCAGTCCGCCCTTCGACAACGATTCGGCGCCACCACCAGCGGTTTTAGCGCAACTGCGCTGCTACGACTGCTCAAGTTTGACCTCGGGCTTTCGCGGAAAGTGCTGGAGCGGCGAGCTCGCGAGGCAGTGCCGCGTGAGATCGAAGACTTCTTGGCGAAGATGAGGTGCTGGTACAAGTACCAGAACAGCTCGTATTTGTGGACGAGACCTCAAAGAACGGGCTCAACAGCATGCGACGCTACGCTTGGTCAGCAAGGGGGACACCGGCAATTGTACGTGTTCCTTTTTCGCGAGGTAAGCGTGTGAGTATACTAGCTACGTGCGATGTCAGCGGGTTCTTGACGTGGAACTGCACTCGCGGTACTTACACGCGTGTAGCTTTCCACCGGGCGTTCGTCCGCGATGTTGTGCCCAAGTTGAACCCGTGGCCGCTCCCACGGTCAATCGTTGTCATTGACAACGCACGCATTCACATGTATGCGGAGTTAGAATCTGCGGTTCATGCTTGTGGCGCTCTCCTACTGTATCTACCTCCGTATTGTCCACAGTTCAACCCTATCGAGGTAATGTTCGGCAAGCTGAAGCGGTGGTTGGCTCGGCATGCTAACCTCGCATTCCCGCTGTGCCCCGAGCTCGTTTTGGAAGTAGCCATGCGCGCATGTGTGAAAAGTGATGACGTCGGTGCAAACTTGTTCCGGCACTGTGGTTACGGCGATCGCGGAGTTGACGACGGTGTGTTTGCCCGAGAGTTGGAAAACCATAATGACCGCGGGGAGGGCGGAAGGTGAGGAGGTGAAGGGGTGGGTGGGACGCGTCGCCCGAGCGGAGCGAGTGGAATATATGCGAGAAAACACGAAAAATGCATTAAAATTGAGCCACTCTCTAGTTTCTAGTCGTCTTGGTGGTCAACGTCTTCAATGTCCTCGACAGGTTCTGGGGGAGGGACAAAGGTTGAGAAGATGCCGCTGTCCATCGCATTGTGGCTGGGCAGGCCGAGTACAGCTCGTAGCCTTTGCACGTTAAACGTTAGCTGTAACTCAGTGGAACCGTTGAGACGTACATCTATCGTCTGGTATAGATCTTCGTCACGGTCTTCAGGAGGGTCTGCAGCACCAACAGCATCAAGGTGCTGCATCTGTCTAAACGTGGCCGTGTCTGGGACGGCTACGGCGGTCCCTGCTGGCTGGCGAGCTTGAGTCATCTCCCAATGAGTGCGAGCAATGACACCCACCTGAATTTCGGGCCGGTGCGTGAGGAAATCGTCAATGTCTTCAGCCGCTTCTTGGATGCGGTTACGGGTAGCGCAACGGCGGTTTGCTTCACCTGCTTGGTTCTCCCTCACCGCGAACGCGAAGACTTCCACGCAGAGTGGACCTGTGTCCTTCCGGCGCCGCTGAAAGTTGGCTGTCACAGTGTCGAGGATGGCAGTCCAGTTTGCCTCGGTCAAAGCCACCCAGGCCTGTTGAGTGGCGCCTTGACTTGGTTTGGCGTAGAGGTTAGTATCAGGGCGCAGGGTCGTAACGTCGTAGGCAGCAAGCGCTGCTACAACGCGCTCTTCAGCTACTGCGCGAAATGCTTCAAAACTACCGTCCGAATCGAACCGAAACTCAGGATTCTCAACACGGACGTTGGTTCTGTTTGTCCGGTTGATTCCTCCGATCTTGACCGAGACCTTGGCTAGGGTTTGCATTCTTGTGCTTCTTGCTAGATTTATTTGTGAGCCCTGCCTCGGAAAGTCGTGTTTGCCGGCGACATTCCAGCCTATTTAGAGACCAAATCGGTTCGGGAGCTAAAATAGCTTTGGATCTATGCGGCATAAGACTGAGGCTAAATAGGAGACACCAATAATAAATAGGAATGTGATCTAAATAAATAAGGATTCCAGTCTCTAAATAAGGTACTAAAATAGCCGATTTACTATCCGATTAGACATTCCGAGTGCTTTTCACAAATAACCCTATATATATATAATGGACCGATTCCCGTAGGATCTGTCACGGCCATTTTGTACAGATTCCGTACATAATTCCATAAAAAGGCCATTTCTAGACAACTCGAATCCGCCGTCGACTCGACAGATTTCACTTCTGTCGGAGGGTACCCCCCCCTCCGACAGATTTATAGATGTGTAGATGGTATGGCTAGAATGGTGAATATTGCTCTCTCACTCCTGCACTGCTCACTGGGGCTGCTGACACCGGCAAGCATAGTGCGGACGACGAAGACGAGTTCATCGACGCGCTGGGGCTGCTGACACCGGCAAGCATAGTGCGGACGACGAAGACGAGTTCATCGACGCGTCTACGAGCGCTGCCACCGCGATGCTGGCGAGGGGGAGGCCACCCGCAAGCGGTGCCGGCGAGACAGAAGCAGTCCGATGAGGGTGGATTTGCCACGGAACTCGAGATCCCTGTAAACACGCCCTCATCAGACTGCTTATGTCTCCTGCTAGGAAATGACGCTGCGTTTAAGCTGGCCTCGTCCTCCACAGTCACGTTGTGGTATTTGACTAATTTCAACCGCTAGAACACGGGTGACGGGGCGGCGAGTCTTCCCACTCGGTGACACCGGCATTAGAACGTATAATAGTTACGCAGTCGAAGGCCGTGATAATGTCACGGCCCTCGACTGCCGCAAGACGCTCATTGAACAAATGGCGGGCCCGTTCGAGCCACTTGGTTCATTGATGATAGTTAGCAGCGCCATAGTATCGGAATCGCTGTAGCCTTGCGGCCCTGTGGGCCCGCAGCGCTTGCTTGCAGGCATCATGATCGCTGCTGAGTGGTGGGGCTTGCCAGGGAGTACTATTGACGTGCGTGGGTGAGGGTCACTTCAACTTGAAAGTGGCTCCTCGGATCTGTACCGAATCTATACATTTAGACAGCAAGTGGTCTGCGGGCTGTACGAGGTGGGTGGGCATTTTTTTCGCGTGTAAAATTTCTGGTTTTCGCGTGTGCACTGAAAGTCGCGTGGATCGGCCAGCTGAAAGCTGACTGCTGAAAACCGCGTGTGGCAGACAATGCAGGTACTGAAAGTCACGTGTGTATATTATGTAAATTATGAAGTAGGTTTATGCAAGCGCTTTGCTTATCTACACGAACGGGTAGCGTGCACGATAAGTGAAGTTGATGACTTCAGCGAGTTGTTGAATGTCTACCTTGACATCAGGGACGGATGCCTCGTCGGCGCGGCGATCAAGCTCAATCTCCCAATAGTAGCGTTCTTCTTCCTCGACCCAGGGCTTAATAACTCCTGTACGCTGCCTAGTGGTTGTATCACCCCGAGAGTCGGTCGTGTCGTGCTTTGTTAGCACCTTCCAGCCGATTACGGAGCCGGGATGATTCGTGAGCTTATCGATCAGCTTGTCGATCGAATACTGGCCGTTGTACGGGTCCTTACTATGTAGTGTTTTCGGTGCTTTGCGAGGTCTTCCTGGGGGCTTTCTTGCTGGTACACTTTTAACGAGCAGAGGCAAATTAAACTTGTCAATGAGGTTAAGCGAAGCAAGTACATGAGCACAGAGCCATCCACTTTCGTAAAAAGCTTTGCAATCGCAGGATAGCTTGCGACGAATTCTCAATATATACGGGACAAAGCTGTTAGTTATTGTCGTGTGCAGGAAATAAATAACTTATGCGGGCTACCGTACCTCAGGCTCAGTCCACTTCGGCGAACTCCAGTTATGCTCAAAGCTTTCATCGCTGAGTTGCTGCACCAAATACAAAGAAAGGTAGTTCTTCTCAATGTGCTCAACGTCGTCGGTAGCTTGAAGATGCCCTTTTCGTGATTGCAGATATCGTTTCGCTCGAACTTCGTCGATCGGAGATGGGTTAGAGGATTTACCCCCTATCATCACTGTGCTGGAGTTGAAGAGAATGCCGGTAACTTTACCACGCCCGTTTTTCACCTTCCAGAAGTTACCACCGCGAGTTAATATACTTGCTTTCAGAGCACATTCAATGGGAACTGGAGCCTCAGCGTAAGGACGGATGGGTTCTGGGATTCGCACGTTCCAGTTGCGGTCTCTAGCAGTACCAAAGTGCGCAATAATGCGCGGCAGACTACTATTCAGCACAATTTTGGTCGACGCGTACAGTTGAGTGTCTACGACGCGTTTAATGTCACGATTGTGCGACTCTATCGGATTTTGGTTGGGTGTCACGCCGGGCGACTTACTCGCAGGGTAATACCACAGCTTCCACTTAGGAGAGAGATACTGCTTACGAAACCAATCAACCGCGGCCGTCTCGCCCAAGTTTTTCCAGTTGCGCATAATGCACGTTGCTAGAGCACGAAACTGAGCAGCATTGCGAGCTTGATGAAGATAGTGAACCTGCGGTTTGATACTGCCTTCGTATCGACTCAGATCCGTAAGCAGGTGCTTTCGACGCGGAAGGTTTCTAGCAAGGTGAGCCCAACAATCAAGAAGGACAATATCTGGCCAGTGCAACTTGTATGCGCTGGCAATACTATCAGCATGGTCCATTGAACCAAATTGAAGTTTGAGCACGTATCCAAAGAACTGTTGACTTCGTTCTTTGACAACTCGAAACAGTTGATCATACGCAAAGTTCGTCACGGATCGTTCAAACAAATACGCGAACGGATAGAACCGATGCGAAAAACCTTCGGGGCCGTTGTAAGCAACACCATAGCAGCCAAACGCGATGAGAGTCCAATTGTTTGCTGCAAGTCGGTACGTGCCATCAGTGGCACCAGGTATCCCGTGGTGTCTGTGACCACTACGAGCTAGAAGGATGTTTCGGAATAACCTTCGGCTACTACAAATTACCCCCAATGAAATCTCGTTGTCATCTAGTGCCTCGTGAAATACGTCCAGTACGAGTAGCTCGTCTTGGTAAATCGAATCCAGTTCTGCAAAAATACTAACATCCTTTCCTTCTCCATTTTGGAAGAAGCGATCCGCTGTTGTGCACATTTTGTCGGTGGCCCACTCCATAAGTTCTGCTACAGTCGAAATGTCAAACAAGCCGGTAGTGTGGAGGCGTGCACTACGATTACGTAGCTGAACTACATCAGGTAAGCGCTGCTGTAAATCGATGTCGACTTGATAGCGCTCGTTAAGAAGCATCAAACAGCGCGCTGGCGCAGCCCCACCGAGCAATAAGTTATCCACCTCGAGTTCAAACATCTTATCAATTCCAGTTCTCGACGTCTCCGACGGTTCCACGGAATGCTGCCCCGCTACGATAGTAGAAAAACAATCATCTCTCACTCGGGTGATGCGAGCAGATCGAGGACAATCGACGTGTGAAGAGCAGGTATACACGTATGCTTTGCCTGCTTTCAGACTGTAGTTCGTGTGATAGATAAATCGCGATGCCTCTGAAATATCTAATTCACGCCGAGCCTGCTGCATGGAACTGTATGTCCCGGTGTGCACAGCGCTGGTCCACTTAACTTGAAGTTTTGTTTTCTTCTTGGCAGACTTTTCCGGACTCGCTGCATAATCTAACCAAATATTCGTTGATACAGCACCATCTCCTTCGCGTTCAAATGGGCGATTCTCAGAAGGACTTCTTGAATTATCGCAGACGTTATCAGAACCCTGATCAATGGAGCCGTCTGAGTCATGGTCACTAAAGCCGTCTGAGTCGTGACCACTGGACGGCCCCATCGACAGTTCAACCGCCACTGCAAATTATACTATGTCTGAAAATGAAACTAGGGTCAGCTGGCGATAAATATAGATAAAAAGGTTCAACCACTACAGCTAATTATATGTAGCAAGAATTTGTGTGACTGTCCTGTGATCGCACTTAAACGAAGTTGTGTGTGGCCTTTGGACGCTGACGCTAAAGGCCTTGCTGGCCAGGTGAAAGCAGCCAAAGGAATGGCATCGAACGGAAGACTGTGTCAATGTACATCCATGGAATATGTCCCTACGTCTTACCTCACCTCGTGGCCGCAGCTGGGAGGTTGTAAATGCTGTCCTAGTAGCACCGCCTGCCGGGTTAGGCTCCATCGCGACCGTGCTGCCCGTGAGCGTTGCCTATACCAGTCAAGTAAGCGCGCTGCGTCGTCTACGCCAAGACGTGGTGCGCGGAAGTCCCAGGGAAGAGACGAGAACCCTGGATTACGACAGGCTCAAGCCGAGCCAACTCTCAGAGCCACCCTAGGTCGGGGGCGAGTGAAGACCTGTGTACGCGGCTCTCAGCTGGAGCCGCCTGGAGGAAGAGGAGAAGCAAGGAAGACCGGGTCTGCGGTCTTGGAAGGAGCAGATAAGTGTGAGTGGAGTCGTGTCTACATTGAGAAACCCCGGGGCAAATCGGGTCGAGACACGTGCGAGCGAAGGCCTGTTGAGCGAGGAGTAGGTTTCGTTTGGAGAGTATCAAGGGACGACTGGACAAGGAACAAGAAGACGTGGTTGGCTGACGTCTGGGCCCAAAGCGTAGCCCCAGCAAGAACCGTCAAGGGGATCGCAAGGGAGGCGCACACGCCGCGTCAGGTCAAGAGTTCGAGTTCAGAGGTGTCGGCCAAGTCTTAGTCGAGTACAGCTGAGACCTTTCAGCTGAGACTCTGAGCCCCCTGAACTTAGATTCAAGGTTTGCTGATTCAAGTATCATTCAAGGTTTATTCTGGACGCTGGGAAGTTGCCCGCACCTCACCACACGTACCTGGCCTAGAGGCATTTACGCGTGCTGAAGATCCTGCGCAGCTTATCCTTCTCGTACCCGGGCACTTTCTCTCCACCAGCTTGGCGTACGGGTCGCCACCAACACCTCCGTGCTCACGATCAACTGTACTTTCATGAAGAACGCAGCCAACTCCGGCAGCTCTGCAGTACCGGGCTCCGTTAGTCCTCCCTCAATCGAATCCGCTTTGAAAAAATTATTTAGGGACTGATCTCTACAATTGTGGGGCATACATAGGCCAGTATGCCCATGAGCGTGCAAACGACTGTGTGGTCAGCTATAACTCAGTCGTTTTACGCTTACGTTCCGGAGTTGTGCCGGCAAAGCCCCCACTGCGCATGCACATGTACTAATACGTTAACTCATTATGATTAGTGCTACTACATGTAGTATTTGACTAAGCATCAGCATAATTGGTGAACGTGTCGCCAACATTGGTGAAAAATTGGTGAACGACTCACCAATTACGTGGTGATCACAATACTAGCACACCAAATGCATACTACTACTACATAACATTGCAGTCGAAGCTACCAACCACCACTAGTCTAGCGATAAGAGGAGAAGATGGTGTGCTCCTACCGAGTGCGACCAGCATTAAATCAACGAATAAAATATATTAATTCATTAAGCAACTCTTTTAGTTGACGATCGAAGTAACGCGGAAGCACGAATAGGCTTTGTCCGAGTCCTCCCCGGGCACCGCGAACGACCGCCCCACGAGCAGCAGCGGGTGCTCGCTAAGCCGCGGCTGAAGGCTGCGCGCTACGGCATCGAACGGCCACTTCACCAGCTTCTCCGGGTCGCGCTTGGTCTGCGCAGCGCGGCTGTTCAGGCGACTCACGGCCTCGTCGTTGGTCTGCTCCTCCGCGTCGCCGAGCGCGAGATGCCCTGTGTGCAGTGTAGCAGCACGGTGAACTCGGCGGCCGACGAGTTCCAGCGCGCGCAAGAGGCTGCCAGCAGCTGGTGACGCGTGGCGGTGGTGCACGTGGGAGCGAAGCGTGGCGGCGAGGGAGCGTGACAGCCGAGTCGCTGGCGGGTGGCAACCAAGGGTAGGAACGTAGAGTTCCGGCACAGGGCTCAGTTAGAGATCCTGTTGGCCAACTGTCGAGTGAGTCGAAGTTTCGCGTACTTCTAGCAACGGGCCTTGGCGAGTGCGCGGCAAAAGCACTACGAGCGGAGAACCACTGGCAAGCTAGCATTATCAGACTTGTTACATCATGCCCTTAGCTTAGTGAATTACCGCTGATGTCGCTGGATCTCAGTCATATTTGACCTGGAATCTTCGATGTGAGCGCGGATTCCATCGACATCGCCACTCCCAAGCTCAGCAAACGCCCGTCCATGCAGTCGAAGCTCAGCCATGCGTGATTCACGGAGTTTTAGTGCTCATCAAGTCCAGGATGTTTTCGCTCAAATTCCATTGCTCTCAGTGAAATTTAGTGGGGTCATATTCAGCACGACTTAGCCACATCGTACTCAGCTCCAAATATCAGCGCGACAGAGTCAAATACGATTCGCCTGAACTCAGGTAGTAACCTTCGGCTCTTAGCTGAAACTCCACATTCTGGCGGGCGACTTGGGAACGTGATCCAAGCTAATTGCGGCAGAAGTAACAACTCGTCGAGGGCAGTTGCTGCGGGATCTATTGCCACACTAAGAGGAGGGGGGGCAAATGCAGCCGATTGACGGTTTCTGCTTGAAAATCTGAGCGGACTTCGTCGCGTAGCACTGTAGAGTTGTTGGTAAGCAGCCCAGAGAGGGCCCTTTACCTCTTCAGCGCCGCGTATTAAGCGACATGGCACATATCCTCTGCATTGCGTGGCGAAGCTTACGACATAAAGAGGCCCTTGCTGTAAGTATTTAGGCTAGGTTAATGCGTGTTACAGCCACAGTTCATGCGCATCGGTTGCTACCTAGATAGCTTGACTTGAAACAAACACAGTTGGGGTCAAACCAATGTTGGGAAACTTAGAGGAGGCATCTTAACATGACTTCTGGAACACGCGAAAAAAATATCTACGCACGCCATTTTAAGAGTTCACCATCGTTTCCCTATTGATCCACGCGGTTTTCAGACACACGTGAAAAAATTATTTTTACACGCGAAAAAAAGTTTTTCCCGTACGAGGTCTGTACACGATTTTTTAGACACGAAATCTGTACGAAAATAGCCCACGGGAATCGGTCCAATATAATATAGCTGTAATACGCGGGTTTATAAGTTGCTCCAATGCTAGCAGTCTTACATCAGCGAATCCAGCAACTTCAATCCTAGCTAGCCCCTAAATATACTTCCCATCCCAGATTGGGTGGTGTTTAAGGACATCGTCAGATAAGAGCACCGTAGTTCTAGCTGTTTTCCCCTTTAATCTCATAATCGTAAATGTTCTTAAAGTCATACCCATGAGGGACACCACGGCAAATCGCAGGGTCTCAGAACCCTCCTTTAACGGCGCGACCTAACCCGTGTCAGATTTGTAGACCACTAGGAACGGGACAGAAGGAAAAGAAAAGTATGTTACGGGTCGTAAAGAAGTTAAAGTGAGGGACGCCAAAACCGTCAAAAGCAAGTCACCAGCAATCTCACCGTAATGGGGCTTCGCCCAATAAGGTTGTAGAGAGAGTTATGTGTGTATTTTACTGGAGACGTAGCAATTTCTGCTGCACAACGCTCGATGGTATCATTAATTAGAGGCGGGTCGCAGCTCTTCTCTTTTTGGCTCTTTTCTAACTAATAAAGAGGACGTCGGGTCGTAACTCATTTTTTCAGTCCCCCTTCGAGAAATTCAGTGCAGAGCGTATCCAGTGTCAAATTTCAATCTGACTATTGAGACCCCCTTATCTCGTGGAGTTGCTGCCTCACCGCCGCTCGTGTAGTTGCCGCCTTGCCACCGCCCGTGGAGTTGCTGACGTCCGTGGAGTTGCTGGAGTCCGTGGGGTTGCTGCCGTCCGTGGAGTTGCTGTCGTCCGTGAGTTGCTGCGTGCACTTGCACTAAGAAATATGGCCAGCCAGGTCGGCGGAGCCGTGGGAGAGGAAGTATTGCGGGCGGAGTCTCTAACTACTACGGGGGGCAGTACTGACGAACGCATCGAGTGGAGTGATGCCCTGGTCGAGTCATTGTTGTTTCTTCGAATGCACAAATACGGCCCTGCCTTCAAAGGCTCGATGAACAAAGCACAGCTGGCAGCAGCATGGGCTCACGTTCTCGATGATTTCAATGAAGAGAACCATCGTTCCTGCAGGGTCACGCAGCTCAAGAACAAGTTCCAAGGGTTGAAAACTATGTTCAACAACATTAAAGCGAGTGAGCCTCAAACTGGTAATAGCACGGAGCACCCGATTGAGTATCCAAGCTGCTGGCCTATGCTGATCATGTACTTTGGAGATCTGACCGGGATGGGGAATCGTGACTTCGGACAGACGGGCTCCAACAACTCTGAAGCTTCAGCTACAGAGCCCGCAGAACAACCGCGCACGGTCATCACTGAAGGTTCAGCTAACAAGCGCCAGGCTCGTAAGCGGAAGATGGATTTGGCAAGTGCAGTGGCCTTGATAGCCGAGTCTCTGAGCTCCCGCCTGAACGCCAACGAGGGCACGAATGAGATGCAGCCCATCATGACCAAGATGGCACGTATGGAGGAGCAGCTCACGGGTCTCGTCGCTAACCAGCAACATACACTCGAGCTAATGCAAGCGTCTATTGACGGATCTCGTCAAGTGAACGCGGCTATTTTGGCCTTCATGCAGCGTAGTACTGCTCAACACGACGAGCAAACAGGAAATCCCTAATTGCATCACGCTTATCGTGCGCTGGCTTTCCATGTCCCGCCACCTCTTCTGTAGCCCACTAAACACGATCGATCTCCATCCAGTCTTCAATTGCCACAGGGGCCAGCGCGGGTGTTCCATCGAGGTCAATGATCCAGTTGTGAAGAACGAGACAACCTTTGATGAGTAAGGCCATATCGGTAGGAGTTTGCAACGCCAAATCAGATTTGAACACTCTAAACTTCCCTTTCAACCTCCCAAAAGTCTGCTCCACTGCTATACGCGTTCGGCTATGGACCAAATTATACCAGCGATTGGATCTTGTCATTTCAGCGAGGATCGGATAGGGCGTCAGCACGTTGGTGAGAAGTTGGTAGCCAGCGTCGCCGACGAGATGCGTTCCAGGGGGGATTGTGTCAATCATCTCGCGCGCAAAAATCGATCGATTGAACACCGACTTGTCGTTTTGAGCTCCGTTACGAAGCGAATATGCCATGAATCGCTGACGGTGGTCTACGACGCCCATCATGTTAAAGGCGGGGTATCCACGTCGACAATACCATCCATCGAAGTCTGCAAAGCGCTTTATGCGGATTAAACAGCCGTCCACGGCCCCAACAACACCTGGCATACCACTCACGTGCTCGAACTCACTGCTAATAAGCTCCCAATCAGCTTCGTGCGTAGGTGGCCTTGACTGTCCGCTCGACCCAGGTCTCCAGTACCGCAAGTACTTGGTGTATCGATGTCACTGCAATCGTCTTCCCACGACCCAACGGCTCGGCCGCCTTATCCATAGAACCCCCGTGGGCTAAATAATTCATAGCTATCGCGACGCGGGTGGTAATATCCATCTCCACATTCGCCCCCAGCGGAGGAAGCACGGTTGTCCAGCTACTTGAAACTCGGCGGCATATCTCTTCAAATGCATCACGAGTACACCGCACATGACGGTGAAACCAACCCACGGAGAAAACCTGTTGAGACCGGATCATATCCCAGCCAGCGCGATGTATCGTGTACTGGTGGCGAGGAGACTCAGGCCACGTGCGCTTGTCGGCAACGACGACAGCAAGCACGCAAATGGAGGCCGCAACACAAGCTAATGTTGCGCCGTCCGCGTTCATGGCAATAGAAGATCGTGGTCAAATGATGAATGTTTCAATAGAGGCAAATATTTCAATAGAGGTGAGCTGCGCGTGTCTATAGCAGATAAAGAGGTTAAAAGACCTCCGCCACCTCTTGTTGGGAGTGTACAGCCAAAAAGAGGAAAGGCTTCATTTGATTGGTGGATCCTCTTTCTGCGACCTCTTTTTTTGACTGCGACCCGCCCCTAAACCCTTTCGTGGTCAAAGGGTGCATTTTTAGGGTTAAGGGGTTTCCTGTTCGTTGCGACTTGTGAGTTCTTGCTTTGACGCATAATATGAGACCGCGTCAAACGAAAGTATGCTTCCGAACCTAAGTACGAATCGCGATTTAAGCACACCATTGCAAAGAGGAGCATCTCTTCTTTCTTCTGGTGTCTTCAGATCTAGGAAAAGTTGAGAACTCACCACGCACCGACTGTCTCAAAAAAGTATTGCCCTCAAAAACCAACTTTTTCAAAAAAATATTCTGGGTTGACCTAGATTAGTTTTTAATTCTGAATCGATTGAGCCTATTCCCGTACGCTGATTCGGTCTCCTTCCTGTTCAAATTTTGGTGTTTATGTCGCGATCTCAAAATTCCAGGTGTATATTTTTGACCGGAATTTCAAATTGTAGAAAAATCCCCGAAACATCATTCCGAAATACTACTGCACTCTGTTTCTTCTTCTTCGCGCACATTTGATCGGCTGGCATCAGGAAGTGCTCTAAATCTGCTTCTTTGCCGTGGAGACAGTGGCCATCACACGCGTCCGCTCAAGTGTATCTCGCTCGAAGATCATCGTCGAACAAAAAAATACTTTCGTCCGAACTTGATTCTTCACTTGAAGCGCAGTGGTTCTCCTCGGCAACCTCGTTGGCCTCGACGGAGGACACGTCTGCCTCGTCCTCGGACAGTCGATCCCAAGCGCTGTCGTCAGGTGTATGTTGCGGGGAGCCTAGCAGTCTTCTGATCACGGTACTTTAGTCGCTGTTGGCCGGCGCTGTAATTGATCCTCCTTGCGTACTGCGAGTCGTCTCCGAAGATGCAGCTAGAACCACGCTGTCACTGGATGGCTGCTCTACTGCTTGGTCGGACGCAGAGGCTGCGATGGCGGTGTCTGCGCGGGGTGGGCTACCATGAGGCGCTGTGGTGTCCGTACGGCTCTCAGCGGGGCCTGCGGTGCTCCTAATCCTTTGGGGGTGAAACGCTGCTGGTCGATACACCTGCTCTAAATTTAGACTGCGAAAAACGCCACTGGAGGGAAAATACAATTAAGTACGATTTTCGCTGGCCAATCTTTGAAGGCGTTTTTCTCGATAAAACCAAATGGTGGCGTAGCGTCTTTTTGTTTGACGCGGTCTCATATGCGTCAAATATTATGGTTCCGAGGGGAAATGACCAAATCCGTATGAAATTGCAAATTATTTGGTAAATGCCACAGCGGTATATTCTGTGACTGGATCGGTAAGAAGTGTAAACCACAATACTCTGAAAGCTGAAAACACGCCGATTCTGTGATGAAAATTGTGGGCCATCAACGCACTACTGCATCCATTCGTAGACATCACCTCAGTACACTGCAGCAATAGCTTCTATCAGCCTAGATGCCAATTCGTCGTGCGTCGGCAATTCGGTGTTGGCTCGTGACTGCTGCAACAGGTACAACTTCTGTTCATCCAGCCCCTGAGGCGAGTGAACTGGTGGCTGCTGTTGATGGGGCAGCACAACGTAGTCGCTGTTGGCATCGCAGATTTCCATCATCGTACGGGCCACCTCCTTCCAAATTTTCTTCAGTCCCCGTAAGACACCGGCAATCACGTGCGGGTTGACAACAGCATGCGCTCGCGTATCGGGGTGGCGATGGCGCGGGGCTGACGCGAAGAGAACCCGAAGAACGTTGTCGGACGGATCCTCTTCAGCGGGCTCCACAATGACTAAAACTTCGATCTGCAACACACACAAAACTTTGATCAGAAACAAAAACTAGAGAATTTATAGCAATCTACACATACGCACCGAAAACTGGGATCCTTCAGGCAGTGCTGGAACAAAAAGCTTCATACCAAATTCCAGGCGTCGAAGCTTCGAGGTACGGGGCTTCACGTCACGAGTCTTCGCATCCTTGCCCAGACCGGACGGTGGGCGCTTTTTGTCCCGACCCAAAAGTGGTTGAGACCCACCGACGCTTTGAATGAAGCTTCCCATTTTATCTCCTCGGCTACTATCAGTGCCCCCGTTTCCTCTCTTCTCTCCTCGGCTGCTGTCTGTGACGTGGTTTGTCGTAAGCAGCGGAGGTCGAGCCTTCACAAGAGCGTAGTACTGGAAATCCTCTACCTGAGCAACTTCAACACCGGGAATTCCACTCAACGGCATTTGGAATACCTGTTTGCGAATAAACCCATGCGTCCGTTCGCGAGACTGTCCAGGGGCTACAATAGCGCGCCACGCACTGATGTCCACCTCCATGGTACCGCTGTCTGGGTGGCCAGGGCGGAAGAACGAACACGCATCCGAAAGCAAAGCCTCGAAAAACAATGGCGCGGTGACTTTGCTACCCATATTCTCCTCCAACACTTGAGCAAATTCTTCGGGTATGCTTTCGAAAAATGGTGTGACAGTCGCGGCTGTTATCGGGTTTGAAGATAGAACTCCACGTGCAGATGATGACTGCCCACGACTGAATGGCCTCCACGGTAGCTGAAGAGGCAAAGTACTGAGGCTGTCAGACGGTGAACCTGAGACAGCTATCGCCGAAATAAGCCCCTTCATTACTTCGAGGGCGAATGCACGAGGCAAAAAGGCCAAATCGGCCTTGACACGCAATTTCTCTCGCGTCGTGCGGTCGGAAGACGAATCCAGTGCACCACTCGCCAGTGCGGCAGCAGTATCAGCAGTAGTAGCGCCATTGGGTGGATCAGCGCCCAACAGTGATCCACGACGCACACCCGGTGGAGAAGCGAAGTGGTGCCTCATCTTCTTGTCTCGCAGAAGCTTCAAGATCGTGACGCAACTGCTCCGAACACCTTCCAGAGCACCCTGCTCGATTTTCTCCTTGAGCATTGTGTCGCGTGAAAAGACCACGCCTGCTCGCCACCGAATTTGGAGACTCGACTTCACCCCCACACCTTCTGCTTGCTTGCCGGCTGTGCGCTGCTCGTTCGATGAGAGAGTTGTTGTAGTCTCGCACGTGAAGCTGCTCGCTGCCTCCTTTACACCATCGCTACTAGCCGGAACATCCTCGGCATCGACGAGCACCTCAATAGAGAAACAGTTGCTGTACGGGATGCTGAGTGTGTAGATCTTGGATCGGAGAGTGGCTTTCTGCGGTCCTTTTCCATGGTTATCATGAGCATCATCGTCCAGCGAGTCATCATCCACCGTACAAGAGTGATACTGCTCAATGGTAACAGCTTTCATACTGTTGGGCATCGCACTCTTAGTGCTTCCTGTAGCAGTCACATTAGGCAGAGCGCTAGCCTCCGGACGATAACTGAGTGCGCGCACGAGGCCAAATCGTGGGTGCGAATGCCAGTCGCTAAGCATTTCTTCACTCCTCTTATCCCCAGTGCTGTTGATTTTTGCAGCGGAAGCAGCGGCAGACCCAACCGGTGCAGACCGACCAAGCGCAGACTTCTCCATCTTGCACTTCAAGCGTGTAGCACGCGGCGTTATCATCTCCAGGAATTCGCTCACGCTTGCACCCGGAATGGTTGCTGTCATCACCTCCGTCATGTCCTTCTCGGGCATTTCCAAGAACGGAGCTTCTACATTTGCGTGAGCAACAGCTTCAAGCCACGGCAATCGAACGTCGCCAATATCCCATCTCGTAAGCATCGGTGCCTGGAAAGCGGTACCCTTGGCCTGAAGTACGCTTCCCGTCAAATGGGGCGACGTCTGAGCTCTGGCCAACACTCGCGACGTCGACGACGAGCCCGAATGGGACCCAACGTCCGACGCCGCAGACATCAACGCTGTCAAGTCCGAGCCGTATATGAGCCCAATGGCGTGGTCGAACTGCTTGGACAGGAACACACCGCGCTTACGCGGCCCCCCGTGGCCGCTGCGATCATGGTCACTGGCCGAGTCCTCGTCGAGATCGACAGTGAGGCTGCTGTTGCTCCTGCTTGTCGGAACGGCCGGGTGGGCGAAGCTGATAGACCCTGGCTTGTTGGCCAGCCACATGCCCTTGCCGAACCTGGCCGAGCACAAGATGAGATACACCTGCGGACTGCAGGCCCCGACCCCTTTGTCCCCGGGCCGCTGCAGCACGCGGAAGGCCTCCCACGCGTGCAGTTTCTTGCTGGCCGTGACGATTTTCTGCACGATGTTCTGGCCGATGTATCTATGAGTGGCCGCGGCCCGGAACCCCCAGTGGTGGGTCTTACCGCGCTCCACGTGGAACAGACACGACGCATTGGGCTTGCTCGTGAACACGAGCTTGCGGTGCTGCGTGGCCCGCAGGAAGTAGCCCGTGGCCGGGTCCATGAGGTACACGGGGGCGTCGGCCACGCTGCGGCCGAACACATGGTCCTTCAGGCTGCCCTTCACCTGCTCGTATAGCGAGCTGCCGCTCGTGCTGGACGACACGACCTCGGGCCGCTGGCTGCTGAGCCCGAGTGGCCGGCTGAGCGTGGCCCGGCCATTCTGGGGCCAGCGCTCGCTGAAGGTCTTGAAGAGCTCGGCCCGCGCGGCGGCCAGTGCCTCGGCCGACGTGAGCTGGTGCGTTTGGGCCTGGCGGCCGATGGCCAGTACGGCGGCCAGCGTTTCCCATACCTGCGCGAACAGGCCCCAGCCACGGCCCTCGGTCACGACGTTGATGGACACGAGCGCGGGCAGCAGCGCGAAGAAGGCGAGAGGCACGGCCGGCGTGCTGGCCACGGCGTCGCTGACGCTTGAAGCCCCCAGCAGCAGCAGGCCGCTCGTGCCCAGGGACAGCAGCAGCAGCGGCACCTTGGACGCCATGTTGCGAAACTGAAGAGCTCCGATCAGAAACAAATGACTTGAGATCCGCATGGTCGGTGAGAAAGCATACTGTACATTTCTGTGACATCACGATAACTGCAGAACTTGATAAATTATGCCCCATGTCTGCAAAGCCTGATTGGGCTCCACATTTTGCAAGTACCGGTACACAAATTTTTCACTATCGTCGCTTACACGTATTTCTTAGTGCTATACATAAGATTCGTACAAACTATTTAAAATGGTGGCGGTTTCACGCTAGTATCGGATAGCATCAGTTCTTGGGAAGATTACTTGATCGCTGCCACCAAAGCAAGGTGAATGTCTTCACTCTCTTGACGGGAATTTGACAACACTAGTATAGATTCGATCTTAAGTGACAAGATTAGTATAGTCGGATGGTGAGCACAGTTAACTGGCAGCGAAAATAATGTGTCAGTACCAGTATAGAGCGGCCTACTACTTTTGGCGAGCAAATTCCACTTCGACCCCCACTTCCGTCACAAGATAGAAACATAAATAGAAACGTCGCCGGATTGAATTTTTCATGTGGTTCCAGAAGAACGAGATACAAGTGCCGATGCACGGCCTGGTTTACTGTCTTCGACATGGTGCGCATATCGTATGCATATTACGTGCACGATAAATATTGCCTACGTGCAGTTCAGACGTATCAATCCTATTTATCGTCTTCATTATACGATGACCGGTACAGCAAGTACCACAACGTTCGCATCGACAACCAGGTCGAGGCCAACACACTCGTGCCGACCTTGTCACGCAGGAAGCTGCTCGAGTACGAGCCCGCCGCAATGACCAGCGCGGTGTCTACAGGGTCTACTGGATTTCAGTGAACATCGTTCACCTTCAGCCTCCTGTACCACAATACCACACTGGACGGCTTAGCGGCGCCCAGACATCAACCCGACCGAGTGGGCCTGCAGTGGACCGGCAACATCGTATCCACCTACCCGAACGACGACGACGCTTTTCCCGTAAACGCGGTAAAGCACGTTCCACCGCGGCTCAACGGGCCCAGCGATTTCGTGACGTGAAGCAAAAGCTCTTACGCACTACGACCCCTTGCTCAACATGGCGTTCATACGGACGCCCACGATGGCGTGCAGTTGATCTCGCACGACATGACGAGGTTGCATCTTTCAGCGACAGCGTCGGCGTCGAGAGTCTTCATCAAGTTTCCTTCAATGAGACATCGTAGGGGGCAACCGAGTAGGTCAGTTTGAATATGAACTGAGGCTTGAGCGGGACCGCTAAGCAGGGCTGTGAATGGATTTGAAATTTGAAATTGAGGTACATTAATGTCATTTAGTAGAACTAACGCCACCTAATGACCATGTGCGTGGGGTTGTGAATGACTAGCCCCGTGGGATGTGGTGGGCGGGTAGCAAGCTAGCGTCCGGCTGGCTGATGATCGATGGATCGTTGACGCTGCTGGGTTTGCCCGTATGTACACGGCGGCTTCACTTCCTAAATGAGCTCACTAAATGCGTTGCTGAAGTTGCTCGTCCTCGCGCCCGAAACGGATGCTCTCTTATTCTTGGCTGTCGGTGCTGCTGGTCCTGGTTCCTTGATCTTACTCTGCATCTGTCGAAAACCCGAGAATCCTTCAACCTGCACTTCTCTTCACTGCACTTCGTTGCATTCTGCTTGCTCCGTCCGAATACTCGTCACTCCAAAGGACCCATAATATTTAATAGCGTATTTTATCACCCACACGAAGTTCCAGATAAGCTTGCGGCAACCCCGACACGATGCTCTGATGTTGTAGGTTGACTTAAGAAGCTTATCAGTGGTCATCCCCACTATAGGTCGTTCCTCGCTCCTGGGAGTACCTTTGCAGTTTCTAAGTAGTTTCTAAGTTCTCTGGATTTTATCCAGAGTCCTAGGCGGGATCGCACTGACGTATACGATTATTGACTGATTTAATACCCTGTCGAAATCGAACCTGACATTGCCAAAGTAAAATACGGTAAGACCTGTATATATTAATACCCTGTGTAGTGTTAAAACTATGCTGGTATGTTGACCCATCCAGTTGAGATTAAGATAAAAAAAACTGTTTACGATAATACCTGTGGAAGATGATAAGTTTATGCTGCTGGAACAACATGCGCCATATTTTGGTCAGAGAAGCGGATTTTAACTAAATCTAGAGGTATTTTAGCCCATCCGCTGGAACAGCTTGCACTCAGGACCCGGGTGAACCCAGTGAGGAGGAGTTCCTCGCCGCGCAGAAGCGGTTGAAGCGTAGCAGGAAGAAATAAGATGCTGTGGATGATCGTCAAATTGGCAGCTACAAGTGAACTATGGATATATAGCTTATCACAGCATCCAGCAGCTTCAATTAGATAATTTCATTGCACTAATCTACATCAGTCGCAAACAGAGACAGCGTGCTCTTGTATGTACGTCGGACGCTTACTATCTACCCCTTGAACTCACTGAAGGCCGTGGCCGTGGGGTACCAGGTGCAGCGGTCTCACTTACTTCCAATATTTTGTCAGAGAAGCGAATTTTGCTACATGTAGTGAGGTAGCCTATCGTTCTAGTAGGACTTTTGCCAAATGATGGCACTATTTCGATAATCTAGACAAACGATGATGACCTTCGCCATGGCACTGCGTTGTATTGATGGGACTTAGCTCAGCGCAAGATTCCTCATCTGGTGTTCTAGGCTCGTGGTTTGTACACGTGCACGTGTTGTGAGCGAAGTCAGCAGAGTTTCCACGGTACAGCCATTGTGGTGCGCGAAGAACGAACTCAAGAGGAAGCCCTCGCTCTGCTGCCTCTCGGAACTTAAAACGACTGCTATGAACGAGGAATTAGTCTTGCTAGTGGTGTGATCCTTTCCGGTCCGGGCAGCACAAAGTTCTTTATGTGAGTAGTTGCAGCCTTCATATCCCTTAGACTCGAAGTTCATCATTACGCGAAGTGTTAATGACTCCCCTTAAGTATCAGTCACGGAGAATTCATTAATGGTTAAACCCCATGGCACGTAGGGCGGAGATCAAAGAGCTGGTCCTCATGACAGGGAGAACGCTGGTCTGAGGATGGCAGCTTTTCATCGTGGCACGTATAACTAACAGACGTGTTGCAGCCTGACAATAATAAATAGCTGAGTGCCATCATTGCCATCAATACAACGGAATGCCATTCTTTGGCGAAGGTCATCATCGTTTGTCTAGATTATCGAAATAGTGCCATCGTTTGGCAAAAGTTCGTTCTAGTAGTATATGCAAGTATTGACACTAGCACCAGCTTAGAACGTTAAGCGAAATGATTGTATTGTAGACAAGAATGGGCTAAACTACGTGATCAAGCCGAAAGGCTCGAGCACATACATAAGGAGTCTCATCTCCGTAACAAAGCCTCCCTACGATAGTAGTATATTGCAATGCAATAGTAATATATAATATATTATAGTCCTGCTTAATAGTAGCTTTTTAACGTAGTACCCGAGCACTATAATATACTTCAAAGTACTATTTTAGATTATGTATGACCAGCGCTACCAGCCCAGCCCTCTAGTTTATCGCCTTCATTGTCCTCACGACTATCATTGTAGTAAAATTCAAAGGACGGCAAGCAAAACTCTGAAAATCCAGAGCTGTTCCGGGCAACTGCACGGCCTTAGTGCTCTATACTATGTTTGACGACAAAATATACAGACGGTGGCTATACTAGTACTGTCACGGAAACTACTACTCTTGTCACTTAAGATTGAATCTATACTATTTCTGTCAAATTCCCCTCTCTTGACCACTGTCTTGTCTATATCCTTTTTTGTATGCAAATATCGAATGGCGTTACCGCGACCTTACGTACAGCTGTTTTTTTTTCGTTTTCGAACGTACGACAGGAATTATGTCGACCTTAGAGCTAAAAGCGACCTAAACGAGGGTAATTTAAAATAGATTACACAGCCAAGTGACCTCCCGCCGTCGGTGCTTCTCTAAATTTAGAGATTGTGTGGGCCCATAATACATGTACACTACACAGTAATGTGTGCGCCACAACTCCACAAGTATACCACACGCGCGTCGGACTTGAAGATTTTCCCGAAGATCCCTCAGGGACTGGCCCGGGAGCAGCGGCGGCGGAAACGCCCATAGATCAGTCGCATCAGCCGACGAAGTCGCCACCATAAACAACGGGAATCGTTGCTGCTACGCGGCAGAGTAACTGCTGCCGCTGCTGCTGTTGCGCCGTCGGGGAGCGTTGTCAAATTCGCTGTACTCGAGGAGCTAAACAATAGCTTGGAGGATATGTTACGTACGCAGGTATAGCTTAAATCTCTGCTGGAAGACTGCGATGAACACAGCTACAAGCTGGCAGAAGAGCTACATGAGTTGGTCAGAGTGTGTGAAATTGCTTTTCGTGCACTGCTGGAAATGGTGGTGAGCAGATTAAAGGAGTAATTCATAACGGAAGGAGAGCTGCATTGATGCAGATTCAGAGTTGGATGTAAATGAGTGTTAACAATGTCGGAGAAGCGACACTTCTTGGTGTAACATGCAATTATTACTTAAACAACCAAATCTTAAAGCAACCAAACCTTAAAACAACCAAACCTTAAAGCAACCATGTCCTTAAAGCGACACTAATACCTACCGGAGCTCCGCGACGGCTGCTGCCAGCCTTCGGAGCTTGCAATTTAACAGCCTACCCCCGCTACATGCATGCACCAAGTTAGAGGTTTAACAACTGATAGCCATACATCCGAACGAGACCCCCTCCCCACATACCTGGTGCTCGTTCAGCGTCGAACTCGACGAAGGAGAGCGACTCGTTCTCTTCCAATTGATCGTCTTGTTCCAAAATGTAGCTGTTGTTGTTGCTGCCATCCCTCCCGATGCCAAGCGTAACGTCAGGTTTCTTGTGCAGATGCCACCCCACAACACACACAAACACACAGCCACAAAACATTCAGTGATATGCACGCGCCACAAAATGCCAGGTACGTGTCCCTTACCGTGTGGGCCCTCCCCCTTCGCAAGGAGCATGTGACTTCCTGCGCAGCGCATTGCTTGGACTTCGTCTTGCTCGCTCCGCACTTCTGCTGTTCCGAGATCCTCACTCCCGCGCGCAAATTCTAGGATGAATGAACGGCTCTGAGCTCTCCAGCTTCGTACTTAGTAAATATATCGTACTTTATGATATATTTCGTACTTAATCCGACTTTGTAATTTTTGGATAATATATTACGCTTGAATTTTTGAATTTTATTTAAAGCGACCTTACACAGCCTAAAGCGACCTTACATGTCTCACCGTTAAGGTCGCGGTATTAATAACCACTCCGGCAAATGTCACCTGATTGTAAAAATATGATACCTCCGAGTTCTATTATAGCCAATAGCAGAACTCAGAATAGCTGTCAATGTGACGATGTACAAGATGGGTGCAACATGCAGCATCTCTAGTACGCTTCCGGCTGAAGGAGGCCCTTCTTGCTCGAGCAAATACTCTAAAACTAGTGCCCACTACGCCACGCTACCTAGTCCATCAGCAAGTACTAATAAACGAGTAGTTACCTGCAAACTTACTTGTGTGATATCCGATGCAAGTGCTTCACAACAGATGGAGACACCACGACTAAATTTACGTCACTACGACTTAACTAGATTGGTGTTGAGGGCGCTAACAAGAAAACGAGCCTTTGCGCACGCTATCGACTGCATCCACATTAAATAATCGTTCGAGATGAAGTAATACATGTTGTTGTTGTTCCTACCAAGAGCCTGTAGAAATATCTGGCACGCGCGCGCCCCCATATTTCGGTCTGGTTACCTCAGATTTTCTATGTTAACTAGCCAAGCGCCGCCGCTACGCGGCGGTAGTTTTTATAAGTTGGAGGCGCTCAGCACACTACGCTCGCTTCGCTATTAAGTACAGGCTGCCTCCGCTCCGCTACGGCAGTGGCGCTACCCGTTCCGCTCGCCTCGTCGGCTCGCTGCACTACTCGCAGTGCTATGTTGGTGAGTACGAGGAAGGGCGGGCCCTGCGGGCCCGCTATATCGACCGATTGGGCCACCTTCGGCGGCGGGGGCCGCCTTCGCTGCGCTCGGCAGCAATTTTTATTTTAACCAATCAAGGCCGGGCTCAATGTTGTATTTGTGCCCAATGAAGGTCGTAGATCGCCAATTTCGGCCAATCGGAATTCAGGTGACAAATACGTTACTGACCGACGGACAGCACGCTGCTCTGATTGATGCTTTAGACTATCCGAGCGCCGCCGCTTCGCGGCGGTGGTTTTAGGTTTAGTCCCAGTAGTGTGGGCCGCCCGCCTCCGCTTCGCTCCGGCGGGCAATACTACTCTTAAGTTGAGTACACGCCTCGCTTCGCTCGGCTGAAATTTAATTTTATCAGACTCAAGCAATACAAAAGTCTTATCAAACGTTATGCAAATGTATTATCAAACTGTCCGATTTCCTTACGCAGTCTCGAAAATCTGCCTGTACACAATGTTCGCAGTGTACACTCCGTCATCTTCCTCCAACTCTGGATACTCAATCAGCGCCTTGATCTTGGATCGAGCGGTAACTCGGGAGAGTGCGACATAGAGCTGGCAGTGGGAAAAGCACGGCGACGCTAGGTACAACCCCAGATTGAACACCGTTTGTCCTTGCGCTTTGTTGATGGCCATTGCGAATGCTGTCTGAACTGGAAACTGCTTGCGCCTCAAACGGTACGGGAAGTTTCGAGCATTGTCGTCGCTTATGAAAACGATCTTTGGAATCAACACGTTCTGGCCGCGACGCTCCCCGGTCATTATCGTCGCGTGGATGACGTGTGGTTTGAGCTCAACAACCCGTAGTCGTGTCCCGTTGCATAATCCTAGGTCCGGGTTCAAATTGCGCATGAGCATGATCGGTGCTCCCACTTTGAGCGTCAGCTTGTGCGGCGGGATTCCGTTGATGTTCATTGAGTTCAGCACCTTCTGCTCAAAGAAGTTACTTTCCTCGCCGTTCTGCACTGAGTCAATCGACCGGTACTCGCGGGCATCACCATCCAGACGCGCTGATACAGCAACCTTGATACGGTGAACCATTGCGTTGGTTGTCGTCAAAATAGTACGGTTCGCGAAGTAATCGTCCGTTGCAATGGCCGGGTTGTTAATATCAGCGTACATCGCGTCGACAATCCGAGTGAGCCCAATGGGGACCACACCTGGCGCAATTTCGGCGTCCTCGTCACGTTCTTCGGGCGGGTTCTCGACCAACATGTCACGGGGGAGCTTCATGTAGTCGCCTCCCAGCGCGCGGTTTACCTCATGCCTCCCTTCACCAACTTGAAGGAGAAAATCTGAGAAGGCCGCCAGTTCTGCAGCCGTACTTGCACTGTGGACAGCCCGCACGCGCATGTTCTCTGTAATACGAACTTGTTGGAAGTGCGACCACAGAGTGGAGGACTTTAGACAAGCATCAATCGTGGAGTTCCTCTCACTACAACAGGGAGGATTTGGCGGAAGTCTCCAGACAGTACGGACGTTTTTCCTCCAAAGGGTTCCTGGTCATTGTCCAAGATATCGCGTAGACTCCGGTCAACAGCTTCAAAGGCGTGGCGGTGTGTCATCGGTGCTTCATCCCAGATGATCAAACTGGCCGCTTGAAGTAACTTCCTGAGCTTGGATTGCTTGTAAATCGAACACGTCGAGTGTTCATTTAGCTTGAGAGGGATCTTGAAGGTAGAGTGAGCTGTGCGCCCTCCCGTCAACAGTAGCGCTGCAATACCGCTAGAAGCTACCGCAATTGCGATTTCCCCCGAAAGCCGAACACTTGCAAGGATATGCTTCAACAGCGTTGATTTCCCTGTACCACCTGGTCCGTCAACGAAGAATAGTTTCTTGCCAATCTGTGGGCGTTCCACTGCGTCCATAATTTGGTCGTAAATGGCCCGTTGTCCATCGTTAAGCTCATCAGTTCGGTCATGAACTCCTTGCAACACATCGTGATTGTACCCCTCCAATTCACGGCGGATGAGGTTGTTTTCCAGAAGAGAGGTGAGAACCAATTCCCGATGTTCGCATAACTGTGGGAGATCGAAGTGGTGTACGGCATACCCGCTGATTTGCAACAGGTCGTTAAGATGCATGAGCGTGTGGAACTGGATGGTGTCATCTTTGGTCTGTCCTTCAAGATTGCGGTATGTGAACGCAAAATCTCTCGATAATTCGCCGTAGAATTGATCCCATAGTGCGCGGACATCGGAAACTTGCGAATACACCAGTAGTGTGGCAAACAGTTGTCGAAGTGCTTTCGGCATCTTAAACGATGACGCTTCCGACATGCAAGCGACCCACTCTTGGTCATTCTCGAGGAACCCCGCATACATCGCCGCTTTTTAGAAGGTCGGGTGAACGACCCCGTCCACGGTCTGCAAATCCTTGAAGGAAGTCGGTCCCCTTCGGTGGCACAGTAGAACCCGCAAGTAGAAGCGCTCAATATCTCGCGGGGAAACGTGGATTAAGCGCCCAATAGCCGCTTGGTATTTCGAGCGACGAACCCACTTCTTCGCCTTGTTATCCCAAGAAAATTTCTTAGGAATTTCATGATACAGCATGGTCTTGGCGATCTGGTCTTCTGGCTCCTCACTCGCACACAGTTCGAAAAAGCTGGTAAGTGTAGTGCGGCGGTCCCGCTCTGCAACTACTGCTGGATCATCAGTGGGCTCGAAAACAATCATCTGACCACCTTCCAAGTGCACCGTAAGCCTTATGATAGAGTGCGTTTTGCCCTGGATCTCGAACGCCAAAAGCCGCATACATGCCTCGACGGGTGATATATATCTTGCGCTAAGAAACCGCAGGATCTCGTTCGGTTCATCGCGCGGGTTTGTGGGATCGCGAACAGCCTCAATGGTAATTACAGCTCTGTCGGGCCATTTGTAGACGTACTTGTACATGTACTTGATTGCTGTGATCGCAGTACACACCTCCACGTTGATGTGGCAATTGTACTTTTGCGAGAGGTAAGGGCTGTACGGAACCACCCACTGGTTTACAGTCTCGTTGTCGTAGGTCTTGCCCTTGTACGTCAGAACATCTGGTTCACGACGACGTCGTCTATACACCGGGTATCCGTCCTGGTTTGCTCGCGTAACCTCTACCAACGGCTTTGGAAATCCCTTCGAGCACTTTCCGTCCTTCATGCATGGGCTCGAAGGATATGCTTCCCCACATGGGCCATGCATCATGCAAGTCATGACCGTGTCGAAGAGGTCAGGGTTGACGTTCAAGTCAGGCAATTCAGTAGACACCAACTTGTCAATAATCTCCCGGTTGCGAGGCTTGTCTTCGTCCTCCAGAATAATGAGGATGTGGGCGTGTGGTAGCCCGCGCTTCTGGAACTCAACAACGTAAATCCGCGCCAGCAGACGTCCCAGTACACCCTCATCCAAATCCTTTAGAAGCGCCTTTAGCTTTTGCTGCCATACGCGAGCAACAATGTCCGGGCGATCTTGGGCACTCTGAAGAGGGTCAGAGATCTTCTCTTCGATCTCTTCCCACTTGGGATTGCATGTCATGGTCACGAAGACGTCGGGTTTTCCATATTCGCGAACTATAGCCATTGAATCTTGGTAGACCTTGTACATGAAGCGCGGACCACCCACGTGTGAGTCTGGAAGGATGACACGCTTGCCGATCTGGCGTAAAAAGTGATCTTCTCTGTGCTGCCGGTCGGGGTGTACCAATTCCCCGCGCGTACGGTCGTATTCAGACAGGAGTCCCTCGCCTTCATCCAGCGTGATGGTGTTCTCGTTAAGTAGGGCATCTTCAACACCGTGATACTGATTTGCCCGAATCTCTTTTTGATGAGTTGCCACCCACCGTAATTGCTCCTGTTCACACTTCGCTCGCTGATCAACGACCCATTGTTGGAAGAGGCGCCCGCCTTGGTGAAGTGCGGACCGATCGCCCACCTTCTGGAACAGTCGATACGCCGTGTGTTCGCGTAGAGCCATCTTCATTTTGTTTCTGTAAACGGCTCCGTCCGCGTATGTAAGCGTATGCGTCCATCCGAGATCACCGTGGGGGAACAGCAGTGGATATTGGAGAGGATCATACTTCTCATCTGTCTCAAAGAGTCGCAGCAACCGGTGATCCCTAGCGAGAAATAGTAGGTCGCGTGGCTTGGCAATATTTCCATCGTCGATCAATGCAGCCCCTACTTCAGACACGGTTGGCAAGTTGTGTGTCCCAGGCTGCGACGGCTTAGCGTGCAGTCGGTATTGAATGTCCATCACATCGACACCATTAGCCAAATCCTCCCGCAGCTTTTCCCCGAAATTTAAGAACTGCTGAGCAAAGGGATTACACCTCTCCATCATATCCTCGATATCCATCAGCGCCACATTGTCGAGATCGGCGTAGATACCTTTGCGCCTCTGAGCTCGCGCTTGCATGTCGGGATCCACGATGTAGATCTGCGCGAACTTTGGTGCAGTTCTCTCACCTGTAGCTGGGTCCACGTACGGCAGCATTGATCCCAGGTAATGGCCCATCGCTCCTTGAATACGATACGAATAGACGCCATGTTGTCCAGCGACATCCTGGTCTTGGTCGACAGCTCGAAATGTGTTGTCACTTGAGGAAGCACCAATCGACGTGAAGGCAAAGGCTTGGTTGTACGCCCGGACGTGGCGGCGGAACTCGCTCTCTCCGTACAGCTCCAGCAGTCGCCCTGGTGCAGGCTGAAGGGGGTGAAGTCTGACTCTGCCTTTCATGCAACACATGAAATCGGACTCGTCGGGCCACTTCCAAGCTTTGCACAGTGGGCACACTACTGTAGGAGGGAGTCTGTGGCGCCCGTTCACCACGTTCTCTCCTGTTACCATGGAGGCTCGGAAGTTCTCGTGGTTTACATGACCGTGACAGCGCTTAACTGACTTACGCCGAATGCGTTCATGTTCTCGCCGAGCTTCGACTTCTTCTTCCGTAAGTGCAGCCCGTATGTTGGCTTGGCGCTCTCGGTCTGCAGCTTGTGAAGCCGAACGCTCATCTTCAGTCTGCGAAGCGCGCATGGCAGCGTGCCGTGCTTGGTTATTTGCTTGTGAGGCGACACGCTGTTCAACGGTCTTGGCTGCGCGAGCGGCAGTGTGTCGGTCACGATCCAATTGCCGACCCGCTTGACGCTGTTCCTCGCTTTGAGCAGCAAGTCTTGCAGTTTTGCGCGCACGGTCGGCTTGTCTAGTTACCTGACGCCCCTCTGATGTTTGCGCCCCACGACGCAGTTGTTGCTGGATACGATTTTGTTCACGCTCAGTCTCACGTTCTGCAGGCGTTTGTTGCGCACGCCTCTGTTGTTTCCGACGACGCTCAACCTCTCTTGCAGCGCTACGCTGCTCCTCTGTCCTTCGAGCCCTCGAAGCTCGCGCACGCTCTTTGTTTTTAGCCTTAGTACGTTCCTTCTGAGAAGCAGACATATTTGCTCTGCGAATCCGTGCCTGCTCCGCGTCTCGGGCTCGTAATGCAGCCGCCCTATCATCCGAAGCCTGAACTGCAGCGGCTGCCGACCCAACCTCGGACTCTACGGCGCGTTGCTGCTCAGCATATCAGCTGCAGCGTACCGGCGCTGGTGCTCTGCTGGGTCGTCCTCTTCCTGCTTGCCTTCCTGCTCCATAGTAGCCCCCTCAATCATCCCAACGTCTTGACCGTTAGCGGTCGAGACGTCGGCATCAGCTGCGTCGATGCTGAGAGCCGCGAATTCCTTGTCCAAGTTGCGTTTATGGTAATTTCTCCGCTTCCTCCGCTTCTTCCTGTCGTTAGCGTCTTCAGGTCCGGCAGGTATGGCGTTCACGCGCGCGTTTTGCAACAGGGCATCTTCGATCTCCCTTCTCGTGCGCTTGCGTTTGGGAGCCATGATTCCCTATATAACCGAAAGAGATCGATACAACAGAATATGTTAGATGAAACGTCAATACATGTGTAAAATTTGAACTTATATAAATAACTCCAATCCAGCCAAAATAGCAGCATACAACTCAACAGAATTCCCACGACGCCACTGAGACAAATCCAACAGCGTTTGACCAACCGCATGCATGCGTTGTCATCTTATAATCGTAAATTCGAGGTACGACTCACAGACCAAGCGACGGTAAAACTCCTCATATAGCCAAGCTTCCATTCCAATTGATTTTTTTCTTTTTGTTTTTTGTGCACCGCACCTCCTCGTTTACCACCTCAGAGCACGGTTCACATGCGTTGCCTCTCAATACCTTTGGAGAAAACAACAGCGACCTTCTTTGGTGCTGAAGCGTCAGCTCATCGCACTAATTCTTTTGTGTCACTTCCCTCGGTGACAGTGCGTGAGCCTCGGCTTGATACCACTGAGCTTGTTCAGCCCAGGCAATTAACCTTTTTGGTTGTAGAGGGGTAATGGGTCAGTTGTTGGTGTTTTCTTTTTAAATTGGAACTTCCACTGGCATCATAAGAGTTGAAGGATCGCTTAATTCGCTAGGCGCACCCGAACATCAAGACTATTAGACAACGTGCATCCACGCAGCCTCAGTCTACACAGATTGGACTCGCTTTAGGCGTCGTAGTACTATCCATTGAATAGCATAAAACCATCCCAGTGAACGGGCCCCAATACCACCGCCTCGAAGAAGGTGTCCTTGTTCTTGCGAAGAGACAGTCTTGTTCTTGTATGGTGTTGGGTATAATAGTTGCCGCCCGCCCGCCAAGCCCCCTTCCATAATAAACCAATCACTTTCCCGCCTTCAACGGGCCTCACAGCCCGGAGTGGTATTCATTGCACAAAGTGCCGTTGGAATTGCCGGGTTGGGGCAGGCGTACGGTGGGTGTGGTCCTTTGCGCATTCCACCCATGCATATCCCTCTAGATTTCGGGGGTTAATCGTCCAGGGACGTGTACGGGCTTAAGGAATCGCTCGGCTCCTACTGGCGGAAAGGTGTCGGTTAAGTATGGCCAATAGGCAGACGCTAAGTGTGCTCTCGCGCAGAGTGGGCGGTGGGTTAAATACTCTTTAATAAACAGTACTAATTACGACTAAGAATAGTCGAAACAGTTCAGTTTATTATTTTCTAAAAACCCTTAGCACGCGTCCCCTGGGCAGGACCCCCCCTCCCGCCCAGGCAATTAAACATTACCCTAACCTCTCCCCAGGGACATCAGACCACCATGGTATGGTTGTGGATACTCAGGCTATCAAGCAGCACATACAGCGTACCTTGTCCGCGAGGTGTCCGCGCGCGCGTCCGAGTTCGAAATGGGGGCAAAGTTTACATTCAGACCTAAGTGACTCAATAAAGTGCGAATAGTGTAGTCCACAAAAACGTATTTTAGCGAATGGGGGCCGCCTTCGCTTGCGCTCGGCAGCTTTAGAGCCAGTGGGGGGCCGCCTCCGGCGTCCAAGGCAGCCAATAGGGTGCCGCCATCGCTGCGCTCGGCGGCCCATGGGCAGGGGTGGACGCACCGCCTGACCGACCGACAGACAGTCAGGGTGCTCGTGTAGATGTTGAGGATACCTGTCGATAACCTGTGGTCGCTGGCATTATCGCCAGGTTCCGTTCACTCGATGAATTTGTGCACTTCACGTGCTTTTCGTTACTTGAAGTATCATTCTTACATAAAACCCAAAACTGTTCCGGGCATAGCACGGCTTTGTTGAATCTCGTCGGCACCAGAGTCGGGCTCTTGTCTCAGAGGAGGTAGTCGGGACACTTGAGCTGGAGAATGGAAATCCAAAAGTGAGTGAGACCAGTTGTGACACAACTTGTGTTGCATCGGGGAACGCCCTCAGTCGAAAACCCCTTTACGGCACCCGGTAACTACCGCGGCTCACCTTAGTGAGTGAGGGAGGACCAATGGTGGCCACGATCCTTTCTCGGTGTAACGGGGTTACATGGAATAGTGACCCTGTCACTATTCATGGATGGTTACACCAAAGGTCACTCCCCTGGATAGTGACCCAAGTGGCCTCAGAGCCAACAGATACATTTTGTATGACACAAACTATAGGGAACTTAGGTTTTGTATGCAGGCCAAATCCGTACCAACCTATAAATATATTCAGTCTTAGATCTACCGCTTTACAAGTCAAGTCAATCGTCCCCTTCAGGCCAGGGACACGTGAACGGCTGTTCACTTGGAGTTTGTATACTCTTGCTTCCTCTGTTAAGAAGTGCTGTGTGCCCCGTCACACTTGGTAGCACTTGTAGTCAATCCTACGCCTACGCGGGTAGATTGGACTACCTGAATCCTCTGTGGTCTCATCGAGTGAACCAGGATGGATCGGACGGAGTTTCCTCATCTGAGCGACTCGCAGTACGAGTCTGTTCGGAAGATGGCAGGCATCTTTGGGACAGATGTCCTGCGTAGCTTAGCGGTGGCGACGCCGGCTGAGCAGGTTGAGCGTAGCAACGCGTTCGACACCTACGAGCGAGGGCTCATCGCCCACGTTCAAGGGCTGCAGGCCACTGCAGCCGTGCCGAAGTCGGTGCAACCGAAGCCATTGAGGCTGAAGTGTGGTATTGCAAAACACACAAATCGTCAAATGTGGGTCCTAACAACAAACCAACAACAATAGCCGAGCTAGTCGGCTGAGTTGGCCTGCGTGGGGTCTCTTTCGGTCCCCAACGGTCCGGCCCAGCCGGGACAGTAGGTGTCTTGTCTTTGCCGAGTTCCAACCAACCGGTTCAACTCTCCAGAGACTCGCCTGAGCCGGGCAGTCTCCGTTCACAAAACCCGTGCCGTCCACCAAAGGATGGAACAGTCACGGGCCGCCGAGTGCAAAGGCAGCTCAGCTGATAGGTTACGGTGCCCTGGGACTTACAGGCCCACCGGCTCGCCGAGTTCGGCGAGACTTTCTCTTCGCGCTTGTCGAGACTGCCCCTCCCGGGCCTACGTTATCTCTTGGCGCTACCTGTTGGTACCCTACAAGCTATGCCTCTCAGGTACCAACGGCAGACATACCCCGGCCCTATGCAGGGACTTACCGAAGAAGTGTACACGTGTCTTGGACTAGGAAAATTCTGCTCTGTTTGTTTGTTATATCTTTCGGGCGCCCTGAAGGGGCGCCTCTACTGTTCCTGAGTTCCTATACAAATACCTAATGAAATAGAGTGGTTTCGGATCTCGGCCGACCCTTCGCCGAGTTCGGTGACCTCTCGAGCTCAGTCGGTCCGGATACTGAGTTTATCCGGATCCTTGAACTCGGCTGGTCCGGATACTGAGCCATCCGGATGGTACTCTGTACCCTCCCGCCGAGTTGCCACCGTCGACCTGTTATCCTAAGCTTCTTCGGTACCCTGTACCAGTGTGTGCCACAAAACTTGACGTTTCCTACACCACAACTGCCCCGGTCATGTCCCGAGCCGAGCTGGTGAGGGTCATGACTATCACTCCGATTGTCTCGTTCAGTCTCCAACATTTCCAACGGCCTGAACTTCTCGATCCGATGCCGTCGTCCGGTGCGTCCTCCGCTCCTCCGGTAAGCTCTCCCTCCCTGTGTGACCCTGTCTTGTTCAATTGTGCTCACCTTGTTGTCCTCTTGTTCACCAGTCTTCGGCCGCGGCTTCAGCCGGGTCTTCAGCCGCTCCTCGAGGTGAGGGGCAGCCTGCTGGATCGACTTCTCGGCCGTCCCGGGCTTCTGGGGTCAGTGGTGAGCGGGATTCTCACCTCATTGACTTGACAACTCCCCAGGAGTTCGACCGGGAGTCTGAGGAGTCTTCTCGCGCTTCCTCTCCTCGTCCGTCGAGTCCGCATGGTGGCACCACTTCGGACACCGCTGGCACTGGTCAGTCGGACTCGACTGGACGGGTGACTTTAGCGTCCCTCGAGGACTTGATCCGTCAGGAGGCTCACTGCCGTCAACAGGAAAATGGGGACTAGGCTCGGCTGTTGTCGTTTGCGTTTACGCACCCCGTTCCGCCAGCCGACCGACTCCAGCGTCGAGCTCTCTTGGATGCCCGATCGGTCGCTGAGCTTGCGCACGTCCTGCGTGGGCAGTATTCTCCGCTGGGTTCTGCTCAAGTCATAGCTGACCTCAGCCAAGAGCTCGGCGTCTTGCAGACCCTTCAGGGAGATCAAGCTCGCCGACTGGACTCGTTAGCCTCGGAAAACGCCGAGCTCCAAGACAAAGTGAAGGAAGCTGAACTGGAACGCTCGCTGTGGGAACGCGAAGCCAAGAAGGCTTCACCTTTCCTTACTTCTCTCCGCAAAGCCCTAGCCAAGTCCGAAGCGGCACTCAAGTTGGCTCAGGAGAAACAAGTCCAGAAGATCAAATCAGCTTTCAAGCACTCGGCTGACCACGCCCTCCAGATCAAGAGGCTGGAAGAAGAAGTCGTAACCCTCACGAAGGCTCTTGCTGACCGTGATCACGCCTACGCTGAGCTCCATGCGGTGTCCGCAAAACACTTCGAACAGCTCCAGGAGTCGACTTCCCTCTTGTTGGACGGAGATTCTCAGCCCCTTCGTCACGCTAAGTCGGTCATCGATAGCCAGCGCCAAGTAATTTTGCGCCAGAAGCGTGTGATCGCTCGGCAGGGATCGATCCCTATGCACGATCCACACATGGCTGCTGCAGCTGGAGCCGGGCTGGACGTTCCTGGACTGAGCCCCGCCGACTTACAACTAAATGCTCGGCTCTGCCGGGCCCTTGCCCTGCGGTTTCCGGAGGTGATGGATATCCCTGCCGGGGAAACTCGTACTGTGCAGTTGGTTATTCATCCCCGCGAAGATGGGGCTGCCTCAGCGCCGCCGGCTCCATCAAGCTCGGCTGGATTGTCTCTCGGCTCGGACTCTCGTACTTCTGGAGTTTCCTCGAGTGTCGATGCATCGACGCCGGCTAGTTCCTCTGCAATGGTACCTCCCGTGGTCCCTGTTCAGCCCAGCTCGAATGTCCCAGCTCCGCCGAGCAAATCCATCGACCAGTTGCGTCGGGCTCGGCTGGACACTCCGACGGAGAAGCTGCGTCGGTACTCGAACCCGAAGTCGTCGACCGCTGCTGGCTCTCGCGTCAAGCCTCACGTTCCACCTCCCCAGCCATACGCTTGTCCGCTTCCCGGGGAGGAAGGGTACACAGAGGCGACCAGTCAGCTGGACGAAGCCGCTCGAGAGGTGAGATTTCCCCCGGCTTCCTCGTCGCAGCACGAGTCGGGTCAAGATAGTTCGCTTCCCGTCGAGTTCCAAGAGTTCGCCGAGGTGGATGACTCCTCTTTGGACTTCGATGGGTTCGACTTGCAGCCGGTCCCGTTGGTACCTTACTTGGCGTCTCCGACCTCCTCGTCTGCGTCAGCTCCGTCGCTCGGGGAATCAACATCTTCGCAGCCTCGCGTGCTCAATCTGTCTCGTGGCATGGCTCCTTTGTCGGTCTCGGCTGAGCTTTCTGGGGTGACTCCGGTCGACGTTGTGATCGAGCCGGCGGCTACTTCCGTCGAGTCCGAGACAGTGACCCTGAGTGCCGCTCTGGCGCTCCCGTCGACGGCCGAGTACCCCACCTCCGTGAGGTGGGTTCCACCGGAGTCGTCGTGTTCGGCCGACTCGGCTCAGACCTCGGGATCTATTGTCCCGCCGACTCCCAGCTCGGCTGTTGCTCATCTGTTGGCTTGCTCTTCCCAGACGAAGGCCACGTCGTCTACGGTTCAAGTGCCTTCTTCTTCGTCGGCGTCTTCCACCGTGCTGACCTCGGCTACTATGGTCTCCTCCACATCGAGTCGGCCAACTGTTCCCTCGGCGTCGGTCGTTATGACTTCTCCGTCGGGTCGACCGATCCGCGCCAAGGCCGCCACGGCTCGGATGATCAGCGCGCACTGCTTGGAGGTATTGGAGACGCCGGATTACGTTGTTCTCGGCTCTGGTCACTCGCCTGGTTCCCCAGACTTGCTTGACTCGGCTGGTGGTCTCTCGGCGGAAGGCACGTCGGCTCACCCGCTTTCTGTTTCAGATGGGTCGTCGGCAGCTGGGTCGGAGTACGAAGATGGGGCTAATGAGGACTCAGCCGACTCTTCTCTACCAGCTCCCGTGAAGTCGTCGGGTAAGGGTCAGCTTCGTCGAGCCCGTACCCAGTCGGAGGATGATGTTGAGGACGAGGACTCGGACAACGTTCCGCTGAGTTCTCTTCGTTCGAGCAGTTCGGTTCCCCGTGGGAAGATGCAGAGTTATCTGCAAACTGGTCGGACCCCTCCTGGACCTCCTGCTGAGTCGAGTGATAGTGGAGATGGTTCCGGTGCTCGCTCGTCCTAGAAGAAGCGCAAGCGGAAACACCAGAGTAAGCGCAAGCACAAGCACCAGCACCATCATTCGCGTCGGTCTCCCAGTCCAGTTCCAGCTCCGTCGACTAGCCAACCCCTGAAGCCCAAGAAACGCCGGAAGGGCTCAGTGGATACGCCGGTAGGGTCCGGCTCAGTCCCGACGCATGCTTCGCCGAGCCCGGCTCCGACTGCGGCCAGCTCGACTGGGCCAGTCCGGATCCTGTTTATTGACTCCAAGGCGCATGATCGTCCTGAGTTGCCGGAGGTTCTGCGTGTGCCGCTGTCTCGACTTCGCACCCGTGCATCTCAAGCGGCTTCTCGCGATTCGAGGATTACTCCTCAGTTGGCTCGGTTGCGGGACCTCCGGTTCGTGCATTATGGATCAGCTCGATGCTGGAAGGCTATTCTCGCCAACCAGACTGGGCAAGTGTCGATGGATTATTCGTCTGGAAAGCCTCGTGTTCCGACGACGCGATGCTGTCTCGACGGGATCAAGGCTTTCGCGGATGTGCTCAACCCCAACCATCCGGCCCAGCGTCTTCGCCGACTTCTCCCGGACTCACCGTTCTTCCTCTCATCCAAGGCTTTGGAGGATGCACGGACTCGACTGGCTAACTCGACCAAGCCTGTCGGTTTAGTGGAGAAGCTGGCTGAGGTGTTCGTCAAGATCCGCGGGGAAATTCCCGACTCGGCTGGAGGGGCTCCGAGCTCGGCTCGCGACGATCACCCGACTCGATTTTTCGTAGCGTTGTATGAGCGGGGTCATTGGTTGGTGGAGTCAAGCGTGATGATGGGTTTGCATCCGGCTTACCATGAAGGTAGCACATATGACGAGGTCGCCGAACTGCATGCTCTTTGGCTCCAGTATCGTCTCGCCCGTAAGCGTCGGAGTGATGTCTTCCGGGCTTTGATGACTTTTCTCACTGAGGATCTCTACTCGGCGGCGATGAGGAAATTGAATGGGCTTGCTGCTCCGGAAGTCGACGCGGAGCTCTTCTTCGAGCCGTCGGTCCCGTTTTACCCACGGTCAACCTCTCGTGGATCCCGTCCGGTAAGGATTGGTGCGGTGCAGCTGATTCGGTGGATCGGTTCGAGACTTGGCGTACTTGGTGGCTAACCGACCCGGCGGAGCACCCGTTCAATACTTGCTTTCGCACCCGGAATCTGGAATTCCAAGTTTTCGCCTCCAAGGGTGTTGACCCCCGTATCGTTGAGGACACGGTGGAGGATGATGTCGACTTGGATGAACCTGCTCCGCCTCAAATCTCTTCGGGTGCCCGGATTCCCGTTAATCGAGAAGGGATTCACTTTTTCGAAGGACGTGAAGAAGGGGAGCTCGGCTGGTCGGCGGATGACCCGGATCCGGTGTCTGGTGGCGATTCTCCCAATGTGCGTGGTCCTTCTCCGACTCAGTCTCTTTTCGGTGGAGAGTCTCCTGCCTCGCCTTCGCCTGCTGCGAACCCAGACTCGGCTGACACTTCCTCCCCGGCTACGGAGTCGATGAGCGTATTGGCTGATGTTGCTTCTGCGGCGACTCTTTCGGGTCTGTCAGGTTCGCCGAGTGGATCTCCTCAAGCTTCTGGATCTCCGTGCTTCTGATCTTCGACCGCTCTCTTTTCATAGTTAATGCATGTAATACATGTTGACGCAGTAAATTGTCTTCGACTCGACTCAGCCTGTTGTCTTCACTGAGTTGGCGGGTTGTTTGGTTTGACGCAGTATCTTCCTTCGACTCGACTCGGCCTGGTGTCTTCACCGAGTCGGCGGATTCATTTTCGTGGGGTGTTAGTCTTCGTCGGCCACCTGCACCATTTGCAGCCGATTCGCGCGCTTCTTGTTGCGGAGATAATCGAAAAGCAGTCCTCCACAGGAGAGATTCGACAAAGGTTCCCAACTCGGCTCCTCCTAGCCTACCCACTTGACTTTGAATCTGCGCTGAGTCTTTGCCGTGCTCGTCGAGAGGGGTAGTTCGTCATCTAAGATGGCTTCAACCTCGTAGCGGTCCTCCCCTTCTTCAGGCTCCCAGCTGTCTTCGGGTAGTAATTCTTCGTCAAAATCAAATCGTTCGACTTCGCTGAGTTCTGGTCTGAGCCGAGTTGTGGGTCGCTCTCCATTTTCTTTTACCGCCTTTAGTCGTGACACGTGCACCACTGGGTAGAATCGATATCCGCTTTTATCTGGCAGTTCGAGCTCGTACGCTAATTCCTCGACTTTCTTCTTGATCCTGAAAGGTCCGTGCCACCTGTGAGCCAGTTTCTTGGTTAATCCGGGTTTCACACGTTCCATGAACAACCACACTTGGTCGCCCTCCTTGAACAGTGACTGGGTTAACTCGACTGGTGGTTCTTCCGAGTCTGGTAACTCGGCGGACGTTGCCCCAGACGTTGGCAACTCGGCTGAGGGCCCTTCGGAGGTCGGCAACTCGGCTGAGTGCTGATCCTGTATCGGGATGGCTCTCCTTTCGACTCGGCTGAGGGCTTCATTGTGCTCTTTCGCTCTCCTTGCTTTCTCCTTCAGTTGGAACTCGGCTGCTAGACGTAAGGCTACTTCTCTCTGCCGGTTGCTCTCGGCGCCATTCCTTGGCCCCAGTCGAGTCGCTCTATCCGCGGTGCCCTAGTTTGACTGACTCAGTCATCGCCTTGAGCGTGGATCGGGCGTCCCAGCCGTGAACCAAGTAAAATGGTGTTTCTCGCCGAGTTGAGTCCCTTGAATTGTTGATAGCGTGTACCAGCTTCTCGGCTATGGCATCCCAGTCAGCCTGCAACGGATCTTCCACGTAAGCCCGTACCGTCTGGATCATCGTCTTCACCGATCGTTCTTGTTGGCCGTTAGCTTGCGGCCGGTAGCTAAGCGTCGCTCTCGATCTCGACTGCATCATCTCGGAGAACTTCTGGAACACTTCACACATGAAGCGAGGATCGCGATCATGCCGAATCAGTGAAGGTGCTCTGAATCGGCGGAACACACATTCTTCGAATACCTTAGCGACCTCGAGTGCCCCTGCCTCGCTCATTGCTTTCGCAATCACAAAACCCGTGAAGTGGTCTTGAAATAACAGCAACGCCGTATTTCCACGTGTCGTCTTGGGCAGCGGAATTACAAAGTCGAGTGATACGATATGGAACGGTCGTTCTGACACCAGGTTTCCTGGAGAGTATCCTTGAAGATGCGGCTTACTTTTGCTCGTGCTGCAGTCTTCGCTTGACTCCACATGTTTGATGGTGTCTGCATAGAGGCCGATCCAATAGTAGTCGGCGCGAACTCGGTGGTACGTTCTGACCATGCCTTGGTGTCCTCCCTCGAGGGAGTTGTGACAGTTCAGCAGGACCTCGTCGATCAGCGTCGTTGGTACTACTAATCGGAGCTTCAACTCGTCGTCAGTCGGCTCACCTCTTCCTCTTCGCCGACCGACATAGTATAGCAGTCCGTCTTCACTGAGGACAAAGTGATCGGCCACTTTGCCGGCATTGTATGCTCTTCGCCGAGTCAGCTGGTCGATCTGGCCCCTCAGGTACGTTTTCAAATCGGCCCATCTGCACTCTTCATCCTGGGCCTTTGAAATGCGGTTCCGACTCTCGGCTTGGACCGCAACAGGGTCGACGTCCTGCGCGCTCGGCGTCCATCCTGGCTCGGCTGCAGCTTCCGCCGGATCCACTACTCTATGTGCTTCTGGTGCCTGGTAGGATACTTCGTACTCGGTCCTTTGGTCCTCTCGTGGCTCTCTAGTCGTTTCTCCTGCCTCATGGGTCTCTTGTGGCTCTTCAGCCGAGTTATCTTCAGCCGAGTTACGTTCAGTCGAGTTTTGTGTTTCGTTATCTTCAAAGCGAACTCGGCGTGCTTGGTTCCGTGTTACCGCCGTAATGTTCGGCGCTGTTTCTTCGGCCTTCGCCGAGTCACGGTCCACATACAGCACTTCCTGGATCCTATTTAGCACGCGTAACTCGGCTTTCCGCTCGGCATTCAGAATTACACACCCGGCCTTGGCCTCCAGCGCCTCCGTAGCAAGGGCATCTGCTGAGGCGTTGTAAGTTCGTAGAACGTGCAGGTATCGCGTCGAGCCGAGTTGCTTCGTGAGTGCTTTGTGGCGGGCTAGTTCAACCTGTAACGTATCCTTCTTGCAGGCGATCACCCCCATGGATTGCTGGATTGCAAGCCGCGAGTCTCCGACTATGATCAAGTCGGTGATGCCCCGGTCCAATGCCGCCGCGACACCATGGTTCATCCCGGTGTACTCGGCTATGTTGACCGTCGTGGACGAGAGGTGCGCACTCGCAGCAATCTCAATGTCCCAAGTTGGTAACCGCCACAGAATCTACGAGCAACTGCCGTAACCTCCGTTCTTCTCTGTCTGAGCCGAGCCGTCAAATGACAAGACATGGCCCACAAAGTCGCTGGGTACTCGTGCGTAGAGCAGTTCAGGATCCATACGAACGCTAGCCGAGCCCTTCGAAGGTGGGGCGATATGAGCCAAGGACTCATCCAGCCCGATTGATGGCGTAATAGACGCCTGGAGGAGCTGGGCGAAGTCGGCGTCTCGCTCCCGGACTCGCTTGATGATCAAGTGATGCGGTGACAGCAGCACAGCGAAGCTCACCTCCCGCCCGTATAGGGATTTCGAGTTGAATACCCACTCTAAGGTCGAAAATCGGGTGTAAACGTGAATAGTTTTGCCGACCAGCAACGTATAACACACCATGAGCAATTGCAGCAGCGCCAGTACTTCCTTCTCGGCGGGGAGGTAGTTCACCTCATTATCTTTTAGTACCCGACTGCAGAAACGAACTGGGTGAAGTTTGTCATCATGGAGCTGCATCAGTGTGCTACTTAAAGCCCACTCGTTGGCGAAAAGCATGACGTGGACGTCTTTCGCCGAGTCGAAATGGCGAAGGATCGGGGCACTCTATCACCTTCCGCTTTAACTAGGCGAATGAAGCGTTGGCTGCTGATAAATCAGTGCTTGAACCGAAATCGTCTTCCTTGAGCTGGTATAGGACCGCACCATACACTGCCAGGTTCTGAATGAACCGGCTGTAATAGTTGAGAGCGCCCAAGAAAGCCTGCATTCCCTTCTTGTTCCTTGGGAACGGGATCTCGGCGATCGCGGCTAGCTTCTTCGGGTCTGCAGCGATACCTTCTGGGGTGACCATGTGTGATAAGAAGTCCACCTTCGGCTGCACAAAGATGCTTTTTGTAAAACTCACGCTGATTCTGCACTCGGCGAACCGGGTGAGGAGGCGATCCAAGGTCTCCAAACAATCATCAAAGTCAACTCCACCGAAGCAAATATCATCCACGAAAGAACGTCGTCCAAACACCGGCACATGACGCGACTGGTCGGGTTCTCCTGACGAGAACATGTCTCCATCTGGTCCGTTAACCAGAGCCTGTACTGGGTCGGAGGTGGCCCACGCTGAGTAGTCAGCCTCGAATTTCGTCAAAACACCCGGTCGTTCGGTCATAGCCGAGTTCCGGGACGGCTGAGCGGTCATAGCCGATTCAGCCGAGCGCATTCGCTTGGCGAAAACTGTCCAGCCACCCTTGGGTTGCACGAACCCCCACAAAGCGTTATCAATCAGTCGTTGGTAAATGATGGGTGCATTCTTCAGACCGAACGGCATGCGCAACCACTCAAAGTGACCTAGAGCGCACACAAAAGCTGAGATCCGCCGGGCTCGGCTGGTCATCATCACAGCCCAGAATCCACTCGCCGCGTCGAGAGAACAGAACCACAGGTAACTCTCCAACTCAGTGAGAAGATCATCCACCAGGGGCATAGCGTATTCCAACGCTACCGTAATCGCGTTGACCATCTTGTAATCGATGCATAATCGAATGTCGATGTCATTTTTCTTGAGCACGATCACAATAGGCGACGCCCAGGGGCCGTTCGAGAACGCCACCAGCCCCGCCTTCAGCAACCCTTTCAACAACTCATACAATTTCTCAAGGTGCTTCAGAGGAACTCGGCGGGCACGCTGTTTGATGGGAGCGTGACCTTGGACATCAATGTCGCAAACCACCCCATATGCGGGAGGTGGTAGGGCATTTCCGCTGGATATCATGATTTTGGTGTGACGTCGGAGCACCTTCACAAGCTTGTTGTATTGCTCAGTCGAGTGGGTCGATGACCGGACGTTGTCTCCTTCATAGTCCAGTACAGTCGACTCGGCGGTCGTCAGATCTGGTAGGAAGGCTAGTTCATGGGCGAAGTCATCCAATTGGATACGCGTGGGCGTATGTTCCCAGCCGCTCCTCCGCCGAGTTGCATTGTCTTCGTCGCCAAACTCAGTTGACGGGGTGTCACCCCTGTCGTCGGCCGCGGTAATCTGGTACCCTTCCTCTCGCACCAGGTCGGTGAGGGCAGCTAGGAACCGCAACCTCAGATGCTCGGCCGGGTCTTCGTCCAGCAAATCATCGTCGATGCTCAGTAGTCCCCACTCGGCCGGTGATGTCACGGCGTTGGCGGCCGCAGCACTCCTCACTTCAGCTTCCTTGCATAAGGCTCGCGCCTCCGACAGAAGGTCTTCCACCTCGGCTATCCGTTGTGTGGCCTGCCGGAGGGAGAGGTCTGCGGGTTCCTGATCCGCCTCTTCGTTACCTTCTGGCTGATTTGTGTCCAAAGATCCAGCTATGCCAGGATCCCACCCATCACCCCTGTCTGGGGTGGTGGTCGGCCAGCTATTGCCGAGAGACGGTGCCCCATGGTCAGCTGAGAAGCGCACCCGGTCATCTGCCCCGGGTCACGGAGTCACTCGGTTCACTTTCGTTGGACTCGGCGTCGAGTTCCGATTCGTCTCGTGAGGCCACCGAACTCGGCTGGTTGTGCTGGAGTTGCTCTGATTCCGCTTGGAGGCGTTCGAGCCGTTCCCATTGTTCTGCACATGAGAGTCCCCGCTGGTGAGCTCCATCTGCAGTCTCTGGTCGGTGTCGGATGCCCGTCGGTGTCTCATAGTCGGGTCGGTCGACAGCTGCGGGTTGGTGGCTCAGCCACTCAGCATACAGCCGCTGTTCTTTCTTTAGCAAGTCGCGGTCGATCGCCGAGTCGTAGGCTAGCACCTGCCAGTCTCTGTACTTTGTCGAGTCCACACGCACGTATCCTTCGGTGAGTGGTAGAACTTCATGGGGAACCCACTGAACCACAGGGAAATGAGCGGGGCAAGACCCCGTTTTTTCACCCGTGTTGGTCAGCAAGACTCGGCTGGGTCGTCCATTGTGCGTAAACCTCACAGTTGGCACCAGCTTGTTGACTCGTCGAACCCATAATTCATGTGTGGTAGCATCCGGTGGTCGTCGCTGTAGCTTGAACTCGGCTGTGAGCCGACTTGCAACGTCCACGATCTCCGTCGACCCCCCGCAGATGGTGTTGCCATAATTCGGTGTCCTCGCGCGCACTAGCTGACTTGATCAGGTTAATCTCAATCTCGTCGGGCAACTTAGCTTTCGAATTGAACAAATCCAACCTGATCCCAGCTGGGATCATGAAATCCGTACCCAGGATCAAATCCACCCCGGCGTGATGATCCATAATCCATACCTCGAACTCGTAGACAATCTCCCAGCCGAGTGTAACTTTCACCATTGCTCGGATGGTAGTCTCGACTTTGGTCTTGCCAATCCCTTGCACATCAATCTTCAGATCGGCGCTCGCCAGCCGCTTCAATCGCAGCTATCTAGCAAACGACTCAGTTACTGCCGAGACGTTCGCTCCTGTATCCAGCAGTATCTTTGTCCGTTCGTTGTTGACCGCTCCCATGACCAGAGCACGCATTCGAATCCGGCGGTCAAACTTCCTTGACGACCACCAGCCGAGTCGCTCGCCTGGTAGCAGCTTCAATTTCTTGGATTCGCCGATCGTGATTGCTGATCATCGGGTCATAACTGCACTCGTTATGGCCTGTGCTGAATCTTCTGCCGACTCGGCTGTCGCTGTAATGTTTACAGTTGGTACGTTATTTGATCGAATCCTAGTGTCGTTGGCAGCGTCAACGTCCACATTTTTGTAAGCAATGTGTTTTGCTTTGGCAATCTAGTCAGGCTCACCGATCGATTGCAAGCATCGTGTGTTAAATAACGCGATATCGGCAGCCGTTGGGGATCTTTTCCGCAATCGACGTAAAGCTGAAAACCACTCGGGGTCTTGTTTACCTCGGTTTTGACTAGTAAGCGTGCATACATTTTGGATGTCATTCCAAATTTCTCTTCCTCTGCGCTGAACTTCATTTGATATCTTTGAAATTGGTGTTGACAGCGAGCTAGGAACGACAGGATCCAATTGAGCTGAATCCCCCGTGAAGTAAACATCCCTCCCCCCAAATAATTGCTCGGAATGACTTGGCCATATTTCCCGCATTCGTTTGTCTATCCAATACAACATACCGCAAGATATCATGCTAAATTCATCAATGATAACTTGATGCACGTCCTTGTATTGTTGTTGCATTTGCTTTAGTTTTGTAGGACCTGATTTGGATTCCAGAATTGACTTGTAAGGTACTGAAAACGCAGATCTTGAGAATGATGAAAACGACAGCGCCGAACAAAGAGTCGTTCCTTTGATATTAAAAGCAGCAGTGCCTTGATGGGCTAACAACAAAACACGTTTAGATTTCCTTCTGGTCGCCGCGTTCTCAACACTTTGTCCAGCAAAAACGCCTGGTTATCAAAACGAGATATACCTGTAGGTACGGTGAGTGCTCTTCTGAAAGAAGCCAAAATGGCTAATTCAGACCATGACAGAATAGTTGCGAGTAACATTAAGCTTTGTGTGGGTGCTCCTGTAACTCTTACATTCAACATGGCCCAAATGGCGGGATTGTGTAATGGTACTAATGGAATAGTTTACGATTTCATGTTTGTCAGTAGCGATGAGTTACCAATAGTACTCGTACAGATCGCGGATGCGTATTTAGGGCCCTCTCTACTGGATGATGTGCCCAATATTGTGCCGATCGCACCAAAGGACATATCTTGGGGGGGAACTTCAAGTGACCTTCGTGTTGTACGGAGAGGGATCCCACTCAGGTTGGCGTACGCCATGACAGTTCACAAAGTTCAAGGTTTAACCTGTGAAAATGTTGTATTTATTTCAAATTCAATTCCGAGCATTGCGTTTGCATACGTCGCTTTGTCTCGAATTCGTGATCGACATTCGATTGCGATTACACATAAGCTCACCTTAGATAAGCTAACAGCGACACCCGAGCAGCGCTTAGTGTTTGAGCGCGAGGATCAGCGCGTATCGGACGCCGTCACTAAGACCGCTGATGCGGCTGCTTCAGTAGTGGCCTGCATGAAAGAGGTTGCTCTCAGCCACAATGCGGGAGTTACACCCCGCTAATTACACAAAGAGGCTCCCTCGAATTTCACACGAAGCCATTTGGAAGCGGTGCCGGCCAGCACGACGAAACCAGAGCCAAGAAAATGCAACGCTGGGCGGCCGTGAAGTCCATAACCAAGGCCCAGATCCACGTTCATGTTGAGCAGATGCACGATTGTCGCTGCAGGATCGCTTCGCCATGAAGACTGAGGGCGTCTTCGCGATCGCCCAAAATTGCGATTTTGGGGGAATAATGCAATTTTGGGGTAAAATTTACAGCACGAACACACAAAATCATAATAGCATTTTGGAGCCCATAATTCAATTTCGGGGGCCAAAACCACGATTACAAATTTCAGGTCTGAACCAGAATTATGAACGGGATTAGAGTCTGACCCGTCGATAAAAACAGTCACAAAACTGCTCGCAACTTGGTCCACGCCGCATACGACGGGGAGAATGAGCTGGAGTTGAGCTGGAGCGCGTGGACCAGGCGGAGCTGCACGAGCAGCAGCCCAAGCAGCAGCACAAGCATCCGCTCAAGCAGCAGTTGGTCAAGTTGTTTACTTCAGAGTACGGGGCAGCTCTGAGAGACGCGGAGGTCAACCGCGCCGCAACGCCGGCCTGCACCTGCTTGATCTACTGGAGAACACGAGGTCCGTCATGAAGTGGAATGGGGCCACGCAGAACGAGGGCCCCACGGACATGTTCGCGATGCTACCGGCCGACATGGTACCTGAACGATCAAGATACGTCTACATACACGCCAAGGACACACCTCCGCGGACCTCGTACGCTGACTTGTATGTACTGGCACGCGTGACTACATGGGCGGCCTCTTCCGACTCGGCCGCTCCAACGCCAAGAGCGGCAAGGAACCCACATCGGCATCCGAGAACTGCCTGCCCAACGCCGACATGGGCAGCAGGTTCAAGGACAATCCCAATCAGTACGTGTGCGACGAGTTCTGCCGCATGGTCTTCGACGGCCACATCGTTCACGGCCACGACATTGTTGCGCGGCGACTCACTCGCGCTGAGATGCTGCTAAATGTTGCTCTACGAGTTTGGTTTGTTGTAGGAAACCTAATGACAACTAAAAATTGAATTGAAATTTGCTTGGATCCGATGCAAGAACCTCTTGACCGCCTCTACCACTACCAGCTATGTACGGCTTACAGAGCTCAAATAGCTCGTCAAACGCCTCCACATCCATGCAGAAATGATCGCGAAACAGTCTGCGATTCTGCGACTCGTGAATCGCTTGAAAGAGCCTCTGACCACTACTTGTAGTTAGACCCAGCAACCTCAGCGCTTTCACGTGCTCTTCGCGACGCGATGGATGTTCCTCGAAAGCTCCGATCGCAAAGAACATGGTCACTATTGCTTCATCCATCTCGTCAAGCATCGTGCCGGCCACGCACTGGACACTTTAAATGAAGTAGATTCCCTCGTTCTTACAACATTTAATTTTAGTGACTAGTGAGGGCAAAACACTATTTTGTATACTGTAATACTATTTTGCTTTCTCACCAAATTAGCGGCCAGTAAAATGTAATTTCGGTTTCGCCTCGAAAATGGCTATTTTGGCAAAATTGCAGAGGTCGCGAACACGCCCTGAGAAAGCAAAGAGGTATAATACGTGAGGCACAAGCGCGAAATAGGGACTGCTTCGGTCTTGTTATCATGTTAAAACCCAGCTCGCACATTTGGCAACAATGTCAATACGAAAAATGCACTTCTTTTCAATGAACTGTTTGTTAAGACTATAAATTCCAAAAACCAACAACCATGTTCACCCTACCACGTCAAACTAACCCGATGTGGCTTGGTTCACCTTCCATATCTCTGCACAAATGCTCATAAATCGCGTGTCTTGTGCCATGCGTTGCAGGGTTTGCAGATACTCCCCATCTGGAATCTGAATGTGGTCACGTTGAGAAGCCGGAATCGACGCAGAAGGGGTTGGAATATCTGACGCGGATATAGTTTGCTGATGTTGAGAACCGCCGACGACCACAGGAACCAGCATGTATATAGTTGGCGGTAGCAGATTGAGCTGAGGTATCACCGTTGACGATGTCTGATGCTCAGATCCTGACTGTGTGTTACCATGAACAGCTTGAGCATGTTCGGAGACTTCCTTTCGACTGGGTAAATTCTGCACATTATCCAGGCGACGGCGCTTATTGAGTGCATCCACTCCAGACCCACGAACCCGTTTTGGCACAGACGCTGATGCTCCCCCCGTGTGTTCAGCATCTCGATTCATGTCCTCGGGTTGCCTCGTTCCACTAGATTCTCCTGTCATATCCGACCCTCGCGCTACCTTTCTCACGTAAGTAGGCTTTTGGATCTTCTTCTTTAGCTTTCCAGAATTGACGCTTTTCCTTGATCCAACTGCCGCAATTTCTGGGGCATGAATACCCCGTGCATCGAAATCAGGCCCTTGAACGACACCAGCAAGCGAGATTTCTTGTGCCTTATCCGCGTCAGCAACCGGTGGTTCTCTCGGAGACTCTGCGAGTCGAAGATGCATATTATTCTCCGGACTTGACATACCCGCTCTGTCAATAGAATCGTCATATTTTGAAGTTACTGTGCGCCGATAGCGCGCGTGTGCTGGGCTGTTCTGGCGCTCGCGATGGCTCTCACACAACCAATGAAGATCTCCATCCAATTTGATCGTTCTTTGCTTGGTGCACCCACCAGGATACTGGCACTGCAACGGCCCGAACGATCGGGGGGTCTGTTTGGCGCGACGCTCACGCAACTTTCGGGCCTGGTACTGCTTGTGCTTCTCGCACATCGAGTGGTTCGTACCATCTTTCTTTACAGCCAGCTCTTCCATACACTTATGGGAGTAGATGCATCTATCCTGCTCGGCCTTCTCTGCTTGTAACAACGAAGAAGTATTCATGGCAACACAAGCCACAATCATCAGTCAGAGTCGTATTTCTACATCATGAGATTGTGCACACCAACGTACTCGGCATAGGGGCGCTAGGCGCAGAGATCTTCTGGGCCTCCAGATGATGCAGATGATGGTCGTACTGTGTGCGCGCCAGAGACTCCTTCCTCGAAGGCGGTGGCTGTTCTAAGGGGGTGGCTGCTCGAAGGGGGTGGCTCGAATATGCGATGGATGATGCTCCGCTTGAAGCTACGTCCCCTTAAATTGAATATATTATAGCTAACGTGTTTGGCGGGGTGGGGGGCGGTGCTGAAAACTACGATATCGCATACATTATGGTTTTCAGCAATGCCCCTTTAGCAACCGGAGCGAGTTTCGCCGGATGCTGCCATACTAGTAATATTAGTATTAGTGATATCGGTTTGACATCGGCTATTAGTATTAGTATCACTAATAGACCGAAATTATCACTACTACCAAACCCTGATCGTTGCCCAATTCGAGCGACACGGAGCGTAAACCTTGCTGAGCCCGTGTGTAGACCTTCAAAAGGCGGGCGCAGCTTCAAGCTCCTGCTACTGGATTGGGGGGAGTACGATGAGATTCACAACGACTCAAACTCAGACCCACGAAATATCCAAAGAACTAGTAGCATTCCTGAAAGACTCCACCTGGCCTGATAACGCGTGTATCCTAGATTCGAATGGTCGACCGCTACGCCAACGGGACTATCCAGCAGTGAAATCGGCGAGGCTGGGTGAAATACTCGTCACACCAGAAGGAAGCATGACCGCAGCTGGAGAGTACGGAACTTTAATTCAACCACCGCTTCGAGAAACAATCTACAAAGTTCGACAGCACCGGCAAATTGTCCGGTGGTGTCGAAGCATTTTGTTAAGTTTACCATGGAATTTATAGACAGCGTCAACGGTGTCAATTCAGCCATTTGCTGCCCCTGAGTGTCGAATCCCTATTAACTATACATCTGTGAACCCCAATACGATAGCTGCTACCCAACAGGAAATTAATTCGGACAATCCAGTATTCAAACTCACTCGTAACCCGGACGGGTGGACATGGAGGATTAACCAAGTTTCACATGACTTCGTCACGAGTCCAGATTACTCTGCGCTCAAAGCTTGGGAAGTTCGGGAAGGAATCGCATTTAAATCATGTCCACAAACAGCGATTTACCCATGGACAGCACCAAGTACAACCAAGGCGCTTCGTTTAAGCTCAGTGGTAAGAAAACAACGCTCAAAGAATATTAAACGCAACCTCCAGTATGACCTTACCGGTATCCTTGAAAAGATCAGGCAACAACAAGCCAGCTCGTCGTGGAGAGAAGCAGAGCAAACCCACGGCAGATATGGAATCGTCAAGGAATATTTACGGATTATCAAAACTGGACGATGTATTAAACCGGATCTCACTAGGCAGACTGAACCTTTTCCATGATGGGTGGCCTCACGATCGGAGCTGCCCGGAACCTACATGCCATACAGAACAAGAAACGATAGATCATATAATTTGGGACTGCGAGAAAGCACAATTTGCTTGGAAGAAATGGATCGACCACTGGCTTGGTTACTCGAGCAAACCGAGCGACAGAGAACAACTACAACCATTTCTTGCAGCACGGCAAGCTCCACCTACTTCAAGAAGCTATCTAGTCATTGCTCAACAATGCATCACAAGATGGACAGCTCTGCACGATGAAGCCATGGCCACGATCTGGTTGATATGGTCTACGGTCACCCCAGTGCTGCTGTGGCGTCTCCGAAATGAACTCATATTCAAGGATATGCAAACCCCTGTTGATGATACGGCACGCATAGTATGGGCTGCTGGGGCATTTCAAGTGATGGCAGTAGCCAGCGGATGGAAAGCGCATCCAGCAACTCGAATCAGAGGTCACTGCTTAGATGTATGCCACCGTATTATGATGTCAACGTGTGACGTGTTGTAGCTTGAAGACACGAACGCGGCAGATTGGGAGCTGGAACTCCCACCAACAACAACGTATATTGGTTGTTCGTTGGGATGCTAATTGTGAACAAAATCCTACTACCCGCCCTCACCTGCCATTGCTGACAGTCCAGGAAAGCCGTGCAGCCAATCCCAAACCCGACCCTACAGAATCCAGTAGTGGCGCCTAGATAAGCTTTGCCAGGATACAGGTGGTAAATGTTTACCGACCGTCACACAACGACTACGACAACTGCACCGATGAAACTCGATATGTGGATGCTTCGATACCACATCAGTAAACAACAAGGAATGAAATGTGGTGGTTGGCTTGCTTACCGTCTTGGAGAAGAGAATGTCTGGGAGCTGTGTGCAGCCGGCAGCCTTCTTCTCGAATCACACGAAAAGCGAAGGAATACTACGACATACTTTCTGAGCCAAGTACTCGCAATTATCGTCAAGACGACAGACCCGACCAAGATACTTCTCCATGTTGACAGCCTTGAATCCGCTCAACACCAGAACACTGATACGCCACCGACGGATAACGCACTCGACAAATTCTTTGCGGTTCAATGGGTCAAACCACTACGGTCTTCACTTACTGCAGCGAAATTCCTGGCCAAGATGAAAACCTCAACAGTATACTATTTTCCAAGCAACTGCACATCTAGCACGACCCAGACCTATCTCGACAAAGCTTTCGGCCGCCTTCCAAGAGGTGAAGCCACAGTAACAACCCGACAGACGGACTCTTTGTTAGAACGTCTTACTACATATCAGGCTTCTATAGGGAAACAATAATTACTAAAATAGAACGCCACTTTACACCCCCGTAAACCTTGCTGAGCCCGAGCGACATCGAACGAGTTAATCTTGCCTGGAGAGTAGAGAAACTGATCAGAGGAGCTGTGGTACGAACCATCCACCCGCAAGACAGTCTGTCTCAGACAGATCGAGCTGCGAAGCGCTGCAGGCATACACCAAGTGATCTTTTACCCGGTGATTGTGCTTTTAGACAATGGTCCATAATGCCGCTAGCTTGATCGGGACGGCTGCGGCGCGTCGCTCGGGGTGGCCTTGCGGAACCAGACGTACCAGGTGATGAACCACGATTTTTAGGAGCCCCCTCTTCACCGCTGATCGTCGGGTCCGGTCTTCGTGTTCTTGTCCGTTGGTGGTGATCTCAGAGAAACCTAATTTTGAGTTTTGAGTTCTATTCTAACGGACGCCTCATCTTGCAAAGGAGTCATTGAGTTCGCTACCCCCCCCAACAACAACAGCAATTATCGCCTGTCACGCTTTGGACTGGAACTCCCCGAAAGTTTGGTATTTTTCGTTACCGAAGAACAACTTAACGCACTTGCTGTATCCAATCCTGAAACATGCTTTGTTGGTGGTGCCTGTGTCGATGATCGACTGGGAGGTTTTCGACTTGTGCAGCCTTTGTTTTCGTTGCGTTTAATTGACGCGTACCGATAGTTCTGAGAGCTCCTCGCTTGAGAAGCTGCGAATTTCATGGTATTCAAGTCCATTCTTGTGGAACTACATACCTGGACGACGGAAGATTCTAAGACCGTCATTGTATGTATATAACATTTTTGTGGTTACTGTTTCATGAGCGCTTGTCAGTCAAAATGTGTAAAATGGATGCGTTCATGCAACTTGCACAGCGCTGCTTCCCCATGACTGCTTACTTCTTCTGGTGGTTGATGTAACGCAGCGCCAGCGCGGCCCAGATTCGGAACAGCACGATGATGCCGATTGTGATGCCAAAGTTGCGCGCGATCTGGTGGTGCTTCATGCCAAAGTACTGCTCCGTGTATTCCTTGATGGTGATGTGGCCCACGGTCTCCGGAGCATTGGCCATCGGCTGACAACCGAGCTGAGAGCCCACGTTCTCGTACAACTGGGTGGTTTCGTTCCAGATCGGCAATTCGTCGCAGTCGGCGAACACCAGCGAGATGAGGTTGGCAATGGGGAACTTGAAGGGGCAGATGTCGTACAGCCACGTGTAGCCCGACGGGATCTTGTAAGCAGGAGGACTGAAGCCGACGAACATCATGAAGATCGAGTTGAACAAAATGCCCGAAATCTGCGCGACTTCTTCACTTGGCGTTGCATACACGAAGAATTGAGCCAGGTATACCATCATCAAGACCAGCAAGGAAGAGCCCAGCCAAAACACCACAGCCGTCCAGAACCCAGTGAAGCCCACGAACCAGTAGAAGATGGCGGTGAACAGGAGCGAGCTGGCGAAGCAGTACGGGATCTCCGCCAGCGTCGCTGCAAGGAAGTACCAGAACGCATTGTACGTCTGCGATGCACGCTCGCGGTAGAACGACTCGCGCTCGGCGCAAGTCAACGGCATCACGCTCTGGAACACAGCCATCGAGTTGAAAAGTGACGACATGAAGACCATGCCGACGCCCGAATTCAGTCCCGAGTACGACGCGTAGTCATTATTGCTGACGAAAATCAGGCCAAACAGGAGCCCCAAGAAGATGGCCAAGTCCATGCGCGTGAGGTTGTACGTTGGGGTCCGCCAGTACATCTGGAAGTACCGTGACACCACGAACTTCATCTGTGTCTTCGAGTTTGCAGCACGCTTCGTTGCGAAGACCATTTCAGGGAGATCTGAAGATGGCGTAGTGATGCCTTCCTTCGCCATCGTAGTCACCAGTTGCTGGTTGTACGGACTGTTCTTGAAGTAGCTCACGAAATCCGTCGAGTCCTTTGATCCGTGGCCCACACCAGCACCAATGCACTCCAACATCCATGTGGCCGGATTGTAGCCCTCCGGGAGCGGGGCCACACCAGGGATGTTCTCGAAGTAGTCAATCAAATTGCGGCAGTTCTCGCCCAAATCCCCGTAGAAAGCAGTCTGGCCACCACGCTGCAGCAGCAACAGTCTGTCGAAGAGGTAGAAGACTTCAGCCGAGGGCTGGTGAATCGTACAAATGATGGTACGGCCGGAGTCGGCCACCTTACAAACGCCGTCCATGATGATCTTGGCAGAACGAGCGTCCAGGCCACTCGTCGGTTCGTCCAGGAAAATCACACTCGGCTGAGCAGCAAGCTCCACACCGATCGTCAGGCGCTTCATCTGCTCCACCGAGCTGCCACGGATGATCTGGTCCGCGATGTCCTCAAGGCCAAGCAATTCAATGCACTCGTCGACCGAGTCGTACTTCTTGGAGTCCGAGATTGAGGCGTCCTGGCGCAGGAACGAGCTGAAAGTTAAGGCCTCACGAATGGTAGCGGCCTCCGAGTGGATGTCCATCTGCTCACAGTAGCCCGTACTACGACGAATGGCCAAGTCGTTGGCCTCGTAGCCGTTCAGCAGGATCTTGCCCGTGATCTTGCCGCCGGTCTTGCGGCCAGCGATCACGTCCATCAGCGTCGTCTTACCAGCACCAGTGGAGCCCATCAGAGCAGTGATTGAACCGGGGATAGCAAAACCATTGATGCCCTTCAGCAGCTCGAGTTGATTCTTCGGGTTGTGCGGGTTGGACACGAAGTAGTGCAGATCCTGGAACGCCACAGTCACGGGGATGAAGTTCTTCTCGCGAGCTTCGACAGGTAGTTCGACTACCGTTTCACTCTTGTTACCAGCCTTCGGAGTCTCAGTGAGAACGTACGAGTTTTCATCTTCAATGGGCTTTGTGGTGACGTCGACGTTGTCCGGAGTTTCGTAGCGGATGTATTCCATCGCCAAGTACGACAAGAACATGAAGAAGACGTAAATCCCCAGCAAGTAGATGATCCCGTATGCCACCCACGCCTTCTCCGTCGCGATATCAAATAAATTCAAGTAGTATTCGCCCATGTTGAGACCGTCGTACTTCGCGCAGTAGTCCACTCCGTCGTACACGCACACATCAAATTCGCTGGATCGGTACTGGTTAACAGCCAGCGCCTTGATAGCCCAACCCATCGGGCTGATCCAGTGAGCCCAGATGAGGTAGTCCGGGATTTGGCTCTTGGTCACTACGAAGCCCGCGAAGATGATGAACACGAGGATCGAGATCATACCCACCGGCATCACCACGTTTGCGTCGGGCAAGGCACCAGCGAGGAAGAAGAACCACATGCCCATAGCCAGGTTCGACACGAACAGGACAATTTCGAAGATGATGAACAGCTTCGCCTCGGCCGCGAACCCGCAGACCCAGTACACGATCGAGCCGAAGATGATGGTCTCAGCTAGCGCCAATGGGATCTGGCTCACAGTCGTCGCTAGAACATAGGACCCCATTCGGATGAAGTTGGCACGGCGTTGCTTGTAGAAGATAGCTCGACCCGAGATGTAGACGGGAATCATCGCACCTTGGCCCATCGAGAGGAACATGACGGCAGCAAAGATGATTCCCAACGACACGGAGATTTGCGTTGGGTCGAACTGGTAGAAGACGGAGCAGTAGAGCAACCCCATAACGATGACCATCGCAAGCTTTCCCATGACGAACGCCTTGTTCCGGTACGTGATGAGCAGAGCTCGCCACTGCAGCGCCAACACACTGGCGAATACAGACTGGTGGAAGGCGGGCACCGGGTCGATGATGTCTTTCACGCTTGCGACCAACTCCGGATCATAGTGCGACTCCAGTATGCTCAGCATTTCCTGGTACGTCTGCGTGAGACGGAAGCATTCCCCAAACTCGCTTGGGCTCCGAGGCTGCTTGGTCGGGTGCGGGACTTCATAGCGGTGCTGCTGCTTCGTACCCAAGTCCAAGAGGTAGTCGGCGACATCACGTCCTGGCGGACACTTGAAACCCAGCGTCTCGAAGTATTCCTCCACCTTGTCACATGGTCCGTGGTACATGAGTTCACCTTCGTTCAGGATCATGACATCGTCGAACAACGCAAACACCTCTGGGGACGGCTGGAGCAACGCGATCATCACCGTCTTGTGCATGCGGTGAGCGACGCTGCGTTGCGTGTCAACGATGTCGTACGCTGCTGCAGCATCCAATCCAGTCGTGATCTCGTCCATGAGCGACACGTACTTCATACCGAACTCCATTTCACCAGTCGTCACACGCTTCTTCTCACCCCCGGACACACCCCGAAGCATATTATCACCAACGATGGTGTCCTGGCAGATCTGCAGTCCCAATTGATGCAGCACAATGTCTGGGTACTGTGCGAAGATGGCCTTGGTGGCTTCAAGCGCCTCCGGGTCGCTATTATGCTGGCCAGCCATGTCCAGCATTCCTTTGCCCTGTTCCAACAACTTCCCACCGCAGAAGGTGTGGGCGAACTCCAGCGTCTCCTTCACGGTGATGGTCGGGAAGAGCTTCTCGCGTTGCTCCACGTACGACACGAACTGCGGCAGCTTGTCACTGATCTGCTCGAGCGACACATTGTTGAACGAGATATCTCCCTCCATCGTGATGTTCTTGGCCATGGGGAAGCGGCCGCTGAGGACCTTCATCAGAGCCGACTTGCCGGACCCAGGCTGGCCCAGCAGCAGCGTGATCTTTCCTGGGGCCAAGCGGCCGCTCATGTTCTTGAGGATTTCCTTGCGGACCGTGAGCTTCTTGGGACCCATGAGGGTCTTCTTGAGCTCGTTCGGGATGGTCGGCAGTTCGTACTTGGTGGCGTGGTCGTCGGCCACAACGATGTCGGCGGACAGCGACAGGTTACTGTAGCGCGCTTCCATCCGTGGAAGTGGGCGGCCCGTTGCGGCCGGGAGCTTGGTGGCCATGAGGTCGTGAAAGACTTGGGGGCCCTGAGCCATGAGGGTCTTGCCCGACTCGTAGCTGAGCTCGTCAGCGGTCGAAGTTGACGACGGCTCCGTCGTATTCATCGCGGATCCCGTTCTTCTCGGTTGACTTGGATGGAAGACAGGAAGTTTAAGAATGACCAGGACCCACTCGTGAAGCGCAGCAGCTTTTCGTCCCTGCACTCCTTGGCAACAAAAACAGCGGTGCCACTGTAACACGTTGAAGTGACCTCGGGTTTGCCCAAATTAAGGAAATGGAGGTGCCCAAAAAGACTCCTCGAAATCCTCGCTTTAGCACGCATAGTGCTTTCAAGTGGTGATGGCATTGTTGACTGCATGCAGCCCAAAACTGGGTCTAGTGATGACGGCAGGCGCCAACTAGCGGAACGCTCAAAGCGGTGACAGCTCAGTGCTGCAAAGGCACGAAACATACAATTCAGATTGAGCGAGAGATTACGGCGCGAGCAGCGGCGTCGAAGCGATGGCCACCATCACGCAGGGATCCAGTAAGCCCAAATGCATCGGTTTAGCTCGTGAAGTTACACTTCACCTGTACGTGTTGACACCATTGGGAGCCAAGTGTTGTCGCTCGCTAGTCGATTGAAACAATCGCATTGCTGCATGCACGCGGACTGCCGATACAGTACCAGACGAAGGAGCAACCGAGAAGAGGGGAATCGGAGGCATGCGCGGTAACAGGAAACACCGATACTCTAATGGATTTTGGCTGCTGGTGTATTTTATTTGAGGTTTCGAAAGCATGAACATACAAGGAGGCTGGCTATCTTTGAATAGCCCTCCGGTCTCTAGCAGTAACGATCTACCGCTTCTGGTGGTTGATGTAGCGCAGCGAGATGAGCGCTAGCACGCGGAACAGCACGATGTAGCCCAGGGTTTGGAATTTTCCAATACCAGTAACCGTAATTGGCAATTCAGTAACTGCAATTATTTATTGACCGTCTGACCTCAATAACACTCAATATTTTTAGGACCCCAGAACAGTGGATTTCAGTGTCCTTGACACGGTTGGCGTTGAGTGAGGCTATGTAGATCGAGTGGCTCTCGCTCTCGCTTTGAATCTGTGGATCGCAGTAGGTTGCTGCTACTCGAAACAGTGCGCTCATCAGCTCACTTTTCGTCTGCACTCACCCCGTCGTCTACAGCTCGAACCACGCATGTCCGACCGCGCCTCGAACCGCGACATCGTACTATACGCCCGAGGGCTTCGACTACTTTATGTGTCGTATATGCTTCGTTAGGCGCAAGCAAGGCGCAGCATGGGCATGTCGAACCTCGTGGAACACGTTCATCGCTTAGATTGCGGTAAATGCCCTTATCTAACAAAATATCAATACATTTTCTTGTACATGTGGTTATTCGCGGTGACTGGGTCGCGCCTGTTGGGATGTGGATACTATTCGCTGAAGTCTGTGTGCGCGGCGGAAAGGTTCTTGAGGTAAACACCTCCTGATTCCAATGAACGCACTGTGGACAAATTCCAACATTTTCACATGCGTGTACTCCCATACGATGGAGCGAACACCACGTCTCATGCTGTTACTGGAAATCGATTAGCAATTAGGCCAATTATTTATTGGTCTCGATTCGGAGACCCAATAAATATGACATTGCATTGTTCCAAACCCTGATGTAGCCGATGATCACGAAGAAGTATTGCGTGATGGTGTCGTGCTTCATGCCGAAGTACTCCTCCGTGTACCCCTTGATGGTGATGTGGCCCACGGTCACCGGCGCGTCCGCCATCGGCTGGCAGCCCAGCTTCGAGCCCCCGTTCGTGTACGACTGCGTGGCCTCATCCCACGTCGGCAGGTCGTCGCAGTCCGAGAAGATAAGAGCCACCAGAATGGACACGGGGAAGCGCAGCGGCGAGATCTTGTACAGCCACGTGTAGGCCGACGGGATCGCGTAGGCCGGGGGGCTGAAGCCCATGAACGTCATGAAGATGGCGTTGAACAGCAGGCCGATGATGGCCGCCACCTCCTCGGACGGCATCGCGTACGAGAACATTTGGCCCATGTAGACCTGCATGAGCACGCTGAGAGAGGTCGCCAGCCAGAAGATGAAGGCCACGCCCACGTCCGTGAAGCCCACCATGGGGTAGAACACCACCGTGAAGAGGGCGCCCAGCACGAAGCAGTACGGCAGCTCCGCCAGCGTCGAGCCCACGAAGTACCAGAACGCGTTGTACGTCTGCGACGCGCGCTCGCGGTAGAACGAGGCACGCTCCGAGGACGTCAGCGGCAGCACGCTCTGGAACGCGGTCATGGACAGGAACAGCGAAGCCATGTACACCATGCCCACACCCGAGTTCAAACCCGAGTACGACGCGTACTCGGCGTCCACGAACACGATGCCGAACAGCAGTGCCAGGAAGATGGCCAGGACCATGCGCGTCAGGTTGTACGTCGGCGTGCGCCAGTACATCTGGAAGAAGCGGGTCACCACGAACTTCATCTGCGTGGCCGACGTGGCCGCGCGCTTCCTGGCGAACACCATCTCCGGGAGGCTGGGCGACGGGACCGTCACGCCCTCCTTGGCCATCTCGCTCTCGAGCACCTGGCGGTACGAGCTCTTGTTGAAGTTGTCCACGAAGTCGATTTGGTTGGCGGCGCTGCTCACACCGGCGCCGATGCACTCCAGCATCCACGTGGCCGGGTTGTAGCCCTTCGGAAGAGGGGCCACGCCGGGAATGCTCTCGAAGTAGTCGACCAGGTTGCGGCAGTTCTTGCCCAGGTTGCCGTAGAACACCGTCTCGCCGCCGCGCTTCAGCAGAAGCAGGCTGTCGAACAGGTAGAAGACCTCCGACGACGGCTGGTGGATCGTGCAAATGATGGTACGGCCCGAGTTGGCCACCTTGTGGACGCCGTCCATGATCAGCTAAGCTGAACGAGCGTCCAGGCCACTCGTCGGCTCGTCCAGGAAAATCACACTCGGCTGAGCAGCAAGCTCCACGCCGATCGTCAGGCGCTTCATCTGCTCCACTGAGCTGCCGCGGATGATCTGGTCCGCGATGTCCTCAAGTCCGAGCAATTCAATGCACTCGTTCACCGAGTCGTACTTCTTGGCGTCCGGAATCGACGCGTCCTGGCGAAGGAACGAGCTGAAGGTCAAAGCCTCGCGAATGGTAGCGGCCTCCGAGTGCACGTCCATCTGCTCGCAGTAGCCCGTGCAGCGGCGGATGGCGAGGTCGTTGGCCTCGTAGCCGTTTAGCAGGATCTTGCCCATGATCTTGCCGCCGGTCTTGCGGCCAGCGATCACGTCCATCAGCGTCGTCTTACCAGCCCCGGAGGACCCCATGAGCGCGGTGATCGATCCGGGGACAGCAAAGCCGTTGATGCCCTTCAGCAGTTCGAGCTGCTCCTTCGGGTTCTTCGGGTCGGGCACGAAGTAGTGCAGGTCTTGGAAGGCAACCGTCACTGGGGTGAAGTTCTTCTCGCGCGTGTCCATCTCGACGATGTACTCGTCCACGGCGCTGGTTCCGCTCTTCGTCTTGGGCGTCTCCAGCATCGTGTACGCCTCGTCCTCGATCGTCTTCTCCGACACGTCCACGTTCTCAGGAGCTTCGTAGCGGATGTACTCGAGCGACAGGTACGACAGAAACATGAACACCACGTACATCGCAAGAGTGTAGATCACGCCGTACACGATCCACTCCTTCTCCGTGTCCATGCCGAACAGGCCCAGGTAGTACTCGCCCATCTTCAGGCCATACTCGGAGCAGTAGTCCACGCCGTCGTACACGCACACGTCCATCGGGCCCGAGCGGTACTGGTTGATAGCGAGCGCCTTCAGACTCCACGTCATGGGGCTGATCCAGTGCGCCCAGATCAGGTAGTCCGGGATCTCGCTCTTCGTCACGATGAAACCAGCGAAGATGACGAACACCAGCACCGACACCATACCCAGAGGCCACCGTTGCGGCCGATGGCCGACAGGAAGAAGAACCACATACCCATGGCCAGGTTCGACAGCAGCAGGATGAGCTCGAAGATGATGAACAGCTTGGCTTCCGACACGAACCCGCAGATCCAGTACACCAGCGAGCCGAAGATGATCGTCTCGACGACTGCCAGCGGGATCTGGCTCACCGACGTGGCCAGCACGTACGACGCGGTGCGGAAGAAGTTGGCGCCGCGCTGCTTGTAAAAGACCTCTCGCTCCGCCATGTACGTCGGGATCTGAGACGACTGGCCCATGGACAGGAACATGACCGCGGCGAAGATGACACCCATGACCACCGACACCTGCGTCGGGTCGAAGCTGTAGAAGACCGTGCAGAACAGCAGACCCATGATGAAGATCATCAGGAGACGGCCGAAGATGAAGGGCTTGTTGCGGTACGTCACCATGAGTTGGCGCTGGAGCAGCGTCAGCGTGCTCTCCACGAACGACTGGTGGAACGCGGGCATCGGCTCCATGACCTCCGCCACGTTGCGCAGCAGGTCATCGTCGTGGGGGTCTCCAGCTCGTTGAGCATCTCGCGGTGGATGTTCGATCGTCGGAAGGACTCGGCGAACTCGCCGGCGCTGCGGGGCTGCTTTGCGTGGTAGTTCTGCACCTGGTAGCGGTACTGCTCGCTCGTGCCCAAGTCCAGCAGGTAGTCGGCGATGTCGCGCTCGGGCGGGCACGAGAACCCCAGGCTCTCGAAGTACTTCTCCGCGCGGCTGCACGGGCCATGGTACATCACCTGGCCCTCGTTCAGGATCATCACGTCGTCGAAGAGCGCGAACACCTCGGGCGACGGCTGGAGCAACGCGACCACCACCGTCTTGCGCAGCGTGTGCGCCACACTGCGCTGCGTGTTGATGATGTCGTACGTGGCCGCGCTGTCGAGGCCCGTGCTGATCTCGTCCATGAGCGTCACGTACTTGGTGCCGAACTCCATCTCGCCGGTCGTCACGCGCTTGCGCTCACGCCCACGATGGTGTTCTGGCAGTTCTGGAGTCCAAGCTGCTGGATGATGATGTCCGGGTAGTGGGCGAACACGGCCTTGGCCGCCTCGAGAGCCTCCAGGTTCTCCTGCGGGGACCCCTTGGACAGCATCTCCTCGCCGCGCTTCGACAGCTCGCCGCCGCAGAACTTGTGCGCGAACTCGAGCGTCTCCTTGACGGTCAGCATCGGGAAGTGCTTGTCGCGCTGGTTCACGTAGGCCACGAACTGCGGCAGGCGCTTGATGACCTGCTCGCGCTGCACGTTGTTGAAGGTGATGTCGCCCTCCACCGTGATGTTCTTCTCCATGGGGAAGCGGCCGCTCAGCATCTTGAGCAGCGACGACTTGCCGGAGCCCGGCTGGCCCAGCAGCAGCGTGATCTTGCCGGGCGCGAACATGCCGCTCACGTTCTTGAGGATCTCCTTGCGCACGATGCGCTTCTTGGGGCCCACGAACGCCTTCTTCATGGTGTTCGGGATGGTCGGCAGCTCGTGCTTGACGCCCGAGTCGTCCACGACGACGATGTCGGCGGTGACCGAGAGGTTGTTGAAGCGCACGTCCATCTGCGGCATGGCGCGGCCATGGCGGCCCCGATCTTGGAGGCCACGTACTGGTGCAGCACCTGCGGGCCCTCGGCCATGAGGGCCTGGCCCGACTCGAGGCCGAGCTTCTTGGCCGTGGTCGGCGACGGCTGTGTGGATGGGTCCATGTTGGCTGCTGGCTCAGCGCTAAGCAGGAAAATGGGGAATGACTGACTGCCGGGGCGGGTCGCTGTCAAACAAGGGGTGGACGAACAGACGCAGCGTGCGCAGCATTGTTCGGGGCGATGAGGACTTTGCGCGAGGGTAAATGGTGCAGTTTGGCCAGGTTGAAGCGGTTTACGGCCCCGCAGAGTTCGTTCACCGCGCGCTACCGCATTGGTGATTGTGGCGGCGTGGAGAGATTGACTTGTTTGTGGCGGCTGAACTTCAGTTTTGAGAGAGGCATGGAGGGCGATAGATGTGGCGCGATGAGACCGTTGCCACAAATAGGCATGAGCTGCCGTCATTCGGCGCGGGTTAGGCGATCACTGTCGGCGCCGATAATAGAAATGGGTGCCATCATCGAAAAATATCGCAGCTCAAACGATGAGTCACGTCACGTGATTGGCTACCCTGCCAGCGTCCCGCGTTTCGCCAACGAAGGTCATGGGCCTTTGCTTAACTCGCAGGACGCGAGTTGCGCCGGTTCTCGGCGGCAAATTCAGCGATTGCTAATTCGGCTGACGTTATTGCTGAAATCCTCCATTGAGGTTTCCAAAATATTGAATAATATTCAATATTTTTACATATTATGTAGTGCGACCACGGTCGTACCGGGGTGCACTGCTGTTACTTTTTTGTTAGTAATGAGGAAGCCCGATCAATCCTTGTTTGGCGCGCACGTCACGCCTCAGGCAACCGCAACGGTGATTTGCACCGACTAGCCCATTATAGCCAGCACCACAGGTTTCAAACGCAGCATTACCATCATCCGAGGGACAGCACGAGCTGCGCGCGATACAAAGGGAAATATGGGTTGCAGACTATAAAGACTGTGCCAACGCAAGCTGGCCAGCACGCAACAATACATGTACTGTACCAGTAGAGAGGTGCAGGCAGAATGGATCCGGTGGTGCGTGCTAGAGTCGTGATTATGGCAAGCTGCCATTGCCAGATGTCCGATCCCTGAAAACCCGCCGCAAACGCGAGATGATGCCCCAATTAGCTGGATCTTCAGAGTCTGAAGATACATGTACAGTATCTCGGTCGACCCTGCGATAGACAGCAGCACAGCTTCTCCATCCCCACCCCGTTTAACGGTGTCTTCGCCCGTCGTCCTCACGAATCCTGCGCATTATCAGTCGTGTCGATGGCGTCGACTCGACGCGAGGCAGCAAGGCCGACCAAGCGGCCCACTTGAAGCGGCCAGCACCATTAAGTGTTATACTGTCACCTAATTAGCTGAGTCTACGTCAGTCCGACGCCCTGAAGCAGGAGTTGCATTGATCGGACAAAGCTGGCTGCTGGTTAAAGCTCCCAATTAATAAATTTTACCGCTGGTAAATTCTTGAACGTCGCGGCTGGGTAAATGTACATTTCTGATAAACGCTGGCAGGGTAGCCAATCACGTGACGTGACTCATCGTTTGAGCTGCGATATTTTTCGATGATGGCACCCATTTCTATTATCGGCGCCGACAGTGATCGCCTAACCCGCGCCGAATGACGGCAGCTCATGCCTATTTGTGGCAACGGTCTCATCGCGCCACATCTATCGCCCTCCATGCCTCTCTCAAAACTGAAGTTCAGCCGCCACAAACAAGTCAATCTCTCCACGCCGCCACAATCACCAATGCGGTAGCGCGCGGTGAACGAACTCTGCGGGGCCGTAAACCGCTTCAACCTGGCCAAACTGCACCATTTACCCTCGCGCAAAGTCCTCATCGCCCCGAACAATGCTGCGCACGCTGCGTCTGTTCGTCCACCCCTTGTTTGACAGCGGCCCGCCCCGGCAGTCAGTCATTCCCCATTTTCCTGCTTAGCGCTGAGCCAGCAGCCAACATGGACCCATCCACACAGCCGTCGCCGACCACGGCCAAGAAGCTCGGCCTCGAGTCGGGCCAGGCCCTCATGGCCGAGGGCCCGCAGGTGCTGCACCAGTACGTGGCCTCCAAGATCGGGGCCGCCATGGCCGCGCCATGCCGCAGATGGACGTGCGCTTCAACAACCTCTCGGTCACCGCCGACATCGTCGTCGTGGACGACTCGGGCGTCAAGCACGAGCTGCCGACCATCCCGAACACCATGAAGAAGGCGTTCGTGGGCCCCAAGAAGCGCATCGTGCGCAAGGAGATCCTCAAGAACGTGAGCGGCATGTTCGCGCCCGGCAAGATCACGCTGCTGCTGGGCCAGCCGGGCTCCGGCAAGTCGTCGCTGCTCAAGATGCTGAGCGGCCGCTTCCCCATGGAGAAGAACATCACGGTGGAGGGCGACATCACCTTCAACAACGTGCAGCGCGAGCAGGTCATCAAGCGCCTGCCGCAGTTCGTGGCCTACGTGAACCAGCGCGACAAGCACTTCCCGATGCTGACCGTCAAGGAGACGCTCGAGTTCGCGCACAAGTTCTGCGGCGGCGAGCTGTCGAAGCGCGGCGAGGAGATGCTGTCCAAGGGGTCCCCGCAGGAGAACCTGGAGGCTCTCGAGGCGGCCAAGGCCGTGTTCGCCCACTACCCGGACATCATCATCCAGCAGCTTGGACTCCAGAACTGCCAGAACACCATCGTGGGCGTGAGCGCAAGCGCGTGACGACCGGCGAGATGGAGTTCGGCACCAAGTACGTGACGCTCATGGACGAGATCAGCACGGGCCTCGACAGCGCGGCCACGTACGACATCATCAACACGCAGCGCAGTGTGGCGCACACGCTGCGCAAGACGGTGGTGGTCGCGTTGCTCCAGCCGTCGCCCGAGGTGTTCGCGCTCTTCGACGACGTGATGATCCTGAACGAGGGCCAGGTGATGTACCATGGCCCGTGCAGCCGCGCGGAGAAGTACTTCGAGAGCCTGGGGTTCTCGTGCCCGCCCGAGCGCGACATCGCCGACTACCTGCTGGACTTGGGCACGAGCGAGCAGTACCGCTACCAGGTGCAGAACTACCACGCAAAGCAGCCCCGCAGCGCCGGCGAGTTCGCCGAGTCCTTCCGACGATCGAACATCCACCGCGAGATGCTCAACGAGCTGGAGACCCCCACGACGATGACCTGCTGCGCAACGTGGCGGAGGTCATGGAGCCGATGCCCGCGTTCCACCAGTCGTTCGTGGAGAGCACGCTGACGCTGCTCCAGCGCCAACTCATGGTGACGTACCGCAACAAGCCCTTCATCTTCGGCCGTCTCCTGATGATCTTCATCATGGGTCTGCTGTTCTGCACGGTCTTCTACAGCTTCGACCCGACGCAGGTGTCGGTGGTCATGGGTGTCATCTTCGCCGCGGTCATGTTCCTGTCCATGGGCCAGTCGTCTCAGATCCCGACGTACATGGCGGAGCGAGAGGTCTTTTACAAGCAGCGCGGCGCCAACTTCTTCCGCACCGCGTCGTACGTGCTGGCCACGTCGGTGAGCCAGATCCCGCTGGCAGTCGTCGAGACGATCATCTTCGGCTCGCTGGTGTACTGGATCTGCGGGTTCGTGTCGGAAGCCAAGCTGTTCATCATCTTCGAGCTCATCCTGCTGCTGTCGAACCTGGCCATGGGTATGTGGTTCTTCTTCCTGTCGGCCATCGGCCGCAACGGTGGCCTCTGGGTATGGTGTCGGTGCTGGTGTTCGTCATCTTCGCTGGTTTCATCGTGACGAAGAGCGAGATCCCGGACTACCTGATCTGGGCGCACTGGATCAGCCCCATGACGTGGAGTCTGAAGGCGCTCGCTATCAACCAGTACCGCTCGGGCCCGATGGACGTGTGCGTGTACGACGGCGTGGACTACTGCTCCGAGTATGGCCTGAAGATGGGCGAGTACTACCTGGGCCTGTTCGGCATGGACACGGAGAAGGAGTGGATCGTGTACGGCGTGATCTACACTCTTGCGATGTACGTGGTGTTCATGTTTCTGTCGTACCTGTCGCTCGAGTACATCCGCTACGAAGCTCCTGAGAACGTGGACGTGTCGGAGAAGACGATCGAGGACGAGGCGTACACGATGCTGGAGACGCCCAAGACGAAGAGCGGAACCAGCGCCGTGGACGAGTACATCGTCGAGATGGACACGCGCGAGAAGAACTTCACCCCAGTGACGGTTGCCTTCCAAGACCTGCACTACTTCGTGCCCGACCCGAAGAACCCGAAGGAGCAGCTCGAACTGCTGAAGGGCATCAACGGCTTTGCTGTCCCCGGATCGATCACCGCGCTCATGGGGTCCTCCGGGGCTGGTAAGACGACGCTGATGGACGTGATCGCTGGCCGCAAGACCGGCGGCAAGATCACGGGCAAGATCCTGCTAAACGGCTACGAGGCCAACGACCTCGCCATCCGCCGCTGCACGGGCTACTGCGAGCAGATGGACGTGCACTCGGAGGCCGCTACCATTCGCGAGGCTTTGACCTTCAGCTCGTTCCTTCGCCAGGACGCGTCGATTCCGGACGCCAAGAAGTACGACTCGGTGAACGAGTGCATTGAATTGCTCGGACTTGAGGACATCGCGGACCAGATCATCCGCGGCAGCTCAGTGGAGCAGATGAAGCGCCTGACGATCGGCGTGGAGCTTGCTGCTCAGCCGAGTGTGATTTTCCTGGACGAGCCGACGAGTGGCCTGGACGCTCGTTCAGCTTAGCTGATCATGGACGGCGTCCACAAGGTGGCCAACTCGGGCCGTACCATCATTTGCACGATCCACCAGCCGTCGTCGGAGGTCTTCTACCTGTTCGACAGCCTGCTTCTGCTGAAGCGCGGCGGCGAGACGGTGTTCTACGGCAACCTGGGCAAGAACTGCCGCAACCTGGTCGACTACTTCGAGAGCATTCCCGGCGTGGCCCCTCTTCCGAAGGGCTACAACCCGGCCACGTGGATGCTGGAGTGCATCGGCGCCGGTGTGAGCAGCGCCGCCAACCAAATCGACTTCGTGGACAACTTCAACAAGAGCTCGTACCGCCAGGTGCTCGAGAGCGAGATGGCCAAGGAGGGCGTGACGGTCCCGTCGCCCAGCCTCCCGGAGATGGTGTTCGCCAGGAAGCGCGCGGCCACGTCGGCCACGCAGATGAAGTTCGTGGTGACCCGCTTCTTCCAGATGTACTGGCGCACGCCGACGTACAACCTGACGCGCATGGTCCTGGCCATCTTCCTGGCACTGCTGTTCGGCATCGTGTTCGTGGACGCCGAGTACGCGTCGTACTCGGGTTTGAACTCGGGTGTGGGCATGGTGTACATGGCTTCGCTGTTCCTGTCCATGACCGCGTTCCAGAGCGTGCTGCCGCTGACGTCCTCGGAGCGTGCCTCGTTCTACCGCGAGCGCGCGTCGCAGACGTACAACGCGTTCTGGTACTTCGTGGGCTCGACGCTGGCGGAGCTGCCGTACTGCTTCGTGCTGGGCGCCCTCTTCACGGTGGTGTTCTACCCCATGGTGGGCTTCACGGACGTGGGCGTGGCCTTCATCTTCTGGCTGGCGACCTCTCTCAGCGTGCTCATGCAGGTCTACATGGGCCAAATGTTCTCGTACGCGATGCCGTCCGAGGAGGTGGCGGCCATCATCGGCCTGCTGTTCAACGCCATCTTCATGACGTTCATGGGCTTCAGCCCCCCGGCCTACGCGATCCCGTCGGCCTACACGTGGCTGTACAAGATCTCGCCGCTGCGCTTCCCCGTGTCCATTCTGGTGGCTCTTATCTTCTCGGACTGCGACGACCTGCCGACGTGGGATGAGGCCACGCAGTCGTACACGAACGGGGGCTCGAAGCTGGGCTGCCAGCCGATGGCGGACGCGCCGGTGACCGTGGGCCACATCACCATCAAGGGGTACACGGAGGAGTACTTCGGCATGAAGCACGACACCATCACGCAATACTTCTTCGTGATCATCGGCTACATCGTGCTGTTCCGCGTGCTGGCGCTGATCTCGCTGCGCTACATCAACCACCAGAAGCGGTAGATTGTTACTGCTAGAGACCGGGGCTATTCTGAGATAGCCTCCTTGTATATTCCAACTTTCGAAACTCAAATAAAATACTGTTCGACATCTTGTTTTCCCCCTTGTTACAGTTTCGGCAGGAAGGAAAACGTCCGCGTATTGATTCTCCGTTTTGGAGTCATCACTTGCTGGAGGCTGCGGCAGTCGACAGCTTCGCGACTACCGGTATCCATGTTAGCAAAGGTAGTCGAAAACGCTGAAAAGTAAGCTCACAGTATTGGGGCTACGCCCAATAAAATATGTTATAAGAAGAGAGTTTATCTGCAGCTTTGCTTGGTAGTCCACAGCGATCGATATAATATTATTTGTATTATGTATAAAAGTGTGTCGTCGATCGCTGGGACTGTCCAGCAAAGCTGCAGATAAACTCTCAATAAACTGTTGGTACATATTCAGGGATCTGTCATGTCATGAATGATGGGGATAACGTACATATAGGAGAAAAACAATCGGTTTGGAGGAACGCGGTGTGACACAACTTGTGTCCTATCGTTCTACAGCGGCTGGATTAAATGAGCGCCCCCCCATTTTTGTTCGGGGTCGACTTCAACATGACTTCACTACATGTACTTCAGAGGCCAAGTTCACTTACCTATCGGTCGGTGCCAACGCACACGGTTTCGCCTGTGGGCTCGGTTTAAGCGGTTTGATTGGTGGACTGCTTAACATTCCACCAATCAGCACGGAGGCGATATTGTAGTTGGCTTTGTATTGTGTTCAATTGAGTGGTTTCTGGGGCAGTTACGCTTGCTCTCACTTCAAACCTCACTTCCTATTAAGCCTGCAATGGCTCGAACTCGAAGGTGGCAATACTCTGACGGCTTACGCAGTCGCGTGGTGTACAAGTGGAAGGAGGGCCTCGGATCAAGAACAACCAGCAAGCACCTTGCTATTCCTCGTTGGAGCGTCCGCTCTATTATCAAGCACTACAAGACAAATGGTCACTGGACCGTTGAGCGCCGGCCAGGGCGCCCTCGCCTGACCGACACCCGCCACGATCGCCGCATCATCCGAGCTGTGGAGTAGGACCGCTTCGTGAGTGCGGCACGGCTCGCTGCAGTGGTCTCGAAGGAGATCGGGATGGAAGTATCAAGTGACCTCATTCGTGACCGCATTCACGAAGCGGGCCTCTTCGGAAGTTCGGCTAGGAAGAAGCCCTTCCTCAGCGCCAAGCACCGGCGCCAGCGGCTTAAGTACGCAAAGCGCTTTGACAACATGCAGCCGGAGTGGTGGAGCCGCGTACTTTTCAGCGATGAAGCCTCCGTGGAACTGCACGGGACCTCGGGGCGGGTGTCTGTTTGGCGACGGCCCCACGAGGCTTTTGACCCTCGCTGTGTCATATCTACCCATAAATCAAGCCGCAAGTCGCTGAAGGTATGGAGCTCCGTTACTGCGAACGGCGTGGGCACCATGCATTTCTGCGAGAAATCTGTCAACGGTGAGTATTATCGGGAATTGCTACGCAAAGAGATACCATTCACAAAACTATCTCTAGGTTTGTCCGGCGAAACGCTCTTCGTCCACGACAATGCACCCGCTCATACCGCGAAACTAACGGCCAAGTGCGTACGGGAGCTACAGCTCATCTCGCAAGGAAACCCTCCCCAGAGCCCCGACCTAAATCCGATTGAGAACCTCTGGTTTCTCATGAAAAAAGAGCTCAACAAGGACCCCGCAACTACAATTGAGAATCTCAAGACGAAGCTGCTACAGATATGGACCAGCATGGATGATGATGTAGTTCGTAAGTGCGTTTTATCCATGCCTCGAAGGTTGAAAGAAGTGATAGAACGCAAAGGAGGGCACGCGAAGTATTAACACAGCTGCAACTTGTTTTACTTGATATTTGTATGTGTGGAGTTGAACTGACATCGTACCGTTTTTTGTTTGGATGGGGGGCGCTCATTTAATCCAGCCGCTGTACCTATTGGTTGGATGCTTTCTTGTGATCGGCTCTAGAAATTGGCGGCAAACCGTCCGAATTCACATTGCAATTTCCCTCAAGCTACCATGCAGTTCGGCTTCTTCGTGCTGGTTGCTGCAGCCGTTCTCCTCGTCAGTTCAGACATCGTCTTGGGCTCCATTGACATGGACACCACGCTCTCCGAGACCTCCTCGCCTCGGCCGATGCTGTCGGCAGGTTCTTGAGATCCAGCGAGACTGCTGCTGCCAGTGACGATCACAGCGACGAGGCAGACGACGACGAGCGAATTTTGCCTAGTGTCTTGACTGAAAAGGCTGTGGGCACTGCGGCGAAGTTGACCAGATCGACTCGATTACATCCGAGGAGGTTGCGCTGCAGAAGATTGCCCGATCCAAGTCGTCGAAGCTGTTGAACGCCAAACTTAATCTCAAGCAGGTGGCAGACAAGCTTATGAAGGGTGATAAAGCCAACCTCATTTCCAGATTTAAGGCTATGGACAAGCAGAACAAAAATCCCGACGATATGTTCATGTTTTTTACTCTCGACCAATGGTTTGCGGGAATCACGAAGGCTGACAAGCACACCCTGGTACAGGCGGCGAAGAGAAATGGCGATGTTTGTGAACAGAATATCCTGTGGTACAAGTACTCGAAGTTCTACAAGAAGGAACACCCAGACTGGGTTAGCAACCTACTACCGCTAGTAAAAGCTAAATAAACCAAACGCAATGAACTGCGGGGAATTGGGGGAACAACGAAGTGAGTTCGATTTGTTTTACGTGAAGTTGTTGCAATTGATATTTTCCAAACCATCAATCCGTGAAAACGTTGGGGCAAAGGCGGTCGTTCTTGCTTATCAGGGCATGCCTCGCAGTGGGCTCGAAGAGCATCAAAGCGAGGCAGCCCGGGTGTGGTGTGGTGTGTGACGAAAGCCAGGAAGACCCCGTCGTATGCAGTGGCACTCGAGAACGCCGCCTTAAAACTAAAACTAAACTATCTGTTCTTGGTTTTGGAGGGAGGCCAATCGTTTGGTCAGGTGGCCCCTTGCAGATCCGGGCTTCTGGCTCCTTGGATGCGATGGCCGATTTGATCGGGCCTCGAACGTTGTTCACTCCTTCGGTCGGAAAACCGGTTTTCCAATCTTGCAAAACACCCATTTCCAAACCGTCAATCCGTGAAAACGTTGGGGCAAAGGCGGTCGTTCTTGCTTATCAAGGCATGCCTCGGAGTGGACTCGAAGAGCATCAAAGCGAGGCAGCCCCAAATCGAATGCCGAGGTGAGTTGGAGCGACCGCCTTGGAATTCCGCCGTTGTTGTCAGGGTCTTTGGAGATTTTGCACAGGCCGGTGTTTTGGCGCCTTCGGGATGTGCGCTGATTTCGGGTCTTGGGTTAACGAGAGACTCAGCCCCAGGTTTGAAGACGAGACCTGAAGTTGAAGCGAGCCGATCGTGCTGCTTGCTGCTGGTTGGTGTCGCTTTCCGGTCTTGCTGCGAAGCCCCCCCGGTGCTACCGGTGGAGACAGGGAGCACTCATGCCATCGATGAAGCTAGCCGTTGTCGACTGCTGCTGTCCCTTCCTGCTTTTGCGTCTTGTGCCCATGTTTCCAGCTCATGCTACTGCCGCCGACTGCTGCCGTTTGATGCCGTCGCACGCCTGTTGTGTTGCGTTGCTGACAGCGGCGCAATGACCCCGGCTGAGCCGGTGTCTTGCCGTCGATTGCTGCCACTCCCTTGTGAGGCCGTCACTACCTTCGCGCCGCTGTTACCGCTTGTTGCTGGCGCCCCCACCGCCGTCATCATTCGTTGCCGTTAAACGGTTCCAACACTGCCACAGCCATTGGTGGGCCATGGCGCAAGTCGAGGTTAATGGTAGCGCCATGACTCATGACGAACCGATACCATGCCGCCGACTTGTCGCTTGCTGCCGTTGCTGGTTGCTGTCAGTGGCGGGGGTACCAGGGCTCAAGACGAGCCTAGCCACGCCGCCGACTTGCCGTCGCTGTCGCTCGTCTGCTGCTGTCGCCGTGTACTGCCACGATCGCTCTGCTGCCGTTGCCGTTGATGGCCACCGCTGCCCTATCGCTGCTGCCGTTGCTCTGCTACTGACATGCCCTTGCTCTCGCTCTGCTGCCGTTGCTCGCTGATGCTGTCAATATCCTGCCGCCAATCGCTGCTGTCAACGGCGGCCCCATGAGTAGCCGATGCCATGCCACCGACTTGTCGAGTGTTGCTGCTGATGGTTGCTGCCGACGGCGGTCCCATGAGGGACTTTTGCTATGCCGCCGACTTGCCAAGTGTTGCCACGCTCTCTTACTGCCGAATGTTGCTGCCGGCGGCGGCCCCACGGGGGACCTTTGCCATGCCGCCGACTTGCCGAGTGTTGCTGCTGATGGCGGTCCCAGGCGGAGCCTATGCCATGTCGCTGACTCGTCGATCATTGCTGCCGTTTTGGTGCTGTTGACGGTTGCTGCCGCCGCCGGCGGGGCCATAGTCCAAGATGAATCCGGTGCCCGCCGGTGCCTCGCCGTCACGGCTGCTCTGCTGTCTTCCTTCTACTGTCGTTGCACTGCTACCGACATACTGTAGCTGTCGTCGCTCTCGACCTTCGGCCATGGGGCCATTGCTTAAGACGATCATAATCCACGCCGCCGACATGATGTCGCGCCACTGGATGCCGTCGCTGTCGCCCTCCTGCCGGCGCTTGCTGCCGTCATTGTCGCTTTGCCGCCGTCCCTGGATGCCGGCGCTGTCGCTCTCCTGCCAACGCTTGCTGTCGTCACTGTCGCTCTGCGACCCCCGCTTGATGCCGGCACTGTCGATCTCCTGCCGAGCCCTCGCTGCTGCCGGCTGCGGTGGCGCCATTTCTGGGACGAGCGTTTGCCACGCCGACCATTTGCCGTCGCAGCCGTTGCTGTCGCTTGTCTGCCGGCGCTTGCTGCCGTCACTTTCACTCTGACACCGTCGGTCACTGCCGACGCTGTCGATCTCCTGCCGTCACTCGCTGCTACCGGCGGCTGCGGCGCCATTGCTCAAGAAGAGCGTATGCCACACCACCGGCATCCTGTCGATGCCACTCGCTGCCGTCGCTGTCGCTCTCCTGCCGGCCTACCCGCCGTCACTGTCGCTCTGCTACCGCCACTTAATACCCGGCAATGTCGATCTCCTGCCGTCCATCGCTGCTACCGGCGGCTGTGGCCGAGTGCTCAAGACGAGCATACGCCACACCGCCGGTATCCTGCCGCTGCCACTAATATCGTCGCTGTTGCTCTCCTGCCGGCGCTTACTCCGGGGTTTGCTGCTGTCCCTGTCGCTCTGCTACCGTCGCTTCATGCCAGTGCTGTCAGTCTCCTGTCGTCCCTCGCTGCTGCCCACGGCGTTGGCGCCACTGCACAAAACGAGCATACGCCACGCCGCCGACATGCTGTCGCTGATACTTGCTGCCGTCGCTGTCGCTCTCCTGCCAACGCTTCTTGTCGGCGATGGGTGTGCTCTGCTACCGTGACTTCCTGTTGGTGTCGATGTCCTGCCGTCACGAGAAGCTGCCAGCGACGGTGGCGCCCTAGCTCAGTGCGAGCTGTTGCCACGCCGCCCGGCTTGCCGTCGCTTGCGCTTGCTGCTGCCTCTCTTCTGTTGTTGGCGGTGATGGTGCCATGCCGCCGACTCCAGCCGCTGACTCAGGTCGCTGTCCGCGTCCGTCCATCTGTCCATTGTGAGTTGCTGCTGTCGGCGGCGTGGCCACTGCCGAGCCGTAGCACGCCATCTGTTGCCCCTGCTGCCGCTAAGGCTGACTTAGCGCCTACTGCCACGTACTGCTGATGCGTACATGCCGCCTCCGTACTAACGAAAGCCAGGAAGGCCCCGTCGTATGCAGTGGCACTCGAGAATGCCGCCTTAAAACTAAAACTAAACTATCTGTTCTTGGTTTTGGAGGGAGGCCAATCGTTTGGTCAGGTGGCCCCTTGCAGATCCGGGCTTCTGGCTCCTTGGATGCGATGGCCGATTTGATCGGGCCTCGAACGTTGGTCACTCCTTCGGTCGGAAAACCGGTTTTCCAATCTTGCAAAACACCCATATTACCGATGTGAACATAGCTAAGTTTGCTTCTGGTTTGAAGGATGGTGCTGTATGGACCCATCCTTCTACCAAAAAGGTCAATCCCCAGTTGGTGCTTCAGAACTCATTACAACTACAGTAGTTATGTACTGCGTAGTATTTCTTTTGAGCCCTTTCGGATTGCACTATCTAACGCAAACTAGGGCTCGTAGCATAGGCTGGGATAGCAACGATAACGAAGAGTGTATTGCTAAAAACATTTACTCGTTTTCTTCAACGAGAAGCTCAAAACTCGTATGACTCTTTACAACAGGAAAACTAGATTGAAGAGAGCAAGAAGAAAGGCGTCTCCGTTGTGCGTGCTCGCATCGGTTTATTCAATAAACCCGATGGTAGTCGTGAAATTAATTCGTTTTTTAGCTGCTTTGAAAGTGCTACACGAGATAGCGAAATCTGAAGAAGACGCCATCGATGGAGATCGGAACTCCATCACGTTGCATGTGAGCGTGCCCGTCTTGTCGCTGAAGACGTACTCGACCTGCCCGATCTCTTCGCTCCGAGGTGCGCGCAAAGGCGTGGGTCCCTTCACACGCCATGCTCGCGTCCGACGTGATGCGATTCGTCTGCAGCACCTTGATGATGTCGAGCGATACGTAGAGCGAAATGGGCACGAGGTTGTTGTAGTGGATGACCATGTTTAGGCTTTTGCTTGGTGAGTGCGATCGCACTCACCAAGCAGAGCCCAAACATGGTCGTGAAGATCAACAGCATCCATCGGTTCGCGCTGCGCCGTCAAAACAGAGAAACTCACTTTTGACGGCGCATCGCGTGAGTTCTGCAGTAGTTTGCTCTCTCACTGCCCGTAAAGATCACGAGCCCCACGATAAACGCGCCACTTGGTAGGCTGCACCCTCGTAGAATCAGATTTTCAGGACCCAGCGGCACGGCGGTCTCCCTCGGTCGCGCTCATTGAGTAGCAGACGCCCAGTGAAGGCGTAAAGTTGATTGTTAGACTACTCGTGCGCCACTGATCCGCGTATTTGACGCACTGCTGAAGCACACACTAATGCCGTGCGTTGCCCGGTGAAGCTCTGGATATGCCCATGCCACCTACAGTAGTGCACCAGTACTACACGAAAGTTAATCTAGTCCAGAAGAAGGCGCCGGCTTAATCCGTTAGTCGGAAGAATCTCGGCGCCTTTTAGTCGAATTTCGTTGCTTGTAAACTTTTTCTCGTCTCCGGACGAAGCAAAATAAGTGATGTCCAGAAGCCAACGATGACACCGAGATGAACTGTGACCGGTGCGGTAATGTGCTTCAATACAATGTTTAAACTTAACGTTAGTACGCTGCCTTTCACTTAGTTATCTATCGACCCAAGCGTCAACGCACACTGAGTCAATATGTAGGTGTGAAGCAGCAATGTTGCGTGAGTGCTGCACGACTGTTGCACGACTGTGACCCTCCGTGGTTGTTGCATGAATGTCGTTCTTCACCGACTGGGTCAACATTCACCATGTTTGGTATACAATTGGACATGTAATGTAATATCGCATCGCATTCTCAACTAAACGGTGCGCACCCATACTATTAGGTATTACAAAAGTACTCAAGTATAGGTTTATACAGGATTTGCGAGGCCTGGCGATCCCGCCTTAGACTGGATATAAAGAACAGACTCTTGCGATATAGGTTTCCGAGAATTCGCAGTTCGTCACGTAGTTCACAGTTCGTTAAGAACTGTGTATAGTATTCGTGTTCTGGGGCAAAAATGGACATGGCTACATTTCACCGGTACGTACCGGTGACGTTTTTGCAGGCCCTAGCCACGATTGTGTGGCGCCAGCTCTTCCAACCACGGACCCGTCTGTACCTGCCGTGTGTTCGTCCGTAGTTTTAGTGCGCTTAGCGTGTGCGCCACACGGAAAAGGCCGAATCACCCACAGGCAAAAAACGAAACTTCCCCCTTTCAGAAACGCATAAACCCGGCGAATCGATTCGGGGTTGCACCGGGAGCCGACTCTATTGCTGCCCTTTCTGTGTGCCGCCTCTTTAAATACATGGAATAATGAAAAGGGAAAGACACAGGGATTGGTCTGTATGACCGCCGCGAGAGCCACGGGCCCGAACCGCTCAACCGTCGCGAACGGGTCCGCTCGGCTCATTTGTTCGCCACGAAGCGGCTGCGCCCCCTCGCACGGACCCTCGCCAACCGCCGCCAACCGTCGCGAAGGCACCCATTGAGGGTCCATCTAAAAAGATGGAGACCAGCATGCGGCTGACGAGGATGCGCACCTCGTGTGCGGCCCTCGAGATAGGTCTGCGCTAAAGATTTTGGACCCGCAATGGGTGCGGCCCCCATCCCCCCGCGCTGCATGCATGCCGCCCGGATGCCGACCAGCCTCACTCCCGGATTTGGCGCGTCGGAGACAAGGTGCGTTGCTGCCGCAGTTTGCGCTCGCCTCGGTTTGGCTGCGTACTGATGCTGCTGTTTTGCGTGCACCAGCCCGACGTGACCAGCAGCAGCCGCAGGGTGAGTCGTGCCGTACGCGCTGCATGCAATGGGCTGCCTACTGATGGTGTGCATGGTTTCGTTTTGTGTGTGCCAGCCCAGCCCAGCTAGCAGCGGCGGCAGCGGGAGCAGTACCGCGTGACCACCACCACCGGCCGCGAGCATGGGGACGACGGCATCAAGCAAGCTGGGGCCGGCAGAAGGTGAGTCGTGCCGTACGCGCTGCATGCAATGGGCTGCCTACTGATGTTGAGCCTAGTATCGTTCTGTATTGGTTTGTGAAGGTGCGGCAGTGTCCGGCAGCGTGGCTGAAGCTGATGGCGGCGTCTCCACCATGGACGCCAAGCTGCGGTTGCCCGGCAGCAGGTGCGTGCTCACCATGGCGTGTCTGGCGTGTATGAAGACGTTAATACTGACCGAGCTGTTTCATGTGGCTTTGTGCGGCACAGCGGCGAGGTGGCGGCGTTCAAGCCGCGGATGCCAAGCCGCAGATCTACGGCAGCCGGTGCGTGCTCGCCGCGGCGTGTATGTCGTGCCTGAAGGTGATCTTACTAACCGATGTGCTTTATGTATGACTTGTGCGGCACAGCGGCGGTGAAGCTGGTGGCGACGGCCAAGCCAAGGAAGCGAAGCTGGCGCTGCTGAGGCGCAAGATCGTCGCGTGCACGGCGTGCATTGCCTACATGAAGGTGATCTTACTAACCTATGTGCTCTATGTATGACTTGTGTGGCACAGCGGCGGTGAAGATGGTGGCGGCGGCCAAGCCAATGATGCGAAGCTGCGCTGCTGAGAAGCAGGTTCGTCGCGTGCACGGCGTGCTTTTCCTACATGAAGGTGATCTTACTAACCGATGTGCTTTATGTATGACTTGTGTGGCACAGCGGCGGTGAAGCTGGTGGCGACGGCCAAGCCAAGGAAGCGAAGCTGGCGCTGCTGAGGCGCAAGATCGTCGCGTGCACGGCGTGCATTGCCTACATGAAGGTGATCTTACTAACCTATGTGCTCTATGTATGACTTGTGTGGTACAGCGGCGGTGAAGCTGGTGGCGACGGCCAAGCCAAGGAAGCGAAGCTGGCGCTGCTGAGGCGCAAGATCGTCGCGTGCACGGCGTGCATTGCCTACATGAAGGTGATCTTACTAACCTATGTGCTCTATGTATGACTTGTGTGGCACAGCGGCGGTGAAGATGGTGGTGGCGGCCAAGCCAATGATGCGAAGCTGCGCTGCTGAGAAGCAGGTTCGTCGCGTGCACGGCGTGCTTTTCCTACATGAAGGTGATCTTACTAACCTTCGTACTTTATGTATGGTTTGTGTGGTATAATACAGCGGTGGTGAGGTAGACGTCGGCGTCCGAGCCAAGGAAGCCAAGCTGCGGCTCCAAGACTGCAGGTTCGTGTCCGTGATGATGTGTAGGGTAGATATGGAGCTAGCAATCGAACAATGCACTACGTTTAGTTGATATTTTCCACTGTCGGCTTTCTTACATGTAACTCACACTTCGGATAGACCAATCAAAGTGCGCTCATCTTAGTGACAGTTTGTCAACAGCTCATGAGCAAGATTTCAAAATAGAAAAATCGAATATTGACCAATCAAAGTGCGCTCATGTTAGTGACAGCTTGTCAAAGTAGACAACGAGAAGTACATCAGTGTCAGCGTCAAGCCGATGGCCGACACGGCTGCTGACGAAAACAACGTCTACGTGGAGGTGAACACTCCCGGTGCTGCTTCTGATGGTGCCAAGTCGGGTAACGGTACTGGACTTCCGTTCACGCCATCGAATTTGTGCATCAAGGACCTGGAGTACTTTGTCACGCTGCCGTCGGGCGGGCGAGGAGAAACAGCTTCTGCGCGGCATCACGGCGCACTTTGAGCCGGGCCGCATGGTGGCACTCATCGGCTCCACCGGTGCTGGTAAACGACGCTGATGGACGTGATCGCAGGTCGTAAGACTGGCGGACGCATCGTGGGCGACATCATTGTGAACGGTGACAGTCTTTTGGTGGAGCAGAAGAAGCGCGTGACGATCGGTGTGGAGGTGGTGACGAACCCGAGCATCCTGTTCCTAGATGAGCCCACGAGTGGCCTGGACGCGCGTTCGGATCTGATCGTGATGTGCGGTGTGCAGTCGATTGCTAGCACGGGACGTCGTGCACGATCCACCGGCCGACTACGTTCTACCAGTTGTCGGCGGCGAGCGTGAAGAAGATCAACCCGCACATCGGTTTGATCTACAGCAGCATGGACTTCACCGGAGTCATCAACCTGATGACGTGACGTGCGCTGAGCGCGCCGTGTTCTACCGCGAGTCAGGGGTCGGACAATAACATATGTTATTGTATTGCAGACTTCACTCAGCCGTAATAATGATTGCAACATGAGTGATCCCAATAATCAATTATTTTAGTGGAGCAACTCCATATTAATTGTATTGGCCAACATGTTTCACTTGATATTTGTATGGGCACGAAAAATCCGCAATAACTTGGGCTGGCAAAGCACAATAATAATAACTGCAATACGATGTCATCCAATAATAAATAACTGTTGTGGAACAATACCATAATAATTGTTTTCATATTATTTTTTCCGACCAGTGCATGCCAAACTACTACGGCCCGCTGCCGCACAGTCTATCGTTGTTCTTTGCTGAGATCTCGTACGTGATCGTGGAGGTCATCCTGTTCGTGGTGATCGAGTACTGGCTGGTGGGCTGGAGTTACAACGGCGGTGACTTCATCTTCTTCATCTACTTGTACACGTCGGCGTTTACGTACGTGGGCCAGTGGATGTCTGCCTTGATGCCGAACGAGAAGGTGGCGAACGTGGCTGTGGGTGCGCTCTCGTGCCTGTTCAACCTATTCTCGGGCTACAAGTCGTTGACGTACCTGATGCCATCGAGCTACTCGCTCGCGGCGCTGGTTGGCATGCAGTTCGGCGAGATCCAGGATGTTATTACTGTGACCGTCAACGGCGTCACGACTGACATGACTGTGGCCGAGTACATCGCAGATACGTACGACTTCCGGCCGAACTACAAGGACAACTTCATGGCCGGTCTCAGTGTGATCTGGGTGGTGCTGCAGCTTGCCATCTACCTGACTTTCAAGTACGTGAGCCACCTCAAGAGATAAGCGGTAACGTTGAACGTTGCCTAGCTCCTGTAGCGAAACAGCGTAAGATTGATTTAGCAGCGAAGAGATAGCTAAAAAAAAGCTTTGCAGTTGCTTTTGAAGTAGACTTGTTTGGTTTGCATTAAATGTAGACGCCACTTTGACCTGGCAAAGGTGTAACTTGGTAAATTTACGCCACTTTGACCTGGCAAAGGTATAAAATTTACTACAGTGATGGGCGTCTTGGAGAGCCACTTGATATCTAATCACTTGTAATCACACATGTTATTATTTATTAAGACATACAGGTTAATGTATGTTGATTGGCCTATCACAAAGCGAGCCCCGTCTAAAACGATATGATCAGGCTGCTCTCCAAAACGCCTATTACTGTAAACCTTTGCCAGGTCAAGTCCAGAACAAAGTGGCATGAAGTAAGCGAAGTAACGCTTAAATTGTACTACGAAGTAACGTTAGTGGTTGTTCGGTCATAAGCGTAAAGTCAACATGCAGTACTTTACATGTAGCGGAAGACAACATGCAGCAGGCTCCGAATATGGCATTTCTGAAAGGCATGATATCACAATAAATAATGCGATAAAGGTAATTACCCGCGCAATCCGAAACACAAATAATGACATAATGATAATTAATTTATTTGGGGCAAAAGCTATTGTATTGGTGATGCTATATTCGGAGGCATCTGGTCCAAACCTAAACTGCCCACTCGCTTTAATTTCGTGCCGGCGAGAAAAAATAGTAAAGAATATGTGCAGCACAGACCAAGCGCCTGCCTGCGTCAACCGCTTGCTGCCATCCTGGATGTTGGCCTCGAGGACGAAGTTCGGGGTTTCGGCGGTACATACACATTGATGAACTTCCGGTGCACGAAGCCGACAGAACAATCAGACATCTTCAGAATCGCGAGAGATGGGTATCAGCGGTGTTTGATCACGTCCCATGACTTGATAGCGCTACTCGCTGGGTGCCCCGGTGTGCAATAAGGGTGGTGTTAACTCTTCGCCAGCAGCAGCATTGCGGTCGCTACAGCAAATAATATTGACAAAGTTGATGCCTAGAGGCCATCAACTTTGTTCGCTGGTCTGCTGTGCGGCGCGATACCACGCTGCGCGGTTCAGTGCTAATAGAGTTTGCTGGAAGAGCGGGCGGAGGGTGAGTGCGAGCTTTACGTGCTGAACCTCCTGAGTGCTTTGCGGGCAATTGCTGGTTGCAGAGATATCAACTAGCCTGGGCTAGATAAGATGGCGAGGAAGGCGTATTTTCCTGATGTAGTGTGTGTAAAGATAGAATCTACGGGAGGCGGTGAGCGCACCCACTCGGCGCTCACTTTCGATCTCTCCTCCCGCAGCTAAAACCTCCAAGGCCTTCTCCCTTCTCGGGCATTTCACCCCCAGCGATATATCGGCAAGCTATTTTTACCTTCGTCCAGGCGTCTTTAGTGTCTTGGGTTTCGCGTACGGCACGGCGGAAGTCACTGGCGCTCGAGGTGGCAATGTGAAGGTGAAGCTGGTCACAAGCGGTCGCTGGTCCGAGGAGCAGGGACAGTCTGTCGAGTTGTCCGGTGATGAGGTCGCAACAAGAACTGTCACCGCCGAAGAAGCTCTTAATGGAGCTGGGACGTTCGTGGGTGGCGCCATCTGCACTTCTCGGGTCAGGCCGGGAGGTGCCCGGGTTTGGGATTATGGTCTGGTCACTGGTTACACGTGGTGCACCCAAGAAATGCGAGGTCTACTATACATGAACTTTGGAGGGACAGCAGCGACCATTGTATACACGCCAGACTCGACTCAGGACGTCGCAGTCGTAATCTACGCCTTGCAGCCTTGTGGGGGACTGAGTACCAGCCTCGTCATGGCCTCGGAAATGAAGAAGCAGCATGAGACAATTTACAACAAGTTCAATGGAATCGACTGTCCTGCCACTCGTGACTCAAAATTGCTGTTGGCCAACCTAGCAAGGAAGCCCGTGGATGAAGCTCGATTGGTCCCGCTTCTCGATATTACCAGCTTTGAGGTGACCCAGGTGGCGGTCCGACATATTTTAGACTACGTCTTCTTCAAAGAAGGCGGGCGCACCCACCCCAACGGACTGGAATTTGGATACAATTTTCGATGAGGTTGAATCTCAACGAACTCTCCCAACAACGACAGCGTCACACCAATCCGAGAATCCGTCGGGGACAGAAATCGTTCTAAGTGACGGTCTTAGTGACTCGGACGAGGATGAGCACGTAGTCGGGGCTCCAAGACGCGCTACACGTGAAGAGGGGCCACCAGAGCCGAAACGAAGGCGTCAATCAACGACTACGAACAGCAGAGCCGACCCGGTCTCTCTGTCTCAGACTCCTATGGTACCGGTGGCTTCGGGACTACGTCTTGACCCGGATGTTGATCAACTAATCTCACTCCACCGCTCGGGTACAGTGACGGATGCTTCGGCTCAGGGAGTATTTAATCGCGCCGACGGACCGGCCGGCAAGGCGCATTTTCAGCCCACAGGTATGCAGACGACAGTCCACTTAGCTCTCGTAAACGGTAAGTACGCGTCATTATCGGCGCAGCAGTTTGTTGAATTTGTCCAGGTGCACTGGAGAAAATCTGGCTTCTTCCCCCACCCTGCTGTCCTGCGTGGTCTCTTTGGATGGGATTTTGGTACAAGAGGGCTATCGATCCAGCACTTTGTTCGCATTACGGAGTTGGAAAAGCGGGAACTGGTGAGAAAGAGCGATATGAGCAATTTCTCCTGGAAGAACGCCCTCCCGCCGCCGAAGGGGGCAGACAATTTAAATATGATAGCCGGTGCGCTAGACGTTCTTACGAACGTTGCTAGGCAGCTGTATCAACCAGCGGTGCACGAAGCGTTGGAAGGGGCATCGACGTTCCTGGCAGAATTGCGCGTTAGTGAGCTGCCGACAACTACGACAGCCCTAGCGGAGATCACAGCTTGGATCGATGACCGATTAGAGCTGTTTCGAGTCTTTATCGCGGATGAGAGCTGGGCGCAAGTATCAGATATCAAGTCGCACTTTACTGCTTCACACGAGTCGTTTGTCAGGGTACACCAACTGATACTTCGGCAGGATGTTGCCTCCGCGTTGAAGTCGGCTAGACCCAGCCCAGGTCGCAGCGAACGAGGGCAACGAAGCTCCGGACAAGATAAGCGAGTCTTCATACCGACCGAGATTCGCAAAGCGCTACCGAAGCAAGGCAACAAGCAGCTTTGCCTGCGCTTCCTCTGGACCCAAGGGTGCCGTGGCAAAAATGGAAACTGCATCATCAGCAACTTATGCCATTTCAAACCGGCGAATTTACCCGCCAGTGTTCGAGAGTTTGTTGCCAATAATTATGGTGGGCTAGCAGCGGATATGCAGTGAGGATGCCGGGAGGAGATACCAGGTTCGGTCCCTCCGACGGTGAAGGACCACGTTTTACATTACCCTCCACTTAAAAGAAATTTGCTACAAGACAATCGAGCCCCGTTCGTATCACCAGCTACTCTCTACCAGTGTCCTCAAGTGTCGCCGCAGCCCAAAGAAGATTGTACTGGTACGGACTCCAGGACCGGGATCACAACCGGGCCGCTTGCCGGACGGACGTCGTCGTGTCCGTCTGCACTTGGACCGCTCGAACGGTTCATATCTTCGAGCTCGTCAACCCTCGGGCCGCTCGAAAGGCCCTTGCCTTTGAGCCCGTCCACCCTCGGGCCGCTCCAGGAGTCCATACTTCTGAGCCCGTCCACCATCGGGCCGCTCGAGGAGTTCGTACTCCCGAGCCCGTCCATCCTCGGACCGCTCGAGGAATTCAAACTTCCGAGCCCGTCCTCACTGGGACCACTCAACGGGGTCATGCCTTTGAGCACGTCCATTCCTAGCCCATTGAGCCAACCCGAAAGCGCGAGGGAGTTCACGATGGAGTGCCGAAACGAAGCCCCTCCACCCGACCAACCATCGCTCAACGAATTCGTGTCCCGTCAGCGAAAGCGTCTCGGACATACCACCTTGATTCGCCAAAGGCTAGCTCAATTGCATCACGAAGTGGCGGACTCTGACTTCAACAATGCATTACTCCAGCAAGGGCTGGTACCCCCGACGCGCACGCCGAGTTCGGTCACTGAGAACGGTCGACTGACATATTTGCTAGACCGACAAAAGCAAACCGTATTCAGTGAGTTTATTCGCCGCACGGGACTGCAGTTGCCGGCATTTGTCCGCTTGCTGCGAGGTGAGTCCGTCGTCGACCCCCGCCCGAATAAGTCTCTGGAAGAGCCTTTTGATGAGACCACCTGGAGAAACTACATATATCGACCCCAGTGGGAACGTATCGTGCGCCACGGCGTTACTCCAACTTGGAAAAAGACGTTCAAACCACAGTCAGCAGCGCCAGCAAACCATGGCTCAGCTAGTCGAGCCCTCAATATCATTGTCAAGCATCTTCGCGCAAGGCAAGACTCATATCGCTATCTCATCTTGGACATTAATCTGCTCCCGTCATTACGAGATGTCACGTGTAGCCCGTTCGGAGCAGTACAGAAAGGCGATGTGGATCTCTGCGTCGATGCTCGAATCAATCATGACCTTTCTTTCCCTCTCGGTGAGTCTGTAAATGACAACACGGAGCCGGATCACGAGGTGAACGTGAGATACGATGGCCCTGACGACTTGGCTAACCGAATTATTGACATTGCGGATGCGTTTCTTACATGACAACAAATGTTGACCGGTGATGTGAATGGAGCGTTTCGCAATATTCCCATGTCAGCTGATCATCTTGGACGATTTGCCGGAACCATTCCCGAGCTTGGTGTGCTGGTCATCGATTTGTGCTGTCCATTCGGCTGGAAAAACTCGCCGTCATCATACTGGGTTGCGGGTGGAGCTATCGGACATTTGTATGCTAGTTCAGCTCCTTCCTGGCCGCTACAACCCGCGAAAGCAAAGGCAAACTTTGATGCGAAGACGTGGTGCGATGACCACATCGCCATTGAGCCAGATATTGGATCGCGGCTGAGCGAGGCTGAACTGGCACTCCGTTCAGCAATGATCGCTATACTAAGACATGAGGCATGCAACGAGAAGAAATTTACGAGCTGGTTCAAAAATGGTCGCGCTTTGGGGCTTGACTGGGATTTGTCTGTTCAAACTGTCTCAATACCACCAGAAAAAGTAGCAAAATCACTAGGGCGCCTTCATACCTTGGTCGCCCGGACGAAAACGACACGAACTGAATTGCAGAAGCTTCTGGGCAGTCTTCGTCACGTGGTTACATGCATCAGACCGCCAGCACCCTTTTTCCAACGGGTTGCAGCTCTAGCACGCAGCGCACCACGGTTCGGATATGTGGCTGTTTCTGAGGACGCCAAAGACGACCTCCGGTGGTTCGAGGTAATCATTCGAATCGGAAGATTGAATGCGATTCCTCTAGCACGTTTCACTTGCCGTCATGCTCCTGACTACCAAATCCAAATGGATGCAAGTGACCAAGGGCTGTGTGCCCTGTTTCCGACACGAAGGGAGTTCCTACAAGTAAAATTCACGGTAGAAGAAGCACAGCTCATTCGTCACTGCAATGAGACCGGCGACAACACGTTCTGCATGAACGTTCGAGAATTGATGAGTGCGGTTTTTGTGGCCCTAGTATGGAGCCCTGCTTGGAACAATCCCAGTGCTAAAGGCAATTCCCACGTAAATTGTTGGATCGATAACACCTCAGCTGTGGCGTGGAGCAACTACAAGTCGAGTCGAAACAGTTTCGCTCAAATGCTGCTTCGCATTCTCTCCATATGCGAAGTCCAGTACGGATTCTATTCATCAGCCGCTCACGTAGCCGGTGTGGACAATACCATGGCAGACGCAGGCAGCAGGGCGTGGTTGTCGCCCACTTTGGCTATTACGTTTGCTAACTTGAGCTCTGAATGGAAACAGGTTCAGATCCCGGACGACTTGCGCGATATCTCGAGGCTTTGGGTTCGCTATTGCGAGCAGGGGCTTTAGCCCAATCGTCCAGAAAACACTATTCGCGGGCGTGGGAACAGTGGTCGGCTTGGTGCAGCATGATGCGGTTTAGTCCGTGGCTGGCTTCCGCTGATATCAATAGGAACGCAGAGCAGCTTGGCGCATTCGCTGTGTACCTATGGAAGTACGGCATGAACCGGCGTCAACGCGGCAATACGTATTCAACGATTTGCACAAAATTGTGTGCTGTGCGTTGGTTCCACCGCAATACTGCTGGTTATGATCCGGGCGTAAACGCAAGCCATGCCATCCTGCTGCGCGGCATTCGGCGTTTTACCGATCCGGTTGTCAAGCAGCAGCCCCTGACCGCGCGTCTTCTCCGATCGATCTTTGGATTTGTTGATCTGACACGACCGCGCGATCAACTCCTGTGGGGCGGTCTCCTGCTTGGGTATTTCTTCCTGCTCCGGCGATCGGAGTATCTTTTCATTGGTAGACGAATCCACAATTACGTCCTACGACTTTCAGCAATTCAATTTCTGGACAACAAAGAGCAGACCACAGAGCCGAAGATAGCAACAATGGTGGCGATCAGTCTGAAAGGAGCGAAAAACAATCAGTTCGGGCGAGAAGAGTCGAGATTTCATTACAAGTCGGGCGACAAAGTAATATGTCCTGTCAGAGCAGCACGATGGGTCCACAAAGCTGCTCGATCTTTCGGCACACGAGCAGATGATCCCGCGCTATCAACACGACAAGGGGGGATAACGTCAGCAGAGATCGCAAAAATCGTCAAGCAAGCCGCCCAGAGTTCCGGTCTCGACCCCGAGCGATTCTCAACTCACTCAGTCCGCATCGGAGGTGCTACGGCGTTGCTCAATTCCGGTGCCGATCGGCTTGTCATCAAGCTGCTTGGGCGGTGGTTATCAAACGCGTTTGAGGAATACCCGAGCCTGTCCGCGAAAGGTTCTACAGGATTGTCAGAACAAATGTGCTGAGCACGATCAAACAATCTCCAACAATGGGCGGTCACGTTGGCCATTTCACATCTGGGGTAGCCGCCGCGCCACGCCCCTGGTGTGCGGAAAAATGAACAAGCATTTTACCCCAACTCAACATCGCTGGAAATTGCTGGTTGCAGAGATATCAACAAGCCTGGGCTAGATAAGATGGCGAGGAAGGCGTATTTTCCTGATGTAGTGTGTGTAAAGATAGAATCTACGGGAGGCGGTGAGCGCACCCACTCGGCGCTCACTTTCGATCTCTCCTCCCGCAGCTAACTCACCGCGCCACGCCCCTGGTGTGCGGAAAAATGAACAAGCATTTTACCCCAACTCAACATCGCTGGAAAAGTGTATGGAAAGCGTGGGGCCAGCGAGGAGCTAAAGGCGTGGGCACACGCCGAAGCACCTGTATATAACACATGCAGACGTTCAGGTTTGTACCGAGCCGAAGCGTTCTCGACGTTCCGCAGTAGAATTGCTATGCTGTGCTGGCCAGCAGCACGCTGTCCCTAAGAGCTCGCGGGGGGAGTCCAAAGCAATATTTTTGCAGCTGTTTTGGGTTAAGTTGAAGTGCCGGTACCTTGGTATCATATTTCAAGTTTGGGCACGTAAAAAGCCCCAACTACATAAAACTAATTTAAATATTGAGCAGATTTACTAATGACTTTGACTCTTTTGTGTCGTGTGTGTGTTGCATGTGAGATCACGAGTGTATTGAAATTGGGGACGCGACGAGTAATTGTGCGGTCCATTTTGAAATTAGATATTAGATTCGCTCACGATACTTAGAGCATCTCCAGCGGCAAGTCCTATTCCAAGGCTTAACGGTGACCGACAACGGCCATTGAGACCTGGATTAGAGAGTTAGATCTCGCGACACTCCGCTCACCACAGCGGTAAGACTCTACCCGAGTCTTATGTGGTAAAGTGCATTTCAAGAAACCCGAAAGATTGATGTGGAGAAGCAAGATCAGAGAACCTTGGGATGCAGGCCTGCAAGCGTTAAGGAACTGGAGAGAGCGAGGGCCAGCAGTCCCAGCCCAGATCAAGATATCCGGGAGAGATTGGAGCGATCTGGATCTGGAGCCCAGATCGGGATCAGATCTGATACCATGGATCTGGATCCAGATCCGGCATTGCGGATCTGGCGATTACGACACGCCCAAGGCCTGGGTGATGCCATGGTGGAGGTAAAGGGAGGCTACAGAGCCAGTAGGTATGGATGGGATGATAGCTGGATAGAAGGATAGGAAGATAGGATGGGATCGGACTTAAGCATAAATCAGTATCGAATTTGCCTTGGACATCGCAACCGCCTTCGCCTTCGCTTGGAAACGGGAACTACATTGGCCCTACAAGAAGAAGAAGAGGTAGCGGTAAGAGATCTAGTGTTGGTTTAGTCTGGATAATATATTGGTCAGATCTAGACCTTCCTAGTGACCTACCCTCAAGTGCGGATCCCAGATCCACCGGAGTTCACAGCTTGGCCGGTCGGGTCTTCGACGCTCAGCAACCCCAGATCCCGCTATAGGAAGCGGCAAGCATCGTAAGGAAAGGAACACCAAAGGACAAGACCCCGTAAAGGCAACCCCACGGCCCGGATCCAGATCCAGGCCGCCAGATCCGAGAGCAAGACTACTCGATCCGGAAGTACAACCGCGAGCTGCGTGAAGATTTCCACGCCGCTCCACCCCATCCCCGCGTCTCGCCAAGACTGTCTCGACTTCAAGGCGTGACTACTTCGGAGGACACCAGAAGAGCAAGATCCAGCCCTACCGACGGGTACACAAGGTGACCCAGTTCAGCACACGTCACGGCAGATCGGAGTATCCCCTCGGTTAGTCGGTGTTCGGGCGCAGTTGGTAAGCCGGACTAGCGATCTCGCAGATTTTGCTAATCCCGCTACACCACAATGGTGCGCGTGCCCGGATCTTCTGGTGACTCGGGATTTCACCGTGAGTCCCAAGAAGAAGTCAAAGTGAAGATAGAGCAAGGGGACCAGGCGTCATCGGACCTCGGATCGACGACGACGCCGCTGAATGAAGCAAGACCCGCAGATCGACAGAGTGCTGGGAGGAACTCTATCGACGGAAAGGAGGCAGATCCGGATCCGGATCTGGAAGATAAACCTCAACCTCCTCCCCAGGTCCCTTCGGGGACCCCAGTGGGCCTCGAATCACATCGAGACCCACTAACAAAACAAACTAAGCCGGCCAGAACCGCTATGCGTTCGCTGACTCGCCCGTCAAGCTTTCGCCACGGGATCCTACCCTCCCACTGATGTCCCGATGGGAATGGGAGGCTAAGGTGCCCGCCAAGTGGACGGCGCTCAAAGCCCCGGATCTGGAGGAGGAGCCCAAGGAGGGACAAGTTCCAGCGGGGATCAAGACAGAGACGTCGACCCCGACGTGGAACGAAGCGGATCTGGAGTTCAGATACTACCGGAAGGAGCTCCAGAACTTCATGACCCACAACCCGGTCATGCGGATGCTACAACCTACGCAGATCGGAGACCAGACCGGACAAGTGACGGCCCCAGCTACGGCAGACTATAAACTGGAGGCGATCAAGATCCTCCTGAACCTACTACAGGAAACGGGTCTAGTGGCTGGAGCGTTCGACGCAGACGACCTGTTCAGGCCGGATCTGCGGATCTTCCAGCTGTCAACGAAGGAACTCTTCGACAAGCTGAAGGTAATAGTAGGAGAGAGGGTGACGGACCCGAGTACGACCTCAAGCCCGGACTCGCCGACGCAGATCGGCACCACAGGCGACCGGACTTCCTCACCCTTTGTGTCGGCAGCGGAAGCAGATTTGGACGCGCCATCGGAACCACGACGGATGTCGTTGGGTCCTGCTGGTGCTGCAATGCTACAGGCCAGATCCAAGGTGTCACGACCGAAGCCTACCCGAGCCAAATCCAAGAAGACTTCAGGGACGGTGAACAAGCCGACGACCCCTCCCCATCTCGTGATTGCGAGCGACAACGCTACGACCTCGACGGACAAGATGGAATCTTACTTCCAAGCGGCCATGAGTCGCTTTCTCCGCGAACAGCAGATCTCCATGCCAAACCTGGCAGCCAGGCCTCTTCCGAATCTAGGAACCAGAGATGTGGAGATGGAGTCCGCCGGATCGGATGACTTGGAGAGGCTACAGTGGGAATACGACCCAGATGACTTGGATCTTCCCACAGCGGCCCCAGCAGCGGTGACGCCTGCAGCAGTTGGATCCTCAGAGTCGACACTGATCCAACGAGTCCGGATCTCTGCCATATCCGATTTGAAAGAATTCACCAGGAAGGATCAGGATGAGGACAGAGCGAGGGCTTGGATCAGCAAGGTGAAGTCTTCCTTCATGCGAGATCAAGCTTCCGATGAAGAGAAGTGCCTGACCCTCGCAGATCTGCTATCAGGACCGGCCAAGAACTGGTATCGCCAATTGCCCAGATCCACACGCAACAAGTGGTCGGACCTTCTTCGCAGTTTCCAGTACTGTGGGTTCGGAGTCTCGGTGGTTCATCAGTATTACCAAGCCCACAAGCGACCCGACGAGTCCGCGCTCGAGTATCTGTACCGACTGAATGTTGCTTGGCTGCGGGCGCGATTGAAGATTAAGGATGGTGGATCGAAGGAGAGACGCGAGCATGTGGTTCACTTCATCGACACCTTGGGGGATGATGATTTGGCGGATCAGCTGACGCTATTGCGACTTCCGGATGTTGATGAGCTGGAAGCTGTTTTGCGCGCTTTAGACCGAGCAAATAATCGGCGAAAGACGTCGGCGCTTGAGTCCGATAATTGCCCGCCGAAGGGTCTGCCAACTCCACCACAGGCTCCTGCAGAGTATGTACGCGCGATCAAGATCCCGGCGACTGGCTCAGAATATGATTCAGAAGGTGATGGGTCTGTCTTTGATGAAGATTATCCTCGCCGGGTCTACCTCGCCGCTGGCAACAACCAACCGCTTACGGCTAGTAGAAATAAGAACGTTCCAGACGGAAGCCAACCTGACCGCCACTCGCCGAATCAAGCACCTTGTGATCACAGATCCAAGACCCAGGCTGACAGACCCGATCATAGTCACTGTTCGAACTGCGGGTCTGGAAAGCATACTGATCTTGGATGCTGGAGGCGCTTGACCTGCCTGAAGTGTGGTAAGGAAGGACACCCCACATACAAATGTCTTTTCGTCACGACATTGGCAAATGCCCGAGGGCGGAGTTCTACCACCATATCCGTCGCTGGTTCGATCCAGCTAAGCATGCAGGGATGTTGCCAGCGATGGCCGAGAAGATGCTACGCTCGCCGGGTTGTAATCCGGTACGAGCTGAACGTTCTAGGTATTGTACCTATGCATTTGTGAGCAAGCCATCAGCAGACCAAGCTAGCGAGCGACCTGGTCTACGCGGCAGCACATTCGATCAACAAGGGAAACGTGCTACTGTGGTCTCGAGTCTTTGCCAAGTCGACGATTTCGCGAGATTCGATACGACTGAGGCTGTGGATCTCGACCACGGGGTGCCCCAGGGCTACTGGATGCAACAAGATCCAGATCGGTGGTTTAAACCCGTCGAAGGGGAGGATGCACCTCCGGTCACACAACCCCGTCGTGTCGCTGCGTACGGGCGACACGGTGACCCTGTGTCTCCAGATCTCCTCCCTGGAGAATCTCGGGGATACTGGAAACGCTATTCACCGGGTAAGTGGTTTCGACAAGCCAAGATCACCGGCAAGATCAATGATGAGAAGGCGACTTTACTTATCGATACAGGTGCCGAGCTGTCTATCGTTGACACCGCTTTTGCTCGCAAGGTTGGGTGCTACATCGACAAGAGTCAAAGTCAAGACTGCGTTGGGATCGGTGACAATGTGTACACAACAAAAGGGAGAACTCGGATCAAGATTACCTTGGCTGGATCACTCGTATATTTCTTCGACATCTGGGTGGGAGATTTAGCCGTCCAAGACGTGATCCTGGGCATGGACTTCCTGGTTCCGGCTGGGATCCGGTTGGATCTGGCCGATGGATCACTTTGCTTGCCCGAGGAAATCCGGATCCATCTCAGTGGACGCCGTCAGCTCTACAATGACAAGGCGAGGCTCGTGAGGCTGGAGAACACTTGCAACTTGAGATCGGGGAGTCTGTGGAGCTTCCGCTACGCGTACGAACATCAGATCAAGACAAGTTATGGGTAACGCGTGGAGAGTTATGGGTGCCAACAGTGGTTTATGGACCAAGCAAGACACTATACCTGCAGATCACCAACGTCGGTGAGAAGAAGCTGGTGATGCAACGCGACGAACGGATCGGTATGTGGCTTGCTGGGAATCGGGTTCCGCGTCCTCAAGGCTTCGTGTCTGTCGGATCCCGCCGCTACATGGAATGGCAGAATCTCGCACTACAAGCAACCACCGATGCTAGATCTACGGACGCTAACTCCCCAGAAGTCCCACCAGTGCCGATGGTCGAGCGCACTAAGTATTATGTGCCGCGCGCGATACTGCGGAAGCGAGACCAAGTGTACAACCAGCAAGTGGAGGGCAGATCGCATTTTTCGGAGGGTGGTCAGAGAGGGCAGCCGTCGGACCGTCGTGATCTGACGACTGTACGCGACAAGACCACGACGACTACAAAGACAAGACATGTACGGGCTTTACAGGTGGCGACGACCCCAGACCAAATGCAGCAAAATTCGTTGAGGGCAAGTCGGAATCCAGATGCACCTGCCAATGGATCGCTAGATCAAAGCCCAAGCAATACCAACCTATTGGGAGACAGCGACATGTCACCCACAACGGATCCCGAGTACTCGAGGCTTGCTACGTGGCACGACGGGTCTGCAAGGCGTAAATATGCCCAGATCACCCCGACGGAGCCCATACCACCGTGTGCGGAAATCAGCCGGAGCGACCGAACCGCGGAATCACAAGATCAGAGGACCGGACGAGATCATGGACGAGATCATGGACGAGACCCTTCACGAATACTATGTTTAGTGTCCGCCCACGCGACGGAAGCAGCGGATCGTGTGTCTACGGACGACGCCACCCCAGATCCAAGTTCATGCAGATCACTGGGACAGGAAGATGGGTTGACACGCCAAGACCCGACGTCTGACACGCAAGGTGATGGGGATTCATCGGATCTGTATGATTTGGGACAGGTGAACCAACCCGTTGTCACATCGGGTGGTAATCAGGGTGGTCATCAACTGGAGACATGGTGCGGATCTGCTGAATCAACATATGGTGGCGTGGAAAGGGACCTAGATCCGGCTGTCTCGCACGATTTAGTAGGTGATGAGTTGGGAAGGAGCGTGCCCTTGGATTACAAGAAGAGACAGGGGTCGGACCAGACGTCTGGTCAAGTCGCCAGCTCAGATGATTCTAGCGCAGACCGGGTCGTGGACAAGCAAGTCTGCTGCCCCGATAGTGGCGATCTGCGCGCAGAAGATGTTGAGGCGAAGATGGTTGTGTTGCCTGAAGTTATGTCGGCGACGGAAGAAATGACATTTAACGATATCCATGCAGGCGATCCAACAATCAATACCGCGGGACAGATCGGCCATCTGCAGCTGATCTGGAGGAACCAATATGTGACAATTGATAAAGGACGCACGTTGCCACTCGCTGCACGAGGGATCGCGAGTGACGTAAATGAGGGTGTCGCGAACGGTGGGGACAAGATCCTGGGGGCGATCGCTGCCAGTATCACGCCCCAAGGCGGGGTCGTGGTAGAAGATGAAGGAGACCTACACGATCTTGTCACGGTGAACCGTTTGGGCAAGATCTTGTCGACCGAGACGGGTTTACCGTGACCCCCGTCATGGCTAAATGAGGAAGACCCCGACTGTGGAGCTACGTTGAATGATTATCAGCACGATCGCGTGAGTCGAAACCAATTTGATGTGGGGCGATCTCGCGAGGACAAGTGAGGCAGGGATACACTAGAGTGAGCAGGTCACTCCTAGTGGGAGGTATCGCGACGGATCTGCAAGGTGGTTGCAGATCAGTGGATTGGGTACCTGTATGTTTACATGTGAGATCTGGCGCTACGTGTGTCAGAACTAGGCAACGCATCCTGAGTGTGTGCCGACTTTTACCGACGAATCCGGAAATGCTACCAGAACCTCATATTACTGCGACAGGAAAATATGGATCGAGATCCGGATTCGGCAAGCAAAATTCAAATTGTTCAAGCTGATGATCTGGACGAATACGATGCGGATCTAGCATGACATCTGGATAGAAGTGGGGCTCTAAGCTTTTGAAGACAATGCAGTCACACTGAGTCGATGACCAAAGAGAAGAGTGTGCACGGAGTGTTGCCGTTGTGCGGCAACAACTACGCGCAAGGGGCGATTGTGGTAAAGTGCATTTCAAGAAACCCGAAAAATTGATGTGGAGAAGCAAGATCAGAGAACCTTGGGATGCAGGCCTGCAATCAAGAGAGATTGGAGCGATCTGGATCTGGAGCCCAGATCGGGATCAGATCTGATACCATGGATCTGGATCCAGATCCGGCATTGCGGATCTGGCGATTACGACACGCCCAAGGCCTGGGTGACGCCATGGTGGAGGTAAAGGGAGGCTACAGAGCCAGTAGGTATGGATGGGATGATAGCTGGATAGAAGGATAGGAAGATAGGATGGGATCGGACTTAAGCATAAATCAGTATCGAATTTGCCTTGGACATCGCAACCGCCTTCGCCTTCGCTTGGAAACGGGAACTACATTGGCCCTACAAGAAGAAGAAGAGGTAGCGGTAAGAGATCTAGTGTTGGTTTAGTCTGGATAATATATTGGTCAGATCTAGACCTTCCTAGTGACCTACCCTCAAGTGCGGATCCCAGATCCACCGGAGTTCACAGCTTGGCCGGTCGGGTCTTCGACGCTCAGCAACCCCAGATCCCGCTATAGGAAGCGGCAAGCATCGTAAGGAAAGGAACACCAAAGGACAAGACCCCGTAAAGGCAACCCCACGGCCCGGATCCAGATCCAGGCCGCCAGATCCGAGAGCAAGACTACTCGATCCGGAAGTACAACCGCGAGCTGCGTGAAGATTTCCGCGCCGCTCCACCCCATCCCCGCGTCTCGCCAAGACTGTCTCGACTTCAAGGCGTGACTACTTCGGAAGACACCAGAAGAGCAAGATCCAGCCCTACCGACGGGTACACAAGGTGACCCAGTTCAGCACACGTCACGGCAGATCGGAGTACCCCCTCCGTTAGTCGGTGTTCGGGCGCAATTGGTAAGCCGGACTAGCGATCTCGCAGATTTTGCTAATCCCGCTACACCACACTTAACCTAACATTTTGGCCAATCAACTCCATTCCTAAAAAGATTATCTTATAATAGCGAATGGACGTGCTCCCCGAAGTGTGTGCACCACATAATCCATTAAATCTCAAGTCTTAAATTGAGACTCGAGGCGTCCTCGATAGGACCTCCTGAAGTTAAAACCCGCATTACGACCTGTCGCTGGGAGCTTAAGACTTGGACCAAGGTTCTAATGCGCTACTTTTACATTAAAACCGCCGTTAGGACTTGCCGCTGGAGATGCTCTTATTACACCTGATATTATTATTATTGCACCCCTTTCAATTGATTTAAAAACCGATATTTCATTTACAGGGTATTCATTCTCCACTCCATCTCCACTTCTTAGCGTAGATTTTTTCTTCTTATTTCTTAACGAACTGTGGTTCCCCCGTGACAACCGTCCCGGGCTCGCCAATATTCGTGTTCTGGGGCAAAATGGACATGGCTACATTTCACCGGTACGTACTGCAAAAACGTCACCGTTTTTGCAGGCCCTAGCCACGATTGTGTGGCGCCAGCTCTTCCAACCACGGACCCGTCTGTACCTGCCGTGTGTTCGTCCGTAGTTTTAGTGCGCTTAGCGTGTGCGCCACACGGAAAAGGCCGAATCACCCACAGGCAAAAAACGAAACTTCCCCCTTTCAGAAACGCATAAACCCGGCGAATTGATTCGGGGTTGCACCGGGAGCCGACTCTATTGCTGCCCTTTCTGTGCGCCGCCTCTTTAAATACATGGAATAATGAAAAGGGAAAGACACAGCGATTGGTCTGTATGGCCGCCGCGAGAGCCACGGCCCGAACCGCTCAACCGTCGCAAACGAGTCCGCTCAGCTCATTTGTTCGCCACGAAGCGGCTGCGCCCCCTCGCACGGACCCTCCCAACCGCCGCCGACCGTCGCGAAGGCACCCATTGAGGGTCCATCTAAAAAGATGGAGACCAGCATGCGGCTGACGAGGATGCGCACCTCGTATGCGGCACTCGAGATAGGTCTGCGCTAAAGATTTTGGACCCTCAATGGGTGCGGCCCCCATCCCCCCGCGCTGCATGCATGCCGCCCGGATGCCGACCAGCCTCACTCCCGGATTTGGCGCGTCGGAGACAAGGTGCGTTGTTGCCGCATTTTGCGGTCGCTTCGGTTTGGCTACGTACTAATGCTGCTGTTTTCGTGTACCAGCCCGACGTGACCAGCAGCAGCCGCAGGGTGAGTCGCGCCGTACGCGCTGCATGCATGGGCTGCTTACTGACTGTGTGTATGGTATTGTTTTTTGTGTGCTACCCAGCCCTGCCCAGCCCAGCTAGCAGCGGTGGCAGCGGCAGCAGTACCACGTCACCACCACCGGCCGCGAGCATGGGGACGACGGCATCGAGCAAGCTGGGTACGGCACAAGGTGAGTCGTGCCGTACGCGCTGCATGCAATGGGCTGCCTACTGATGGTGTGCATGATATTGTTTTGTGTGTGCTAGCCCAGCCCAGCCCAGCTAGCAGCGGCGGTAGCAGCAGCAGTACCACCGCCGCCACCGGCCGCGAGCATGGGGACGACCGGCACAAGGTTAGTCGTGCCGTACGCGCAGCCTTGCATGGGCTGCCTACTGATGGTGTGCATGGTTTCGTTTTGTATGTGCCAGCCCAGCCCAGCTAGCAGCGGCGGCAGCGGCAGTTGTACCACCGCCACCACCGGCCGCGAGCATGGGGAAGACGGTATCGAGCAAGCTGGGGCCGGCACAAGGTGAGTCGTGCCGTACGCGCTGCATGCATGGGCTGCCTACTGATTGTGTGAATCTTTTTCGTGCTTTCACAGCGCGGTGGCGCGACCAGAAGCAGCGGTAGCACCACCACCAACGGAAGCAATATACCAGCAGGTGTCAAGGTGAGCCTGGCCGCGTTGGCAGCTTGTGTTTGCTGCGTACTAACATTTGAGATGTTTTGGATGCCTTTGCAGCGCGGACTTCGGCCAGAGGCGGTCGAAGCGGCAGCCCCACCACCGCCGGAAGCATCGAGTCAGCGTCGCAAATGGTGAGCTTGGCCGCATTTTGCAACCTTCAGTAGCTGCGCTCTGACTTTTTGGCGGTGTTTTGTGTGATACCATGGAGCAGAAACTCGTGGCGACGTCGCCTCATGGAGCCGGTAACGCCCGTGGTCGTTTGCCTCGACGACGCGCATCGCCGTGCTGCCTTCTCACGAGGACAACTACCCTGTGGCCACAAGGTGATACAGGTTAGTGTGGTGTCCAGCGCGTGCTCGACGGGCGGCACGACCGCCTCTTTTACTTTAAAGCAATATGGATACAAACAGATGTGATTGGTCAATATTCATCATTTTAATTTTGGAATCTTGCACATAGCTCTGTTGACAAGCTGTCACTAAGATGACCGCACTTTGATTGGTCAATATTCGATTTTTTTATTGTCAAATCTTGCTGATGAGCTGTTGATAAGCTGTCAGTAAGATGAACGCACTTTGATTGGTCAAATATCCATGCTTGTCAGTGATAGAGTTGAAGTGCGAGTGACGTGAAGTATTTTGCCGTACACATTCACACTGCGGTGCTCTCCGCGTTTCCTGCCATTAGCACGACTAGCTGACGTCGAGGTGTAGCGAGACAGAATAGAAGCAATGACAGCTGAAAAATATAGCATGGCAACTTGAAAATACGAGCTCCATTCAATGTTTCATCACGTATGTCAGTAAAAATGTCAACTTCGCTACTCTAGGCTACCCTCCGAGTACACAAGCTGACAGTGGAGTTCAGGTGAGCTAGGCTTCGTCAGCACTCGCAGCTTGCGCTTCACCAAGTTCTGCAGCAGCGTAGGCGTCACCGGATTTTGCAGCAGCAGCGCGGTCATGAAGTCCAGGAGCAGCGACACGGGCGTCACCAGGTTTTGGAGATATGGGGTTCGACACGTTGGCGGGATCTTGCATCAACCGAGCGAGCTCTGCGAACCGCAGGCGGGGAGCGGTGCCCGCCGTCGAGCGAGGAGCTTTGCGATTAGTTCTGGCCATGGAAGATTGATTGAGTTGTGTGCAATACTAGCAGACGTGTGTATTATTGGCCAATCAAATCACAGATCGTGTCCCAGATCGGTTTTTCGATGTGGGACATCTTCGGTCACTCGACAAATCGCAAGGGAGCTAGCAAGCGCCATGAGCGCGGTGATAGATGACGATGCGGTGGGACATCTGCCCAAGCGCTTCTGGGAAGACGGATACATGATCAGGCCGAAAGTGTTCGCGGCGGAGATGATCACGACGGTTCGCGCGAAGATCGAGGCTGATGACGTCGTGCTGGTGTGCGATTAAGGATCGCACGAACCGTCCGACGTTTTGATCACGGTGTAGGTGCCATCATAGCGCAGTCCACGAGCGGAAACAACTATGGCGGTCAATGAAGTTGATGTTGGTACAAGTAACGAGCGCGAGTTCTGTGCAAGATACATAAAAAGCTTGTCCTTCAGAAAACTATAGCCTACCAATTAAATCATATTCGATTTAGCCGTTTATCAGTTTTGAAAATCGTTGGGATATGCCCGTTGCTCAACATTTTTACTTGTCGGTAAGACGAGCGGCAAGAAGACTAAACTCGACCCCAGGCACCCTGCAAGTCCAAGCGTTCACAAGGTTCTTCTGCTACTCAGCACTCTTCTGCTGTTGCTGACATGCCCAGAGCCACCAAGAAGAGTGGCAAGACGAGCGGCAAGAACACTAACGTTCGGCCTCGGGCAACCAGCAAGTCCAAGCCTTCACAAGCATCTTCTGAAGGCACTCGTCAAAGCAAGCGAAAGCGCGGCCAAGACGAGGACGAGGTCGATGGCGAGTCAGCAAAGAACAAGACGGCGAGAGTGACCAGAAATGCGACGGCCGAAGCCGCCTAGGCCGTCGAGGGTGAAACGATACGGCAGACAAGTGACGATCAAGAACTTTCACTGGCCGATCTTGCCGAGGCGGTGCCGGCGCTGAAAAAAATGCATGCACGAATGAGAGACGGCAAGCGTCAGCTGGGAAAACGCAGGTCAGGTGACAAATTCCAGTTGAGTTCATCTCTGTTCTATGTTTTCGCTCATCGATATCGTGCGGCACGAAACGCCCATAAAGACGTGGACTATCAAAGACTTTCAACCACGGCAAATTTCAAGGACTCCAAGGGCCACGCAGAGGAGTTGAGGGCCAAGGAACCCGAGTTGAAAGTGCTTCTCAAGAAGGCGTTGGCTGAGCAGCGTGAAATTGATGCAGGCAAGCCCATGAAAAACATTGAAGCTTTGGAAGAAGAGGTCGCGAGGTTGGACGTGCAGCACGAGGAAGACGTTGCGAAGTGCAAGCAGCTCGAAGTAGACATTGAGCAGCAGGAGGAGCAGCATAGTCTGACGATTTCGAAGCTGAAGGAGTCTTACGAAGTGGAAATTGGGAAGCTACAGAACGAATTGAACGAAGTGAAGGCAAAGAACAGCGCTCTCAAGGAAGTGGTGACGGGGCGCGGCAAGTCTGCCGAACTTGGAGGCGAAGTGAATGAAGTCAAGGATAAAGTAGCAGAGCTGGAACAAAAAATGGAAGCAGAGACCACCAGACAAACAGAGCTAGTTGCGTTTGACAACAGACTTGCTAGAAAGGAGCGGGTGCTTGTCGCACAATCTGAGGGCCTGAAAGCGGAGCTCGAGCGTATCAAGGGCGAGTGGGCGAAACTGGAAAGGGAACAATCCCGACACGATTTCCAAGTGCTACGCTATGCTGATTGGCAGCGTGCAATTGACACGGCAAAATATGACCGCGAAGTTACGATTGAAAACGTGAATGGCCTGCGTTACAAATGGGCTCGTGAGAACGAACGCGCCAATGAATTGAAGATGAAGCTGACCTCGTACGCTGCATGCTGCGACACGGAGCACTGCATTGAATCCTTTGTCGGGAAACACATCCATGATCGTACGTATTTTTTGGAATGTAGTGTGCACTTGCTTTCTTGCTCACTTACGTTGTGTTGCTGGTTTTACAAACAGACTTGAAAATGCCAAGACTGGAACGATGCCGTGTCGTTGTCGAGCAAATGTAAAAAATCAAACCGGAAGACGCAGCCAGCCTGTAACAAGACCTCGATGAGTTTTTTAAAACGCGGAACTTGCTGTGCCACGAACCGGGTGCTGTTGATAAGACAGACCACCCCTCGTTCCACCAGCGTTGCGTCTCGATTCAACGTCGCGTGGAAAACTTGGAGAAACAGAGCGATTAGTAGCTTTGTCGGGCGAACAATTTTGGCTTGCTAAATGACAGCATCTTGATTTTCTTATCTTCCACATGAGCTCAGCATACAAGCTGTCTAGAAGATAAACGCACTTAACTTATCAAAATTCGAGTTTTAGATTCCGAAATTTTGCTCATGAGCTCTGTTGACAAGCTGTCAATAGGATGAGCGCACTTTGATTGGTCAATATTCGATTTTTTTATTGTCAAATCTTGCTGATGAGTTGTTGATAAGCTGTCAATAAGATGAACGCACTTTGATTGGTCAATATGCGTGCTTGTCAGTGATACTATTTCAGTGCGAGTATTCGGCTGTACTAGGGTGCCCTTCGCGCTTCATACCATCAGCACCACTAGCTTTAGGATGCTCGTTAAAATTGAAGCGCCTGTGTGTGATCTCGACCGTTGCGTGCGACGACCAGCATGTTATAGATATCGGCAGGCTGCACGGGTGCTCTGGGTAGAAGCACCTGCAACCACACCCAATGCAACTAACTAAGGATACCTGGCCAGTTGATGCCTGCCAGCGCTGCCACATGATTGATGACTTCAGTGGCCGCCAGGATGCCCAATCAATTACCACAAAAAAACGCCAAGCGGCAAAGTTCTTGGCGCTGGAGGTCTAAGTGTCACGCGCTGTACAGCGCTAGAACACGCTAAAGCAATCGTTGAAGTTGAAGTTAAGTAGTATTGGTTCAGAAGGCCCAGTCAAGTAGTTTTGATCCCGCTTACTTCAACAAGAAAAACAGCACGAATGAAGCCATTGATAAGGCCTGAAAACGCATTTAAACTGATACAACCATCACCGAGCACAATAGTTTCATGGATGCCTCCTCGCCGAGCTCATGTACCATTATTTTAACGATGGCCCAGGCACGCACAGGTGCCAATGGGTGTCGGTTATCGCTTCTCCTCACCAAGGGTCGTCTCCTCCTCACCAAGCCGTGGGATTTGGGCTTATGGCCTTGGCCTTTGGATACGCATGCCCACGTCCTTATTCTCAATTCCGCTGCGTCTCAAGCACCCAACCAACGAGCCACCACTGCAACCTCACCGAAGTCATGCAAGGCCGAGAGAGATTCGCTACAAAGGGCTACGTCATTATCTACGGTGCTATCCAAGACGACACGACCAACGTCTGACGGTTGATCGCACGCCTCTGGCGGTCAATCGCACGCCTAACCGATGGCTGGTTTGAAGTGGAAGTGACCGAAATGACTGAGGAACAAGTTCGTGTCAAAGCTGCTATGCCGGACCAAGACGCCCGTGAAATGTCGCGCTTGCTGAAGCAGATCTACCGAACGTTTTTCCCGACCGCAAGTGCGCATGACTGGCACTTCATGAAGACCCCGGCTGGCACGAAAGTCCAACTACCTCATCGAGACTTTCTCACGGTGGGCGCTGACATCATGTACGTGAGTTCTCTATCTGGACCGATAGTTGTGCCATACTACGACAGCCCAGACGACCACCGCCCCGCCGTGGTTACCGAGATCGACGATGCCCGCGGAATTGACGCCCGAAGCTGCATTGTGTGGAACTGCACCTTCGAGGGAACGCCTCTGTGTCTGCGTCGTCGCCTGAACCGCTTCCATGGCATTCGCTTCCAACGCGCGGCGCAACCGTGAGTTCTCCTCAAAAGAATGGCGCGCGCTCAACGCAAGGACCAGCCACAACCGCCAACCAACCAATTCGTGTAGTGTAGTTATAGGTATCATCTTGTCTATTATGATCGGAGTTAATGTGGTTTGCTGCATGAACAAATACTATCTTTGAGATTCTGTGAAGTATGACTGCCCACCAGCGGTCCATGGTTCGTGATTCGGATAGTAGGCGCTGCAGTACTCGCAATGGCTTCCAGAAAACGCCAGGAATTGCTTAGATCTCAAGCGAATCAATAGAAATACGCATCAATTGAAAAGAGCTTGCATAATTACTCGTCGCGTCTCCAAATTCCATACACTCGTTTTCTCACATCCAACACACACACAGACACACACACGAAACAAGAGAGCCAAGGTCACCAGTGCCACCAGGGCTATCGCACATGCAACACAGACATCACAAGAGACAGAGAAAGAAAGGATAAGCTTGTCTATTTACATTGTTAAGTGCAAGATATCTGGAATTTATTGAGCCAGGTGATAAGCACCGGTAGCTTCCGCTCCGGTGACTTGGCTTGGTTGGTCTCTACTCTGCGTGAATTCCTCTTTGGTTCGGCACACAAAACAAGATAGCCAAAGTCACCACTACGACCGCTTGTATCACACATGCAACACATACACACGAAACAAGAAAACCAAATTCGTCAGTACTGCCGGCATTTTCTCAGAGCAAGATACCAGAGATCCAATTGCACAAAGTACCTGCGACTTCTTCGTTGAGCCTTACCCACATCCGCTCATTATCCCGATTTCAATATGTTCACGTTAGCTAACAACCCCTCGGACGACCTGTAAGCTTGAAATGATCATGCATTGGACTGGGTGCCGTGCCTTTCAGCGAACTTTCACTGGAAGGTGTGAAAGGTTTTCTTTCACGGTAATTTTTTATTTGTCCAATGATCATGCCTCAACACTTGATTGAGGGGGGGGGCGATCGACTGACCAGACCAAGCAGTACTTCGTTGAGAACACAACAGAATTTGCAACCACAAACAAGAATGGAGGCCCCGAACGAGTGGAAATATGTCATCACCCAGATTGTTGCGGACACCGTGGAGAGTACCTGGCCTTGTGCGAAGTATGTGGTGCTACTCTGTGGGCTTCCTGGAGCGGGAAAGAGCATATTTAGTGGGGGTTTGGCAGCGGAATTTCGTGAAGCTTTCGAAAAGAACCGAGGCCCGGACGACGCCACTCCCGAAGTGCGGGTGTGCGGCTCGGAATTTCACGAAGTGCATGCGAATTTGTCCAGAGGATCGGGGCAAGATATGGCAAAAGATTATGTCAAATTAGCGTTGCAAGCAGCGGACGTGGTGATCATCGATGAGATGCATTTAACGGCAGCCGATAGACAGCCAATTATTGCCGTGGTGACATCTGAATGGGCCAAGATCGGGTGTGAGGGAGCGGTGTACACGATTAAGCTATCGTGCCGTGACGAAGCCCATGCGTTAGAATTGAATGAGCGATCGCGGCGCCCGCTGCCGAGAGCTACCGTTCGAGCGCTTTTCCAAAATACGTCGACGATACTGAGGTGCCCGCATTCACCGTTGAATCGTTCGCGCAGCCAGAGTAAGGCAATTCAGAAGATGTGGACCTCGCCAAATACGCGGAAATAAATGGCCAGATTATTTCAACGTTGACCCGGTTGTCGGAACCTCGAGGCGTTAGCCTGCTGCTTGTATTAGCTGTTTGTGAGTTGCGTAACGATGATTCAATAACCTTTTTCATCGCTCTTTAGTATGCTGGGATCTAAGGCCATATAATGTGAGCTCATACCAGTAAATCCAAGTCAACGGCAACCACAGCGTGACACAACGTTGACTGAAAAAGCAAGGCGAAAGACACTATACTTGCGCGATCTGCTGCTGCTAATACCAGCAGTACAATCATTACAGTAATTAGTCTGGGCTCAAAATTCACCAAGCATAGGCTGGCGAAGTCGTGGTCGTTGACCAAGGGTCTGTAAATGATGCAGTTCCAGCGTGAGTAAAAGAAGCAAACATCTTAGCACAAGCAGATAGTTTGGGAAGAACGAGTGAACAGAGTTACATACCTTTTTCTGGGGGGGGTGTTCCTAGGAAATATCCACATCACCAGCTTTAGATGAATGGACCACACGCAGCAGTAAATAATTATTGTCGCGCTTGTGGTGTAGGGTCTGAGGAAATCGAGCTTCCCTCGCTCACCGGCTTCAGCTTGTCATCACCCTCCTGCAGGAGCCGCCTGAATCCGATGCTGGATGGCAATACCGCGACTCCCAGCTTGAGAGTGCAGAATCCACAGCCTACTACAGCGACGACGGAAAAAAATGGTCAACCAAAATCGAGTTCCCACCCGCCGACAGCGCCTATTCGCCGAAGGTGTTTTCGCCTCTGTAGGTGACGTAGTGAAAACCATCAGAGTCTTTCTGCTCTTTGTAAATGTTCGACATTAGTGTCGCTAATCCAGAAAAAAACATTAAAAAAACGATCAATGGGTATTAGATAACACAAATAATGGCATAACATAGTCACATACCTGTGGGTGGGAGGACGTTGTTGATGAAGATGAAGATTGCCTTCTCTGGACTCAGTTTGATGCGCTTTCGGATCACGTACACGAATTGGCCGACTGTCAGATCCGCCGGCACCAAGTACTTCTTCTTGTCAATGTCCGGGATGTCGCTACGGTACGCCTTATCACAAACCACCTGCACCACGATAACAAAAAAACGGGTTAGATATCACCAGTGAATCTATACCGGTAAAGCATACACACCGGAATCCGGTCCGAGTACTTGAATCGAATGCGTTGGGCTTCGGCTTGGCGCTTCTCTGCAAAATGGCATCGTTGGTTTAATTCTGTGACCGTGGGAGGGGGGTCTCGGCCAGCTCAAGAGCTACGCACCGAACGGGTGTTCCTTCTTGAACGAGCCCATCGTCGCGACGAAAAAGACCGATCCTGAGTCTTCCCAGTATTCGCGGGTGGCGGCCCTGTAGTCGTCCGTGTTGTTGAGCGGCTCGGCGGTACTGGTGCTGGTGGCGCTTCTGCCCACGGAGGCGCGGGCGCGGTAGTTCAAGCGATTAGGAAACGTCATCGGCGGCGACGGAGGAATTAAAATGGCTAACTGTAAGTAGATTACAAGTACCCCGGATTGTCAAAACGTAAACTGGCTAAGTTGATTACCCCGAATTGTCAAAACGTATACATAAGGCAGTTAAGCTGCGCGAAGCCTAGAGAATGCAGCGGCTGTGGCGATTGAAGAAGCACTTGTTTGATCGTAGCGAGACAGAATAGAAGCAATGACAGCTGAAAACAAATAGCATGACAACTTGTAAATATGAGCTCCATTCAATGTTTCATCACGCATGTCAGTAAAAATGTCGACTTCGCTACTCTAGGCTACCCTCCGAGTACACAAGCTGACAGTGGAGTTCAGGTGAGCTAGGCTTCGTCAGCATTCGCAGCTTGCGCTTCACCAAGTTCTGCAGCAGCGTAGGCGTCACCGGATTTTGCAGCAGCAGCGCGGTCATGGGGTCCAGGAGCAGCGACACGGGCGTCTCCAGGTTTTGGAGATATGGGGTTCGGCGCGTCGTAGGGGTTTTCCATCAACCGAGCGAGCTCTACGAACCGCAGGCGAATAGCGGTGCCCGCCGTCGAGCGAGGAGCTTTGCGATTAGTTCTGGCCATGGAAGATTGATTGAGTTGTGTGCAATACTAGCAGACGTGTGTATTATTGGCCAATCAAATCACAGATCGTGTCCCAGATCGGTTTTTCGATGTGGGACATCTTCGGTCACTCGACAAATCGCAAGGGAGCTAGCAAGCGCCATGAGCGCGATGGTAGATGACGATGCGGTGGGACATCTGCCCAAGCGCTTCTGGGAAGACGGATACATGATCATGCCGAAAGTGTTCGCGGCGGAGATGATCACGACGGTTCGCGCGAAGATCGAGGCTGACGACGAGTCCAAGACGTTCAAGTATGTATCGATCTTCAAAGAGGTTGGCAGCAATACTTTCGATGAGTTCAGGAAGATGGCGCTGCTGAACCGGAAGGCGTACAAGAAACTGAAGGACGAAGCAACCCTGCTGATCAAGAAGTTCCACATGCGTTGGCAGCCAAAGGAATGGTCGGCTTAAGAGCTTGCCTGGTGGCGAGGAGCATGATCCACATCGAGACATCACAGCCGCCGAGATCGGCAAAGCACGCAAGAAGTTCTCCGAGATTCAAGCCGGGCTTATCATTGGCCTAACGGAGAACACCAAGTTGGTATTGTATCCAAAGTGCTTTGCCGTGGCGGATCCTCGTCGAAGGACCGAAGTCCTGCTTGGCGCCGGTGACTGTGTCATATTCCGTGGCGACGTTATCCACAGCGGTGCTGCCTTTACGGAACTCAACTACAGGATTCACTGCGTGCTGACGATCAAGGGCATCAAGTGGGGAGCCGATGCGACCGAGTTCGCGCCTCCTCCAGCGTACAAGTGTGAGTTCTGCCCATTCATGGCGCCAACCAAGTTACAAGTCTCGAATCACAAAAGAGGATGCTTGCGTAACCCTGTCCGTGCGGCCAATCGAGCTCGCGATCGAGAGCTCAATGAGAAAGGTAAGTTCTGCTGTGTGTGCAAGAAGCAGTTTGCCAAGTGCAACACTTACTACAAGCACTACAACCGCCGCCACAAGTCCTACCTGAAGCTGTATGCCCAACCTGAAGGAAGCGATAAGCTCCAACCCCCCAAAAATGAAACTTTGGCAAGTGGATAGGAAGAACGTGAAAATGTCAAGACTGGAACGATGCCGTGTCGTCGTCGAGCAAATGTAAAAAATCAAACCGGAAGACGCAGTCAGCATGGAACAAGACCTCGATGAGTTTTTTAAAACGCGGAACTTGCTGTGCCACGAACCGGGTGCTGTTGATAAGACAGACCACCCCTCGTTCCACCAGCGTTGCATCTCGATTCAACGTCGCGTGGAAAACTTGGAGAAACAGAGCGATTAGTAGCTTTGTCGGGCGAACAATTTTGGCTTGCTAAATGACAGCATCTTGATTTTCTTATCTTCCACATGAGCTCAGCATACAAGCTGTCTAGAAGATAAACGCACTTAACTTATCAAAATTCGAGTTTTAGATTCCGAAATTTTGCTCATGAGCTCTGTTGACAAGCTGTCAATAGGATGAGCGCACTTTGATTGGTCAATATTCGATTTTTTTATTGTCAAATCTTGCTGATGAGCTGTTGCTAAGCTGTCAGTAAGATGAGCGCACTTTGATTGGTCGATTCATGCTTGTGAGTGTTGAAGTGCGAAGCGACGTGAAGTATTTCGCTGGACACTTGCACAATAGCCCTTCGCGCATCAAACCATCAGCACGACGAGCTATGCATTGTTCGGGACTGAATCGCCCCTGCGTGATGACGACCACCAAGAAGTACGTTCGAAACGGCTCTACCTAGGCCAAACATAGTGCCATGCACGTTGTGTGCTACCGGTACGTACAATCACTGGGACGAACAAGACGACGTGCGGTACTTGAAGCAAATGAACGGAGATACGTCCAGCCAAGTAAAGTAGCGCCAACCAGATAACAGTGGTTACAATGTTCACAGTTAAGTCACCTATCCTGGAAAGATGAAATATGTAGCGGTAACTTAAGTCGCAGCTTTCCGGCAGCTAGGGCGCCACTATGCGTGGCACGTTCTCAAGGTGGACTCGACGTACCATGCGCCGAAAGCGGATCCCGTGGAACCGAATCACGTGACGACGAAGGGACACTGCATTCCCCTTGAACGTGCAGTTCCAGACAAGACAGAATGGATCATCGGTAATCCTCCTCGTGTCATCGATCACTCTCACAAGTTGGGGGTGATGATCTTGAGGGCGTTCTGACAAAGGCGAGTCTAAATACGCGTGAAGACAGATGTGGGTGGTGTCGTAGCCGACCGGCGCAATGACGAAGTCCCCGCGAATAAGAAGGATGTCTCCTTTGTTCACTTCAATCTGCCGGCGGTTGGAGTGAAGTACGATGTTGTGGTTCCAGCCGTACGTGTAGAAGCTCGTGTCGTTGTCAGTAGCGACAAAAATGGAACCCGGCAGAGCACTAGTGTCCATAATGTTGGTCCCAACCGGCACGGCCGCGAACTCGCGTCGGGCAGGCAGGTCATTCGTTCCGGCTGGGGTCTTCTGGTATTCCCAGTCGTTAGCGTCAGCAGCAGGATAAAACGTCCTGTAGAAGCGCACCAGCATGCGAGACAGACGTCGAGCAAGTTGATCGGGTATGACAGCCTTGACGCGGCCTTCATCGTTGATCAGATCGTGGTCCTCGACTGGGTCTTCGTTCTCGGGCAGGTCGTGCACGACATCGGTGAACCAGGCCTCGGTTTGGGTTTGACGCGCTGATGCTCGCCACTCGTCGATAGTGTCTTCGGACACGGCATCGTAGAAGATGACGTAGCCTTCTCTTGCGAATGTTTCGCGCACTTGCATGGCTTGGAGGTGGTGGTCGTGTGTGCCGGAAGCGGGTAGCGGAGTGGAGTGGTGCGCAATGCCGAGCAAGTTGGGAAATGAGAAATATGCACGGAGGTGCATATGACTTTGAACGGCACTTATCCGGATGCCGCAAGTGCAAGGCGGTACAGGGGTGCCTTGCGAGGCTTGACATGGCACATTTAAATTCATGCACTAACTTGAAACGTCAAGATACTAGGTGCGTGCCGAACGAACGATGCGTTCCTGGCGTCGATATTGTTGCATGGTAATTGCCGCCCGCGACGCCCAGGCCCCGGGCGATCATACCAACACACTGAATTGAACAGAAGATGAGAGATTGCTTTACGCAGCGTACACGCACTACCCCGGCGCAAACGCCGTATGCAAATGCACGTACATATCATGGCACTGGTTGGCGCTCATTGAGGTTGTTAGCGTTCGAATTCCATGTTTTTCAATATGGCTAGATGGTCCGATCTAAAGAAAACGGACCAATGCAGTACAGCGTGAGATGCTTCGCCCACGTCGATGTTGGTGCAGGCACTTGCCGTGCTAGTTTGACAAGGAGCTCTAGTATTTGTTTTACCAACACCGGCGTCTGCGTCACGGCACCCACACCGCAGCGTACACGCCGCGATGCAAATACCGCGACACAAACGCCAAACGCAGATGTACTTCATTCGATGCGCTAGTTGAGTTTGTATTGGGGTTCTCAAGAGTTCGACTTCCATGTTTTGCTATGTGGCTAGATGGTCCGATCCAACTTAAATGGACCAATGCAGTACACAGTGAGATGTTTGGGCGCTGGTTGAAGTTGTTAGAGGTCGAAGATCTTAACCAAACGGACCGATGCAGCAGCTCTAGGTGGGGGGGGGTAAGCTTAGCCAAGAGCTCAGCACATACCAGATAATGCAAATCGATGTGCGCCAGCGCTGATGAATATGTAGCAGTGACATCTATTGGTGCCCGTTCGGATAGTAAGCACAACCAGCACAACGCTCACGACGTTCCTTTGCAGACGCCAGAATTCTGCCGAAAGTACCTATTGGCTTATAGCCACATTAAGTTGGGTCTTCAACCAGCCGTTGAAACGCCAAGATACCAAGCACGCATGCACGCTATTGAATTTATGCATCGGCTGCGGCGTATTCAGCTACATAAATGATAGTGTGCACTTGTGCACTTGCGCAGCGTGGCGCTGGTTGAAGTTGTTAGAGTTCTGGTTTCCATGTTTTTTCAATATGGCTAGATGGTTTAGATCTAAACCAAACGGACCAATGCAGTACACATCCAGCCACGTTTTTTTATGTATGTCCCCTTTGACGATAAGCCAGGCCTCTGCATATTGCCAAGGAATTGAATCATGAAGTGTTTGTCATTATCCAATTGAAACCATGGCTGGGAAGTCCCGCGAGCCTCGTGAAGCTGCCAAGCTGCCAAATACATCGGTGAAGGCCGCTCCCAAGACTGTCGTCCGAGCGACAACCGCTCCTGACCTACACCCCAACGACGATAATGTCATCCGAGCGGCAGCAACCCCTGACCCACACCCCAACGACGAGAATGATACGTCGGGCCCAGCGACACTGACTCCGTACAAGCGCATGAAAAAGTTGGTTGCTGCAAAAGATGATCGCACAGACACCGTCGTCATGAACACCGTGGAAGGTATGCGTTGTTTGTGCACAATCTTCCCTGGTGCTTGAGAGCGAACAGGACGTCCATGTGCGTGACGGTCTTCCGGTTTCCATGTTCTGTGTACGTCACGGCATCTCGCACTAGGTTGGTAAGGAACACGCGCAGCACTGCTCTCGTCTCAAAATACACGAGCCCGGAGATCCGCATCACACCAGTACGACGGGCTAGCCGGCGTACAGCAGCGTTAGTGATACCTTGGATGCCGTCTCGAATGATTTTTCGGTGGCGTTTGGGGCTTATCTTGCCGCGCGCTGTCATGCCTGTTGATGTCCGAGGTGAATCAGCAAATGAGACGCAGCTATCGTAGAGGCTTAGCTGTCAAATATAGTCAGCGGGATGAAACGTATTTGGCTGAGCCATCTGAACCAATACCGCTCAACTTCAACGGCAACGATTGCTTCTTTAACGTGCGTGCAGCTACACTACCCGTACGGCTTGCCCTTCCACTTATCCGGCTCGGCATGATACATTAATCCCAACAAGCAAACAAGCTCTCTAAAGTAACCTTCAGCAGAGCCATACTCTGCAACAGCTCTTTGTGATGACGTCTGGCCGCTCGCCGATCTGATTTGCGCTGCAGGAGAAGTTCCTTCAGGCTCGGAGCATCCCTTCCTTCGCTTGGTGGGTGGAGTACAAAGTGCTCCTGCAGCCATGACAGCAATTGCTTGACCTCATCGGTTGAATGCAGAGCTGCAGGAAGACATGACTCCGTTGATCACGCAGGAAGACTTGACCCCGTCGACCTTGGCTCTACGAAGCCATCGCGCACGGGAGGCAGCTCCGAGGAAGCTCGTTGCACTTGCGAGGGAGGGGTCTCTGTGAAGCGTCTCTCAATCGTTCTCTGACGTTGCTGCTTCATCATCGTTTGCACCCAGCGCGTTGCGTCTGCCCATCGAGAGTCACCACGTTTCGAAGGCAAGCCCATGCTGCGGAACTTCCGCTTCAGACTGACCGCGCCCCGCCGCTTCCATTGGGGTTCTTTGGTTGCGTTATACGCTTCTGACACGTCGATCCACTCGAGCTTCGTGGCGGGAAGGTGCTGACGTACGAGCGCCAACAAGTGTTCCATCTCGCCGCTGGAGTAGTTCGTTGATCCCTGCCGTTTTGTCATCTGCACATTTGCATTAACACACGAGTTACATGAGCCGCATCGAGGCATCATAGCACTCACTTGTCATCGACGGCGCAACTTGAGGAATGAGTTGGAGCTGCGGAACGGTCGCAAGTATGTACGCATTCTAATTAGGAGCGAATAAGCTAATTCGGACCTCGATTAAAATGCTCCTCAAATTGCTAAACATATGCAACACAATTTCGCATTCGTGCACTACAGCTTCTGGCCAATCCAGCTAATCTGGCTCAGTCGTGCTGTCAGTTGGCATTGCGTTTTCCCGTACAGTCGTAGATTGTTGTACTCCTTGATGTCAACGATGCAACCGGGCGGTGGAAGAAGCACAGAGCCGGTCTATACGTTCCACAGTGCTGCAGTCAGCAAGAGCGAGTCAATGTTCATGCGGCGCTCTTCATACGGGTCACGAAAACCCTACAAAACACGTGTTAGTTGTGCAAGGCACAATGGATCTTTAAGCGAACCTTTAGTTGATCCTCGAGACTTTCAGGCGCATTGGCATCCACAAGATGAAGTCGAACCAAATTCCGCTGCTTGCACGTGTGATCCGAAACCCAAAGGAGTCTCATTCGAATCACACCACTAACTGCACCGGACCCGCTTCTATCCTGTTGTTGTAGACGGGCTTTCAATCCTAGGTGAAGCAAAAAGCACCATCAGTGACCGCTACATCGATAATCTGCTCAACTAATCAATATGGTTTGGTTTTACATGTACATAAGACTTTAAGGAGTGACAATTACGACTGTGCGGAGAGGGGTGTGCTCAGCTAATCGTGCGAGCACGTCAAGAGGCTATTGGATAGTCGTCTAGACTCATCTTCAGCGTCGCCAGGTACGACGTGGTCATATTCGGGAGGTGTATTGTGCTACTCAACTAATTTGTATAGTTTGCTTTTGCGTAGGATTCGAGGGGAACGACATAATTCGGTGGTGAAGGGAGATGCGTGAGAAGCCAATCTGACGTCGCGAGGCAGCAGGATTCGGATGTAATAGCCAAGAGTATTAACGATATTACATAGTGTTGATATTTCTGATACCGGTATTAATATTGATATATTACCGGCTTTGTTTCGGATAGTGCTATTAATAATATCAATATTAAGCTTAGTGAAGTCTAGTGACGATATCAGTGATGCGGAAGGTCAACATGGGCCTCCTTTGCCTCCGCATTTCGATTTTCACCCAAGGACCGACCACAAAGACATTTGATACTACGCCACGATTATGCTGAGCTGATACGCACGAAGGAAAGCAAGTAACTTGTCTGGCGACTCAGCCTCGCAGTAGTACTTATATAAGTGATCTTATCATTGATATTGATGCTGTAGTTTGCCACTTATACATTAGTATTATTATTAATCGGTGTGGCATCAGGTATTAATATTAGTATCACTTAAAGACCACAAATCTTACTACCACCAAACCCTGGTCGCCAGGTACGACGTGACCATGCTCAGGAATTGTGTGTCCTGCTGCTCAGCTGACCGGGATCGTTTGGTTTTGGGTAGGCTTCGAAAGAGCGACAGTATTCGGCAGTGAGGCTAGGGTGTGCGCAGCCAATATGACGAGTACATTTGCCGTGAGTGTTACTCGTAAGATCGTAAGATAGCAGCTTATTAGCTCCCCACGAACTGCGTTTTCCCCCGGGGCACTTGACCCGGGTAAGTATACCGGCTTCAGCTCCCGGCTTCAGCTACCGACTATACCGGTAATACCAGTAGCCTCGGCTTGGTCTCCTGCTTTCAGCCCTCGGCTTCAGTTACCGGCTTCAGCTACCAGGACGAATTAATCCGATTTGGGCTGTCCCTAGCCTTCCAGGCTATCACAGTATTAAATAAACGTAGATTCTGAGTATGAACCCTGCGGACCCCTCTGGTAAAGGCCTACTGTATCTGCCGGCATTCCAACTTCGCCTTGGTCATCGCCCAAGTACCACCTCTCGTGGCGGCGAGCGGAAAGATGTTGCTTGTTAAAAAAGTGAAGCATAAACACAAGTTTAGCGGACAAGGGCTGCTCACAAGAAGTGTTACTTCCTGCCGAGGTCGTGTCACGACCTCGGCCACGACTAGTGAGGCATGGGCATGTTCAGGTGTGATCGACGCTCGGCTGATCTGTCTCAACTACCGCATTGCAAATTGCATTGAGATGCGGCGCGGAGCAAAATCGCAGCTAAACACTCGCTTCTGGATTGTGCTTTTCGCTAGGAACTGAGTGTGGTCACTCCCAGATAGCCAATAACGGGTCCCGCAAGTCGGTCCGTGGTGCCGTCCCACTCCATTTGTTTGTGCTCGGCGACGTTGACTGATGTCGCCCCGAACTCCTATTGATTACGGTCAGCATCCGAAAATAGCTTAATTTCGGTTTTCAGCGATCAATTTCGCTCTTTTCCGACTCTTTGATGATGCTCCGAAACGTTTTCAGGATCATTGATTGTGCTGACACAGCAGCACGATCCACAGGTAAATGTCGTACCTCCCGCTTGACCCGCCCGCGCAACGCAGCTACATGTACGCGCGAGCACCACACACCGACGACCACATTTCCCATTTTGGCGAGAGGCAGCCACTCCGCAGCTTTACAGCAGGAACAGTTCGTGATGGCTCCTCCGTCAACTCCGGTCGGCAAGGATCAGTTCGGCCTCGAATCGGGTGCCGCGCTCATGGCCGAGGGCTCCGCCGTGCTGCACGACCACATCGCTTGCAAGATGGAGGTGGCGCTCGGCAGCGAGCTCCCGCAGATGGACGTGCGCTTCAAGCGCCTGTCGCTCACGGCCGACATCGTCGTGGTGGAGGACGACGGCTCCAAGAACGAACTACCGGCTCTGCCCAACACCGTCAAGAAGGCGTTCGTGGGGCCCAAGAAGCGCACGGTGCGCAAGGAGATCCTCAAGGACATCAGCGGCGCGTTTCAGCCGGGCAAACTCACGCTGCTGCTGGGTCAGCCCGGCTCCGGCAAGTCGGCGCTCATGAAGGTGCTGAGCGGCCGCTTCCCCATGGCCAAGAACATCGCGCTGGACGGAGACATCACGTTCAACAGCGTCAAGCGCGAGCAGATCCTCAAGACGCTGCCGCAGTTCGCAGCCTACGTGAACCAGCGCGACAAGCACTTCCCCACCTTGACGGTCAAGGAGACGCTGCAGTTCGCGCACACCTTCTGCGGTGGCGAGATCGCCCGTCGCGGCGAGGAGCTGCTGTCCAACGGCTCGCAGAGGGAGAACCTCGAGGCGCTTGAGCTCGCAAGCGCCGTGTTCCGCAACTCCCCGGAGATCGTCCTCCAGCAGCTCGGGCTTAAGATCTGCCAGGACACGATCGTCGGAGACGCCATGATGCGAGGCATCTCGGGTGGCGAACGGAAGCGCGTGACGACTGGTGAGATGGAGTTCGGCATGAAGTACGCGTCCTTCATGGACGAGATCAGTACGGGACTCGACAGTGCCGCCACCTTCGACATCATCACCACGCAGCGCAGCATCGCGCACCGCCTCCACAAGAACATCGTGATCGCGCTGCTGCAGCCGTCGCCGGAGGTATTCGCTCTCTTCGACGACGTCATGATCCTGAACGATGGCGAGTTGATGTACCACGGCCCCTGCGACCGTGTGCAAGGCTACTTCGACAGCTTGGGCTTCGAGTGTCCTCTGGGCCGCGACATCGCCGACTACCTCCTGGACTTGGGCACGCAGGAGCAGTACCGCTACCAGACGCGGGAGGCTCCGCGTGGTGGCAAGCACCCGCGCTCGCCGAAGGAGTTCGCGGACATTTTCAAGCAGTCGGACATCCATTTCGACATGCTCCAGGCGCTGGACACCCCCCACGACCCAAAGCTGCTGGCCACTATCCAGAAGCACATGGACCCCACGCCCGAGTTCCACCAGGGCTTCTTCGAGAGCACCATGACGCTCTTCCGTCGCCAGCTCATGATCACCTACCGCAACAAGCCGTTCGTCTTCGGTCGTCTGCTGATGATCGGCGTCATGGGTCTTTTGTACTGCTCGACGTTCTACATGTTCGACCCGACGCAGATCTCCGTGGTCATGGGCGTCATCTTCTCGTCGATCATGTTCCTGTCCATGGGTCAGTCGTCGCAGGTGCCAACGTACCTGGCAGAGCGCGACATTTTCTACAAGCAACGCGGTGCCAACTTCTACCGCACGGCTTCGTACGTGCTGGCTCAGTCTGTGGGTCAGATCCCCTTGGCGATCGCAGAAACCCTCATCTTCGGGTCGCTGGTGTACTGGGTCTGTAGCTTCGAAGCGGATTTCTGGCGGTTCATCATCTTCCTCGTCATCCTTCTCGTGATGAACCTTGCCATGGGCATGTGGTTCTTCTTCTTGTCGGCTGTGTGTCCGAACGGTAACATCGCGTCACCTGTCAGCCAAGTCTCCATCTTGGTCATGGTTATCTTCGCTGGTTTCATCGTCACGGCTGGTACCATCCCCGACTGGCTTATCTGGCTGCACTGGATCAGTCCCATGTCATGGGCCCTGCGCGCGTTGTCGATCAACCAGTACCGCGCTGCAAGCTTCAACGTTTGCGTCTACGGCGGAGTTGACTACTGCGCGGAGTACAACGGATTGACCATGGGCGAGTACTACCTGCAAATGTTCGACATCCAGACGGACACGGCTTGGGTCGCGTACGGTGTCATCTACTCGGTTGCAGTCTACGTTGTCTTCATGCTCCTCTCGTTCCTCGCTCTCGAGCACATCCGCTACGAAGCTCCGGAGAACGTGGACGTGTCTGAAAGTCAAGCTGACGAAGACACTTACGCTCTGCTTGAGACACCGAAGAACGCCACAGCTAAGAAGGGCTTGACGGACGGTAAGATCATCCTTGATCTCCCGCATGCACACGAGAAGAACTTTGTACCAGTGACTGTCGCCTTCCAAGACCTGCACTACTTCGTGCCCGACCCGAACAACCCGAAGGAGCAGCTCGAACTGCTGAAGGGCATTGACGGGTACGCCCTGCCCGGTTCTGTGACTGCACTCATGGGGTCCTCCGGTGCTGGTAAGACGACGCTGATGGACGTGATCGCTGGTCGCAAGACCGGCGGCAAGATCACGGGCAAGATTCTGCTGAACGGCTACGATGCCAGTGACCTTGCTATTCGTCGCTGCACGGGTTACTGCGAGCAGATGGACATCCACTCGGAGGCTGCTACCATTCGCGAGGCTTTGACTTTCAGCTCATTCCTGCGCCAAGACGCGTCGATCTCAGACGAAAAGAAGATTGACTCGGTGAACGAGTGCATTGAGCTGCTCGGACTTGAGGACATCGCGGACCAGATCATCCGTGGCAGCTCAGTCGAGCAGATGAAGCGACTGACGATCGGTGTTGAGCTCGCTGCTCAGCCGAGTGTAATTTTCCTGGACAAGCCGACGAGTGGCTTGGACGCGCGGTCTGCCAAGATCATCATGGACGGCGTCCGCAAGGTGGCCGACTCCGGCCGTACCATCATTTGCACGATCCACCAGCCGTCGGCTGAGGTCTTCTACCTGTTCGACAGTCTTCTGTTGCTGAAGCGTGGTGGTGAGACGGTCTTCTATGGTGACTTGGGCGTGGACTGCCGCAACCTGGTCGACTACTTCGAGAACATCCCTGGTGTGTCTCCGCTGCCCAAGGGCTACAACCCAGCGACGTGGATGCTGGAGTGCATCGGCGCCGGTGTCAGCAACTCAGCGGCGGACAGCATGGACTTCGTGAGCTACTTCAAGAACAGTCCGTACTGCGCTACACTGCAGGCGGGTTTGGCCAAGGAAGGTGTGACGACGCCGTCTCCAGAGTACCCGGAGATGGTGTTTGGCAAGAAACGCGCTGCCAACTCGGCGACGCAGATGAAGTTCCTGGTCCAGCGCTTCTACGATATGTACTGGCGCACGCCGTCGTACAACTTGACCCGATTGGTGATCTCAGTGTTCCTGTCGCTGCTCTTTGGTGTGATCTTCGTGGGTGTGGACTACGCGTCGTACACGGGTTTGAACTCTGGCGTCGGTATGGTGTTCATGGCCTCGCTGTTCAATGGTGTCGTTCCAGAGCGTGCTGCCACTTGCCTCAGAGGAGCGCGCCTCCTTCTACCGCGAACGGGCCTCGCAGACGTACAACGCCTTCTGGTACTTCGTGGGGTCGACGCTCGTGGAGATCCCGTACTGCTTCCTCAGCGCCTTGCTCTTCACGGTGATCTACTACCCCATGGTGGGCTTCTCTGGCTTCGCGAACGGTGTCGTGTTCTGGCTGAACCTTTCGCTGCTGATCACCATGCAGACGTATTTCGGCCAGTTCTTCTCGTACGCGCTGCCGAGCGAGGAAGTCGCGTCCATTATCGGAGTGCTGATTAACTCGATCTGCTTCCTGTTCATGGGCTTCAGTCCCCCGGCCTACGCGATCCCATCGGGCTACAAGTGGCTGTACACCATCGTCCCCCACCGCTTCGCGCTCTCGAACCTCGTGTCCATCGTCTTCGGCCAGTGCTCGGACATGCCGACGTGGGATGAGGCCTCGCAGTCGTACACGAACATCGGCTCGGAGCTCGGCTGTCACCCCATGGCCAACTCGCCCGTGACCGTGGGCCACATCACGCTGAAGGAGTACGCGGAGCAGTACTTCGGCATGGACTACAGTGACCTCTGGAGGAACTTCGGCATTGTCATCGCCTGGATTGTCTGCTTCCGACTCCTGGGTCTGCTGTCGCTGCGTTACGTCAACCACCAGAAGAGATAGAAAGCTTGTGAGTGCCGGTTTAGTGGAGCAGACGCGATAAACTACGATGTCTGCAAACTCAAAATGTGCGTTCATATCAGTACATACTTCCCTAAACTTAGTTACATGTAAGAAGTGAACGCTCTGTGCTTGGCCTCCAGCTTGATGATGGCAAAGCAGAGCAAAAGCAGTGGATATTCTCTAAAGGTGTCGCGACGGTGACAGTAATACGAAGGTAAGGCTTCGTGAATGTCAAGTTCATGTATACTTCGAAGACAATTCTATCGGCAGCAAGTTTCAAGTTGTGGCTCAAAAGTTGCGACGCCACCCGGGCCGTGAATCACGGCCCGTGATTGTGCTCCGCAGCGGCTACCCGTTTATTTATAACAGCGCTCCCAGCTCGAGATTGCAAAAAGTTTTTGCTCAAGACGGTTCATGCCAAGGCGAATACTTCACATGTAATTTTTGTCGCATCTGCAGCTGATACAAGCAAGGCGTGCGGCAGCCCTTGCCATCATCGATGCAAAGTCGACGCCAGGGTTTTGATGGAGCTGCTCTCATGACGATTTGTCGCCGTCCTTGAAGTAATCTGGCCGAGTTGAGCCAATCGCGGCTCAGATTTCGGGCAGCTTCAACACCTGCTGCCTCACCCCGTTTCACTTAACATGACTGCATAGCAACAACCCCTTGTGGTTGACGCCGCGATCTGGCCCCGTCAGTTTGGTCGTCACCCTCAGCCACCTCGTCAATCCGCCAGCGTTTCACGCGGTCAACCTCATTCTTGAATTTCTGTGGTCTTTTGTGCTGTTGAATGCAAAAGCGATAGTGTGTATTGGAAAGCTGCCTCTCCTACAGCTCCTACTTGGTCGTTGCCCCTGCGACCGCTGGCATGGCGACCCTTACCAATGGGCGCCATGCGTCCGTTGTGAAACTACTGTGTGTTCAAGTCTGAAACTACTGTGCTGTGCTCCACAATTTCCTGTCCAGCTACCAAGCCGACCAAGGAACAACGATGAAAACCACGGTACCGATGTCCCCGGCCACCCGCAAGCGACTCGGATACGAGTCTGGCGCCGCCTTGATGGCCGAGGGCCCTCAGGTCCTGCACGAGCATATCGCCACCAAAATTGGCAAGGCCTTGGGCTCAGCCATACCTCAAATGGACGTGCGCTTCAGCAACCTGTCGGTCACCGCCGACGTGGTGGTGGTGGACGACGACAACACCAAGTACGAGCTGCCGACCATCCCCAACACTCTCAAGAAGACCTTCATCAGTCCCCAGAAGCGCATCGTGCGCAAGGAGATCCTCAAGGACGTGAGCGGTGTGTTCTCACCCGGCAAGATCACGCTGCTGCTGGGCCAACTCGGCTCCGGCAAGTCGGCCCTGCTCAAGATGCTGAGCGGCCGCCCAATGAGCAAGAACATCACGGTGGAGGGCGACATCACCTTCAACAACGTGCAGCGCGAGCAGATTCTCAAGACTCTGCCGCAGTTCGTGGCGTATGTGAACCAACGTGACAAGCACTACCCCGTGCTGGCCGTCAAGGAGACGCTGCAGTATGCGCACGATTTCTGTGGCGCCGACCTGTCCGATCACGCCAAGAAAATGCTCTCGCAGGGCACCCCGGAGGAAAACGACGAGGCGCTGCGAGCTGCGAGCGCCATGTTCGCTCACTACCCGGACGTCATCATTCAGCAGCTTGGACTCCAGAACTGCCAGAACACCATCGTGGGCGACGCCATGACCCGCGGTGTGTCCGGCGGTGAGCGCAAGCGCGTGACGACCGGCGAGATGGAGTTCGGCACCAAGTACGTGACGCTCATGGACGAGATCAGCACGGGACTCGACAGTGCGGCCACGTACGATATCCTCAACACGCAGCGCAGTGTGGCGCACAAGCTGCGCAAAACGGTCGTCATCGCTTTGCTTCAACCGTCTCCGGAGGTGTTCGCGCTCTTCGACGACGTGATGATCCTGAACGAGGGCCAGCTAATGTATCATGGCCCTTGCAGCCAGGTTGAGGGGTACTTTGAATCCTTGGGGTTCAAGTGCCCGCCCCAGCGTGACATCGCCGACTACCTGCTGGATCTCGGCACGAACGAGCAGTACCAGTATCAGGTCGAACGGCCGACGAAGCAGCCACGCCGTGCGAGCGAGTTTGCTGATGCCTTCCGGGAGTCACATATCTACATGGAGTCGATGTACGCTCTGGAGGCGCCGTACGACCCCGAGCTGCTTCGAAGCATGGAGCAGAACATGAATCCGATGCCCATGTTCAGCCAGTCTTTCATCGACAGCACGCTCACACTGCTGAGACGACAGCTCACCATCACATACCGGAACAAGCAGGGCTCCTCACAATGCAATGTGAGATTGATTGCAGGGCTGCGGCCCCGCCAATAAATAATGGAATTATTTTTCTTATTGGGCCACTAATCACATGTGAGGATCCATCACTATCGCCTTGTCGCTCTCATATCCCACCGCTGTGGAATCAGCGGAATGAAGCAGAACCGATGCGCCCAGTGGATTCCGGAGGGGGGTTTACCTCGAGCACCCTCCCGCCGCGCACCCCGATCCCAACCAACACCCATACAACCTACACCATCATCCTCAGTGTGAATATTCATATTTTACACAAATATAAGAAGTTAAACCCGAACATTTGATTATTCACGTTTACTGCCAGCTCTCTCTACAGCGAAAAAGCCCTTTACAGCCGGCGCTTCTTGCGGTTGTTCTCAACAGCTTGAGCAACAGCACTGGCGTCCCACAACTTGTGATTATACTGCAAGAACAACACCGTTTCCAGCGTCATCGGGTTGAGGCTGCGGCGGAGACGCGAGTAGATGATACCGGCTCGCGAAAACAGTCGTTCGACGTCATTCGAAGTCGGCGGTACCCACCGCAAGTCAACTTGCTCTGGAGCAGCACTCTCGTCCGCCAGCGCAGCTTCCGCGAACGAGCGCTTCTTCGTGGCAGGTGGTTCTGGTTCGTCAAGTGCAGTCGCGCCATCTGACTGTAGCAGCTTTGCCACGGCCAAGCGCTCACCACGCGAAAGCGACCGTGGCTTTCCAGCGAGAAGCTTGACGATGCCGTTCTCGAAGTCGGGGAACTTCACCAGAGTCGACGTAGCCGCCAGCTGGGCCTTTGTAGTAGGATAGTGCTTCATTACATGGTCGAACAGCATTCGTACGTCCAGCAAAGATACGCTAGACGTCTGAAGCTTCTTGCTCAAGCTCTCCAGGTTCTTCAAGTCTTCATACAGCTCCTTGAGACGGACGTTCTCTCGCGGGGTCGGGATGAAATCTGCCAGCTCATCGTCGACGCGGTCGAGTTTGGCATAGATCGAGAAGTAGCGGTCTATCATCGCAAACGTGCTGCTCCAACGAGTCAGGTTGCGGAAGACGGGCATGAGGGCGTCCGCCTCTCGAAGGTGATGACGATTCTTGATCGTGTTGAGCTTGGCCATCAGTCTCTTTACCTTCTCCAGCAGATCATCGTATGCCTCCATGAGGGCTTGCATGGCCAGGTTTATCCGATGGCTAGCGCATCCGATCATCGGAATGCAGGTTTTCTTCGCGATAGCGACGTTGACTGACGCATGATCGCACACGTAGAAGCAAAGCTGCGTAGCGACTTCGTTGCCATACACGTCGAGTACGTAGTCGAACAGCTCGATGATCGCATCTGAGCTCATGTCAGATTCGTCCGTAAGCGTTGAAAACGCGAGCAGGTACTTGTCCGTCGAGGTGATGGCAATAATGGCGATGAAATGGTTGCCATCTTCCGTCCACGCGTCGACCGCGAAGCCAAGCTTCTGACCGGAAAGGCGCTGCTTCACGATCCCTCGCACGACGTCCTCCAACCCAAACATGTGCTTCTTGAGCGTGTTGACGCTCAAAGGAGCCAGGTGCGTGTACTTCCGCGTCTTGGGCTTCTCGCACATGCTCAGCTCTCGATTCTCCATTATGATCCAGTCGAGCCAGCTGAAGACGGTCCGCGCGAACTCGTCAGCTTTTACGAAGGCGTCGAGGCTTCCCTCACGCCTTTGGATGGAGCGGAACTCGTCCACGTACGTGGTGGCATGGCAGCGGTGAAGGTGCTCGACCAGGTTCGTGTACCGAGTTCCACGAGCTTGCTTCCGGCGCAGGAAACACAGCCGACACTGGAAGTAATCGCCTTCCTCGGGCACGAAGAGAACCACGGCGAGTGATCTAGGCGGGATCGAAGACATCGGAGGCGGGAGACTTGGGTATGGCGGGGTGGGCTGCAGGAAGAAGATTACGAAGTGGGGAGAGCTGCGCTACGGATATCGCTTCTCTTGGCGGGTGGTCTCTATAGCTCGTTGGGCCGTGTCGTGCTAGCCACCGGTTTTATCCAATTTTGCGACGCTCGATATATTCTATATTGCACAAAATTGAGGATGGAGGGTCAATTGGTTATTACAGTATATTACGGAAAGTTATTATTACGGGTATTGAAGTTTGCGGAGCATTGGGAACGAGCCCTTCATCTTCGGACGCGTGCTGATGATCGCAATCATGGGACTGCTGTTCTGTACGGTCTTCTACGACTTCGACCCGACGCAGGTCTCAGTTGTGCTGGGTGTCGTCTTCTCTTCGGTCATGTTCCTGTCCATGGGTCAGTCGTCCCAGATAGCGACGTACATGGCGGAGCGTGAGGTCTTTTACAAGCAGCGTGGCGCCAACTTCTTCCGTACTGCATCCTACGTGCTGGCCACGTCGGTGAGTCAGATCCCGTTGGCGCTCGTCGAGACGCTCATCTTCGGCTCGCTGGTGTATTGGCTATGCGGATTCGAGTCCGAGTTCAAGCTATTCCTCATTTTCGAGTTTGTGCTCTTCGTGATGAATCTGGCCATGGGAATGTGGTTCTTCTTCCTGTGCTCCGTTGGACCGAACGAGAATGTTGTCACCCCCTTAGGTATGGTCTCGATTCTCGTGTTCGTCATCTTCGCGGGCTTCATCGTGACCAAGAGCCAGATTCCGGACTACCTCATTTGGGCGCACTGGATCAGTCCCATGACTTGGAGCATTCGAGCACTGTCCATCAACCAGTACCGCTCGACCAACATGGACGTTTGCATCTACGACGGCGTGGACTACTGCAAAGACTACGGCATGACGATGGGTGTGTACTACCTGGATCTGTTCGGCCTCGAGACGGAGAAGTCATGGATTGTGTACGGCATCATCTACACTCTTGCGATGTACATCCTCTTCATGTTCATGTCCTTCTTGGGACTTGAATACCTACGTTACGAATCCCCTGAAAATGTCGACGTGTCTGAGAAGACTATCGAAGATGAAGTGTACACGGTGCTGGAGACACCTAGGAACACTGGATCAGCCACCGCATCGGGTGACTATGTCGTCGAGATGGACAATCGCGAGAAGAACTTCACCCCAGTGACGGTTGCCTTCCAAGACCTGCACTACTTCGTGCCCGACCCGAACAACCCGAAGGAGCAGCTCGAACTGCTGAAGGGTATCAACGGCTTTGCTGTCCCCGGGTCGATCACCGCGCTCATGGGGTCCTCAGGTGCTGGTAAGACGACGCTGATGGATGTGATCGCTGGCCGCAAGACCGGCGGCAAAATCACGGGCAAGATTATGCTGAACGGCTACGAGGCCAACAACCTCGCCATTCGTCGCTGCACGGGCTACTGCGAGCAGATGGACATCCACTCGGAGGCTGCTACCATTCGTGAGGCTTTGACTTTCAGCTCGTTCCTTCGCCAGGACGCGTCCATCCCGAACGTCAAGAAGTACGAGTCGGTGGACGAATGCATTGAATTGCTTGGCCTTGAGGACATCGCTGACCAGATCATCCGCGGCAGCTCAGTAGAGCAGATGAAGCGACTGACGATCGGCGTGGAGCTTGCTGCTCAGCCGAGTGTGATTTTCCTGGACGAGCCGACGAGTGGCCTGGACGCTCGTTCCGCTGAGCTGATCATGGATGGCGTCCGCAAGGTGGCCAACTCGGGCCGCACCATCATTTGCACGATCCACCAGCCTTCGTCGGAGGTCTTCTACCTGTTCGACAGCCTGCTCCTGCTTAAGCGTGGTGGCGAGACTGTGTTCTTTGGTGAGTTGGGCCAGAAGTGCCGCAACCTGATCGACTACTTTGAGGGAATTCCTGGTGTGGCCCCGCTTCCTGTCGGATACAACCCTGCGACGTGGATGCTGGAGTGCATTGGTGCTGGTGTGGGAAATACTGCTGCCGACAGCACGGACTTCGTGAACTCCTTCAGGAACAGCGCACTTAACCGTGCATTGGAGGCGAACATGGCAAAGGAAGGCATTAGTGTCCCGTCGCCGGATCTTCCGGAGATGATCTACACTGAGAAGCGAGCCGCCGACTCGAAGACGCAGATGAAGTTTGTGGTGTGGCGCTTCATTCAGATGTACTGGCGCACCCCCAGCTACACTCTTACGCGGATGTACCTGGCGCTGTTCCTAGCTTTGGTGTTCGGCCTGATCTTCGTGGACGTAGACTACGCCTCGTACTCTGGTCTGAACTCGGGTGTCGGCATGGTGTTTGTCGCTGCGCTCTTCCAGGGCATGATGACTTTCCAAAGTGTGCTTCCGCTGGCCTGCGTGGAGCGTGCTTCATTCTACCGCGAGCGGGCCTCGCAGACGTACAATGCGCTGTGGTACTTCTTGGGATCGACGCTGGCTGAAATCCCCTACTGTTTCTTCAGTGGGGCTCTCTTCACGGTGGTCTACTACCCCTTCGTGGGCTTTTCGGGCTTCAGTAAGGGTGTGCTGTTCTGGCTGGCGATCTCGCTCATGGTTCTCATGCAAGTCTACATGGGTATGATGTTTGCCTACGCGATGCCAAGTGAAGAGGTGGCGGCTATCATCGGTCTACTGTGCAACTCTGTGTTCATGATGTTCATGGGTTTCAGCCCTCCGGCGTACTCAATTCCTTCCGGCTACACGTGGCTGTACAAGATCTCGCCGCTGCGATTTCCACTCTCGATCATGGAGGCGCTGGTATTCGCCGACAGCGACGAGCTGCCGACTTGGAACGAGACAACGCAATCGTACGAGAACGTGGGCTCCCAGCTTGGATGCCAACCCATGGCGGACTCACCTGCGACTGTCGGTCACATCACCATCAAGGAGTACACGGAGCAGTACTTTGGCTTCGAGCACGACAACATCACGCGCTACTTCTTCGTGGTGATCGGCTGCATCATTCTGTTCCGCATCCTCGGACTGATCGCACTGCGCTACATCAACCACCAGAAGCGGTAGGCAGCCGATTTGCTAGAGCTGCTCAAACGCAGCCACACTGCATGGTGAATTTTTGCATGCTTGATACATTTACAATAAAAAAATACACCTTTTGCTTTTGCTTTCTACGACTTCAGCTTGAACCCAACGTCAGGAACGGGTGATGGACAGGGTTTGGTAGTAGTGAGAATTCTGCCTTAGTAATGATACTGCTACTACTACCCAACTCTGGACCAATAGCACTACTACTACTATAGTAGATCGGATCTGTCGATAGTAGTATCACTACTAATATAACTACTATTAGCACTACTAATGTATCCATCTCGGCTCAGACATAACTTCCACTTGTTTTCCTCCATGCGCTTTACCGGAAAAGTCGTACATGTATTGATAGAGCACCAGTTTTATATTGAAGAATGCAAGGTGTTCTATCAATCCGACAACTACGGCAGCACTACGATATGGCGATAATCCGTTCTAAAACACGGTGCAATTCCTTCCTGATCAGTCAAAACACGGCGGCAAACGACTGATGGACGTGCGCCACAAGCACAGCTCACATTTCCAGCAGCGCCACTAGCCAACCAGACTTCCAAGCCCAACTGCATCATGCCCCGCAAACGCATCCCTACCCGCTACACCAACCGGTTCAAGGCACGCGCCGTCGAGGACTGGCGGGAGTCGAAAGCCCGTGGAGTAAGCCGCGTAGAGTTTGCCAAGCCCGAGGATTCCCCCCCGTCCATGTCTGCAGAACTGGGAGCGCAAGTACTCTCGTCTCGCCAAGGAGTCTCAGCACCAGCCTCGCGCGAGCGCCTACCTGCCTCCTGTGGCATCGCGTGCCTCCCGTCTGACTCTTAGTGGCAGCGGCCGCAAAGCCGAGACCACGCCCATTGAGGACACGCTGTGTGTGTTCATCAAGGACGAGCGGCGCCTCGAACACACCGTGACTGTGGATTTCATTATCGACATGGCTACAGAGCTCATGCCGGATGTAATGGGTTTGAAAAGCCCGGAGGCAAAGAAGTCGTGGGGCCATCGATTCATGCGCCGACACAGCCTAACCATTCGACGGATCTTTCACTCTGGTCGCAAGACGCGTGAAGAGCTGGAGACTTTACGGCTTCCGTTTGTTAAGCTAGTGACGCAACATGTGACCGAGCATTGCAATTATGACACTAATACTAGCCTCACAGTTGCCCGAGTGCTTTTCAATATGGACCAAACTTCTGTCTACTGGGACATGGACACGAGAACGACTGTCGAATTTAATTTCGCCCCTACGGTGCGCTCTACTTCAAACGACAGTGAATGATACAGATGCACAATGGCGCTTACAGTGGCAGCGGACGGCAGAGTGCCCCCGCCCCATTTTGTCTACAATGGTGTTCCAGGTAGTGACGTCGAGAAGGAAATTAATTCACTTTGGGTTGGAGATGTGGCTACATTTTCTGTCCAAGAGAGCGCTTTGTTCAATGACCGAGTCATGCTGGAGTGGATAGAAAAGTGCCGGAAGCACATTGTACTGGAGCCATCAGTCCTGATCCTAGACAGTTTATCTGTGCACAAGATGGCAGAGGTTGCCGACGCGCTGGCCTGCACGGGCACCTCGGTACTTTATGTACCCAGTGGATGTACAGGTGTTGCACAGCCACTCGATTTAGGAGTGATGTCGCCAGTGAAGCAGCATATTCGCCGCCTGAACAGCTCGCGTTCTGTGGGAAGACCGAAGCAAGTGACGCCTGCCTATCACCGACGCGAAATATTTGAGCAAGCAATGGAGGGGCTGCGTTTCATCTCTGCCGATACAGTGAAGAATTCGTTTCACAAGGCTGGGCCTTTCATGCCGTACGGACCGCCAAACAATGCCGCGGGCTCACCTATTGCCTGGAGCAGGGACAGTGTAGTAGACTACACGGAGATTGTAGAAGAAGTCACCGTGTGACCAACTCACCGTATTTTAATAAAATGAGTTTTCCCTCGCTCAAATGTCCCTGGCTGTGCAATGTCTTTGTACCGTGCGGTCGTCTGCAATTTACTTAGAGCTCATGTTTGGTGCTCCATCTTTCTGGGTGCTTTATCAATACGACTTTTCCGGTAGTTCCTGGTGGTTGTGATGCCAAATTTGCTGTCATTGCGCTCGCTCGTTGTCAGTCCTTGCCCGTAGCGAAATCATCACGAAGGATCCTATCAAGAACACGCGTTCTTGGAAAGCTGTCGAACAGCCCCACCCTAGCCAGACGCGTGCAAGCTTTGCGACCATAGACAACTTGGGTCCCTTTTTCTTCCTCATCCTCAGTTTGCGCGAGATCAATTCACTGTAGCGTCGCTCGAGCGCGATATCTGGGTGTGCTGCTTGGTGTGAGCTCCTGGGGACCGCTGTCAGTATTGAAGAAATTGCTGACACAGGAGCGGCTACAAAACATGCAAGTAGACAGAGTCAGTAATAAATGAAAGACCCGTAAATTCCAACGACGGAAGTGTTTCCTTTTTGAGAGGTCAACGTCTATCTTCGTGCGAAGCTAGTGACTGCACAAGTGATGCACCCAACGGCCGCACACGCAGCAAGGACGCGTCCCCGCTATGCCCCCATGGTAGTCAATCCTAGCGCATTTATGGGTCTGCTGCTGCTTGAGCTGGAAATTGAGAAATGAGCGAACATTGATGCGAGAGGAGAACCACTGATTTTCGCGCCTTTTGAGTGGGTTGAAGATTGGGAACTATAGTAGTGCTAATAGCACTACTACTGCCCCTGTTTCTCGCTACTATTCAAGTAGCAGAGCGCCAGTGCTATATCATAGCACTACTATTAGTAGTGATATTATGCTACTATTCTGGAGTCTACTACCAATCCTTGGTGATGGATGACCTGTACAGTGCTTTAAGTAGCATACTACAGCAGCAGCGTGATAAGCTTCACCTTTCGACTGACCTTTCCGTCAGGAACCCTTTTATCCCTCGTTAAACCGCGGAATCACCTCGCGCGGGCTTGAAAACGGTTTTCGGACCGGGCATTTGGAAACTACTACCGGTAGTAGTACAGCTTGCCATCATCACGTCGCTCGGTCTTGCCTCGCGAGTTATGTTAGGGCTAGATGGCGTTGGATACGGCATGCAGAGTCTGCAGCCCATTTGCCCTTTGTCGCGCGATGACCCGCGCAGTTCATGCTGTACCCTTAGATGATGGTTTGAAGCCTAAGGTGCTGGCCGTCATGGCGCAAATTGCCGTGTGTGGGGGGGGGGCACTGGCGGTTGCCTGGTGCGTGGCATGCGCGCAAAAAAAAACGTTCAGTACTTCTTACCATTGCACCAGTACGGCCGTAGTCGCACAACATAGCCGATGTTTTGCGAGTTGACCCAAGGCGCCATGCCAGAGCATCGGACTGGCGTCCAGAGCCTCGTTTGAAAGACAACGACATCGCCTTGAGCGTCGACTGTGCGTCCCACCCACGAACGAGGTAAAACGGGGTCTCCTTCCGGGTTCCATCTTGCGTGTTGTTCATAGCGAAGATCAACTTCTCTGCAATCTCGTCCCAGTCTTGTTGCAAAAGGTCTTCAGCGTACACGCGCACGGACTGCATGACAGTGTTCACGGACCGTTCTTGCTGTCCATTCGCCTGTGGCCGATAGCTCAGCGTAGCTCGCGACCGAGAGTGCACCATCTCGGCGAAGGCTTGGAATACTTCACTCATGAACCTCGGGTCTCTGTCGTGGCGAATCAGTGAGGGCGCACCGAACCTTCGGTAGACACACTCCTCGAAAGCTTAGCAACGACGAGCGCAGTGGTGTCCTACATTGCTTTACCCATTACGAATCCGGTGAACGAACACTGGAACTGTAGTAGTGCCGTGTTTCTTTGCCGATACTTCGGCAGCGGAATCACGAAGTCCATCGAGACAATCTGGAACGGCCTCTCGGCCAGGACATTTCCTGGCGAATAACCTCTCAACTGAGGTCGAGTTTTGCTGGAACTGCAGTCTGGGCAGGACCTGACGTGCTTCTCTACATCCGCGTACAGTCCGATCCAAACGTAGTATGTTTTCACCCGGTGATAAGTGCGATTAATGTCTTGGTGACCTCCTTCCAGTGAGTCGTGGCAACTCTGCAGCACTTCTTGAACCATCGTTGAAGATACTACAAGACGCATCCATGTCCCCTGCTGCTCGTCCGGCTCCGAACGACGGTTAGTTCCCACAAAGTAGAGCACTTCGTCCTCGCCCAGAACGACCCGATCCGCCATTTTCCAAGTGTCACGTGCCGCTTTGTAACCCAGACTGGCATCTTCGCCTCGGAGGACTGCTCTCAGGTTAGACCACCTCAGTTCTTCATCCTGTGCCGCTGGAACTCTTCTCCGACGCTCTTCTTGCACTGAAAGCGGGCCTACGTCCTCTGCATCGGGCGGGGCCGGCGTGGTAGCTGTCAAAGCCTCGGTCGGCGGTGGAGTTTCTTCCTGCACGTTCTGGACCTCGGTCGGCACTGCGTTGGATTCTGCAAGTCGAGCTGCATCGTCCTGACCCATGACCGAAATTTCGTTGGCAAACCGGACTCGTTTCGTCTTCGCCTGGTGCCTCGTTGTAACCGTCACATGGCGTGAATCTCGGTCTTCGGCCCGTACGAAATCTTCCTACGGGGTTCTTCGCAGGTCATTTGACGCTCGCAAGACGCTCACCGATGGCTTCTCTTCCGTCGTTTCGTCCACCGATGTTTCGTAGATGACTTCATTAATTCGGTTCAGAGTTCTCCGTTCTGCGATCCTCGCGTCGGACGTCGTCACTGCAGACGCTTTGGTCTCCAACGTTTCGCTGACTAGGGAGTCCGCTGCTGCGTAAAATTCTCGTACCGCATGCAAGTACTTCACCGACCGAAGCTTGGCCACGAGTTCCTGGTGGTGGTTGAGTTGAGCCACAAGGATTTTCTTCTGGCACGCTATCACCGCTAGGGATTGCTGAACGGTGAGTCTCGAATCTCCGACAATAACCAGGTCTGTGATGGCCAGGTCGAGCACCACCGCGACGCCGTTGTTCACACCGGCGTACTCAGCTAGATTGACTGTAGTGGCTTCGAGATAAGCACTGGTAGCGATCACTATCGTCCATTCCGGAAGCTTCCCTAATATCCAGGAGCAACTCCCATATTCTCCGTTTTCGCTGAGCCGTCGAACGAGAGGAAGTGTCCACAGTAGGAGGTCGGCAGTCGAGCATATAGCAGATGCGGATCCAAACGAACGTTCGGTGACCCTTTGGATGGAGGGGCGGCCGAGGCGAGCGACTCATCCAAATCGACGAAACTCGTTAATCCGGCTTGGAGCAGCTGGCCGAAAGCACAGTCCTTCTCCTTCACTCGGTCGACCACCAGGTGCCATGGCGATAGCAAGACGGCGAACTGGGTAGCCCGATCTTGGACTTGTGCACCCAATCGAGCGTTGAAAACCGCGTGAAGACTTGGATAGTTTTCCACACGAGCTGGTTATAGTATAGCATCAGTACTAGCAATAGGGCAAGGACCTCCTTCTCGGCCGGGTGTTAATTCATCTCGGCATCCTTCAATACGCGACCACAAAAGCGAAGGGGTGTAGTTTGCCCTCGTGTTCTTGCATAAGGGTGGAGCTGAGTGCCCACTCATTTGCGAACAGCGTGACGTGAACGTCCTTGCCCCCGTCGAAGTGAAGTAGTATGGGGGCGTCTCGGACACGCTGTTGCAGCGTTGCGAAGCTCTGTTTGGCACCGGAGGGTCACCCCCTGGCTCGAAATCTACGTCCTTCAGCTGATAGAGCGCTGCGCCATACACCGCGAAATCCTGGATGAAACGACTGTAATAGTTAAGCGCTCCAAGGAACGATTGGACTCCCTTCTTGGAAGCGGGGAACGAGAGCTCGGTCACCGCGGCTGCCTTCTTAGCGTCGGGTATCGCTGTCGAGACTTTGTGAGTCAGGAAGCTCACCTTCTGCTGTACAAACAGGCTCTTGGTGAAACTGACACTGATCCGACACTCTTGGAACCGACTTAACAGGCGGTCGGGCATCGCCAGACACGCTTCAAACGTCTCGGAGCCGAAGCGAATGTCGTCTACAAACGACCGCCGATCGAGCACAGGCACCAACAAGGACTCGTCAGGCTTCCCGCTGGAGTACATGTCGGCCAAAGGACTATTCACGAGAGTTGCGACTGCACTTTCGGTGGTCGAAAGGGCTAGGTCGGCCTCGAACTTGGTCCGAGGAATCTCGGGTGAGCTGGTCGAAGCCTCGGTCACCCCTGCCCTGGCTTCTGCATCGGTTGCATCAGCGATCCGCATCTTCTCCGATAGGTTCTTCCAGCCTCCCTTAGGTTGGACGAATCCCCAGAGGGCATTGTCGATCATCCGTTGGTAGATCATACGCGCATTCTTGAGTCCAAATGGCATACGCAGCCATTCGAAATGGCCTAGCGCACAGACAAAAGCCGATATCTTTCGGGCTCGGCGAGTCATGATCACCGCCCAGAATCCACTCGCCGCGTACAGGGAGCAACAGCAGAGGTATGCCTCCATCTCAGTCAACAAGTCGTCGACGAATGGCATGGCGTACTCCATGATGGCAGTAATCGCGTTTACTCGTTTGTAGTCGATACATAGGCGTATGTCGGTTCCATTCTTCTTCAGCACGATAACGATAGGGGATGCCCACGGACTGTCCGAGAACGAGACCAATCTTGCCGTCAGTAGACCCTTCAACAGTTCGTAGAGCTTCCCCAGGAATCTCAGAGGGGTCCTCGAGCCTTTTGTTTGATGGGGGGTTGCCCCTGTACATCGATATCTCATACCACGACGTACGCTGGCGGGGGTAGTGCGTTGCCGCTCGCAATCATAATGCCTTCATGTTTTCGGAGCACCGTCGCGAGGTTCGTCTGCTGATCGGCCAGCAAGTCACTGTTCTGAACGTTCGGACCCGAATAGTCCAGAGTTGTCGACGACGGCTCAGTCAGATCTGGGAGGAATGCCAGCTCGTGAGCGTAGTCAGTCAGTTCGATCTCGTTCGGCAGGTGCTTCGCCGTGTCGGTGGTGCCCCAGTCTGCATCAGCAACTGCTTCAGGATCACCCCGGCCATCACCGAGACGAAAACAGCTTCTAAACGCTCCTCGTCAGACCTTATGGGCCGGCCTTCGGTTGGTTCAGCAGGTGCTCGATCAGTCGCTACTTCGACTTCTGGATCCCTCGGCTCGGTCGGCTCGCGGTCGCCTGCCTGATTCGTAAGTGTATCACCACAGGTTGCCTCCGAGGTCAGGTTTTCTTCCAGTTCCCCCGGAGGACGTGCAGAATCGTTGATTCGGGCAACATCGGCGGGGTCTCGCAATTCTGGCTGTTCCGCGATCACTACAGTCGGGTGTCCTTCGGACAGCCTAGAGTCCTGTCCGAGATCCGCGGCCGAACTAAATTCGTCGTCGACCGAAGGTGGCGGAGTGGCCTGACGTTCTACTACACCACCGACATTCTTGACGATGTTCAGACAGTCGATCGTTGTAACCTGATCTTCGTCGCATTCTGCCATCGTCGCGGCGCACACCGTGGCCTCGGTGGGCCACCGTAGGATCTCTCGAGGAGTTGGGTACTCGCGTCGTTCTACAGCCGACGGCTGGGTGGCGAGCCATTCGTGGTAGAGCTTGCCCTCGCTTCCAAACAGGGTTTCATCTCTGCTCACCGCGTACGCCAGCACTTGCCACTCACGGTACTTCTCGGATTCAAGCCGAGCGTAGCCTACTTCTCTAGACAGCTCGTATTTGGGCTCCCACAACACCGCAGGTTCATGGGCCGAGCAACTCGTCCCCTTCGCCGTCACATTTGTCAGCCGTATCCACGTCAGCCGGCCTCGTTTGCTCCTCGCTACGGTAGGTACCAGCCTCGTCGACCGGCGAATCCACATCTCATGGGTCGTCCGAGGCGAGGCAGCTGCAATTCTCACCACTTCCTGCCGGGGATCGTTAAAAGCTCGGTGGGTCCTCCCACGACTACATACGACACCGTCTCTTCTAACTCCTTCGATTTCAAGAGGGGTATCATAACTTCGTCCGGGAGTCTGGCTGTTGCATGGAGCAGATCGAACCGAATTCCGGCCGATACCATGAAATCCATACCCAAGATACCGTCCGCCCCGGCACTGTGGTCCATGACCCACATCTCGAACTCGTACGCGTGCTCCCATCCAAGCGTGACCTTCACCAGCTCTCATCGTTGGGGTTCCATAATTCCGGGGTTGATGCCCCGTACTTCTAGGCTGCGACCGTGGTCCAACACCTCTCGCACTCGGAGCTTCTTTGCAAAGTTCGCTGAGATCACACTCACATTCGCTCCGGTGTCGAGCAAAATCTTCGTCCATGAGTCATACACTGTACCTTTGACCAGCGCGCGCATTCGCTTCCTCTAGTCGTATCGCTGGGACGACCACCACCCCATTCGTTCGCCAGGCAGCAGTCTTACCGCCCGACCGAGGGTTCGGCCGACCGACTCTACCTGGGCCATACTTGTGACGACAGCCTTGGTCGGGGCGGGCGCGTACTCTCCGTAACTCGTTTCATCTGTTCCATTCTCACCGAGGTCTAAACCTCTGTCATCTCCGTTTTCCGTCGTATTCACTCGTTCCTTGTTATTTCGATCATCGGGCCATTTGCTTTTGTCTGTGAACGCAAACAGATAGTCTGCGTCAACAGCAGGCTCCGCTAATTGTGGCAGCCCAATTGGGACCAACCCAGTTTCAGTTTGCGGGCTGCCTAGTTTAAATGACCTCTGAGCACCAGGCTTTGCAGCTCTGGGGTGAGATCTTTCTTGTCGACCTTCGTTCCCAGCAGACTTGTCAGTTCGCGGAGGGCGTCACATTTACAGGCGTCATGCACTTGCTTGCATAACTTGCACCCCCGGTTGCAGTAGTGCACCGAATGGTATGGGCTGTTGCACGCCGCACACGGTCCGTACTGACAACGTCCCTCTCGGTCACGTTGGAATTGGTTGGCTCCACCCGACTGACGAAGATTGTCCGGCCGAGCGAAGGTTCCTGCCACAGCAGCTCGACGCTCGTTGTTGTTCGTCGCGTCGACATGACCGTGGGCATCAGCCGAGATGTCACTCCGCGTCCGAGTACTCTCCGTCATCGTACGACGCGTCGCGTTGGCTGGCGGCCTCGGTCGCATCGCGTTCGTGTCCGTAAGCGGAAGAGGAATCTTGGTGGTCTCCGGCCGAGGCTCGAATGTTCAGGGCCGCCACCACATCGATCAAAGCTTCTACAAGGGTGATACTCGACCGGTACGGGGACTCCTCGCGTCGTTCCCGGCGCCGGCCGTCGTCTAGGTATCGCCGACCACGGCCGAAACTTCTTCTCGAACCCTCAGTCGACCTGCTTTCACGTCGTGGATCATCGGCTTGACTTCGATAGCGCCTCACCGAGGGTTCGCGCGCTGTCTTCCGCTCCCTACTGCGCAAGATGTCGTTGATCATTTCTTCTAGGTCGTCGATATCTTTGACCCGTGCATGACACAGTCGTTCTTCTAAACCTCGGTCGTCACACGTGTCTAAGAAGTGATCCACGTGGTCCTTCGCTTCGCGTCCTCCGATCTCAAATTGCACGCCTGTGTTGCGATCAAACGGTTGAGGCAGTCGCAGACATGCTCCTTGTCCTCTCTCTTCGCTAAATTGTAGCGGGCTGTCGCTGACTGAGTGATCTTCGAGCAGTACTACTTGATGAACGCGTCGCACAGCAGCTTCCACGTACGCTTCATTTTGCGCGGGAGCTGACGGGACCAGTGGTGAGCTCCGTCTTGGAGACTGAGTTCAAATGCCATGCACCACTCGTTCGTCGGAGTGTGCGTTCCCTTCATCTCGTAAGTGAACTTTCGAAGCCATGGCATCGATCGTTCGCTCTTGTCACGAGTACCGAGGAACGGTTTGATGTTACCGAAGGGAAGGTGCGTAGCGATCTCAAGCCTCGGTGTGTTACCCCGGCCATTCGCTGCATTCAGTTCCCTCACCTGGCGTGTCCATTCACCCGTTAAGTCACCGTCGTAGTAGTCCGGGTCGAAACGATCCTCGTCAATGTCTGACGACTCCTCTCGAGCCTCAAACCGTTTCTCGGGATGTCCGACTGTCGTCCGTCGAGTGTTCGGCGTAGTGAACGAAGCCTCGTTCTCCTTCGCCAAACGATCGCAGCGATGAACTGATCGAGGTGTCACCATGTGCGAGTCTTGCGTGTATGGCAACGCCAATTCTTTCGCGGCAAAGATGCCTCCCTTGAAGTCGCCGGTTCCCTTCTGGGGTGTCAGCGGCAGCGGAACTCGGGACGGATCCGTCTCGGTCGGAGCAGGAAACTTCACTAGGTGGGCAACACCCGCGGTAGTCGCGCCGAACGCTACTCGTAGCTTCTTCTTCCACTTCGTGAGGGCGGCTGTAGCCTCGGTCAGACTGCAGTCGGCAAGCGCCATGGTTGACGGGTACATTTGGGATTCGCACCCATCGCGTGGAGGAGCGACTCGGTCTCTCGATATACCTGGAAGGTGCTCGTCGAGTTAATCGGTGCAGCCAGCACTCGTCCGAGGTTTGCCCACACAGCTTGGCGGACCATCTTGGGCGAGAACTGTCGCATCCAGTTGCTCTTCGTTCTCGTCAACTCCACACACCGGCCCAACACCTTATTGGCCACCGGCGTGTCTCCGTTGAGCGGCGGGAGAATCCCCGTCGGCTGAATCATGGCTTCCGCCACCATCGGGAAGTCCTTCACGCCATTCTCATCATCGTCCTCGTCGAAAGCCGGCTCGGGCTTGGCGACGTCGTCAAGTTCGTCAACGAGGTTTCGAGCGAGTGGGCGCACACCGCTGCTTCGCCCTGCAGACACTACCGCTGCCTCGGCAGCCTCGGTCACGGTGCCCCTGACTTCCCAGTCATCACCTTCGTCATCCTCCTTGGCGTCCGAGGATTCAAACACCGAATCATAGGTCACCGGATGCTCGTCGATACTCTCCATCGAGGCGGTCGCTGGGGACTCGAGCGAGCACCCGGAGTCTCGGAGCATGACCCACTTGACTTCATCGGTGTGGTTGGAGCAGCAGACTTGGTGCCTCGCGCCACCGGCTTCTTCTTATCTTCTTCTTCTTGTTCTTCTCCTCTTTTGCTCGTAGGGGTTGAGACCTACAACATGCAGAATACACAGTAGGTTACACCAATCCCGGGTCGCGGCACCAGTTGTCGTGTAGGAACACGATGAAAATCTCGCTACCGTACGGTACGAGTTCCACCAACAACACACGTCTTTCCGAAAGGGTCAACGAAATTTGGATCTAACCTGAGGGCCCAGGAACGACCCTTACACCGGGTTAGATACAAGCCTCTGTGTACCAAGGTTGGCTTTGGTCAACCCAAAACCTGGACTAACTAGCCACGAACGACGGCTAGAATGCAATATAGCGCTTTCGTGCAACCCTTTTGCAGTCCCTCAGATAGAAGGGTACCGGCTCTTTAGGCCTAATACAAAGGGGACCGAGGTAATCCTCGGTCGGTAGTAATATATACTCTAGGGGAGTTACCCCCCCCACCACCACACACACATACACACACAGAACGACACTCTAAGTGCCACTCTAGCCTCTCGGCCACGCCTTCTCTTGGCTTGGCCTCGGTGAACTGTCAGTTAACTAACCTTAAGTTCGCCAACAGCCATACCACTAAGCCAGGCGTATCCAGGCACTACAATAAGCTAGCTATCACTTACCGGAGTCGAACCTCTGAAGACTTGGGCGGAAGACTGCTGATTTATTACTGAGTATTCAGAGGCTCTGAGAGCCTCTGCAGATCATAGCTAATCATAATCCTACATACAAGTATCTAGTATAAACGAACCTCAATGTGGCGACTCTTGTACACTCATCAAGGATGACGGTGATTACGCCAATGTACCGCGGAGTGCGACCGAAGCTTCGGTCGTCTGACCGAGTCACTCTACCGAGGTGATTGTGAGTGACAACTTGTAACAACGGCAACTTCCTTTCCGTCAGCATATCTGACGGATTGCACCAGCGGATCGACCCGGCCGAAGTTCATTTTTCGTCCGGATCTCCACGCCACAACAGCCAATACTCGTGCGGCGAGCGGAAGTGGCGCCGATTCCGGGCCGGGTCCTGATTCACATCCGGGATCCTCGTTGGGCGGTCCATCCGGAACACTACCAGGTTCAACAGGATGTGCATCAGCGCTCTCGTTCGACGACTTCATTATCTGCTCCGGAATTTTCGACACGACTCTCAGATGTTCCTCTTCGCCTTCATCCTGGACGACCCAACTTCCCCCTAACGCTTACGTATTGGAAGTCAGATAGTCCGCGGCCTGATTGAAATCTCGTTTCACATGCCCCAGCCGGACCGGCTTGAATTTCTCCTTCAACACTTGACATTCGGCCAACCTTCGCTGTAAACTGGTTACAGATGATAAGGTCCTGAACCTGCTGGATGACGATTCGGGAGTCACCAACAGCGACGAGATCCTGGATCTTGTGTTCCAGGGCCATTCCCAGTCCTTTGAGTAGTCCGTTGTACTCGTCGTCATTGACCGTTACTCCATCTAAGATGAAACCGCGATCGTCCAGAATAGTCCATTCGGGCAGTTGCCCCAATATGCAACCGCAGCTGCCTTGCTTCGTGGGCGTCTTAGCAGCACCATCAAAACTCAGGACCACTCCGGAATAATCGGCTTCCAGCATCTCAACGCTCAGCACCGGTGGTGCTCGAATACGCCCCTTGGCCGGAATCAGATTCTCGGCTACTTCATCTAGGTGCTCTCTAGGCGTGATGCCTGCACCCAGGATGGCTGCCAGTCCGTCTTCGTCTCGCTGAACCTTCCGGATATCCACGTCATAATGCGAGAGGGCAACTCCCCATGACACTGTTCGGCCATCAGCAGTTTTGGACTTGATTGCCCACTTGAGAACGGAATACCGAGTTTCCACGATCAATGGGCAGCCTTCAACCAGGGCCTTGAACACTTGGAGCACCCGAGTGACGGCCAAAGCTTCCTTCTCAACAATATGGTACCTGCGTTTCGCGTCGTGGAGAACACGCCCCATGAATCGCACAGGCTGAATGACATCATCATATTCTTGCGCGAGGACCGCACAGGCAGCACACTGGTTGGCATGCGGGATGATAACGAATGGTTTTGAGCGGCCCGAGTGCCTGAGCATTGGTGTGAACACGATCTTCCGTTTCAGGATGACAAAAGCCTCCTTCGCCCGAAGTAAGTCTCGACCAGCTCGAGCTTGATCATCCGTCAACTCGTACAGCACTGCGGCGACCACCGGGAAATCCACAATGAGTTTGTGGTAATAACTCAGGCTTCCAAGAAAGGACTGAACTCCTTTCAGAGTCTTCGGGGAGGCAGATCCTGAACAGCTTTCACGATCATCAGAGTGACCTTGATATCTTCAGTCCCAATCTTGTGAGAGAGATAGGGGATTGTCCTTTTCCCGAATTCGCTCTTGGGTATGCTGACCGATATGTTCCAGTAATGTAAGCGGTACAGCAACGCGTTCATGTCGTCGCACATCTGAACCCAGGTTGCAGTACCGTGAGCGATATCGTCAATGTAAGAGCTACGCACTAATACCGGTCCCATTTGGGAGGGCATTGGGATGTTCCGCTTGAAAACAGTCATCTGCCCTGTCAACACTGGCAAATAATTTTCCGAGGGTGTGGCCACAGGATCAGTCCCAGCGGGGTCCGGCTTCCCCGAATCATGCGGATCTAGATCAAGGTAATCCAGAATCTCTTTGTCCACAAGTACCTCCTCTTCAGGTGGTAATCGAACAAATCCCCATAATCAATTGTTGATCACGTGCTGGTAGATCTGTGGCGCATTCTTCAACCCGAATTGCATTCGTACCCACCGGAAATGTCCGAATGGACAGACGAAAGCCGAAATGAGCTTAGCGCGTTTGGCCATTCGAATTGCCCCAAAGTCACCAGCCATGCCAAGACTCATGAACCACATCGCGCCTTCAAATCCGATCAACAAGTCGTCGATCAGGGGAAGCGGGTAGTTCAAGAGTCGAATGAAGCTGTTAACCACCCGGTAATCAATGCACATCCGGATGTCGATGCCGTTCTTCTTGAGGACAATCACAATCGGAGATACCCAAGGTGATTCAGAGTGTTCGACCAGCCCAGTTTCCAGAATTTTCTTGAGCAGCTCGTACACCTTCATCATGATGTTGGGCGCGATCGAGCGAGGCCGCTGTGCCACAGGACGGGCGTCTCCTACGTCCATATCACACACGACACCTCGAGCTGGCGCGGGGGCCGCATTTCCGTCACCCAGGAAGATTTTCCGATGGTGTTCCAGGATGCCCTTGAGTTTGCGATCCTGAGCGTCGGTGCTCAAGTTGGGTTCCCCCACATCAGCTTGGGTGATGTCACACTCAGGGCTGAGGTCGAGCCACTCGGGTAGCAATGCCAACTCATCTTTCAACTGCGCCATGAGTTCACTTCCTTCGTGAAGATACACAGTCAGTTCCAGGTCCAGCTCCTTCGAATTCACTCTCATGCAGCGGGCGTGCTTCAATTCCAGTTTCTCGACCGGTGTGCCTGTCGCAATCCCAGTGAGCAACTCTGGGTCTTCGTCTTCCCGGGTTGGTTCATCTTGAGGCAAGCCTTCTTCGACTTCCGCTCCTTCGCTTCCCGAATCATTTTCAAGAGAGCTTGAAATGGACAGGTCTTCTTCAGGGGCAGTGTTTCCTTGACTTTCCAAAGCAGCATCTTTGTATGGCCTCACTTGCTCTGGCCTGCTCCGAATATTCTGATCCAGCATTTGGCATAGCCATCGGCTTTTCCTGTAACTGTACCGTGCGAACCGCTTCTGTGTCCGTCCGGGGTCTCATCAGCATCTTGATCGGCCAGGGTATTCCCTTTTCGGGACAGCATGTGGTTCTTTATCCCGAAGCATTTGTTCGTAGCGCTCCGCCCGCAGTCTTGCTTGGACGGACAGCGTACTTTCGAAAATCAACTACTGCCATTCCTGATAACGCCGCAACCCAGGTCGTACAAAATGTCCCGCAGTCAGGAAATGTCCGTATTCCACAATTCGGGCTACCGGCGTCCGAGGGTCAATCCAAACATCACGATTCGAGGGGCTTTTTGCAAAAAGCGGAGCCCTCAGCAAGTTTCTTGCATTTTGAACCTTTACTTGCAAAAAGCGGAGCGATTCCAATTTGGTTTTGCTATTCTTGATGCCGAGCCATCTCAGTTGAAAACAAGGATGAAACCGCCGCTACCCCTGAGCTTGCTGAGCTCGGCGCCGCCAACTACTGTAGTTCTCCCTGATGAGCTGGCGATTAATGCATCCCATCGGCCGCCGAAGCTGATCAGCAAGAAAGGTAAGAAAAGAGAGACACGTCTCCCCAGCGGGGCGACGCATCGCTTCAAGTTGGTAAGGCCAAGCGGACAATACAGTGCAGTCAATGTGGACAAACAGGCCGCCGCAAACGGAGCTGCACGTCATAGGACTAGCTGATGCGAAGCCGCCCGGTTGCCTCCCTGTTGAATGCAACCTTCAGGGTAGACAGATCTAAGCATCATTCGTATCTCTGCATGATTTCTGCACAACCAAATTGGAATCGCTCCGCTTTTTGCAAGTAAAGGTTCAAAATGCAAGAAACTTGCTGAGGGCTCCGCTTTTTGCGAAAAGCCCCGATTCGAGATGTTCACGACTTTTACCACCGTAGTTCAAGACTTGTCACCATAGAGTATCTGTGTCACCCACTTGTCACCTCTACCTGCCCAAACTACGTCCGTCTCCGGATTGCTCTGTCCATACGCACGTTTACGCTCTCTCCAGGACATATGTGTAATCCGATCGGGGACGTGATTGGGAGATCTAATCCTTGACGACGCTGAATGACTTCTGTATACATGAGATTGGACTCTTTATCCGAGAGGATGACCAGTCCCTCGCGATTCCAAAGACGCACTCCGGTGCTGAACATGAAATCCATCCTGAGCAACACGTCCACGTCTTCTCCGATATTCGTGACCCACAGATCCAGAACATAAACAACTCGATGTCCCAACGTGACTTTCACCTGAGTGCTTGAGCTGGTATAAGTCGGAACGCCTCCTAATCCGGACACCTTGATTTGCCGGTGTGAGCTTAATGTAAGTTGGAGCCTACGCGCAAGGTTAAAATCTATCATACTCAGGTGTCCAGCAGGATTGGCGTCCTGAAATCACCCACCGCACTGTGCGCCCTCGCGACCTGACGTTTCTCTTCTTCCGGATCGTGATCGGCCCACTATCCATATCTCTCGCACGGGGACAGTCGGAATTCGACTGGCCCTTCAGGTTCTGGCGGCGACGGTGATCTCGGGTAATCCAAAAGCCTACGTTTGGGTAACACAGGTCCGTTGTCAATCAGGGATGTCATGCATTGTTGGTTATCGTGGTTCTTGGTCCGTGATTCGGGGCCGACATAAGCTAAGACACACAATTCTGAGGGTTTCCTCTGCCCAGCGCGTCCTGACTGTCGGGGCGCTGGCGCTCCTGGATTTGGAGGGGAGCCTCTTTGAGGCCATCCCACACGCTCCATCACACGGAATACCCCATGAATGAGTTCCTCCTTGGTTAGCACAGTGTCGGCACGAGTGTTCGAGGTGCTGCTGTCCATGTCATCCTGGGCGAAGCTGTTTCCGGATGTTCCAGTACGAGGTTCGGCCGACTCATCAAACAGTTCATGTCCCTTCAGTTCCAAGTCGGCGTCGGCTTGGGCCACAAAAGCGCGGTCCCGGCGCTTCGGTGTGTAACGATCCCTTCGTTGTCGGCCCGGAAGTCACGCGGCTGTTGTGCTCGACCGGGTGGGCTGTCTATTTGATGCAACTCTTCACTCTGTTTCAGGATGTATTCCAGGTCTGCCACCTTCTTGAAACGGTGACTCTGGAGAGTCTCCTTGAGTGGCTCATCCGAGAGATTCTTGACAAATGCCTCAAATCCTGCTCACGCTTCTTGCCGGACTTCTGGAAGTACACGCCTGCACGTTCTGCGGCAAGATTCAGGCGATACAGGAACGTCAGAGCTTCTCTCCCCTACGCTGAGTCATGGTGTAGTAGCACTCGGCTTCGGAAAGCTTTGACTTGCAATATTCGCGCTTGAACAGTTCGGATAGTCGAGACCAGTCTTGGCGATCGTGCCTCGAAAGCCGTTCTCTCCAGTTGTGCACTGCTGGAGGCATCTTGAGCTTGAGCTCATATACCTTGGTCCGGTCTGACCATCCTCCCTGAACGGTGAGATTCAGAAAGCGCTCCCACCAGCGTCGTCGTGCAGGTAACGGTGCGTCCTCGTCGAAGTCTTCCAACGTACTCGAGCTCACATACGGCCTGAATATCAGGGTTATGCCCCTCAAAGTCGTGGTCATTGATGCATGGGGAGAAGCGCCGCCGCTGGAGCTGTCGTAATCGTTGTTGCTCGAGTCGCCATCGCTTGAACTGGAGCTTGAGCTGTCGTCCGAAGGATCCCCTCCTCGCCGGCCTGAACGCTTCTTGTCTGAGGTCCGTCAAGAGGCAGACCTCTTTGACTCCGATCGCGTGGGTTCCGTGGACTTCGATCCAGACTTCTGGGCTGTCGCTCGGGATGCGCTGGTAGTGGCGACCTTGGAAGTTGTTTCCGTTTTCGCATACTTAGTTTCAGTCATCGGCTGTAAGGTTGCGCGCAGCTGGGCTGCTGCAAGATCACTGATTTGCTTATCCAACCTCTCACCGTTGGGTCCCATGATTACGCTACTGGATTCTGGGTACATAGCCACGCGGACTGGCTCTGTTCTGGACAATGTTGCCGAATCAGTACCGAAGTTGAGCGCCTTGAACCTGGGGCGATGTTGCAGGAATGTTGCGGGAGAGTTCGCTAAACGTTCCAGAGAGCCCTGGTGGTGGCTTGATTTGGATTGAGTGCCTCTTCCATTTCACGCATCTTTTGCTGGATGAGGTCCATCTTCGTGCTCAATTGCCGCTGAAAATCCGCAATCCAAGCAGCCTGCTTGGCTTCAACGTCGGACCGCTGTTGCTGCCAACGTCGGTCGAGCTCACTTGTGCTGCCTCCGCACTGCCTCAGTCTGTATGGCTTCGACATTCACTGGCGGCTCTGGAATTGGGGCTGCATATTTTTCCGGGTGTGCCTGCGGTGCAGCAACCCGGGGAACTGCTTCCTCCTTGACTGCGGGTGGCGTAGCATTTGCCTGCATTGCTTGGAATGCTTGCTGATTCAGCTGGGCTCGCCGAGCCTCCGCGACTTCCTGCCTGAGATCCATCCGGCACAACGCTTCTTGTGTTGACCTCATTGTGGACAACAAGACTTCCGAAGGGCCTGACCACGTCGAGCGACCGGATTGTCCCGAGCGCTTTGTCGATTCGGACTTGACGGATCGACTTGGCGACCTCCTGGACTTGGATCCACGCTTGGATGATCGGCCTTCCCGCCGGGCACTCCGACGGCTTCTCCGAGTCTCTGCATCCGAGCTCGAGTCACTCGAAGATTCACTCGAACTGGCCTTTCGGCGTCGGGATTTCGCGTGAGACTTCTTCGGGCGGCGGTCACTCCGGATGCTGGGTATGTCCAGATTTCGGACTTCGCGTCGTCGTCTTGGTCCACCAGAACCAGCGGAGCCGAAAGTGTGGTGTCTGAGATTTGGACACATACATCTCCGCCTCCTCTAACGGCGGCCCCTTGGGCTATCATCACCACTCAGGTTTATCCGGCATACTGCATGTGGTTCGACGCTTCTGCTCCTCCGAATGACCACATTGACGATGAGGATGAAGACATTCTCCCTGACGACCGTGACCGAGAGACGTTGCTGAAGCCGGACTCATCCGATCCTGCAACTGTTGTCCCGAATATACTCGATTCTCGGTCCGGGGTCCGTCTCGAAGTGGTGCTCACGGCGACGCACGTTGGACCCATCAGGTTGTCAACATCCTGGATTGTCCGTACCGAGTATGTGTAGGGCAAGTGTGACATCAGAGACGGGATCGACGACGGTCGTGGCGGGCGAAACTGTGAGCGCTTGGATACCGGCTTGTCGACGGTTGAACTTGCTGGGCTGCGAACCTTCCGGACGCCAGCCACTCTTATTCCGAGAAGGCATACCCGTCCGAGTAACCCGGCTTCATATTCCAGCATCGTTACGTCTCCTTCTTCGGACTTCACTTCGTCATTCAGGGGCTTGAAAGCTGAGGGCCGGCACAATTCGGGTGGCGACACCCGAAATGACATCTCGCCACTCGAGGGACTCCACCGCTAGCAACTGCTGCAAGTCTTCGACGACCGTGCGCACCAGATTCGGTTCCACTCGGGAAGCACGCGCTTGGAACCACCCAGGAACCAGGTTGCGAAACCTGAACCCCATCTTGAAGATCAAAGTCTGAGTGAGTGCGGCGCATTCTCGAGGGGGGGTAGTGTGTCGGGGGCACGGTGATCGCCGTGACATCAGTCACCATGTTGGGGGGGGCAGTCGGACAAGGTTCCATTCGGAAATTCAGGCTTCATCCAAGCTGGCCATGGCGATTCGAAATGCTATGTACTCTGACGTCGTCATCATGGCCGCCCACCAGGTTTGGAAATACGTGGGCGGCGATGGCTATGAGTACTCGATCGTCAGTGACGCTACGAATTCCGTCGTCACTCGATCCCAGCGGTGGACTTGGTCTGCCACGTACGTCTTCACTTGAACAACGGTCGGACCTTCGCTCCGGATCGGAACACCCGGTACTACTTCTTCAGTCAAGTCGATGACCATTTGGGAAGTCTGAGCAGTTATCGATTCAGGCGACAATGTTTGAACGTCCAACTGGGTGGTTGGACTTGACATCGTCACACCCGGACTCACTCGCCGAGACGTGTGTCGCTGGTTCTTCTTGGACGACCGGCAGTGGACCCTCTTCCTTACACGTGAGCCAGGCAGACTAGTCATCCGCGGCATCCAGCGTCACCGCATCTTGAACCGGCGAGGACGATTCCAAAGTCTCATCCGCAACCGGTGGCTCAACCTTGACGGCGTCTCCCCTCCCAGTCGTTGAGCACATCTCTCAACCTCTTCGAGGGAGAGTTGCTCATCGGGCGGCACTCCTTGAGTTCGACGCGAGCGCCGCGTTCGTTCTCGCGTTCTCCGTCCTCTTCGCGTGTAATTCCAGCCATAACCTCCACATTTAGTTGGTTAGTAGCTCTCAGCACCACTTAAATATCCAAATCAAATATACAAATCCGGTGAAACCCCTGGTTTGAATCCTGGCACGCGCACCAGCTGAGACGAAGCGGATGAACACTTTTATCGTCCAGGATGTATATCGCGCCCGGGGTTAGAGAACTAGTATTCCAGAAAGGACCAGCCCCGGTAACACACACAATAGAATGACTCGAGTCGGCGTGTCTCCTTGTGCAATCCCTACAGGTGTCGATTAATTCGGCGGACCGTCTTTCAACCGGAAATGTAACAATCAATGAAATACATAAATATAGAGAACTTCTAGGTTCCTCTCAACTGGGAGATCCCGAATGTAGGCAAGCTCACGAGCGAATACCTTTCTCCAAATAACCAATCTCAGAATAACCAATGACAATACAGAGTTTGTACACACAATATACAGCCTGTCAACTTCAGGTTACAACCCGGATATAGGGAAATCCAGTTCCGACGCGCACCCTCGAATGAACGAGGGAAACCACAAATACAATCCTAAAACAATCAATCTAACTCGGATCTCAGGGGGTGATTGCTACAACCTCCCGAAACTGCAGATGCAATATGAAAGTGCAAGGGTCCTCTTTCGAGCGTCCACAGGCAACTTAAGATATGAAATAGGTAAACCAACCCGAAAGCAGCATTTTTGGGTACCTAATTTGATTTGAGCGTGTAGTGAGAGTTCCTTGTGCGGTTGCACGGCCTTGGACGTCCGTTGGTATACGCGGCTACCGGATGTTCCGTTGGATTCTCCTTCGGGTTGATTCTCCTTGGCGTCGTCGTCCTCGGCGAATATACGTTCCAGAACCACTGGTAAGCCAACACGCAGTCCACTTGGGCTCTTGAAGGTAAAACAAACTATTTATTTAGGGCTAATTATACGTATCTTTTTGTAGGGGAGAATCAAACTACTTGAAGAGCATCTCGATACAGCGCATGTCCCGTGGTCTCGCAACTCCAAAGCAACTTGTACTGTTCTTGGTGCATCTGACTCGCCAACTTGATGCGCTTCTGGGCGTGACCCCAGCAGTATGCGCTCGACGTGACTGGTCACATCACGGTGGATCTTAGTCTCCTTGACTTCCTGCTGCGTGGTGCGTTTCCGCAGGCAGCTCCAAGACGACTTGACTCCAACGACACAAAACAAACTCTGATAATCTTTTATATATAAATATTCTCTTTGGCTATCAATCTTTCTTTCTTTCTTGGTATCTGGGTTTCTGGCGGTCTCCTCTGCTCGAATCGCATGCACTCCTCCTGGATGACTGGGTTTCAGTATACTTGGGTCCACGTTGAACTCGGGGGAGGCCGCTCACTCATCATGTACTGGTAGCGGTTTGGGCCGCACTTCGTGCGCTGGCGCGCTGTCGCTGCTTGATTGGCCTTTCTCGAAGATCTCTGGCTTAGGCGTGGCACTGTCTGGACATTGGTCTCAGGTTCGCATGGGTGCCAGACTCGGCACGTTCCTGGATCGTCTCTGATTGGTCGGGTCGTAATTGGGTACATTGCACCTGGATTCCACTTAGCTCGTAGTCATCAGGTTGCACTTCCCACTCCATCGTGATTTGGATACGTCACGGCTCTTGGGACTCGGAAGTGTTGTCTTCATCCGGGCTACGGTGGTCGTAGTTCTTCCGGTTACTGCGGTGTCGCTCAGGATGACTTGATCTTGCGGCACTTGGGTGATAGCTCGACTCGCCTAGGGCAGGCTGCTTTCCGGGATACACTCTACCGGAAGCATTTGGCCCATTCGAAATGGGTACCTGCCGTAAAGGGAAGTCGTCGGCCGGACTGGGCGCTACAACTTCACCCCGAATCATCCTTATGTCGCGTGCCCCCCCTCCTGGCCCGGAGTCGGGTACGCTGCGGCTGTTAACGAGAAGGCGGTCTGCGCGGTGTAGACGTCCGTAATGAGCGCGGAGTAGTAGAAGAAGAACAGGACGTCGAATAAAAGTAAAGTTTCTTGTTGTTGTTAGTAGGGCGGGGTAGATTCACGACTGACTGGCGAAGGCGAGGGTCGGCACGGCCGCCCTCTCTCATTAGCTCCTTTCTCTCCTAGCACGCAAGGGTAGGACATCCGTCCCATGGGGTGACAACCCCTCCTCTAATACTTGAGCAGGCTCGGATTCAGTCCCGACACCCGTCCTCAAGAGCACGGCAACTTGCCCGGCCGACCGCAGAGCGCATCATCAAGGAGTACCAAATAATGGGTACAGTGCCTACTTCACGGTTGCCATAAAATCGGGCCGAGATGACCTCCAGAGGCCGCCACCCACCGATACCCACCGGCAAGTGCTTCGAGCCCGGCACCCGACCCGCTGGCACGCCCCTGTCAGGACCGGGTACGGGACATCCTCCCCGACTGAAAGTCTGCCGTCCTCGGCAGACATCGGGTGCCGTGCGAGTCCAGGAAACTACAGCTCTCGCGTAGAAGCGTGCCACTCTGTCAATTTCAAAGTAGAAGTCTGAGCGCTCATATCAACAACTTCCTTAGCGTCTTGTCCTTCAGGAGCCTTCTGATCGTCCTCTAGTGTCGTCGCGCGCGGGCGCAGCAGCCTCCACAAACTCGCCACTCCAATGGTGCTCGTGCAGCGACTCGCATCTCCCAGAACACTTCGTCTCAACTATGCAGGTACGGTCAATCCCGTACTAATCCAATTTCATAACAAATTCAGTAGAGTAACCCTCCAAGGCTCATGCGAACCCAGAGCCCTTGCAACAACGTTGCGGACGTCATTGCCATCATCATCGCAACACTTTTACAGTAGGGACGTCCACCAGACACCATCTCGACTTTCATCGAGGAGCCATCGTACCAATACTTGAGCCACCAACGTTAGCGTTCCGAGTACCAATAAAACCGGTAAAGCACCAGTCCACATGCGTTCTCGTGCAGAGCGTTCCTTTCCCATACTGAGATCACCTGCTGATAGCGTTATGCGGCAGTCAACGGGTTATTTAGCATACCCATCGACAGCAGGTGCTGGTCGTATATCGTGGAGACCGTGGAGCTCCCCAACTTCGATGGCAACACCCCCGTAGACTTGCACAGCATGCACCAAAATTTTGCTCTACGCTCTCGAAAGTAACTCCACGCAACCGGTCGGAAGCGAGGCTCTCCCCGACTGGGACGAGACCACCACCGTGCCGATCAGAGCCCTCATAGACGCGCCCTCCACCTCCGACGTCTCGTTCATCTGAACTCTCAGACCGTACCACACAGATTCAAGGAGCAACCGATCCAACGAGGGCGTTCTCTCTCGCATGAGATGGCGGGGATTCCGCCTCGCCCTCAGTCGTAGTGCCTTCTTTAGGTTTCTCAGCAGTCTCGTCAAGCTCGGCATGAGCAACTGGGTCCACGGAATTAGTCATCGCGGCCACCACCCGTTCTCGTTGAACAAATGCAGCGTCTTTATCTAGCGTACCAAGAGATCGGATCCAGTATCAGCGCTCTCTGGAAGCATTTCCAGGTTCGAGGTAGGTTCAGTCGTGTCACTTAGGTTATTGGGGTCGTCCAGTTTGGCGAGTTCGTTCGCTGACAAGAAGTTGGTAGGCAGGTTCTCAATTAACACAGGAGCACCGATGTCCTCGGGAGAGCTCTCTAGCTTCACTGCGACCTCTGAATGTTAGTCCTCAACTCCTGGTATTCCGAATTCAAATTTCTCGATCTTGACAGGCAACGACTCCAAGCACCGATACTTCGCACGTATACACGCTCACAGCAGCAATCTTACCGTTACAAACGGTAGCAACCTCGTCCGGTTTGCACATCACCGACGGGCCTTCCTCCACAAAGGGCTCGGTGATCGTTACGCCAGGCGTGCGATAGTCATTCTTCGCAGCGTTCTCGGGTACGCCTACCCCTTCATTCATCAAGGCAGCAGTATGGGTCGGGTCACCCGAGCGTTCCATAGTCTGGTCCCTTGACGCAGACGGCTCAAACTAAGGCGCACCCTCCAGTTGCTCAACACAATCACGCTCCCCTCGGGGAGATTCGTTCTTCACAGGATGCTCATCTTCACGCTCTCATCGGAGAGCTTCGTTGCTCACGGCTTGTTCGTAGTGCTCGGGGCGTTTCCAATACGCTGGCCCCGCAGCGTTCATAGTATCTCCATATTGTCCAGGGATCTCCCAGGCCACGGCCCTCGGTACGGCTACTCGTTCTTTATGTTGCATGGGGCGCCCCCGTTGGACGGACCCCCACCCCGTTCGTAGTCTCAGTCTCATTCACAGTACAGTTCATCGAGTTGTAGTAGTAGTTCGGCACGGTACCCACCATGCCCACAAATTCAAAAGCGCTTCGGTTCTCAGCAACCGTTCCCATTTCAGCCGCAGCGCTCCGCCCAGTGTCGTTCCACAGGCGAGAGGGGGGAGTGACACTCCTCTCTTCTCCCTCTTGCCACCACCATTGCTGGGTCAGCAGTTGCCCCTCAGAGAGCCCGTTAGCCTGTGCCCTCTACGTCGCCATCTCTTGGAACGCTGTGCTCGAGCAACGTGAAACGTAATGATCCGTCGGAGGTACGCTAGTGGGCGCACTTATCGAAGCGTTCTGCTGATCCTGAGGAGTGTGTCTCTCATACGCTGCAGAGGCAAACGCCGTTCCTTCGTGATAATGCAGGCCCCACGTAACTTTCTGCTGTTGTATGATCATGTTCTGGTTCTGCTGCAGCATCTGCATAGTGACCATGTCCTCGGTCGGGATCTCGGAAGCGATTATGTCCGCAAAGTCCGCGTCATCCTCGACGGGCAAGTGCGTGTTCTGGTACAGTAAGATAGTAACAGCTTGTTGAATAGAATTTACCATTGTCGTACTGGGCATTGTCTTCCACTCAGAGTTTCGCAGCCCATCCAGGAAGTACTGGTACCTCGTCAGAGGGTCAAAGCACTGCGCGTCGTCACAGATCCCAGAGATCCAGTCGCCCCACACTTCAGCAGACATTCCACGAGTACGCTTCATCGTACTGAGGCGATCCATTGACCGCTGAGGCGTCAGACATACAAACTGGCTGTGACACCGAATCTGCAGCGTCTCGAGGTCGCTGATCTTGGAGTGCAGCCACCACTCTTCGCCAGAGTTGCCTCTCAGTCGCCCACGGAACGCATTAAGACGTAGAGTCTCGTCCAAATCGACTGTAGCTCGCCCTAAAGGGTTCCAGAACGATCGAGCCTTTTCCATGGTAGAGCTGTCCGAATAGAACGGTGGAATCATCTTGATTGCGTTCTTGATGTGTGAAAGGTACGCCAACAAACCCAGAGAACGGTGCACCTTGTCCAGAAAGAGTTGACGCACGGTAACTCTGTGACGATGGAGTCGGGGTAGGAACGTTCCCAGCAGCAGTACCAGGACATTCCGGGCGAGATAAAGCGGACGCAGCGTAACTAGGAACGCTAACGCCAGTCAGAGAGATTCCAGTACCGTAACCATCCGAAGCCGGTACCGTACTTCCAGGTGTAAACTGTCCTCCAGGGTTCGTCCACGCATGAACGGTCGGACAAGTAGGCGTAACAGGGTACGGTCGGCCACTTCCAGATAATTGATCACCAACATTCAGGACGGCAGGAACCGCAGAGGCGGGCTGAACTCCACCCACATGTTGAAAAAGAAGGTCGCCTCCAGAGACTTGAGAAGCAGGAACGCTCGGTGCTCCACCAAATCCAGCAAAAGTAGGCACAGCTCCATCCGGGTCAGTCATTGCTTGTTCAGCAGCAACACGGTCGATAAGAACTCCATAGCTCTTCGAAGCACTTCTTGGGCTGCAGCGAGTTCTTCGGGGGTAGACGTATCCGGCAGCACCCAGTCCGGATAAGAAGGATGAGTCCACTCAGCACTTGGTGCTTCCGGTCCATGCGTATCAGCACGAACGCCACCTTGATCCATCGTCACTTAAGCGGTTTCCGTCACGAGACGTTCCACAAGTCCTCCCGGTACGTTCCGACAACCACGAACCGTTCCTCTTCGAACTACGCCACGTAGCCAGAGGCAACGACCGTTCCACTACACCAAGAAGCAGTCACTACCGTTCCCAAGAGCAGTTCTTCTAAACTGCAGGACGTAGACCTGTCCACGAAGCACTCAGACGCACAACAGAAGGCGCTTGCAGGGGGATGCCTCAGTCGACGTCTTCACACGGTTGGCCTCGTTGGACGTAAGCTTTGTCCTTACGCAACCGGACGCCACGGGCCCTCACCACTTCTCACGCAACTACTCCTCCCAAGCGCTCTTCACCACGACGATCAAGTCCTTTGGGCATTGCACAACGCGAGCCTTCTCCAGCTATCAGCGTACCCTGCTTCTCCACCAAGATGTCGCGTGCTTCCCCTGGCCCGGGGTCGGGTACGCTGCGGCTGTTAACGAGAAGGCGGTCTGCGCGGTGTAGACGTCCGTAATGAGCGCGGAGTAGTAGAAGAAGAACAGGAAGTCGAATAAAAGTAAAGTTTCTTGTTGTTGTTAGTAGGGCGGGGTAGATTCACGACTGACTGGCGAAGGCGAGGGTCGGCACGGCCGCCCTCTCTCATTAGCTCCTTTCTCTCCTAGCACGCAAGGGTAGGACATCCGTCCCATGGGGTGACAACCCCTCCTCTAATACTTGAGCAGGCTCGGATTCAGTCCCGACACCCGTCCTCAAGAGCACGGCAACTTGCCCGGCCGACCGCAGAGCGCATCATCAAGGAGTACCAAATAATGGGTACAGTGCCTACTTCACGGTTGCCATAAAATCGGGCCGAGATGACCTCCAGAGGCCGCCACCCACCGATACCCACCGGCAAGTGCTTCGAGCCAGGCACCCGACCCGCTGGCACGCCCCTGTCAGGACCGGGTACGGGACAATTGCTTCAGGTGAGACGCCTCCGTGCCTGTGAGTCTATACGTGGTCCGAGCATCTATCCTCGCGACCTTCAACCAGTCAACACTTTCGGGTGCACCATTATTGCGCCACTCTGGATCCACTACTGCATTCGAAATTCCCCGGCTCTTTTGCCCCGGGCAGCTGTGAACTGGCGGCTCTGAAAAACTTCCAGTTGCCTCGCGTCATCGCCCTCCTACTGCGACGTGCTTGCGCTTATTACTGATGTTCTTGCGCGGCGGCGATGACACCTTGTGGATCTCATCTTCAACAATAATTCGCATCTGTAGCCCTGTGGCGAGCTGGACATGGCGTGGCGCACCATTGCGCGCGAAAGTATCCAGCCGCGCACTCATTCGGACCAACGACAGTGGAAACAAACCGCAAGACGTGAATCCTCTCTTGACGTTCTGGCCGATCCGAGATCCACGCCAAGCCATGTTCGCCACCTGGATTGCGCCTGCCGTGCTAATAGTGTGGTGACCATTATCATCTTCCTCAACGAGATCGTTCAGCAAGTTGCGAATCTTGTTCTTGATCGTGGCGAACACAGATACAAGGTTGTAGAAGGTGCGTGCTATTCGGAGGCAGGACGACCAGCATAATGCTCAAATGCGCTGCAGCATCAACTATTTCATCCGAGTAGCGTGAAGCGCAGCCGACTTGGACCAGCACAAGTGGGCGTTGAACGGCCTTAGGCACCGAGCCTGCAAAACAATGTAGCATATCTCGAATAAATCCGTATTCATGGAGTCGTTGTCACAGCGGCCTCTGGCACCTCGCAGTTCTCCATCAAACATGACGATACGGTTTTCACAGGCACGATAAACGCAGGTGGCACCACGGAGTCAGCAGAGTAGTACCGTAAAATTCGGCTTCAGTGCGACACGCTGTGAATTAATAACCGAGTAGTCAGCAGACCCAGCTGTCTCGACACCCCTTCCTTGGCCCACTTCTGTCAAATCTGTTTCATTTCTACTGGCCGAGATATATCTTAGAAGATTGTACAGGTGACAAGAACATGCACGTATCGTATCCAAAAATTATGAACATTTAGCTACGCATGATTGGACGATCAGCTTTTGTAATGATAAAAGAGCCATGATGCTGGCAGATATGATGATACAGATGCGTGATTGGCTAAAGAGGATTCAAATTGCTCCCTTCTACGAGCGCTCCTATAATCTAATAATGCTGTATAAAAACGACGCATTTGAAAAAATCTGGTGACGCACTGAAGCCGACTTTTACGGTAAGTAATAGAACATTATCCCGGGCATTTTTTACTTTCCGTAATTTACCGCCAAGAATATTGCTGGAGCCTTCTTTCGAGTAAGGTGCATATTCAGCAACGCAACCTCTCAACCACCCGAGAGCTAACTGATTTCACCGAATAGTACCCGGTCTTGTATTCCCCATAAGCCCCTATAATTTGATCATTTTTGCAGAGGGGATTTCTAATCGGGTAAGGGCTTGTATTTTATGGATCTCGAGACTGAAGGTCTCAACATCAAAACTTGTTCTACGCTTCATGGGAAATATGCACATATGTATAAAAAAAATCGTCTCGCTTCGCTCGACCTTTTTTTTAAGACGAGACCTGGAAGTGAAGTTCGGACCGTAATCGTTCTCGCTATATAGAGCTTGAGAGCTTGGCAAACGTTTTATTCCCTACTGGCTTTCTATTTCTTCTGCGGCGCAATACGATGAGGTCCTCCAACTCTTCAAACGCTGGGTTTCATCCTCCTCCAGAAATCCTCATCTGCATCGGTCTCGCCAAGGATATATCGTCTCTTTGTTGCCACCAGCAACCAGCTAGAGCTCCAGCCGAGAGCACGGCAATGCAATGTTACACGAGAGGTGACTCGTGTTGATCCAGTCGACGTTTTTTTCTACTTTCACATGCTGATCGAGTAGAGTTTACTTGACAGCACATTGAGCTTCCTACGTCTAGCTTCCGCTAAACTGCTCTACAATAATAGGAAGAACAAGGCCGCGATATGCCTCATTTTCTTACAAGGTATTATTAGTGGACCGGTCTTTAATTTCGTGCAGGTCTTCTATTTATTGAAACCAAAGATGAAAACCGACCGGGCTTCTAATTCCTACCGGTCTTGTATTCGGTGAAATCCGTTAAATGACCATTCTTTACATCTCCGGATGGTTTTGAACACCCTCAACGTCTCATATAGCTGTCCAAGAATTTAAAGTCATATATATATAATAACGCACGAGTATATTTTATCGTGCCAGCACATGAAGCACTTTCGTACTTTGGATGGTTGTAACAAGTCCTGATACAATAATCTTAATTATATATTCTATAACGATCAACCAATTCAATCAACCATGTGCAATACTATTACTATCAACGCTATTCATAGCAGTTGTACTCCTATCTTCGGTTGATATGAAATACATTGAGGGGACGTAGAAAGTAAATGTTGTACAGTTCTATACTTCTTATCTATAGCTTCGATGGATTGTCAATCGATGGATCGATGGATCGTGAAACGTTGTGTTGGAAGTATACTGACGCCCGACTTCACCCTGGAAATTTTCGAGCAAGGCGCGAAAATAGCTTTTCAGCCAAGGTAGCGCAAGATTAAACCAACTTAGGAGCCCGTAGACGTAGGCATCGTTAGTTTCAGATTCTCCCGATCGCGCTCAACCCGCCACGCCACTCCCTGGCAGCGGACTTGCCTCAATACATACTTCATAATTTGTGCCGTCAAAGGCACGGCCTACCTACATCGACTAGCAACGACACCTGAAATTGATATTTGCCCAGACATATTCAATTGGTTGTAAATCTGAAAAGTGTGAAGGCGTGAACACAACTTCATGGCCCATTTCCTTCGCCATGAATACAATCTCCAGCTCTACGTGCTCAACAATGTACCGCGACAACTTCTCCCACATGATCGCTGTAGTGTCCGACGCAGTGGAAGAAATACCGTATAATTTTCAAGAGCCATGCATGTCGGACCTTCTGCTTCCTTTTCTGGGGGTGTCTTTGGGCAACTTCTTGTGATATTTCGCGTTTACATGACAATACGGCAGCGATGAAAATTGCGGGTTCCAAGCAAGTGTGCAACGTTTCGATCCAACTTTTGAAGTAATCGTGGTTGAACATCCCATTATATTCCTTTGTTTGCTTCCTGCCCTCAAAAATATCAAGTGTATCCGACAATAATTGTGCAACACCGGCATCAGTGTGGTCAGCATCAGGAAGTGTGCGGTTCGTGTCAATGATAGCAGCGATGAAGCAAAACCGGCGGCCTTTGTGATTCTACTTGATCACATTGGGGTCCGTTGGATCGTAGATGGAGTCATTGTGGCTCGAATGGTTGTGGTGAATATAACTTTCGTCGAGGTAAACTGTTCGAAAACGAGCCGCACTTTCACTAGTCATGAGCTGAACGTAGCTATCTCGCTTGGCTTCGTTTTCGCAGAGATTCGGTATGTAGATCCTTTGCGCTTACCGCGCTTAAAGCCACAGCTTTTGACAAAGCGCTGGACAGTGTGAAGAGCAGCTGTCGCCGCAGCGTCAACCATGACATCAACTACTAACGTATTCTGCTGAATTAGATGATGCATCACATCATTGGCCACCGTTTGTTCACGGACAGCACTGCGCTGACGTATAAATTCACGTACCGATTGCTCTAACTCAACAGTCATCAAAATACGGGACGGTTTGTTTTCACGGTTCGAAGGAAGCGAAGCCACCGGTAAGGACCGGTACTGTGCAAAATCATTCCAAATTTGACCAACTGAATTCACTGATCGGGAGAGCAGACGGCCAGCTTTCACAGCACTGAGCTCTTTTTGTCGTAACTTTACAGCGACAGACATCAAATTCGCCATGACAATGAGAACTTCAACCCTCTCGAGGTGAGTGTGAGCCCTGCCGCGGCTTGAAGTGGCGTATGTGTGGGCTTCTGCGCATTCGTCTTGGTCGTCATGTGCGTCCTGTGCATCCGTTCGGGCTCGCTTTGATTACGGCATCCTGACCCCAGCGTGCTTGCGACCTGAAGTACGAACCTGTGTCCTCCAGGCCTGGTCTTCTACCCAACCCATATTTAGCCGACTGAAACCCCGATTTGTCCCGTAATATGATAATCCATTCATATCGGCATTGGCAGGGTATCATTTTATACAGCCATCATAGGTTTATGTGATTGGATAACATGTCCGAAGGGCTAGGCACCAAAACAAACTCACTTGCAGTTTCATCAAACGAAACGTTGTTGTTGCCGGATTTGCAGCATATAATATCCGGGACGTGTAAAAGTGACTCAGCAAATTTGAGTCAAATCAGATGAAAACTCACAAGGTTATAGCAATAAAACCTCTCGATGCTGTCGTGGTCTGTTAATCAAGCCCGGTCGGAGCATAACACAATCACCCTAGCCCTTCCCGAAGTGTATGCAGAGCGTTTCCTTGTCATATTAGTCGCCCGGTTTGATGATTGCTCGGATCTTTGGGGACGGGTGTCATGACCGGGCGCAGCGAGCCAGTTTGACCGTCCGTGTGCGTAGCACGCAGCTGCAAACCCAGGACCTATGGATGGTCTACCTACCAAGTGGAGGCGACACATATGAGCCGCAGCGGGCTTAGGGTTCTGTCGCCAGCAAGCGCAGCGAGCCGCTTTTTTAGGTTCGCGCGGAGCGAGTAGCAGGGTGGTAGTATTAGACGCGACCCCCTAAGATCCGCACGTTCTGTGTGCAGGTCGGAGCGAGGTCCGAGGTCGGACGCTTCGGGGTATGGGTACATGATAGGACAAGGTCGGACTCGTAATTTATTGGATAAATTACGTGTGAGTCATATATTTCCCGCGTGGAATGAGTAGGCAAAGGTTCGTGGGGAACGCAGATCTTTCGAAGCGTTCATTGAGGACTCTGGAAAAAGCCAGTGCATAATTATCGTTGCTTCTCATTTACTGAAGCGGCACAACAGAGAGATTTCTCAACTGTCCGAATCCGAATCTGGTTCACTTACAGCTACAAAAAGAGGCAGCCTGTACGTTTTACGAAAATCCGATTGGGATTTTGAGTGAGGAAATCGGGGATTGGAACTCCGTTTTCGAACTTCGATTTCAGAATGTATGTGATGTTTCGCACACAAAAATATCGAGCGTGCTTCACCAGTCACTGGCGCAGGCGCAGTCTCCGTCGGAACATCGGCAGCTTTCTTTTGTCACCAAGGCGCAGGTGCAGCCTCCAGTGGGTCATCAGCAGCCTTCATCTGCCACGAAGGCACAGGCGCTGTCTCCGGTGGGTCACCAACAACCTTGTCTCTTTGGTGCCTTTAAGTTCAGGTACGTACTCTGTTACGGTGCATTGGCTGTAGCTGCTGGAACGGGCTCTAACTGTAGTGTTTGTCTGGTGTCTGGTGTTGTAGAAGAATGTACCTGTTGGTTTCGAGATGCGCGCATATACAAACCATAAGATATGCCTACCATCGCTACAAGTTGTTGCTGCGTGCTATTCTTATATGTATTGATTTACAACCTTTCACCAGGTCGTATACACCGCCCCGCGTGCCTGCATCAGAGGTTCAGGGTCTTCAAGGAGCGCAAGGCTCGGGGTGGGTGACATGATGGGAATCAAGATTTTTACGGTGAAATGTGGTGATTGGTTGAAAAGCCAATATATCAGTGAGTATGGATTTGTGGGACATAGTGATATCTGCGGGACGCAGCGTTCTCACATCCAGCCATGGATAGGGTTGAGTATTCTGGACGCAATGAGTTTGGATGGACCAACTACCGGACGACGGGTCAAGCCCACGAGAGCGACCAAAGGCCCCAGTTTACATTAGACTGACGGCCGCCCGTCTTTACATGGCTGGACGTGACTAAGAACACCTAAGAACAATGGACGGAATGACCAAGGTATAATCAAGACAAGTGATACCCGACCGACCAGGACGACCAACCAGGTTCCAGGAATATTCCGTGGAACATTGAAGTCCTTCGCCTGTACCCACGACATCGCGGTGAGATCAAGCACGCCCAAGATGATGACACCCCTCAACGTATACTCAAAGTAAGTCAAAAGCTGAATGTGTGTCTATTGCAGGAAGATAGCCAAAAAGATAAAAACCAAATAGAATTCAATATTCCGTGTAACTCACAAGCGCTCAGACAGCTTTGGCCGGACGAATACCGGCGGCAAGTGCTGATGGCGAAAGGTCCTCTGAGGAAGGACATCCAGAGGTGTGGACTCCACCCCAAATACTCCAAGTCCAAATTAGGGTGAGTAGCGGATGTGGAGCCCATCGTAAATCCGCCCTATTTCATATCCCAATTGTAGTGTTCGTTTAGGCGATCCTACATTGCATATCCCATATACGTCCTTGAAAGATTGGAAGTAGGTCGCATCCAGGATTGTGATCGAAGGACATATTGTGTGATCGGTAGTGAAGCTGTATTTTACCGTTCCTCGGTGCTTCTGAAGTGGTGTGCGTTTGCTAAAGCTGACCGGGATTGACCAGTATCCCGGAAATTCAGCTAAGTTGACTGGTGTACGACCCACCGTTCGAGGGTCTAAGAATAAGAACGGCTGTATATTTGTGTGTATAACTCTGTATTGATTTTAGTTTCCTTGGTTGCTGGAGCTACATCTAAGTTGGTGATGTTACGCTCTTCTCCGAAGACCGATATTGGTATACGAACAACCAATCACCGCGGTGTATCTCCCGGTTCGAAGACAAACGAGGGATTGCCACAAGGAGTACACGCTACCTGGACGTTTACGTTCAGGCGTACCGAGTGGAAGGCTTCCGGTACTGAAGTACCTTCCAGACTCTGGAGCACAGCGCTATACACATGGGCGGTCAAAAGGCGTTCACCCGCCTCGCCACATGCGGCCGTGCGCTTGTTAGTGCTTCAGAGGGAACGTAGCTGGAAGTGCGGACTTCTAGGTACTGCGAGTTTCGGCCAGATCAAGTTACTAGTTCATGCAGATCGTGCTGCGTGCAGCTCCGTCATCGCCCTAAGGTACTTGATGGAGGTGACAACAAACATATTTCGACAAGCGTATTACACGTTAGCAACTCGAGGATTAAAAGCGAACAAATCTGGCGCGTTAATGTAGCGCTGTACATACGTTCTTGTATTTATACTGCAGCTGTGATTCTAACGCCCAAACAGTACAAACATTGTAGTAGTAACAACACCACAATATTTAGCTTCATCGAAATTCCAAATGATAAATGTAGAACAGAATAATCATGGACGCAAACAATAGGATCACAGAATCGCTTAGTGTCTTACCTCGAGTTATGTTTGAGCCAGTCCCAATCATGTATTGTCCTGATATCGTGTCTAGGTCTGGTGAAAAAGATATCAAATAGTCTTGGTAAGAACATGTATGTACACGTTTAGCTATTAACCTGGTTCTTACTATGGTGTATGTGGCTTATATCGAGTAGCACCTTCACCACAGTCCAACCCAATGTGCAAATCTGCCAACCCCAGACGAAGAGGCTAATGATGAAGGCTCTCCAACCGGGTAGGGTGAGTCAAACTTGTACATACACGTTTCGGATCTATAGCTAACTTGGATGTCCATGATATGCAATTGATGTAGCTTTACCGCATGTGATAACATTTCCGGGTCTGCCCAACTCGCGATTCTCGGTTCAGATTGAGAGAACGATGAAGGTACTAGCTGGACAGCGAGGAGCTTAGTGCGGAGAATGTAGGAGGATTATCTAATTTTTTATAAAGGTGAATATGATTCCACGCCACATGCGTTACAAGCTGCCTCCACGCCGCCAGGCACGCTTTTCTACTTTGTACAGCCCGTACTCTCGAGTGGTCCCTTGGGATCACTCGAGTTTTCTTTGGTACCAACTTCTCGCATCGTGGACCGGACATTCTAACCGATTTTGTTAACGTGTATCGTACAGCTTCGAGGTGATTTGCGGAACACAAGAACAGCCAGCGGACAGCGACCTTACATATTAAGACGCTGTGCCCTCTGCTGTTGTACGCAACCTTCATAAGTTCTTTGACCCTGCGGGTACGGGTACTGGTGCTATGAGGCGCATTGTCGAACAAGCGCTAGATCCGTGCCCGTAGGTCTGATAAGACCCGCGCTAAAGGGAAAGCCGGGAACGTGACTGTGTTTTTAGGCGATGTATCAAGCGAAAGTTCAGGGAGCCGAAGGCAGAAGGGCAGCGAAAGAGAGCGTGCACAGAGGAGGCTGAGGACTAAGCAATTGTTGCCTTCCTCGGGTCGTGTTGTTTTCAATATACTTTGCATTGTCACGCCGAACCGACTGTTAGCATATGCCTTTGGTCATCACTTTTTTATATGTCATTAGCGCGGTTTTGTCAAGATGTATCCGGCGCTTTGGACTAATTTTGTTCACGCACATACACATTTAATGCTAAAGCTGTATTTATAGCGCTTGTTATCGTGGCGATACAGGACTAGTGAGGAGCCACATCAGCAGGTGTAGGTTTATGGTGCGCCTATTCAATATACACGATACCAAAACATACTGAGTTTCGTATTGCAGCCCTTACCCGGACATACAAGTTCTTTTGGGCCGATGGGGGCGCTGGATGGTATCCGCGTTCAAGGGGCTAATGGTGTCGCCAGCTAAGAACAAAGCCGCGACTTCGCACGGAACAGCTCTGAATTTTGCTTTAACCTGATGAGATAATGACTCGCAAAATCGTAGTTGAGAGGAATTTAATTAATTGCCGCGTGAAAGTCGTGTGATTCATTATCTATCCCCGGTGAACCAAACCGTAGGACCAAAAATTGGATCAAATGTTTGCCCTCTTTCTTAGCGGCAGCTTAGCTATATATGGGAGCTTTAACATATATAGATAGAATGCTCTTCCGTCAATGCTTGAGCTCATCCATTTTTTGCATGTCCTCTAGTGTCCTCTGAGACGTAATAGCCAAAACAAAGGTGTATTTTATAAAATATCATAAAGGAAACGGTCAATTCGAGGCCGTGATGTTTTAGCCAATGTGCAGGTTGGCTTACTATTTCAGTCCTGTCATTCGTACAAACTGATTAAGTTCGAAAAATTTACAAACTTATGCTCTGTGATGCAGATTGGCGGGAAGTGTTGGTGGGAACTCAACAAACTGGTGGTGGAGACGCACAGATCTACTTTGTTAGTCCTACCGGTAACTTCATTTCCAAACTAGCGTAATGGTTCACACCTACCCGAGAGCAAGCTGTTATCGCTCAAGTTCAAGAGGGCAACGCCGTTGTCGATGTCGCCGCTACCAGCGGTGTTCATGAGAGGATGATACAGAAGTGGCTGGCCACAGCCAAGGAGGGTAGATCGCTGAGTCCTACACGGCCGGCGCCTATTCATCAAGTCGCAGAACAACATATCTACGACTGGGCCGTCGGCCGGCAGCTCGTTGGTCATCCTGTCGAGCGCTCTGCGAGCATTCGAAAAGCCCAGGAGGTGGCTATTCTCGGTTGTGGTGACAGTAGAGAGGTTTCGGAGCAATTCCTTACCCTTACATTAGCCTAAGTTCGCACCCGATGTGACCCTTTTTCGCCCTCTCCTCTGTGAATTTCCCCAGATTTCATCAAATCCAGGGAATTCATTCCCCACCTTTACCTTCTATCTTTGATTAAGTTCGACCCCATAATATCGACTACATACAATAAGAAAGCATTATGCAACTTTATAAATTGATGTAAATCAAATCACATTCTATAATATGTGAGGGCACACTCAAGCTTAATACATGCCGTCGAGGGTAATGCGAGGGTGAGGACAACTCCGAAATCTCTCTAGTATTGAAGAGGGTTGGTACATGCGCTTTAAAGAGCGTTATCCATCCCTCTCTTGTCGGTCAGCCCAATCGCTATCTCTCTGTTAAGCGCAGGTGCGTCGTCTCGGCTGATCTGACAATTCAACTCAACGCTCTGGCTAAGCTCATCATTGAGCTGAAACTAAACCCTTCACGGGTTTTCAACATGGACGAGACTGCTTTCCAAAACAACCCAAGGGCAAGAAAGCTGTTCGAGGCTCAAGCAACGTCTGGGGTACAGAGCCTACTGCAAACTGTCATCTCACGGTCGTGACGTGCGGGAGTGTGGCTGAGTAGTAAGTAATCGAGCATTATCCCGGCAGGTTTTTACTTTCCCGTAATTTACCGATCAGAACAATCCGGAAATCTTCTTTTGGAACAGGAGGTGTTTATCGCACACAATCTCTCGACCACCCGAGAGCAAAAGAACCGTCCTTTGAATATCGAGATAGTTTCATATCCCCTGAACCGCTGAATATGTACAGTTGGTAGTTTTAGTCAACGCTACCTCTCGACCAGCTGGGAGCGAAATGTTGCGTCCTTAGTATATTTGAGTAGTTTCAGAACCGCAAGAACGAGTAAGATGCACAGCGGAGCTCATTCCGTATTTTGATCTAGAGCAACCAAGATGGACCCCACGCTGCAGGAAGAGATGGAGCGGCTCCAATTCAGCGAACCCCAGCTGGCAGAAGAAAAACGACAGGCAAGAGATGAAGAGGTGATCGCGCGTGTCAAGGCAAGCGCGGCGGATACCTGAGTTATGCGGGTGTGCAAGGAAGCTGATGAAGGGTTCCAGAAAGCTGTGAAGGAGGCGAGCGCGATGGTGGAAAAGGCCGAAGCAACGCTCAAGAGGGCGCAGGACACGTTGAAGGCTGAGAAGGAGAAGACTGATGCAGCGGTGAAGGAGGCGGAACTGGTAAGTTGGGGGAAGAAAAAGGCGGTTGCGGCGAAGCAATTGAAACAACTAATGGGAGTTATCGAGGCCACCACGAAGACGAAAAATGTCGAGCGTGCCTATCTGGCAGCGTAGCGTCGCTACCAAGAGCTCCGCAGTCAAAAGATGGACGCTAGACCTCCGTCGATTGATAAGGTTGTGGCTGAGACCATCCCGAACTCATACATTTAGCTTTAGCAGCTAAAATTTAGGTAATAAAAGCGGACTTTTAAATATTTTTTTCATACCCATAAGATAAAGTACTGTATATAGAAAATACAATGGCATACTTGTCCGAGCAATACGAACTAAATAAGAAGCGCATCTAGGCTGCTCAAAAGCGCACCTATCTAAAGACAAGGGACACGCGACTGGCGAAGCAGCTAGAATATGATGACAAGCATCACGCGGAAATTCGTGCTCTGAGAAAAATGATTATTCGAGCAAGTCGGAACTTAACCAAACTAATGAGCATGGGCAGCGTTGCGTGGCAATCTGACGCTGCTAGGAATAACCGCTGTCAGGATGTGTTGAACTCTCGTTCGTGCATGTTCTCCAGCATTGCTCGATGTCACCAATCATAGTTTTCTTGATAAAATTAGAAGGATGTGGCAGGTCTAGCTTGCCCTCGAGGTATACATCAAGGATATCATTTTCACGTTGGGTCCAGGCTCTGACGCTTTCGTCGCAACTGACCTGTTCTTGACCAAAGCTTCTTGTCGCATTACCACGATTTCAGGCGTCCAGGTTTCTGCTTCGGTGGTCTCCCAATCCGCCATCCTCGTCCTTACTAGTTGTACTTGCGGCACCAGGTTCCAAATCCCTTCCAACATACGGGGCTTTTTGGCCATTTCTTTCGTGATGGTCTCCGTGGCGGGGAGGTTGTTTCACACTCTCCTGAAAGCTTCCAGCCGCCGCGCACCCGTGTCATGGGTGAGAACTACCCGCTTTTTGTACACCAGCTCGAAGCCTACTGCCTCTTCTGTGACCCTTGTCCGAGACAGGTCAAGTCCCCCATTTGTTTCGTACTTCATCTTCGCGAGCTCGAGTGCGTTCAGTTTTACGCCCCTGTCTCGGTGCTGATGGCGCTGTTTAGCGGACGTCTCGGTTTCTCGGGGCCTGGTGGTGATGCATTTCCGGCCGAGCTGGAGCGCGGATCTAGCAACACGAACATGTCCGCAGACTTCTGCTGGCACTACCCTGCCCGTTACGACTGTCGACTGCTCCATCTATGATGATTTCTTCGCGGCAATTGGTAGTTTCATATCGTTCTGGAATGCTCTCTGGCATGACCACGCTCGGCGAACACTCTCTCAAGCCAAACGGTTCGTGCTCGCAAACCTCGTGCGCGATAATAATCCACACGAGCCCGTCAACACAGGCCGTTACGTTCGTCAACCAGTTCATGGGTCGTGCGCTCGCTTAGCTGCTTGTCAATTCCCCGCGCTAGTGGTATAACTCCAACAAGACCGTCTGCACCATGGTGTATCGCAGCCCCAACCAACAAGCTAGAGGCGACGACGCAGCGGCGCCTCTTCAACGTACCCGTCTACCCCCAGACAGGTACAGCGAAGCGTAGCCTGATGGCGGAACAAGGATGCTGCGCCGTCAGCAATGGAGTGATGACAGATCTAGCGCTGCTGCTACCCGGTGGTGGGGCGGCAATCGTTCCGGGCTTGCCCATCTATTCGCGCGTAAACCGCTGGTACACTGGGCATCCATGCATCCGATCCATCTTTTTTTATGTTGAAGTGACAGCAGCTATCACATCTGGTTTGACTTTCGAATAAAACTTCTGCCTTCACGTTGGTACCCTTGCATATGCAATCTCAACCGGGACGGCTCGTCCGAGGCTTTCTTTAACGTGCCATGAACTGCGCGTATGCTTGGTGCTTGTCCAATCTCTTCTGGACGCCCCCGGTCAATCGCCAGCGGCTCTACGAGGAGAAAATTGGCAACGCCATTTTGGAGCTGAACGAGCAGTCATCTAGGTGGAAGTTTTTGATCAAGGAGCAGTTAGAGGCGTGGGTGTCGGGAAAATTCACCGCCAGATCTGCAGCAATATATCGCGATGTGATGCACCCGAAGATCACCGAAGCTGCCAATGAAGCCAAGCAAAAAGATAGTTTAACTTGCGAAAAATATATGTCACTTTCCTGTTTAATCCTGTGCTGGTGCCGGTGTCCCCGCTACTGTTCTCCACTTCGGAAGACATCGCCGTGGTCTGACGGGCACGGACCTGGGAGGACACTAACTTCTGCATCATCTTCCACGTAAAATATCCCGTCGGGGTAAGGTCGCTCAGGAGTGGAAGCAAGGCAAGGAACACGTAGCGCTGACACATCAGGCCGCGGATGGAGCTGACGCAAGCGGAGGTGCCGGATACAGGTCCACCAGATCCAGGAGTACACCATCAGCCACCGCAAGGACTCACGGAAACACGACCAGCGATGCAAATGGTCGGAGCGCACCGTGGGCAACAGGCCGACCAGGGGATGCTGGCGGAAACGATGGGGGATCGGGACGAACGGTCGCCGCAAGACAGAAGACGGCCCCTCAGACAGGGACGAAACGGTCGCGTCAGATGGCATAACGGACGACAAAATCATGGAAACAATGGGTATTACCTTCGACTACCGCATTTGCCCATCCGTATTATATCTGACGTCGAACACCCAGTGCATTTCGTCCATCGGGAAGGGGCACTAACTTCTATGTGTCGTTCTTTAAAGGGCATCTGTCCGTAGTGCACACTCCCAATACTTGCCATTGGTAGGCGATTAGTGACATCTACTTTACAACTCTGGCCCACTGAAGAATCCACATTTGTTTTTTGTTGTCCACACTGCAATAATATTGGTTCATATGTTACCACGACTAGGTGCAGTACTATTTGATTCGGTCAAAGCGTAGAGGCTATTCAGTAATCATTCGACAAGTTCCATCCAAGCTCACACTTCCCGCCAAACGCCCTACAATAATGGGTCGTCGCCCCCACCAACCGAATATTTCGCCACAAAAGCAGCTTGACAATCTGCTGTATTTAACAGCCCTGTCCGTAAACTATAAACTTTCCCGTGTTACCAAGGCGGCCGCCAGACGCGCGTTCTCTTGTCACCGTTTTGCGGTGACAAGTGTTTGGACGCTCTAGAACACCTCGGAGTCACCCCTTGCGCGCCATCGCCACTCTTGAGGGGGGAGTCATTACTACACATTTAACTGCGACAACGCAACAGAGCGTTAAATGCACTGTAGCGCATTTAACTTTTTCCAAAAATCTGAAAATAAATATACCGTTATACCCCGCTAAAATACGATTCCTCTCAACCGCTCGCTGCACTCCACTCATTGTGCGATTAGGAGAGAAAGGGAGTTCGCGCTGCAGGAGCTGCTCCCTGCTGGAGGCAAGACGTGGGTATGAAAGACAAGAGGAAGAGAAGGGCTGGATAGACTGGGCGTCCGACGCGGATTGTCAAGATAGCAGTGTGGCTCGGCAGCAACTGGAAAGAAAGGTAAGGAATATGACGTAGCTTATATTAAATGAGTATGAAATTAATCCAGTCTGTACTCAATGAAGCCACGAAACGACCCAAGGCAACCAGAAATCCTGGGACAGGTGGTGAGCGGCGAGTTTGGCGGGTGGACATCCCTGTAAGGAGGATTGCTATTTAATTCGTGTTGGAGGTGATGCTAACGACTCAAATATTTCTAACTGCTTCAGATATCCTAGCAGAGCGATACCCAAGGCGGACAAGGTTGACCTCACGAAATAAGAGAAGCCAGCGGTCTACGCCCCCCCCCCCCGCGCTGCGCTCTCCCTCAGTACGTGTAAAATAAATATGTAGGTAAAATATAGCTGCCGGACGGAACGAGTTGCGGATTAATGCTGCTGACAACAGCATACGAGATTATGAACAACGAGATTTACGAGTTTGCGCAAGGTGTCGATGCAAATTCTAACATGTATAGTACCCTAGTAATTTGTGTATGACAGCTACAGTTTAGATTACTTTAGTCAAGAAAGTCATAGTGATACCTTAGAATCCTCGGCGAGGACAGTTCTGTAGCGACGAGTCCTCGCCTCAGAACTGTTTTATTGCTGCGGCTCTTTCTCAGAAGCACCCGCGGCTTCTCGGATTGCTGCGCTGCTAAGCCGGCATCATACATGCCTTGCACGTCATGTACAGTACATGTACGAATCTGAAGCAAAGCCAAATTGAGAGATACCTTGGCAAATGTGTGAAATTATCAGCGTGGGCGCCTCACGAGATAAATGTGCGGCGCCAGTATATGCGCTGTAGCAATTTAACTGTATCTTGCTACCTAACACGTAAATGTGCTTGTAACCCGTAAATGTGCGGTAGCAGTGGTCGTGCTGTCGTAGTTAAATGTGCAGTAACGCGAGTCCTTGAGGGGTCTTCTCTACCCCAGCATTACTACCAAGGTCGAACCGGTGCTGCTGCCACTGCACAAGACCACAACAGAGCCTTGTCAAAGCTATGGGGCTGTAACGCACAAAACTCCAGCGTTACTTGAAGGCGGTCCCTTGAGACGCCGGTTTTGGTCAAGGAAACCTTAGCTGATATACGCAAACAAGAAACGTCGACTCGAGTTTGCGCTGGAGCACGTCCACCAGCCTCCCAGTAAATTTAATCCTTAAACTACCCTGATATTTTCTATTGGTTCACGTTATATTATTGTCGGAATTTGTTGGCCAACGAAAGCTTCGTGTTGTCGATATGAAAGATGTCGTGCACATTGGCGAAAAGTGGCTCAATATGTATAAAGGTGCAACGCACTAATACAGAGATGCCTCCACACTTAACATGTGTGACCAAGATATATTTCTCTGGCCCACTTCAAAATGACGATTGTTTTTTTATGCGTGCACATCCTCCTAGATACGAGTTATGATTGGCCGAAAATACCCTTAACGTTGTATTTAGCAGTATAGCGATATATCGTGGAGTAAAATCTGGATTGGTGTAGCGCCTTTTTGCAAGTTTTACGGTGCGAAAACGCGCCCAGCTGTTCCAAGCGATACAAAATGCCCACCGTTCAAATCTGGTGTAATATCGCTTAATATTGATAGAACTGCGAAAAAAGCCTATGGGCACTCAGAATCGGCGATTTCTTAAGGGTGCGTTTTTAATAGAAAACTTTGGCGAAACGGTAGAATAAAAACATGCGCGTTTGCGCTGGTAGAAGACATTTGACATGATACTGTTGCATTTTTCGATGTCTTATCGTTGTCGATATTTATCCGATAAACCAAATCGTCATTTTGAAGTGGACCAGAGAAGTATATGGGTAAGGTTATGTTCGTAGCTTCAGCGGCTCGTCCGCGGTATGACTTTCGTAGGCGTACCTATTTCGACAGCACGATCGGAATCAGGCCAGTTATGGAGCGCATACAAGCGCAGCGAACTTCTTTCAATAATGCAGGGTCTCCGAAAAAGCAGTCAATATCATTATTTTGCATAAATACAAGTAAGTTATACATTTCACCCTGACTTAGTCCTCTTTGCAGTGATTTATTGTAAGAGCACAGTGATTCCATCATTTATGACAGGATATTTTGTAACATTTTGCCTAAAGTCATTCTCCAACCGGTAGTACTCGTGTCTGCTCCCTAAACAACAACTTTTGTTTCTCATTTCTCGTTTCTTGCCTCTCCCCCCCCCAAGTATCCAGCTCCATGGCTCGAGTGCTCTGTCCCCCTCGCCCAACCTACAGCAATGTTCAAATTGCCGGCTTCAACTCCCGCCCGCGCCACAACGGGAACGATGAGGTGATCCGCGAGTACTTTCGCTGCCGTTATGCCACGGTGCGAAAGCAAACACATCGCCATAGTTACACTAACCTGATGCAAAATGTTTACTCGCGAATATTCTGATTACGAAGCAGTGACGCTGGACACGTCAATAGCATAAACATCGTCTCTCATCAACTCAGCTCTCTTTTTGTACGGGAGGATGGCTTGGATTGTACAATGCGATCTACCGCTCGCCTATTGCGAGAGCAGCGAAGCACGACGGTAGCTTTACATTTTGTTTTCTAAATGCTGTATCTCAGAGCTTAATATGCGTTCTGTTGGTGTATGTCATTCAGCTACTCGATTCTTCAACCCATCTCGCAGAACACTGTCGGGCAGGCATGGACGGGGTGGTGCTCGCCATCGAGCGTGCAATTGAGGAGAAGCTTCAGACACGACGTTGACCTGTTCGATGTGCGTCAATGGTTCGACGAGCATATTGCTGCGAAGTCACGATTTGCGCGCCATCTGGGTAAGTTAATTTATCTATACTTGTTAATGTATCGCCTATCACGACACTGACTGTTGTTATTTTGCGCAGGCTCCTGAGCCAACATCATCCACAGCCCCGACTTTGAGTCGGGATGTGTACGCGTGCTCCGTGGTAACTCGGGCTGCCTCACGCGAGCTCAAATGACTGCACTACAACCCTATGTAACGGCCAGGTCAAAGGTTGAACCCGATAACGCAGCGAACATTTCAACTTCGTCCGTCGAGTGCCTTCGCAAGCGGCACCAACTTGCGGAAGCTGAAGTCCAGTACGTGCAACTGAGAAGCGTTTCGCCCACCTCAATGTCGTCGATCGCTTTTTAATTGGCGCTCGGGCAGCAGCGTCACGGTCTGCTGTGACACTTCCGTTCCTGGACGTGAATCTGTCGTTTTGGGACGCAAGCACGGTAGATAGGCTTCATTAGATGGTGCAGTGTGCTGCAGACTGCATTCATAATGGAATAATTGATTTCGTTGTTTGTATAAACTACATTATATATTGCGTAGACAGGGCGGGCTTCGTCGCATAACGTATTGCGCGCTCTGATGTCCACTAAATAAAAATTCCGTATTCGGAAGCCCTGTTACATGGGGGACGAAGGGGGTGTCCATCGCGTCGAAGGTGCATGCGAACATACTGGCGAGCAAAGTCTTCCCGGTTATGAAAGCAAAATGGCTAGGTTGTTGTTTTGTATATGTTTTCCTATTAATGAAACTGTTCTAAGTCTATTAATGAAACTGTTCTAACCTGCTTTCTGGGGAGAGTTGGATTCAAGAGTGCAGGTCAGCTCCAGCAGGCGGTGTGTACCACACGAGACGGAAGAATCTGCGCGGGAAGATCAAAACGAAACGGAAGGGTAGGCTCAAACGAATGCACTCGGCTTGGAGGTTCTGCGGGGAAGCCCCGTTGCAAAGAGAGCGGACAGGGGCACGAGTCGGTATGTGTCCTGCGCTCGGATAGGCGTCTGAGGCGTGCACCTGGCGGCTTGGCGGGCATCAACCGGTCTCCTGTGGTGTGAATATTGGCTCACGTAGACTTCAGGGTTGAGCAGGTGCGGCGGCGGGGAGCTGAAACAAGAAAGAGACGAGCTTTGTGGGAGTACTAAATACAGATATATTCCGACTGCTTATCAGTGGCCTACAGCTGTATTTGTGTTGGATCATTGGTGGACGAGATCCTTGAAGGGCCAACGCAGCAAGTAGTGCAAGCTTACCGACTCACCGACGAGCAGGTTGAGTGACTCGCTATAGTAGCCACAAATGAAAGACTTGCAGCTGCCAATCACAAGCCTTAGAAGAAACAAAATGCCTCCTTTAAGAAATAATGACTTAGATTTGTATACTTATGCTTATCCCAGTGGCTCGCAAAAGGGTTAACAAAGTAGCACTACGCCTCATTGAAAACCTCTTGGTCTATATTATTTTGAATCTGTTCAAGAGCGAATTCATTTCGCTCCATTTTTTTTCGTATTGCAGTCAATAATTATCCTAGGTGTCGTTTGTGACTTTGCGAAGGGATGTCGTCTTCGTCATTGCTACTGGCGCTGCCAAATTCCTCATACTGGAGGCGTTTTCGCCAAAAATAGCACCCCACTCGCCTCATTCGCCTCTTGTCATCTTTCTGATGCCGGCATTTCTCGGAGGGGTCCCTCTTGGTATGAGCTTAATTCTAGACGTCGCAGTTCATAACCAAAATACCACAGCTAAAATTAGCTTGAAGTTGCAGCGTCCTGATGTTGCCGTAGAGAAGTGTTTGTATGCCTGGGAAGGGGATAATATATGCAAAATGCTTCAATAGCCTCTTAAGCCCTCATTACAACACGGTGAAGTGAAATTAGAATATGACATCTGGAAGGTCGAAGCGTGAACGCCCAAGGAGCTAGTTTCTCCACGTCCTATTGAAACGGTTAAAAGATGTAGTGCTAACCCTTTAAGGCATAAAGATCCATTACATTTCCTTTCCGGTTCACTTAGAGTTCACATCGGAAGACTGGAGGGAATAGGGACAACAAATATTCACTTCAGTGATAAGATTTCAGTTATCAATCTTCACTACTACAGTAGCACAGCTCCGATGCTCCACCCGTCGCCGCAGAGTCCCAAAAACGGAGCGTTAGCAAACAAGCTATAGGAACCTGACTGGACACATCAAGATGACCTATTCTATGTTATTCTTCTAGGGATTTCAGGCCCTAAGCACCTGGTCGTAACTGGTTAATTTGAAACCTACTCAGCGTTGAGGTTGCCAGGTTTGTATTTCTCACCCTGCTCAACCAACCGTAGGATATCCTTTTGCTCAGTGTAAATCTCAAGATCTTCGTCGTGGATGAATCTTGGGTCGAATTGGATGAACGAAAGCTAAGAGCAGTGGCAAGGGGACTCTTGTCGAAGGAAGCTGCATGATTGCGGTGAAGTACGTGGGCTCGTCGAAGCGACAATGGGACACGACATGCCTCGGCATCGACCGCCAACGACTTGAAGGCGTCGAGCAGGTCACTGTCTACGCTTTGGTCGAGTTCGGGCTGGCTGTAGTACACACTGATGCCTGGTTGGTGGGGTGAAGATTCACGCCTTGTTCACTGTCTACAGCGAAGAAAGGCCGTCAATACTCTCTATTGTGGATTGCACTTCGACGCAGCCAAGGACGCACCCAGTGCTTTGCGCAGACCCGAAGCCCAGCTATGGATGCTATCCAAGTGAAGTAGGACGTGACTGACACTTATCCAACAGATCATTGCTGAACCCCAAGGCGTGATAGGTCAAATGCCACACCCGAAGTACCTGTCACGTCACTGAAGGTTCGTTGGTTGTAATTTGTTTGACTGACCAGGATGTTGTTGCCGGTGATTGAGAAATTTCCACAGGGAGCAAATAATCAAACCAATGATCTTGTTGGTGCTCATTGTTCGTTCCTGTTTGTCATATTGCTAAATGCAGAGTAGCTAGGTGTCCTTTCCATTGCCTTATATATTTAACACCCGCTGAGAATTGCGTGCAACCGACTCGCCACGCGTTTGATATCGCTCTGGGGCAAGAAGTCGTTGCGGTTGACGACGTCGCCAAACTGCTCTATGCCTGCGCATATGCGCTTCGGGTACTTCCACTCAACGTAATTTGTAGCGATACGATACACACACTCCTTGTTGATGTTGTCCACGGCCACGGCCATGCCGAGAACACCCTGAAATGAGCTCTTCTTGAAATCACAGTGCTTTGCCTCGACAATGAAGACGCGTTTTTTCCCGCGTGTGATCAGGAAATCCACTACGCCGTTGCTTTTCGCGTACGTGCCCGAGAGCTTGCAAACTAACATGATTACCGGGGTCTTTTTGAACATGTGAACTACGGGCTGGAAGATTATGTTTATCAACAGTACGCTGGTCGCCTCGCTGGCCTCGGGGTACTGGTATGCGCATTCAGTTGCGTTCCAAGTTATTGTGCTTTTCTGACTTTCTGCCGAGCTTACGCACGGGCTACATCGGTGCTTGCGAAGGAAATCGGACATAAGCGGGGCGGAGACACCCATAAAACGTACCCGATCCCTAACATATTGTCCAATCAGGAAGTGACACTTCATTTGGTTAGTGAGAGCCTCTGCCTCTCACTCATTCAAGAAAAAGCTGGGGCGAACGGAAACCGAGGACGAGAGGGATGCTCAGGGCACGCGGGCTACGCCAGGACTGCCACGACCGACACCTGCACTCGACAGTTGATCGCACCCAGCTGGTGACGCTGCTCTTACGCGCCGTAGCTTAACGGGAAAGCTCCGTCCACGGAGATAGATGCTCAATTTCTCTCGAAAGCAGATGATGTGAGACGGCAGCTGAGGCGTGAGGCACTGGTGCAAGGCTTATGCGAGCGGGAGAGAGGATGATGCAATAAGGTATGTGCATGATCTTTTGCTAATCCCATAATTGGGCATGTGTGGGTGTTCATATGCAGCAACAACAAGTTTACGGTGAATTCAGCCACAGTAAGGTCAACGGGAGAGGCAGCGCGGACATTAATGCAGCAGCATATGGTATGGTCGTGAAAGAGAGCAGCTTGCAAGGAGAAGGTGGCAGCAGAATGTCGGAAGGTCCAAAGGTGAAAGTCAATCGATCAATTCCCATTTTGCCATGCAAGCAACATTACTTCTTCCCGATAGTCTGACGTGCCGTGTGTTCATTAAGAATGGATATGCATATGGTTCTGGTCGTAACAAGGTTCCTCTTTCTTCACCAACATTCTTGTTCGATGTAGCGGAAGGGTATCCCGTGCTTCGGGCTAAGGTCGAGAATCACTTTGCGGGCATGCCACCAGGGCAATGGTGTCCCGAGCTGGTCATTTACTTTAAGCCAACTAACAATGCGTATTAGAAGGACTACCAGGTGCTTTGCAACGACAGCAACGCGATGCAAGTCCAGCTCGAGATGGACTGGCGCAAGGCAAGACTGCGAAGCGGGGGCCAAGCGGGTTTCATGCTGGAACTCTACATATACGTGCCCAAGCCCGCTGAACAAGCGACAGTACTTCGAAGGGCAACTGCTGCGCGCGTTCAAGAGCAGATGCCACGGGTAGCAGAAGTCCTACGCGAGCAAGGTATTGCAGCGAGCCCTGCATCACTGACCTAAACGGCCATCAAGGCTCCCGTAAGGAGCTCCTCTCGTCGTGCCCGACAACACTACTTTCCGGCAGCTGCTGCACGTGGATACCCAGCAGACTGCAATGGAAGAATCCCAAAGCACGGAGCAGCCGCTAGCAAACGCAGAGTACCACCTCGTGCGCGTCAATATCCAGGACATTCCGGTCGCGATGCAAGTGAACGTGAGCGACCTCAGAACGGCGCTTGGTCTTCCGAGCTACAGCTTGTGTCCCCCATTCCGCGCTCCCACGAACGTAGCCACTCCAGCGCCTGCAGTCAAGATGGAAGACACGAATCATCTAGATGCCTATGAACCAAACTAAAGCCATGAGGACCACTTAGCCTCTAAATTTTCTTAATTGACAAAGCGTTTGGCCTGTGTACAAATTCTCTCCTACCTCTTCTTTCCTGGCGAGTGCACGCGTTCATGGCAACGCGCACTACTGCAAGTGGGTATTCGTGGGACGCTATATCAGCGTGGCGTTGAATCCAGCATTTGAGCAGTGAGAACCCGACCTCAATCGAATTGAGATCGGGCGAGTACGGAGGTAGAAAAAACAGCAATGCCCCTGTTTCATGAATCATCTCCTGGAGTTCCTTGTACATGTGGATCTTGGCATTGTCTAGCACCACAATCGATCGAGGCAGCGGCCGCGGGTTGAGAAACGGAAGGATTTTAGTCTTGAAAACTTCATGAAAACTAGCACGGGTAAAAGTCCTCTCCACGTTAGCCCACGCAAAAAAAACTCGGACGTCCATCGCAGCCAGAATTGAAACCCTCTTGCCGCGACTAAAAGGGAGGGCTGCATGGGCAGGGGTGCTTCTGGCAGTCCAGCCATACCAACGCGGTATAGATCTACAAAACAACAATACATGGTATAGTTTAAGTTAGATCTATAGTGACATCATTGACATCGTCAAACTTACCTGCCGCCCTTTGAAGTTTCGTCGATAAAGACGAGCTGGTCGGGTCCACTATAAATGGAGTGAGCCGGCCAACGTACTATCGTGTTTCGCGCGGTATGCTCTCTCTTGCACGCTTGGTGAGAACTTTTCGCGTTTGTATCGGGTCGAAACGTAGAGCGCGGAATATTGTAGAGTCTGAAACGCAGATGGAGTCCTTATAGCGCGAACGTAGCTCGTCGCGGAGTTCCTCGATGTAGAAGCACGGATGCTCCTTGACATAGTGCCTCACGAATGCACAAACATCACGGGGCCACCATGACGCCTTCGCACGGACCTCAGCCTTAAGAGCATTACCAGTTGTGCGAAACTGTTTATACCAACGATTTAGACTACGTTCAGAGAAGCCTAGCATGCTAGCTACAGTGGCAGTCTCAATCGAGTAGACGTAGATAAGCACGAAGGCATATTAGTTGAGCAGGTCATCTTAAACTCTCGCTTTCGACGAAATCTCTAAATGCCGGGCGAGCTCCAGCCATTCAGCCATTGAGCTGCTCAATGCCAGTTTTTAGTGGGATAAAATTCCGATCGCGGACTGCACACTCGAGCATTCTGATTGACTGATTTAATTAAAACTGACCATAAATTGACCTTTTAGGGGTATCTCGGTAGATTAAACCTAACCCATACAATGAGAAAGTCAGTTTTTAAAGTCCGATCTGCCAAAACCCCTAAAAGGCACAATAACATCCTTTCATCCAGCGATGTCTTGTCGATGTCCGGTACGTTTCTCATCAGTTCGAAAAACGTGTCCTGCGCGACATCCCGTTCGACGCAAAATCGTTTCGGCAGTGACTCAAACTCCACTGCGGCGAAGGCTGCGCTACCGTCTTTGCCCATCTTCGGATCCATGGTCTTGTTGAGTTTGTTCCGAGGAAGCAGACCGCTTGTTGAGCTCGCGCTTCACGATTGCTCAAATATTTTCAATCGGGTTTAGGTCAGTGCCCCAAGTCATTTAGCTGTCATTATTGCACAATGAGCATGTGCATTATCTTGGACGAAAGGCGCCTCGGTATGCCGATCCATGATAATGGGCACCTCTTGCTGCAGTTGGACTGCCCATCAACCGACTTCTGACGGAAGTGCATGGCACTGCGGCAATGGAGATTCAATGAGGGACTTGCGGCTTGACTTGAGGTCGACCCAACGCACTTCTCGGAGAACGCCTCGTGCGTTCGGCGCTAGACCGAAACCATCCCCGATGTGCCGTGGATCTGGCCCGACGCCGCGTTCGTGAAAACCACCTACTGTCTGTCCGCTTTGGTCGTGTCGGCGTATTTTCAGGTAGGCGAGACACTCGCGGCGGTGTCCCTTGGACATGTATGGCTTCTTTCTTGTCGTGCGGCCATTAAGGCTGCTGCATTCAGCCTGTGTTGTGAATCACTTGGATGAGAAGGCTCGGATGAGATCTAGAGACACAGCCGCGGCGACCTTGGCTGCGCTCAACAAGTGATTAGTCTCCGTTGCGCACTTGATCCTGCGGTCGTCGCGGATAGCGATCAGTCTCGGGCGTAGCCAACGCGCAATGGTCATGCTCCTTGCAATGGACAATTATGCCACGCACGCGCCGCGCGGTGTCTCTAGCGCGGCGCTGATCTTGCGTTCGCTGAGCCCTTTCTTCTACTTGGATATGCAGAAAACGCTCATGTCGTGAGAATACTGGTGTCGAACTGGAGCCATTGAGGAGGTGGAAGTGAATAGGAGAATTATCGTAGTAGATTAGTCACTGATTCGTTTATTTTTTGGTCTCGGGTTCACTTCAGCAAGACAATGGTGTGATAGGCTTCTTGAGGTGCTTCCCAGTTGTCGAGCAAAAAATACGGTGTTGAAGTTGAGTGATTCAGTACTTAGCCGCCTACTCATCTGCTTTGGTGATTTATTTTCGGTCAAAGGCTGGTCAGATCAATCTTTGGTCATGCACAAAGAACCTACATAAATGTCACAATCAATTCCCACATTTCACCAGGATCGACCAGGGTTGCGACGTAAACCGGTGGGGAGGTACAGTAGTCGCATACTACAATGTCTTCAGGGCAGAAGGGTGGGAAGTGACGAGGTAGGGCTGTTGCGGGACTGCGTCCAAATATAATGCCGCAATTGGCCGGTGTGCACAGTCTGTTTTGACGAAAGTATGCTTAGTACTTGTGCACCGTTTCGTTGCAATACTTTGTAAGTACCGTAAGCCATATGCTCAATGCGACGTCAGCAGATTAAAAACAAACAAAAACTGATACAATTTGTGATAAATGTGCACCCATAGCTTTAATCGATTCATGTGCTTAGACAACTCAGGCGTCGTTTACGTAGCAGAAATTGTTTGTGAGGACGGGTGTCGTAGTGGGACAAAATATTACACGCACACCACGCAAGGCAAACACTTCCTCGATGTGTGCCACATCTTGTCCCGGTCACTGAACCTTGGACCGAATTTGCCGTTAAAATATTGACACTCGTCAGGCGTCTGTAGAAACATCTCTCATACTTTTGGCGTGCGGGTTTGGCCACGTGGACGATTCTACGAATGCAAATCCAGCTTCGAGTTTACGCCGCAACTCAAGCATAACAGATGCTGGGTCAACCGCAATCTGTCCCTTGATGTGGGCACATATAAGTTCAATAGATTGAAGCTTAGGTGGTTGGGATGCGTAAAATACACCAAATGTTCGTGCTCAATAGCGATTTCAGTGGATTTATATATGGGCCTGGGTTTCTTCGCACGAACCAGCATCATCCATTCTGCTTTCGCGTAGTTTGATTCATGCCAAATCTCTACTACGAATGAACAACACAAAAATTAGATAAAATACAAAAAAGGCTGCAACGTTCACGAACTTTTTACTTCCAGCCAAGCCTGAACTTCCGCATTTAGGGAAAGGCTCAGGTCTTTTATCGGCCTCTTCATAAATACGGCGATCTTATTGGTCAGTCTGCTGTCGTCATCACTGCCAACTCAGCTCACCTCGGCGACCTCTGCTATGTCGCAAGGACCTCGGATCTTAGATCACAGAGGTAGCTAGATGCTTGGCAGCCCCAAAACGATGGCGGAGGACATCGATGAAGAATGCATGGTCGTCACTGTAGCCCTCGCTACAGCCGTAGCTGCGACATACGATGGACGCCGCGACAGAGAGCCATCAACTGCAGTTTGGTCTACACGTACATGTCCGTGAGATTATGTTCGTGGGAATGTATTGTTTTGTGGCTGGCACCTACGCTATCTACGGTGCACATTCGCTAACTTCAAGACGATTGTCGGCCGTATTGAGGCCAAATGGACGGACATCAACTTGCCGTTGGGAAGCAACGCTGTATTCGACATCGAGACGCGCGTCAGTGTGACGTTGTTCTATCTCACGCATGAGAGGTCATACCAAGTCGCTGGCAGTTTTTTCGGGGTGAGCAAGGCTCAGGCAATTGCCCATGTAGACCAGGTAGGCTCTATTGTGATTGATTGTAGTGTCCTGGTAGACTAACTAGTATTATGAGCAAGTTTTGTATTGCATTGGCTGTGGCGATACTGAATAGCTGCTATCTAGAGTCTACCGTCCGCTTACCGCAGACACTTCACGAGTCGCACGTAGTTTCGAAGGGCTTTGAGCGAGTGTGCGGTGTACCCAACGTGGTAGGTGCCGGTAAGACATGCCACGATGCTATCCCAGCCGGCGGCTTTTCCTGGGAGACGCTGGATATAAACTACTGCCGCACGTGATGGCGCCGTTTAAGATTTACTACGGCATGCCTCGCGATGAAACCCGCTACAACTATTTGCACAGCGAAATGCGGATTGTCTTTGAGGGTGCTCTTGGTTTGCTTAAAGGGCGATTTAGGGTTTTTAACTTGCCACTCGGGCACCACTCGCCATCTAAAATGGTCGGCATCGTATCCGGAAGTATCGTTTTACACAACTGGCTTGTGGATCTAAGTGATATGACAGCGATGGACGAGGTGGAAGACTGGATGCATATCGGTGGGGATCTTGTCCTCGAAGGAAGTCGTTATGTAGCATTCGACGAGCTTGCGATAACCTGTCGCAGTTTAATTAAAGAATATATGACAACGTTGTGATTCAGCGTGACGACCATGTATTGATTGAGCATCATTAGCCTAAGCTATCGAGAGTCTATTGTTCTTTGCTCAGAAATGAGAGTAGTGCTGCATTCACTGCAGGTGCACACTCAATATGCACCGCGACCTGCTGTTGATTCGACTTTATCAGTTGCAGCATGGCGTCGTGCTTGGACGCTAACTCGACAAGCTAGGTGGGTGCAAGCACCGGCTGGGGGGCTTGGCGCTGCGCGAGCGTCTTTGCGAGATTCTCGCCAAGTAGAACGAGACCTGTAATAGAGAACAAAACAAAAATATGACAAGTCACAGAATATATATCGTAAATTTGAGTACCTTGGCCGATATCGACCTTCTCCTTCTTGCGGCGCTGCTCGCACTGACGCTCGATCTCAACGTCGACCTCTGCCTTGCGCTTTGATAAATCTGAGTGCACACTCTGACCGAAGTTGACGGAGCCCAACCCGCTTTTGTCGCCGATGTACTGGACCAAGAGGTCCCAGTACGCTGGGTACACGATATGATCGCTCGTCTTGTTGCCTGTGTCGCCCTCCGCGAGATTAATGGTCGATAACTCCTTCTTCAACGCCTCATACTTGTTCTTGAGCTGTGGTGGTTCGATCTGCACAGCCTGGACAAGAGCAAACTTGAGCCGAAGGCGTTCCCATGATGCCGAAAGCTAAGCGACGCTACGGCTGCCAGAGAAGGAGGAAGCCATCGCGCCTAGGAGCAGAGACAGAAGGTACGTAATCATCCCCTCAGGCCACACAAACCTCTTGCGCCTGGTGCTTGGGGCTGCGGTCTTCTCCGCCGTCGAATGAGCGTTGGCCTCGTCGAGCTCTGCGTCGCTGCTCATTCTTGCTCGTCCTGTTTGCAAGTGCTGCTCATTCTTGACCGTCCTCTTTGCAAGTTTTGACTGGATGCACTGAGTCCAGTCAAAGCACTAGGTGGTACACTGTACTACGGAACTATATTAGTCGAGAGAGGTTGATGCTTCAGTGCCACCTCATTTAGTCTTTGGTTCCTTTCAACAAGTGTGAGCTCGATTGACTTGAACATTTCCCTTAATTATCTGGGGTTCGGGGCAGCATTGATCTGGTTCTTGTGATAGCTTGCGCCGTCCATGTGAAAAGTACAAGGACCATACTTCGAAGCTAATACAGCGCTCAGATTTTCAATCGCCTTTCCAACAGCTCCGTGTTGAAGTTGCCACGATAATCATGATTGCGCTTAAGATCCGACTGTCAAACTGCACGTGACTCGTCAACACGTTCACCCACCATTTCATGTTTTTTTTTATTTCACAGCGGATCACCCAGCCGCTACAATACAAACCAAGATTTAGTCAGCAGTGCATAAGTAATCTTACAATACAAACCAAAAGTGATAACCTTGGACACCTGACGCTCTTTGCAAACCGCACCTTATCTCCGTTGACTCACGATAGCTTAGCAACGTGGCGCAAGTTGCAAAAAGTTTCATTTAGCAACACTTCCGATCGCATAGTGAAGTTTCTGCAGTTGAGATTGGTCATTTTTATATTGGATTTTAAATGCAACATTCACCGTCGATTCCGCCAGAATATTGCGCGATTTGCCCTTGATAAATCGCATGCCCATACGCCGAAGCAAATTACGCAGAGAACGCATAAGAACGTACTCTTTCAGGGGCTGATTCGCCTTAGTTCTCGACTTCGACTTGAGCAACTTAACCGTCACATAACGCGAAAACCCAACCATTATCACCAGTACGGCTTCGAATCGAGTACCATTTGGCTTGCTTGGGAACAGTAGGTCGGCATACACAACTTATTGCGGTCGCTTGAGAGCGCGATCAAGTTTTTTTCGATGCTTGCATTTCTTCGGCTTTGCTAGGTGACATGCATCACACGAGTTCCGTTTATGCTTGATGGGCATCATGCCCCGCACCAAATCTTTGTGTCAACCATGGTTTCCCATGTATTGAGGGCACGTGTGACCAAGTCTCTCGTATCAGAGTCTCGTGTCAGAGTGACAACGGCGCCACTCCTTCGGCCACAGTGTAGATGCGCTCAGGACCGAGGTTCAAGCCGCCTCAGATCAAAGGATGCTTCACCTGGAAGGCCCACGTTGCGTTCTGCTGCGTCGCGACCATCACCGTCCTACCTTTAATGGAGACGTGGAAGTTCATCGTCGCAGGGTCGACAGCAAACTCAAACTCTCGGTCACGTGCAAATCCAGGCGACAACAGTCGAACTCAGCACCGAGTATGTAGAACACGTCGTCAATATACACCACAGTCTGCTCACCATCCACATCAGTGACGATCGTCACAATCCTAACTACAGCGACGTGCGACGCCAAGTTCGGCGTGATGCTGTGCACACTCTGTATCTCAGTCGTGTCTTCTGTGAAGGACACAAAGTACGCACGATCTCCAATGGCATGCGAAATTGAGGCTGTATCAAAATACGACCAATGACCTAGTGCCTCTGCAGGAGCTGCTTGATTTGCATCCGTCAGATTTGGGAAAACTTATTTTTTGCGTGTAAAAATATTTTTTTCACGTGTGTCTGAAAACCGCGTGGATTGATACGGAAACGATGGTTGAACGCTTAAAATGACGTCTGTAGATGTTTTTTTGCGTGTCCCAGAAGACATGTTAGATACACTCTCTAAGTTTCCCCATACTGATTTTGACCAATAAAATAAATTTTATTGGTCAAAATCAGTATGGGGAAACTAACAAACACAATTTAATTGTGTTTGTTGCAAGTCAAGTTATCTAGGTGGTAACCAATGCGCATGCACTGTGGTTGTAACACGCATCCCTCGAGCCTAGACACTCACGGCAAGCATCTCTTGAGGTCGTAAGTTTCACCGCGCAATGGAATCCACACAGAGAATATGTGCCAAGTCGCTCAATACGCGGTGCAGAGGAGAAAAAGGACCCTCTGGGCCGCCTACCAACAACGCCTTGCCTCTGACCTAATTGTTGTTGTCACTGCTGTTGTTGCTCCTTGAAAGACACAAGTAGTTGGGATAGCGCCTCAACCGATGAAGACCCCGTGTTCAACTTGCCCTTCTTAGCGGCATCGCCCTCAGAGAACTCGTCGTTCTCTTCAATTGGGCGGTGCATGTCCTTGAACATGAACCATTCGCATGCCTAGATGTGGGGCTCGCGTCCAGCGTCACCAGCATGCGTTTATTTCTCAATCCTCGACGAAAGAGCTGGTAGCGAATCTGTGGGTTCAGATAATCGAGTGACTCACGCAGGTCGAACACGCGGCCGCCCCATTTCTCCACGGACTCGCCGCGCTCGCGCTTCGTAACCGTTCCCAGAGCTCGTCGGCGGTCCTGCTGAGCAACCGTTTGATGAAGCGGACCTTGAGCATTATGAAGGACTTGATCAGGGAGTTGTTCTACCATCTCTCCTCTTCCCGCCCATTGATCTTCTGACGGAATACCAACAACCGCGAGCGGTCGGGGAAACCATCCGTGAGATCCTCAAATAATTATAAAATGTCGCGAGACTTCTCCATGGTGACCGTGTCCGAGTAAAACATCGGGAGCACCGTCACCGCATGAAAAACCGTCGTGGATAAATTGTAGTAGCCCCCAGATTGCCACGATAGTTCACCGTCCGGGGAGGAACCCGAATGGGGGAACAGTCTGTTTCGAGGAAAAAAACGACGAAAAGGGAGCTGCTTACCCCTGACCCTGTTTGGCGAACAGGGCAGCAGTCATACCCCTTCCGTAAGAAATCTGCACCTTCGAGGGAGGGTCTCCGTAGACAGCGTCATGGGAGAAAGAGGGCCTAACCTAGTCTGCTCGGCTGGCGTCCCCTGTCCACCCCACTCAGGGTACCATCACGCTTGTCTTGATTCTCTCTGAGCAATCCACCTCCAACCAAAAGCGGGTCTATCAGTCCGGCGGGCTTCGTGTCCCGTATAGGGGGGAATGAACCCGCTAGGGCTGCGCTTGGGGGAGGAGGGTTCTTCCTGTGTATCACAAAACTTCCCTTCATCTTCTTCCGCTTTTGTCAAAGATCCATGTGCATAGCTCCTAGGGGGTTCGTGGGGAGGTTAGAAACGCCACCGTTCCTGTTGCCGGTTAGATGAGGCCAGGAAGGCTCTTCCATCACTCCCGGTCCCCCTTTGACTTCGACCACTTGCTCGACTTAGGCCGGCGGTTCTGTTGTGATCGTCGGCTTCTCCTTGCGGTCTCAATACTCGTCCTCCTCTTCGCCCCTTTGGAGCTCACGCAGCGTGAGATGCTGGAGGCCAATAGGTCAAGTGACTCTGTCGAAGCGAGCGCCGGTAGCACCAAGACTCCTGGCCCGAAGAAGAAACGACGTTCGACCAAGTTGAAGCAGAAGCAGAAGGCTTCGGTCGATGCGGCACCTCGGGTGACGAGATCCGCTGCGGGGTAAACCTCGAGAAATGCAGCCAACCAGGAGGAGCACGCTGTAGCCAATGCCATTCGCGAGGCCGACCCACGTAATTGTGGCCAAGCCATGAGAAGCAGCATGCGCGAGAAGTGGATCAACGCAATGAATGTAGAGATCGAAGCTCTGGAAGCCAACGATGTCTGGACAATTGAGCAACGCACGCCGAACGCATAAACCTCGTCTGGTGGATTGGAAGCTCTGTAAGCGTGTGCTTCGCTACCTGAGTGGTCAAAGAGCGTTAAACTGCGAATGAAAGGCTGCAACTCTGGCGCCGCACTGCGACTCGAAGGATTTAGTGGTGCAGACTTCGCTGCGGACAAGACCGACCGCAAGAGTGTTACGGGAAGTGCTGTGCTAATAGACGGTATGCCGATTCTGTGGGTGTGCAAGAAGCAAAGCGGTGTCGCACTTTCGACTATGGAAGCAGAATTTACGGCTGCATCGCACATTTGCCGTGAATTGCTTGGTTTCCGCCCGCTACTGCTGGCGATCCGTTTGCCGGTGCTGGAACCGATGCCGCTAATGGTTGACAATCAAGCGGCGATAAAGCAGCTTCGAAGTGAGTCAACATCAGCCAGTGCAAAACACATTGAAATTTGCATCAAGTTCGTGAACCCATACACCCACCAAGGAGTCCTAGATCCTGTCTACGTGGAATGGCGACTTCAGCTAGCTGATTTGCTGACGAAGCCACTGCTGGCGCCGCGTCTCAGCGAACTCCGCGACTTACTGTATTTGAGTGATCCCAAGAAGGACAGGTTCGGTGATGCTGCCGAGGAGGAGTGTTAGAAATGGTGACTCGGGTTGCAGGGCGAAGTGCAAGTTGCAGTCGAGCTGCAGGTTGCCGACGAGCTGCAAGTTGCAGCAGATGGGAAGTTGGAAGGTGATCTGCGCTTTGTTCGTGGCGGCTGCATCATCACATGCATTTACTTTGTATTTGACAGACTAGAGGCGTAGGAAGCAGGAGCTACAAAGGACATGCGCTAAACGTTCAATCTCAAATCACTTCTACTTTTACTTTCGAGCCCACAAGCGTCCTACACCATCGTTCAAATTAGACCACACAGAGACTCCTTTCGAGTGCTTCTTCCCACCCTTCCATTTCCGATAGTTCCCCTCCGTAGTGAGCCAATCGATTAAGACGTCCATATAGCTCTTGCCCCCCCCCCCGGTGATCTATCTCGAGTCCACGAAATCCTTGCCTGCTTGCCAGCCATCAAGCCTAAAATAGTTGTGCACCTCCAAACTTGTTCTTGGAGGTTAGCCACTCATTTTTAGGTTTTTTTATCCAATCACCTCTGTACACAAGACCTTATTTTTTTTACCTAAAACCAAACTTAACCCTCACTAATATACACACGCGATTTTCAGTACAGTGACACCTCCTTAAGTGACAGCATGTTTGGATCGGACAAGTCGTTGTTTCAGTTAAAGAATTGGTCAGATAGAGAAATGGCTATATCTGCAAAGTGGATACATTATTTATCTTGGTGCAAAAAAACTATCTAGTGATGTCTGACGCCGGCGCTTTACAACTTGTGCTCTCGCTAGCGCTGTCAACGTCTGCAGCATTTCCTGTTCGCGCTTGGTCTCCTCTTCACACTGAAAGAAAAAGGAAGAGAGCTCCATACAGTAAGCGAGTGCCGTCGCTGCTGACACAGGGAGCTGTTCGAGCTCCTCGGTCTCGTTTTCGCTGTCTGCATCGCCAGAGTGGTTGTTTTCGCAGTCAATATCAGGTTGCTCGTGAACTTCCGTATCTGAATCGATTGCTAGATAGTCTGAGACGCTGCTGTGGCCGCTAATTCCCTTTAACATACTCGCAAGTTCGTCCACAACCTTTTCTTCAGCGCCAATTGCGTACTCCCCCGCTTGTCGGATCTCGCTCAACAACGCAGCATCGACAATCCGTGATTTGACCCAGCAATTGCGAATACAGTCAGCACTCACATCACCCCAGCTCTCGATGCTGAACTGGATCGCCTCAAGTAGGTTTAGCTTGCGCTTGATGCCGCCTTCAATTGCATCCAGGCACCAGCGAACAAAGCAACGCCGATATCTGGCTTTAAACGATCGAATGATCCCTGTTTGAAATAACATGTCAAGTGGTCGATTGTTAAAATAAATTTTAAGCAAAAACAACTCACCCGCATCCAATGGCTGCACTGAAGACGTCAAATTCGGAGGAAGGAAGTGCACTTCAACATGTGAAAGTGTCCGAATGACTTTGTGGCAGGAGGCATTGTCGATCAGTAAAAGTGCTTTTCGGTTTTGTACTGCCATCTTCAAGTTAAAACTCTGGAGCCACTCTAAAAAGATGGATGCCGTCATCCAAGCCTTTTTAGTGTGGTAATAGTCGACAGCCTTGCCTTTGAGTGCGCGTCGCGTGCCGCCTGGAAACCACCGTGGGTTCGCCGCTGTCCCAATTATTACTGGGTTCATCTTGTCAGTACCGGTTGCATTGCAGCAAAACGCGACGGTAATTCGTGACTTGTCCCGCTTTTTGCCTTTGCGACGCTTCGTAGCAAGCGTTTGGTTGGGGGGCAGACGATAAAAGAGGGCAGTCTCGTCAAAGTTGTAAATGTCTTCGGGTTGGTATTGACGGGTAATATCTTGTAGCGAGTAGCCAGCCGAACGGATTTCTACCGCTGTTGAGCTGTCGGCCTCACCGTGCAGGCGATGCGAGGAGATGCCGTTGCGTTTCTTGAACTTGGCCAGCCAGCCGTTGCTTAGACGAAGCTGCTCATCGCTGATTTTGAGGTCTTTCTTGATGTCTCCAGCTTTTAGAAGCAGGATATCGTCAGAGATGACGCTGTCCTCTTCGTTACGATGAAAAAAGTCGACCAGTTGCTTCTCTAACTCGGGGAACTTGACTTTACGTGGCCGCGTTGCCGATGAGTTGGCGCTGCAAAAGTAAGCTGGAGGCTTGTTGCGGATGCGCCGAATAGTGCTGGTGCTGACCGACTTCTTAAAGGTGCTAAGGACCCACAACTGGAGCTCTCCGTCCTTCATGCGGGGCGCACGCTGAGCTTTTAAACGGACTTGCAACTTTTCCTCTAATGTGAGCGATGGAGACTGAGCTGGTGACGACATGGTGGTGTGCTCTGGGACTACGGAGGAGGCAGGTCGGCGGTTCGGAAATGAGTGTCGAGACTGATAGCTGGTGTAAAAGTGTTGGGAGAGACGCTCTTTAAACGATTGGCAGTCATTTATTCTAGGAACCTTATGGAACGACGTCCATGTAGAGAGTTAAAGCGCCAACCCTGGCGACCACTTAGAGAATAGAGAGGTTTTTGATCACTTACAGTGTTACTATAGTGAAACTCATATATCCCCGTTTGCACTCAAGGGTTCCTACCCAAATAGGGAACGTATAGTCACTTATAGGGGTTCATTTAGGGAGGTGTGACTGTTCCTTCCCTATATTAATCAAGTCAAACCGGCAGAATCATACCTCATGTAAGGTTCTATAATAGCAAATCATAGAGGTCCCTTGGTAATTATACGATTTTTCAATTGGATTTCATAGTGTTTTTTTTTAGCTAAACCGTCCATAGTGTATGGTTTTGCAGGTCGCGTCACGATTCGTCAAAAGTGCAAGACTGCCAGTGAAGCCAATGCAAACAAGTCAATAGGAGCAGTTCCGTTGACTAAGTTATCGCGAATACGTAGGTAAGGACAGTACCGTCTGTGACACCAGCGGGATCTATGCTGTCCCATGGCTGTCTGCGCTGCTGCCTTACGCCGCGGGAGAAGCACCATCTTCTTACAGAGCCCCGGACGACGGGAAGCCCACCTTCAAATGCATTGAGCGCGATTTTTAACGCAGACGTCAATGTCTGCTCTGGTGTGTGCCCGATCGTTCAAGGCTAAAGAGCTCCCTTTTCGATGATCTGATATCGGTGGCAGAACGGGGCTAAGACTTCACTGCGCTAGTACCTGACGTCAGGAAGTTAAAGATGGAGGAGTAGATCACGTTGTGGCCGCGAGGCTGTTCAAGACTGCGATTTCGTTCGGTACCGGGGCAGCTTGAGGAGTCATGTTCGTTATCAGGATGGAGATGGCAACCGAGCTGATGTTTCAAGCGTGGGCCCGTTACGCTCCGGCAAGATGTGGCTGGTGCTGCTATGTGGGCGTTCGTCGACAGCCGAAGTCCGCGATCTTGCAGACTACAAGACTCAGGAGCATGCACTCGAGAGCAAGTTATAATGAGTGGCTTGTAGGGTCGATTGCGGGTAGAAGGCGCATCAACACCAGCACTTCTTCAAAGAACATGGAAGCGTTGAATTGTGCTGCTACCATCGAGTGAAGTTTCTTACTTAACACAGCTCACTGATGAGAGTGAGGCTTCTGTCGTGGGCGACGTGGAAGAGCAGCTAAATTGCAGTGACACCTTTCGTCAGAATGATCTGTTTCGCTACTCGCTTTTCTTACATTGGATTGTCGAGCTCTCGTGTGGTTCTCGCTTGGGTGAATGCTTTTAATAATTACCTGAGATGCACATGACTGCCGCCTGTTCTTCCTCGAGCAGGACAGTGTGACACTGATAAGTCAAGGAAGGAGCGCGGAACAGGGGGGAGCCATGCGGCCAATGTTTTGACTTGGGGATCCATCGTTATCTATGTGATGCTGCATTGTGGGTCTAGAAGTTGGTACTAGCACTGATTGTGAGTGAAATAGCATTCGGCAACAAGATACATGCTGCATGACACAGCACAGCGATGTTCGTCTCGGTGGGCATGCACTGATTGCCATTGCACCGATATATGGTGCCGTAGTTGGTCGGGATTCCGATCAACATGAATACTTCAGCTCGGCCTTGAGCTATATTGATTGTTCGACTTGCTATATTATTGTTGACATCATCCTGGAAGCAGACGGGAGTACATTGTACCAATCTAAGCAGACGGCAGCACAGTGTACCCATCCAATTAACTCCATCTAACTGACTCCTTTCATAAAGATCCTGTTTACAAAACATAATATAAATGGTCTCTTGAAATGGGTGCAAACGAACCTCACATCTCACTTTTGAACACACGCCAAGGAAATCAAGATATCTGGAGAAGACGTTGTCGGGAGTCGTGATGGCGCAGGGAAGACCGTAGAGTGACCCAGAGAGAGCATTTCAAGCGACTGAAGCCGTCTCACAACATCCAGGATGCAACGGACAAAAGTCTCCCGAATGGTGATCCATGTTGCAGTTTACCCGATAATTTTCTTCGTCGCACCAACTCACTGTTATAGCTTGCACAAGTAGAAGCCGGTATTGCTTTCAAGGATGCTTGAAAGGCACTGCGTAAAGAAGGCTGGTTCGCGAAGCCTCCACGACGAGGCCTGGATGATCGTTACCGGTATGTTCGTCCTGGCGGCAATCCAGATGGCGCAGAAGGCGTTGATTTTTTCTTATGGGAGATGGCGCTTACGGACTTCTACAATCTGATCTATGGAGAATATGCGGTCTGCGATAGTTCTACGTCACCCGGTACAAGAACTGAAAGTTGTGGAAGGGAACGTGTGGTCTCTCATTTATCGTATGATACTGCTTCTACCCGCATGGGGATATCGAGAGGAGACGCACAAAGTCAATGCCGAAGCGTTGAGCACGAGTAAATGGACAGATTTCGTTACGGCGCTGAGATTTAGGCAACTACGACTAAGCAGAACGACGTGACAATTGGAGCTGAAAGACTCGGATCTGCTGCGCTATGCGCAATGTGTCAATAAGATTGCTCTACAGCTCGACAATGCTCGACCTGTGCAACCTATTTACATCATTTTTGTCCCCACGACGTTTGTGCAGCTCCCGAACTTCGCGGCCCAGACGGTCACCCCCTGAGTGATTTTGGAGATGAGAGCTTTTGTAGCAAGCAGAGCTACGAAACCGCGGTAACACCGATTGAATGCGCAAAGGACCACATCCACCGTACGCCTGCCCCAACCCGGCAATTCCAACGGCACTCTGTGCAATGAATACCACTCCGGGCTGTAAGGCCCGTTGTAGGCGGGAAAGTGATTGGTTTATTATGGAAGGGGGCTTGGCGGGCGTGCGGCAACTATTATACCCAACACCCTACAAGAACAAGGCCGTCTTTTCGCAAGAACAAGGACACCTTTTTCGCGGCGGTGGTATTGGGGTCCGTTCACTGGGATGGCTTTATGCTACTCAAGAGACAGTACTACGATGCCTAAAGAGAGTCCGATCTGTGTAGACTTCGACTGCGTGGATGTACGTTGTCTAATAGTCTTGAATTTCGGGTGCGCCTAGCGGATTGAGCGATCCTTCAACTCTTATGATGCCAGTGGAAGTTCCAATTTGAAAAGAAAACACCAACACCTGACCCATTACCCCTCTACAACCAAAAAGGTTAATTGCCTGGGCTGATCAAGCTCAGTGGCATCAAGCCGAGGCTCACGCACTGTCACCGAGGGAAGTGACACAAAAGAATTAGTGCGATGAGCTGACGCTTCAGCACCAAAGAAGCTCGCTGTTGCTTTCTCCAAAGGTATTGAGAGGCAACACAGGCGAGTCGTGCTTTGAGGTGGTAAACGAGGAGGTGCGGTGCTCAAAAGAAAAAAGAAAAAAATCAATTGGGATGGAAGCTTGGCTATATGAGGAGTTTTACCGTCGCTTGGTCTGTGAGTCGTACCTGGGATTTACGATTATAAGATAACAACGCATACATGCTGTTGGTCAAACGCTGTTGGATTTGTATCAGTGGCGTCGTGGAAAATCTGTTGAGTTGTATGCTGCTATTTCGGCTGGATTGGAGTTATTTGTATATGCTTGAATTTTAAACATGTATTGCCGTTTCATCTAACGTGTTCTGTTGTGTGGATCACTTTCGTGTACACAAGGAATCATGGCTCCCAAACGCAAGCGCACGCGAAGGGAGATCGAAGAAGCCCTGCTGCAAAACGCGCGCGTGAACGGCACACCTGCTGGACCTGAAGACGCAAGCGACAGGAAGAAACGGAGGAAGCGGATAAACTACCAGAAACGCAACTTGGACAAGGAATTTGCAGCTCTCAGCATCGATGCAGCTAATACTGTCGTCCCGATTGCTAACGTTCGGGATGTGGTGATGACTGAAGGGGCCACTGTGGAGCAGGAAGGCAAGCAGGAAGAGGATGACCCCGCAATGCACCAGCGACTGTACGCTGCAGCGTACTTTGCGGTGCAACGCGCCGCTGAATCCGAGGCTGTGTCGACAGCTGCTCCAATTCTGGGTTCGCCTGATAGGGCGGCTGCGCTACGAGCACGAAACGCGGAGCGAGCGCGGAAGCAGAGAGCTAATATGTCCGCTTCACAGAGGGAACGCACAAAGGCTAAGAACAGAGAGCGTGCGCGAGCCTCTAGGGCTCGACAGACTCAAGAGCAGCGCGTTCCAGTAAGAGAGGTTGAGCGTCTTCGGAAACAAGTGCGCCGTGCGCAACAAATGCCTGCCGAGCGGAAGATTGAGCGCGATCACAATCGTATGCAACAACAAGTACGTCGAGCGGCACAGGCCGATGCTGATCGTCACGCTGTTCAAGCTGAAAGACGGGCGGGTCAAACTGATAATGACCGCGAAAACGTTCGACAGATGAACCGAACGCGTGAGGTTGCAAGACGGGCGGGTCAGACCGATAATGAACGCGAAACAGTCCGACAAATAAACCGCGAGCGCAATGCCGCTACACGCGCGGCGCAGACCAATGATCAGCGATTTGCTTCACAAGCTCTTGACCGAGAGCGGCATGCCTCCATGCGCGCGTCGCAGTCCGAGGGTGAGCGAACGGCATCACAAGCGCTTGACCGAGAGCGGCATGCCTCCATGCGCTCTTCACAGACAGAGGAGGAGCGTTTAGCTTCGCAAGCTAACAGTCGGGAGCAGCATGCCACCAGACGCGCAGCGCTAACGGAACAAGAAGTCGAAGCTCGACGAGAACATGATCGCATTCGACGCAAGTCAATCAAGCGTTGTCACGGGCACGTTAACCATGAGAACTTCCGAGTCTCCGTGGTGACGGGGGAGAACATGGTGAACGGACGCCACAGACTCCCTCCCACAATAGTGTGCCTATTGTGTCAAGCTTGGAAGTGGCCCGACGAGTCTGATTTCGTTTGTTGCATGAAAGGCAGAGTCAAACTTCATCCCCTTCAGCCTGCACCAGGGCGACTGCTGGAGCTGTTCGGTGAGAACGAGTTCCGTCGCCACGTCCGGGCGTACAACCAAGCCTTTGCTTTCACGTCCATTGGTGCTTCCTCAAGTGACAACACCTTTCGAGCTGTCGACCAAGACCAGGATGTCGCGGGACAACATGGTGTCTATTCGTATCGTATTCAAGGAGCGATGGGCCATTATCTGGGATCAATGCTGCCGTACGTGGACCCAGCTACAGGTGAGAGAACTGCACCAAAGTTCGCGCAGATCTACATCGTGGATCCCGACATGCAAACGCGAGCTCAGAGGCGCAAAGGTATCTACGCCGATCTGGACAATGTGGCGCTGAAGGATATCGAGGATATGATGGAGAGGTGTAATCCCTTTTCTCAGCAGTTCTTAAATTTCGGAGAAAAGCTGCGGGAGGATTTGGCTAATGGTGTCGATGTGATGGACATTCAATACTGACTGCACGCTAAGCCGCCGCAGCCTGGGACACACAACTTGCCAACCGTGTCTGAAGTAGGGGCTGCATTGATCGACGATGGAAATATTGCCAAGCCACGCGACCTACTTCTTCTCGCTAGAGATCACCGGTTGCTGCGACTCTTTGAGACAGATGAGAAGTATGATCCTCTCCAATACCCACTGCTGTTCCCCCACGGTGATCTCGGATGGACGCATACGCTTACATACGCGGACGGAGCCGTTTACAGAAACAAAAGGAAGATGGCTCTACGCGAACACACGGCGTATCGACTGTTTCAGAAGGTGGGCGATCAGTCCGCACTTCACCAAGGCGGGCGCCTCTTCCAACAATGGGTGGTTGATCAGCGAGCGAAGTGTGAACAGGAGCAATTACGGTGGGTGGCAACTCATCAAAAAGAGATCCGGGCAAATCAGTATCACGGTGTTGAAGATGCCCTACTTAACGAGAACACCATCATGCTGGATGAAGGCGAAGGAATCCAGTCTGAATACGACCGTGCGCGCGGGAAATTGGTACACCCCGACCGGCAGCACAGAGAAGATCACTTTTTACGCCAGATCGGCAAGCGTGTCATCCTTCCAGACTCACATGTGGGTGGTCCGCGCTTCATGTACAAGGCCTACCAAGATTCAATGGCTATAGTTCGCGAATACGGAAAACCCGACGTCTTCGTGACCACGACATGCAATCCCAAGTGGGAAGAGATCGAAGAGAAGATCTCTGACCCTCTTCAGAGTGCCCAAGATCGCCCGGACATTGTCGCTCGCGTATGGCAGCAAAAGCTAAAGGCGCTTCTAAAGAATTTGGATGAGGGTGTACTGGGACGTCTGCTGGCGCGGATTTACGTTGTTGAGTTCCAGAAGCGCGGGCTACCACACGCCCACATCCTCATTATTCTGGAGGACGAAGACAAGCCTCGCAACCGGGAGATTATTGACAAGTTGGTGTCTACTGAATTGCCTGACTTGAACGTCAACCCTGACCTCTTCGACACGGTCATGACTTGCATGATGCATGGCCCATGTGGGGAAGCATATCCTTCGAGCCCATGCATGAAGGACGGAAAGTGCTCGAAGGGATTTCCAAAGCCGTTGGTAGAGGTTACGCGAGCAAACCAGGACGGATACCCGGTGTATAGACGACGTCGTCGTGAACCAGATGTTCTGACGTACAAGGGCAAAACCTACGACAACGAGACTGTAAACCAGTGGGTGGTTCCGTACAGCCCTTACCTCTCGCAAAAGTACAATTGCCACATCAACGTGGAGGTGTGTACTGCGATCACAGCAATCAAGTACATGTACAAGTACGTCTACAAATGGCCCGACAGAGCTGTAATTACCATTGAGGCTGTTCGCGATCCCACAAACCCGCGCGATGAACCGAACGAGATCCTGCGGTTTCTTAACGCAAGATATATATCACCCGTCGAGGCATGTATGCGGCTTTTGGCGTTCGAGATCCAGGGCAAAACGCACTCTATCATAAGGCTTACGGTGCACTTGGAAGGTGGTCAGATGATTGTTTTCGAGCCCACTGATGATCCAGCAGTAGTTGCAGAGCGGGACCGCCGCACTACACTTACCAGCTTTTTCGAACTGTGTGCGAGTGAGGAGCCAGAAGACCAGATCGCCAAGACCATGCTGTATCATGACATTCCAAAGCAATTATCTTGGGATAACAAGGCGAAGAAGTGGGTTCGTCGCTCGAAATACCAAGCGGCTATTGGGCGCTTAATCCACGTTTCCCCGAGAGACATTGAGCGCTTCTACTTGCGGGTTCTACTGTGTCACCGAAGGGGACCGACTTCCTTCAAGGATTTGCAGACAGTGGACGGGGTCGTTCACCCGACCTTCCAAAAAGCGTCGATGTATGCGGGGTTTCTTGAGAATGACCAAGAGTGGGTTGCTTGCATGTCGGAAGCGTCATCGTTTAAGATGCCGATAGCACTTCAACAACTGTTTGCCACGCTACTGGTGTATTCCCAAGTTTCCGATGTCCACGCACTATGGGACCAATTCTACGGCGAATTATCGAGGGGTTTTGCGTTCACATACCGCAATCTTGAAGGACAGACCAAGGAAGACACCATCCAGTTCCACACGCTCATGCATCTTAACGACCTGTTGCAAATCAGCGGGTACGCCGTACACCACTTCGAGCTCCCACAGTTATGCGAACATCGGGAATTGGTTCTCACCTCTCTCCTGGAAAACAACCTCATCCGCCGTGAATTGGAGGGGTACAATCACGATGTGTTGCATGGAGTTCATGACCGAACTGATGAGCTTAACGATGGACAACGGGCCATTTACGACCAAATTATGGACGCAGTGGAACGTCCGCAGATTGGCAAGAAACTATTCTTCGTTGACGGACCAGGTGGTACAGGAAAATCAACGCTGCTGAGGCATATCCTCGCGAGTGTTCGACTGTCGGGAAAAATCGCAATTGCGGTATCCTCCAGCGGTATTGCAGCGCTACTGTTGATGGGAGGTCGCACAGCTCACTCTACCTTTAAGATCCCCATGAAGCTGAATGAACACTCGACGTGTTCGATTTACAAGCAGTCCAAGCTCAGAAAGTTACTTCAAGCAGCCAGTTTTATCATCTGGGATGAAGCACCGATGACACACCGTCACGCCTTTGAAGCTGTTGACCGGAGCCTACGCGATATCTTGGACAATGACCAGGAACCGTTCGGAGGGAAAACGTTCGTACTGTCTGGAGACTTTCGCAAATCCTCCCTGTTGTAGTGAGAGGAAATCCAGCTGAAACGATTGACGCATTTCTAAAGTCCCCCCCTCTGTGGCCGCACTTCCAACAAGTTCGCCTTAACGAAAACATGCGCGCCCACAGTGCAAGAACAGCTGCAGAACTGGCGGCCTTCTCCGACTTTCTCCTACAAGTTGGTGAAGGGAGGCATGAGGTAAACCGTGCGCTGGGAGGCGACTACATGAAGCTCCCCCGTGACATGTTGGTCGAGAACCCGCCCGAAGAACGTGACGAGGACGCCGAAATTGCGTCAGGTGCGGCCCCCATTGGACTCACTCGGATTGTCGACGTGATGTACGATGATATTAACAACCCGGCCATTGCAACGGACGATTACATCGCGAACCGTACCATTTTGACGACAACCAACGCAATGGTTCACCGTATCAACGATGCTGTATCGGCGCGTCTGGATGGTGATGCCCGCGAGTACCGGTCGATTGACTCAGTGCAGAACGACGAGGAAAGTAACTTCTTTGAGCAGGAGGTGTTGAACTCAGTGAACATCAACGGTATCCCGCCGCACAAGCTGACGCTCAAAGTGGGAGCACCGATCATGCTCATGCGCAACTTGAACCCGGACCTAGGACTATGCAACGGCACACGGCTACGGGTTGTGGAGCTGAAACCACACGTTATTCACGCGACGATCATGACAGGGGAGCGTCGCGGTCAGGACGTGCTGCTTCCAAGGATCATTTTCATAAGCGACGATAATGCTCGCAACTTTCCGTACCGGTTGAGGCGCAAGCAGTTTCCAGTGCAGACAGCATTCGCGATGGCCATCAACAAAGCGCAAGGGCAAACGGTGTTCAACCTGGGGTTGTACCTAGCGTCTCCCTGCTTTTCCCACGGTCAGCTGTACGTCGCGCTCTCCCGAGTTACCGCTCGATCCAAGATCAAGGCGCTCATTGAGTACCCAGAGTTGGAGGAAGACGACGGAGTGTACACCGCGAACATTGTGTACAGGCAGATTTTCGAGACTGCGTAAGGAAATCGGACAGTTTGATAATACATTTGCATAACGTTTGATCAGACTTTCGTATTGCTTGAGTCTGATAAAATTAAATTTCAGCCGAGCGAAGCGAGGCGTGCCTCAACCCAGAAAACTATTGCCCGCCGGAGCGAAGCGGAGGCGGGTAGCCCACACTACTGGGACCTAACCAAACCCACCGCCGCGTAGCGGCGGCGCTCGGCTAGGCCTCAACATCTACGAGAGCAACCTTCCCGTCTGTGGGACGTCCGTTGGTGTGTAACATGGGTACATTTGGACATGGGTGCCGAGCCGCCGAGCGCAGCGACGGCGGCACCCCATTAGCCAAAAAGCTGCCGAGCGCAGCGAAGGCGGCCCCACCGGTGGTTATTGAGGGACCGAAGGGCCCGCCCTTCATCAAATTCACTAACATAGAACTGCGAGTAGTGCAGCGAGGCGACGAGGCGAGCGGAACGGAGGCGTGATATCAATTCGCTGCGCAGCGGCGGGACTCGGCTAATAATTATATTAAAACTGACATAGATAATAATAACACCGCCGCGTAGCGGCGGCTTTTTCTCTGGATTTTATATCCAGAGTCCATCCCAGGAAGCGAATGAGGTCCTAATCCTAGCATAATACATACCATTCGTAATCCGATAATGGTTGGGTGTGAAGTATAATAGTGATTGCCTCCGGTATTTGATAACCTCTATTGTGACAATATTATGATAGTATGTTGACCCATCCGCCGAACATTAGGACTAACTACCCATGATAAATAGTATTTGAAAAAAAGAAATAATCACTGTCGCATTTAATATAATCTAACTGTGAAATCAGCATCACCGTGATAAATGATTGATCTGGACTCCACTCGGGCAACATTGCACTCACGGATACTTTATTCCTCAATAGCAGGAGAACGAAACATGGTCGCCAACTAAGACGAGGTTCGCGAGCTGGACATCAAGGACATGGCCGCCAAGGATCGCAAGCTGTGGCCCGCGGGCGGGGTCCTCGTGGAGACCGAGCCCGACCGGCACTTTGGATTTTGACGTCAAGATGGAGTTCTGCAACTGTAATAAAGGGTGGTGCCGGATCCTCGCTCCCTATTCAGCTTCCGACACAGTTGGTTGATGCAGCTTCGCGTCTGCTCGAGGGACGACGCCCACAAATCGCTACGAGATCGAGGCCAGGATGCCAGATGCATGGTCTTGTAACTCCGCTAAAAACGGGTACTAAATCATACTCCTGCGTTTTTAATCAGCTAACGAGGGGTATTCGCACATCAAATAAAGATCGAAAATATTCATAGCTTGACCCAAAATACTACTGTAGTGTCATGGACATACTTTTTCAGGCCTCCTCGCCTTTGCACTCCATCATCAGCTACTGCGGATATACTTCAGACAGACCCGCGTGTGCAGACTGACCATCGCTATGGGCCGAAAGGAGGCAAGTTCACACGAGATATTCGCACTAATATAATTGCTGTGTTGACAGCTCTCCAAATAGTGGTAACTGTAGTAATAGTACTATACTAGAATTAATACTATCGTACTGGTTTGTATTACGCCTTATCATTTGCAGGATAAATTACCATGACCGTATCAGGAATCAATGCTAGAATTATTCTCGGCCAAACTAGTATAGTAATAATCTATTGACTAATTTACCAGCAGTTAGCCCATCCAAGCCTGTAGAGCAGTATTACTATATTAGTGAGTAATTAACAAGTACTATCGAACATGACCGAACAATCTATGGTTGTGGCGCACCTCACTGTTGGGATTTGGATCCTGGGCCACTTCTTGACTTGAAGGTAAAATGAAGTCTGAATTTGTTGGAGCGTTAGCTACTCTGCTCTCGAGCTCCTACCAACACTCACTGGTTCAAGCCCGTTTCTCACACTTGTCTCACATGGGCTCCATCCCAGCTCTCTTTGTCCAGCGCATCAGCCTGAGCCAGCCTGAGCCAGGGCTTGAACTTTAATATGCATCCCAACACGCCCTCCTCGAAGCTTGATCTTCGATCACTTGGCATGCGTAACACCCACAATCTTTAGCAGCCTTTCCAGGCGCTTCTTTTCGAGTGCCTTCGTAAAGGCGTCCGCCGGATTCTCTTCTCCTGGAACTTTGTGCAGCTTGATGACACCCTTCTGCACTTGTTCGCGCACAAAGTGCCAACAGAGTTCGATGTGACGGGTACGTCTGCTGTAGGTCGGGTTTGTTGCCATTACGTGAACCGCTTGATTGTCGATTCCGATTTTTAACTTGATCGAGTGCATCGGCAAGATCTCCTGCAAGATGTTGCTCTCAGCCATGGCCTCCATGCTAGCCTCACACGCGGCCACTGACTCGGCTTCAGCTGTCGACAATGCAATTATCGACTGCCGGCGAGACATCCACGCGATGGCTCCTCCTGCTAGCGAGAAGACGAAGCCCGTCGTGCTCTTCCGCTGCTCAGGATCGTTCGCCCAGTCGCTATCGCTGTACCCTTCCAACACGACTTCATCAACCTCGTCCTGCTTTCTAGCGTAGGTGATCCCGTAATTCACTGTTCCTGCAAGATACCGAAGGACTCCCTTGACTGCGCCCACGTGCTTTGCAGACGGGTTAGCCACAAATCGGCTTATTTGACCCAGCGTAAAAGCCAGGTCTGGGCGGGTACTGGTGGCCAGGTACATCAGCATACCGATGGCCTCGCGGTACGGGAAGCTGGTCTCAGACTTCACGTCCTTCTCGAGTGGCGCAAGCCTCACGTTTGTCTCCATGGGGTTGCCGACAGCATGTGCGTCTTGGTATCCGAACTTCTCCAATATTTCTCGCGCGTACTTCCCCTGGCTGATCTTGATGCTTTCACTAGTCTGCTCCACCTCGACTCCCAGGTACTGCGTCAATCGCCCTTGGTCTTTCAGGCCGTACGCGTCGTTCAGGTCCCTGAACAACTGCTCCTTGTACGACTCGTCATTTGTTGCCACAAATATGTCGTCTACGTAGACCAACACGTACACGATCGTCTCTCCTTCAAACTTGAAGTACAGACAGGGCTCCGTGAGTGATCGCTGGTATCCTTGATCAATGAACCACTGGTTAAGCTCTGAGTTCCACTCACTTCCGGACTGGTGCAATCCGTGCAAGGCCTTGAGTACAACGTACATGTGCCCATTCACTTGGCACGGATATCCGTTGATCGAGCGCAAGTACTGCCGGATGTCCAACCACGCGTTCAAATACGCCGTGTTGATGTCTCCTCCCTACACGTCCAGTCCTAGCTCTGCTGCTATTGCCATCAACAGCCGAAATGACGACAGTCTCGCCACTGGTGCAAACGTCTCTCGGAAATCAATACCTGGACGCTGGTAGTTCTCGAGAGCCACGATGAACGCCTTGAATCTGACCACGTAGCCATACTGGTCGGACTTCAGCGCGTACATCCACATGGTGTTCACCGGCTTGGCGTCCTCGGGGACCTCGTCCTCAGGGATCTCCTCAATCACACCTTTGGCCTTTAGAGCCGCCATCTCTTCCATTTCCGCCATCAGAAAGAAATCTCTCCACTTGGAGCGCAGCATCTCTCGCCGGTTACGCGGGACTTTGATTTGGTTCGCCCTGATCTGACGACCGTTCTTGTCCAGCACTCGCGGGTTGTTAAGCGTGAGATTCACCACGTAGTCGTCCAGGTAGCCCGGGCGTCGACGCTCATGGTACTCGCGCAGTCCTGTGCGAGTCCGCTTGGGTTCCGGATTATCCGCCCCTTTCTCGACACGTTCTTCTTCTGACGGAGTCTCCCCACGATGCTTGCGTTTTCCCGTCTGGCACGGGAGAGAATCAAACATTTCGCTCGCATCAATAGTTTCCATGGGACCACTGTCACTCCCATATGAAAGATCGACTTCTCCATTGTCTTCCTCCAGCCCAGAGTGCACACTTTCAACGTATGTGTCCATCCCATTTCCGTCTTCAACAAAGACGCTCGCCACCATGACGTCCTCGTCACTGGCATTTCCACTGTCTTCTGCAGCGTCCGGGTCTTCGTCCGCTACCGATGACCCGTACGTGCCAGCCACCGACTCTGCTTCCTCATCATCAGCCGTATCTGTTAATGCTTCATTGCCTGCAGCCTGACATGAGTGTACTTGGTCGACTTCACTAGCTTCACGTGCATCAGGTTCTTCTCCAGCTTTGTGAGCGGCTTGCAAGCTACCCACCACTTCATCCTGAAGCTGTTCACCAACTGCAAATCCCCCACCATGATGTCCATGATCGCCCTCCTGCAGTACTTCGTCTGCAAGTTGCACATCCTCCTGCAGAGCGTCATTATCGCCCTCCTCGAGCCCAAGGGGCTGGTCTCGATTGGTCTCGGTCTCCATTGACGCTGCGTCAGAGATCATCTCAGTGTCCTCGTCGTCGACAATATCGCCCTCCTTATGCTCTTCCGTCGAGAAGTTCAGCGACGACCAGTCAATATCTTCCTCGTCAACTTCATGACGATCTCGATAGACCACCACTTCCGCCACTCGAAGATCAGATACAAACTTCGCTGTGTGCTCTGACTGGAAGTAAACCTTGCAGCCCACCACGCTCTCAGCATAGCCTAGCACGTAGCCCAACTTGGCGTTGCAGTGGTGCTTGCGCCGGCTCGGCGTCACTGGAACATGCACGTACGCCAACGCTCCGAACTTTCGGATGTGGTGTACGTCTGGTTTAGCTCCGAAGAACATCTCATATGGAACTCCCTGTGTTCCTTTGTTGTAGGACCGGTTCTTGATGTACACCACGTTTCTCATCGCCTCTGGCCACAGACTGCGAGGAAGACCAGACTGCACCATCATGGCCTTTGTCATCTCCACTAACGACTGGTGCGTCCGCTCGCAAAGGTTTAACTGCGAGCTCTTGGGTCCCACCTGGATGTGCTCGATGCCGCGCGAGTTGTACTACGCCTCCATGGTTCGCTCACGAACTCACCGCCCTTATCTGTGAGCACTTGCATCACTTTGTGAGTGATCACCTTCTTGATCATCCTGCCAGCTTGGCGCTCCGCCCACAGCACGTACTCCTTCAAGTGGTTGTTCACCACCTCACTTGACTTGTTCTTCAGCATGTGAACAGTAACCAACCGAGAGTATCCGTCCATGATCACTAGGACAGCCTCGAACCGACTTCCATTCCCTTTGCCCGGGAAAAGCAGGTCTGCATAAACAACTTGATTCGGCTCTTTGGTAGCTCGATCCAGTTTCTTGCGATGCTTCTTCTTCTTCTGCTTGGCCAAGTGGCACGCGTCGCACGTGTCCTGCTGGCGCTGCGTCAGCATCATGCCCTGCACGAGCCCCTATGCCAACGCTGCAGCGTTCCAACCCCTTCGGCCACTGTGTAGTTGACCAAAGGTCTGCCTCCTGGTCTCACGATGTCTCCTTCCGAAGGATGCGATGCTTGGAAACCCCACGTTGCTTCCTGCGGTGTGGCCACTAGCACCCGTCTCCCTTCCCAAGATATGAGAAAACTTCGAGTCGCTTGGTCATAGTCAAACTCGAACCCCTGTTCGTGCGCCAATCCCGGCGAGAACAACTCGAACTCCGCGTCCGGTACGTAGAAGACATTGTCAACGTACATGACAACTTCCTCTCCATCAACTTCGTTCACTAACGCCACTGTACCTATACCAACAATCCGTGAAATGATGCTTGGTGACAGGCCTCGAACAGTTCTCGCAGCTTCTGTGTCTTCAGTGAATGACACGAAGTGAGAACGAAGCCCAGTTACGTGCGAGTTCGACGCCGTGTCGAAGTACCACCACGAACTGCTTGCAGTAGCGTCTTCCTGATCATCGACTTCTTGGTGCAGTTCTGCAACCTCAGCCTCTTGATCGTCCCCAGATTCGTCTCCACGAGACTCCTCCGGCCGTGTGGGCATCGCGATGCCCGTCACCACGCCTTCCGCGACGACCTCATCGTCAGTTAGCACCACAACCGGTGACGTGTTGTCATCCTGACGAAGCGTGCAGTTGCTCCGTGGTATCTGTTGCTGTTCATTGCCTTCGGCACCACTCTGCTTCTTCGTCTTCTCCGGACAGCTTGCTTTCAGGTAGTCAGTGCTGCCACACACGAAACATGAGCGAGACTTTCCTTGTCCTTTCGAACTTGCTTGCTCACTTCCACCCTTGCCTTGTCCTCCTCCTCCGATCTTGTTCTGCTGACCAGAATGCTGCTTGGCACCAAACGACCGATGCAACTGCTCTTCGGCCTGGTTGGCCTTGTCGAAGGTCACCGCCATGGCCACCACCTTTTCCGGTGTGTCCACGCAGTCCATTCCGGCGTCCACAAAACCTCGCAGGCGGTCAAACCGCTCGTTGGAGGGGAGCGACGACACCAGCATTCCACTAAACACTGCGTCGTCTACAGTCATGCCGACTGTCTTAAGTCTTCCCTTCAGGCGACACATGTAGTTCAGGTGCCCCTCTACCTTGCCGCTTTGCTTGCACTTGGCAGACTCCAGCTGCGCGTACAACTGCCGCTTTGTCATGGCTCTGGTCTGGTCGTTGGCCGTGCCCTCGTACCGATCACACAGGTACTTCAACATGGTCAACCCGTCCGTCATGTTCATAAGCTGCTGTCCCATGTCCGTGCACACGGACGAAAAGATCAACTCCTGGAGGTCCAACTGCCATGCATCCCATGCACTCTTCTGCAGCGACGTGAAGCTCGCGTCGTACTTGAGCTGTTGAGTCATCACCTTGTACAGGTCCGTGTCCTTCTTCCTTGCAGCGATTTCCATGATCATCTTGTAATACTGGAAGTTCTGCCCGTTCCAGTGAACCGGTCGGCCGGTCATATCAGAGACCTCGACCTCCCATGACGCGTCCGTCGTCGGCTTGGGCATCTTGTCCTTGCCGTCCGTGCACTCCAGCGAGACCTTGGGCTCATAACCCTGTTGGGATTTGGATCCTGGGCCACTTCTTGACTTGAAGGTAAAATGAAGACTGAATTTGTTGGAGCGTTAGCTACGCTGCTCTCGAGCTCCTACCAACACTCACTGGTTCAAATCCGTTTCTCACACTTGTCTCACATGGGCTCCATCCCAGCTCTCTTTGTCCAGCGCATCAGCCTGAGCCAGCCTGAACCAGGGCTTGAACTTCAATATGCATTCCAACACAGCTCTCGTTATCCAGCGCATCAGCCTGAGCTAGCCTGAGCCAGGGCTTGAACTTCAATATGCATTCCAACACTCACCGTCAGCTTCTTTGATCGTCAAAGTTGCTTGTGCGACTTTCCAGTTGGCAGTGTTTTTCGACTGACGCGTGGGGGATATCAAAATGCTCCACTGGCGCTCCCACGCCACGCCTCGAAAGCGTTCGGACAGAATTGACGAATCAGATAGTACTATCATCTCTCTTGCCGACCGCAGATAATATCTTTTCTGCAAGCCACTATTTATTAGCCATTTAAATATGATCTAATACTTTTAAACATTAGTATAATAATAACAGCCTAAGTCATCACCTTATCAGGCAACATTCAAACTAATATCAATCTTGGACAATTAGCATACCCAGATCTGATCGGCGCGCTACAGTTCATCCGTCGCCTTTTCATTATCACTTCAACAAGCTAGGTCTTATCGTTTCTATTTCTTCGACCTGTATACATGTACTCTCGCCTACCATGATATCAGTTTTTTTTTAAATCCAGAGCTGTTCCGTGCGAAGTCGCGGCTTTGCATAATAAACACGAAGGTAGATAATAGCGTCACCGCCGCGGAGCGGCGGCGCTCGGCTAGTCTAAAGCATCAATCAGAGCAACGTGCTGTCCGTAACGGAGCGATCACCTGAATTCTGATTGGCTGAAATTCGCGACATACCACCTTCATTGGGCATTAATGAGGAACATCCTTCATTGGGCACAAATACTGCTGCCGAGCGCAGCGAAGGCGGCATCGGTCGATATAGCGGGACCGCAGGCCCCGCCCTTCATCGGACTCACCAACATAGCACCACGAGTAGTGCAGCGAGCCAACGAGGCGAGCGGAACGGGGAGCGCCACTGCCGTAGCGGAGCGTAGGCAGCCTGTACTTAATAGCGAAGCAAGCGTAGTGCTTCAACTAATAAAAACTACCGCCGTGTAGCGGCGACGCTTGGCTAGTATGACTATAGTAAAGGCAAGCGATACGAATATTCTAAAAATATCGTGTCCATTCGGACAATTAGCACTTTAGACGGGGTAAATATGAGTGGTATTCTTACAGACGAGACGCCGCCAGCAGTTCTGAGCCGGCGATGATGACCAAAGCTCTGGTGCTGGGGAACTCACAGCGTGCACGCTTGACGGTGCTGAACGCTTTTGAAAGTTTGCTGTGTCGGAAAAGGATGACAGTGAAGCAGGTATGCTCATACTAGGAATACCGAAGAATGAAGGATGGACAACCCTCAAGGGATTAATTCCACGGTACTGCGTGCGCGTAAGCGTAACCTCAGTCAACTTTCAAGCAACTTTCATTGGCATTCGTGCAACCTCGTAATCGGGGCAGGAGCAGCATGATAGAAATGAACGCCATCGGTGCAGTAGCACTGCTACTATCGGTGCAGTAGCACTGCTACTATCGGTGCAGTAGCACTGCTACTAGCAGAGCAGCATGATAGCAATAGATGTCATTTCGGTGCAGTAGCACTGCGACTAGCAGAGCAGCATGATAGAAATGGACGGCATCGGTGCAATAGCACTGCTGTACTAGCAGAGCAGCATGATAGAAATGGACGGCATCGGCGCAGTAGCACTGCTACTAGCAGAGTCCGACGCCATAACGCAGGTCGCATGCAAAAGCGCTGCATATACTAGGCAAATGGGTATTCCCAGTCTAAGTCGCAGACGACCTAGTTTATTGAGGTGGATAGGTCTGGTGATACTCTGTATACGATTCTGGACAAGTTTGGAATGTACTTAGCTTTTGAGGAGACCTCTAGGGGCTCTTTGCTGTCGAAGAACTCTGTGGCTAGCTACTTTGGTATTGTCAGAAACAATTTCCTAGAGCTATGTCCTGCTCTACATCAAGCCACAAGTCGCCGCTTGCAGAATGCCGTCTCTATTCTCGACAAACACTGCGCGAAGCGAGGAACTACGTTCAGCCACCAGGCGCCACCATGCAAGAAAGCAGATCGCTAGTTACTGCTATTTACAAGAGCGCAACAACGGCGGGCGACTACCACGAAAGACTTCTCAACTTGCTTTGGTACTTGTTGGGACGATCGTCAGACACTTCGTGTCTAGTAAAGCGCCAACTAGATGTTTACCCGGGTACGATTAGAATCTAAGCACTCGAGTAATTGTTGGCGTTTGAACTGAATTTTGGTTGTAATTTCCTAGGCGGCTGTCTTTTCATTCAATTTAAGCGCATGAAGTCTGCTTCATATCAAGGCGCGTCGTTATTTTGCGATTTCAGATACTGCGCTACTTGCCCTGTGCATGCCCTGGATGTAGCGACTATAATGCAGACTGCACCGAGTCAGTTTTTCCTCGACCACCTTCCACGTGAGGCAGACCCAATCGTAGCCTCCATGTTGCTGGAGGCAAGAGAGAAGGGAACCTCTGTCATCCAGGACACGGAGACGTCGAGATTCAAGCGGAAGGCAGCAACACTTGTCCCGAGCATGCACGCCTACGTGAACCGGCTTTTGAAGAAGTGGAGTAGGGAGTGCTCTGCCGCTGGAATGGAGCTCACGCAAGGGCTATCCTCTCACTCATTTCGTCGTGGAGCAGCTCAGAGTGCGATCAGCAATAGCAGCGTGAACACGCCCTGGATAATCGACCGCGGAGACTGGAGCATAACATCGGTCAGCAAGGCATTTAATTACATCGTTAGTACCACTCAGGACGACCAACATCTGGGCAAGATACTAGCGGGTTGGGGATCCAAGACGAAACTTTACTTACCGACACTTCGGAGCTGCGAACGCGTAATATCACGCAAGATAATGCAGCTACAAGATACGTTGTACGAGACTGCGTTCGGATTTCCCGATCATATGAATCTTCGTGACGATGTTTTTGAAGTCACGATGGCTGTAGTTCTGCTTCACTATGGCGACATGCTAAAGCTGTCTCCCGACAGACCCTACAACGCGCATATGATCAGCATGGCATCACAGAGCCTGGCACTTACGATTCAAGGTGATTTAATTGAGCGCAGTCGGTCGCCGGTACCACTGGATCCTGCACCAGCTTCGTCTTTTGACGACGTTGTCGAGAAGCAAAGCGCCCTCATCCAGAAGCAGATGGATTTAATCGGGCACAGTTCTTCGCAAATTCAGCATTTGACACAGCGCGTCACGTCTCTAGAAGGCCCGGGAACAATTTCAGAGAAGACGTCAGCTACCGCATCTCCTCCGCAATTGATGTCTGGTACACGAACCCCGAGCGCAGCTCCTCACCGACGTTCCCACGCCAAATCCCTTTCCACAGTGGGGGTTACCAGTCTGCCATGGAAGCAAACGTCAGACCGGAGGCGTTACCATGAAGATGAAGTCAAAGTGGCAGTAGCATTCATGAGTATCTTCTTACCTGAAGGTTACGGCATCTGGGTGTGACAGCGCAGCAAGAACACGAATCCTGAAGGATGATCAAGACGCGGAAAAGTCCATTCTTCACTTTCTGAAAGCTCGGCAAGAAAAACCGAAATCATACGACACAGTCGTTACATGTCTGAAGCGATTGTACGTGAATGAGCTCATACTTCAGTACCAAGCTCGCTATTTAGCTGGCAGCATCACTGACGACACACCAACCGCCTTGGTGCACGAGCTGCACCCCAACGAATCCCCTACTCTGGATGAGATCAGAAACTGAAGCTTCTCACAACCCTCACGAATTGTGCACCAAGCTACCCCGCAGCTACACTCTTACAGACCACATCAATATACGTTAGATCGCATTTCAATAACAAACCATCGCAACACAAATCTGGTGCTCCTAATCTTATTCATCACCGGGTGGGGCTTTTCACCAAGGCAAATCGGGTGGCTCATCGAGGGGATTTGAAAACAGATGCTAATCGAGGTCGTTCACGTGCAAGGTGGTTGATCAAGGACAAATCGACCTTGACAATTGCCCTGGACGATTGCCAATTATTGTGTGCCTTCCAAAGCCCATTGGCCTTCCAAAAACAGAGTAACCCCCCATAAATATGTTTAAGACAACTTATATTTGCTCAGACGAAAAAACCGTCTGAGGAAACGAAGGGTCGCTACACCCTGTCATTGTGCAACTGCATAAACTTTGCACTTGATTCTAGTATGAAGAACCCTAATATAGCAACTGGGCCGCATATCAGGCCGACCTTTCACATATATCGATTTATATTTAGGGACGAATTTAGAGAAACTCTTTAAGCCGGTCTTAAGCTATTTTTGGCAGGCATCCATTGGCAGGTACATGTAGAGTAAGCGAGGTACATGTATTCTGCTTACTAACTACATACTAGCCCCTTCACTTGTTCATGATCGTATTCAATGTAGTTTATGTCGTCCTCATAGACACACAAAGAGGGAAACGCTATTAACTGGTAGCAGAGGACTGAACTGACGTCCCCGCACCGGAGCCACTCACATAGCCCCAATCTATATTGCCGCTCTTGAGCACTACGTCGGCGCTAATAGCTGCTGCTTGGTCGCCGCGACCTGCTGCCTTGCTCGCGAAGATCTCAACTTGAGATCTTTTCAAGCCCGAACCGAAGACTTAAGACCGAATAGTCTCCGCTGTGTGCTGCTTGTTTACGCGTAGTTGAAGTTCTCGTTCTTATGTCCGTCACTGGGTACTGATGTTTGGTTCTCGCCGAGCCCGTCACTACGGTAGATCGCTCGTGTGGTGTATTGTCCACCGATGTCTACTACGATGTCACCTGCTTACTCTAACAATTTATTATAAGACTTAGCAAGGGACATTCGATAAACGTCCTTGTCAAGCTACCTAACCAGCACTCTCTGCAGTAACGTGTTCCCAATTCCTATAGGGGGGAGGGGGGGGGGCGTGGTGTTGGGAACAACACCGAGCCTTCACCCCAATCACAATCACGGACCACAACACTATTTTCCATCAGCATGTTCGTCTACTTCGTGACGGCATCGCTTCCGCCAGGTTTAGCATGCTGCCAACCGAACTCATTCCATTCAATCGAGGCTTCAGGCTCATGCTCAACATATTCCACCGCGTGATTACAACTCTTTCGCTCCAAGTCGCAGGTTTCGGGTTCATGGGATGCTACGGCAACTCATCGTCACCATGACCATGTCCCACCTGCTACCAAAGTTCTAGTCCAAAACTACAAAGGAGAAGAGAACCTCTACAGCACTACTCGCAGGTTCAGCCGCCAGCTACGCGTTCTGCATCGTCTCGTATTTTGTGGCAGCCTTGGGCAAAAACCTGTTCCGGATATGTATTATGTTCGTTTTCACGTCTTACAGTATTAATAACGTTAGTCAATGCATCGGCTACATCTCGCTCAAGCGGAACTACTGCAAAATCGAGAGCTCCGAGTTCCAGAGGCCGTTTGGTATTGCGGAGGCCGTGTTCTCGGTGGTCTTTTCGGTTGTTGTTGCCATTGCGGTGGTGGCGTTTCAAAAAATGGCGCGGAGTAACGGTGGTGGTGTTGATTTTGTTTCACTTCGGATACTCCCGCAGACACCCCCTGCGGGGAACCTCGTGGTGCTGGTGGCTCACATGACGAGATTTACTGGTGCCCACGGGCAGACATAAGCGGGGTGTCAAGAAGCCTGGCAGCAACAGCAAGCACCGGTGGAACCGACATGTTAATGGCAAGTGGAAAGCAGTAACCTCCAAGTTCGGCGTGCACTCATGGCCAAGTAACTCGTGAATATTATAAAAAAAACTTACTGAATAATACTACTATGCGCCTTGAAGTGAAAATCTACCCAGTAGGTCGAAGGCTACGAGCTCTAGAAAAGCGGAGGCCCAGGATCAGTGAACTGGAACTAAGGTAAGTCATGGGTTTATGACCTGAAAACAGATAACCCAACTTTAGCGGCCGATAACTTTTGATCCTCGACGACTCTGGAAACGTTCCTGACGGATTGGAAATCTGCGCTATATCAACTAGTTTTTTGGCATAAGTAACTCGCGTCTACACCGTTTTTCTTCGTATGCATGTTGATTGTATATAATGCCTACGATTTGGGCCGTCGACTAGTTTAAGGCCAAGAAACAACTTGTTTTCAGTATGGGCCCCACCACGCGTCATGAGGTACACTATAATTTCTTGTAAGTGCGATAGGTGACGTATAAAACTATATTGCATAGTGTTATCTAATTATGAAGGCTATCTAGTCCAGCAGATCAAAGAATGCACCTATTAGACTATTGCTACGTACAGCACGTCGTCAGTCGACGGACATTGTTGCTGGCGGGGCTTTTTCGACGCCTTTGGTTTCTGCTGCTTCCGCGGGTTTTTTCTTGGCACAATGCTGGTCACGAACATGTCACGTGTCAGTAGTCTACCAGCTACTGTTGTTGTTTTTCGCTTCCTCGCCTTAGACTTTCGCGGTGGTGGCAGAGTTAGAATGTCGTGTTGAACAGTATTTTTCACCCGAAGCCAAGCGGCCTGCTGGACGCTGCCAGCAAGCCCATTACGTTGAAAGTACGTAAGCTTGCCGGTCATCTTGACCATTGAGAGGGGGTATATCCCACAAGTTGCGAACCCCGACGAGATATTCTGTGCCACGTTACTACAAACCCAGGCCAACGCGGCGAGCTGCAACGACTTAGGCTTGCTAATACAAGTCTCACCATTGCCAGTAACTAGGTTGCCGATCAGCGTTTTGAGCTACGTCTTTAACGCGGCGAAGACTGCAACGTCGAGAGGTTGCAGCAAGTGGGTACCATTGGCAGGCAGGCAGATCAAAATTATCTGCAGCATCTCGGCGGTCTCTACAATATAGCCCGAAATATGTGAAGAACACCCGTCCATTATCAACAATACAGGGCGCTTAATTTCGGCTGGAAGTGCTGCCGAAAAGAAATGTAGCCACTTTGCGAATAGGTTGACATTCATAAATGCGCTATCAGTTGTAGTCACGACAGCCCCAAGAAACTGCTGGCGACCCTCCAAAATGTGGTTATCAACACGCTCGCCAGGGAGGATGAAAAGCGGGGGAACCAGGACCCCCCACGCACTTGCACACGCCACTATGGAGAGGTGAAAACTGATTGTAGGGTCTGTGTGCCACACATTTCGAGATCCCCGCAACGCAATCACGCAAGTCGACTTTCGTCCGCTCTCAAAAGCCGTCTCATCAACGTTGAATATTCGTGAGGCGTCCATGTTGTGATCGATTACTACCTTGGCTACCGACCAGAACAGTGTTGTGATGTCGTCTCCAGTGATAGCATTTCTATCCTTCGTCACAGCTCGAAATCGGCGATTTCCTAGTTCCGGGTATCGGCTTAAAAAGCCACGATACCAGCCATCACCCACACATTTCACCCACACATTTCCCGTCCATGAGCGTTGTGATCTCACTCGCCTTTCGGATGGTAGCTTGCCGACCCACAGGCACCCCCATCATTTGTCGAGCGACCACCCACTGGAATATGCACTCCTCAGCCTCCTTTGGAAGCCGCGTAGGAGATCCTCGGCGCTTGATCCCGAGGTCACCTTCGTTCTCGGAAGCCTTCTGTATCCATCAGTTTAGCGTTCGTTCTGGTATCTCCCTTGATTTCCCGACCTCTTCAGTTGAAGCTTCACCCTGAACTGCTTGTACAGCATCTCGTTTCTGTGACTCCAAGTAACTCTTGCGTGTCTTGGTCTCCTTGGAAATGAGATCTAAGTGAGCTCGTCTTGAAGATGATAAGACCCCAAAGGTCCCCCGCCAAAACATGTGGAATTCTATTTTGGCGAATAGACACGTTCTATTATTATTCGTCGATCACGATTGGTTGATTTACTGCTGGTCTTAAATACATACCAAGGCCTTAAACTCATGATTTACCTTACTGGTACAGAAACGACCAGAATATCACCATGGCAACTTGGACCTTTACCTGCTTGGGATGAGCATTGCTCGTCGGACAGCACTTAGGCTGGAACAGCGGTGTCTCGCATATTAAATCATTTTATCCCTCCTCGTTGCATACGATACATGTAACTCGGTCAAACAGTCTGTGTCCTTGATGAGCGGCATTTTTGTTAGACCACCTTGATGAACAGCTTTTTTTCTTGTCCTCGATGAACCGCCACAATTACTCGATAATAAGCCTTTATCACCTCCGTCTCGTGGCCGCCACCGCGCTCGCCGTCCGGCTGCAACCGAAGGCCGGGGCCATCGCACCCTCCTGTGGAGCTCGTCATGCTGCACAGCCGATGACCGGAGCCACCACCCCCCTGTGTAGCCGCCGCCGCGCTCGTCATCCTGCACCCCTACTCTACGTGGGCCATATTTGAGTACGTGAAATGTAATATACGAATTTAATTCTCTGGATTTTATATCCAGAGTCCTACCCGGGATTGGAACGAGGTTAGAATCCTTACTAATATGATAACCTGCATAAGCGGTACGTCTATATCCAATATACTTCGAAATATAGCATAAAGTCTACCTGTAGCTTTAGATAGCCTGTTTGATGTTTAAAATATGCAGTAATGTTGTCCCATCCAGTTGAGATTATGATTAAATACCTGTTGCATTTTGTAACTTGCATTGAGTTATAATACCTGCTGCAACGTATCCACTCGAGCGACAACGGATTATATCTAATAAACTCGAACGACAGCGACGTGTATTCATATATGTCAAGCATTTGTAACACGGCTGGGGTTCACCAGAATAAGGCAATTGGATTGGACGAAAATATGTCGATTAGTCGTTGAGTTGATTAGTTACCCTCCGCTTTCGAAATGGCATGGTGCGAGCATCGGGGTTTGCCTCGCTTCACAGATATGTCGAAGCGTAGTAGCTGCCATATCAGTTCTACGAGACTTATTTGCCTCTGTAGATGACTTCATGGGGACAGTTTTTATCGCGAGGTTAAAGCTCGTCGGCTTCGTGCTAGTTCTGCGGTTCGTGGCGGCTTTCACTGCGTCACTGAGATGTTTCATCAGAATTGTCCACTCTAAATATCTTTCGCCCTTGATCGTTGTAGAATTATCATAGAGATGTCGCCCTTTAAATGGAGGATAGCCCATGGCTGGGTTACCAAACCACCACAGACCGGACGCCAAGGGTATCAACGTCGAGAAACCCAAAGCTCTCTGGTAGTCGGTAAAATTTAACATATCGCTTCCATTAAATGGTCGTACTGTTGCATGTTTCAGGCTGTGGCTCTTGCCTTAAAATTACTTTACATACCTAAGTAATTTGCTTCTAAAAGGACACGTGATTCGCCCTTAGGAAAATCACGGTACTACCTGCATCCTACTTAATTTTGGAATGGCGTGATGATTACTGATTGTACTGTTTATCATAGACATAAAGATGGTGCTGCGCGTAGGCCTGAGTTGCCTAGCTGGAATGGTTATTAGAGTTCATTCCCTTCGGGATCAGTAGCACAATAGACCTCACCAAAATAAAAAGTGTCTGGCGTGCTACGGTCGGTAGACGCTCGCACTAAGCGTCGGTACTGTTTCACTACAGTCGATCTTGCCCTCTTCGTTAATGTAGTGGTCGAACAATGCCCCTACAAGCGTGATAAGCCTACCTTGCTTCCGTCTTACTCATGGCAAGCCAAATTCTTGAATAGCAACATCAAGCACTTCAGTCGCAGACAGTCACAAAACCTTGAGACGTACCGTGACATTGCTGCGTCTGAGGAGAATGTGCGGTCGCACTACAGTAACCTTAAGGCAGTTATAGAGAGATGTGGTGACCTCAGCCGCCATGCATCTGGAACTTGGACGCTACTGGCATGTGCGGTCAGGGATCGATGGTACTGGCATTCAAGGGAAAACGAGCGATCATGCAGCAGTCAAACAGTCGTGAAAAATGTAAGCACGCTTGTGTCTATAAATGGAGCAGGTGATCACTTGCCGCCGGTCTTCATACTACCCAGTAAGAACATCAACGTCAGCTACACCCGCTGCGCGTGTTCTTGATCGGAGCTCTGTTCATCAAGTACTTCAATGTGTTCGTCAACATGTTTCCTCCCACTTGTCGAGACCTCGCAGGGACGGAAGATTACGAGGCGCGAGAAATTACCTTATCCGAGTGGACATCCACTCGAATTGTGCTGCAGGTACGAGCCCACTTTCTTAAACCAAAAATAGCGATAACATTTTATAACGACAAGCTACTGTTATTTTTAGTAATTATCCCAGAATTAGTTTTTAGCAGAACGTCCTCGTCCTCGGTTCTACGTCATGTATTTATAGTTCGTCTTCTTGCAAGTCTTATTCTCAGCTCATTTTACTACCACCAAGCTTCCTCGCAACGATATCTTCATCACGTCCGTCAACACCTATAGGGAAATCCAAAGCCAAGCCAACAAGGTCGTATGGGTCCGTACCGGTCGTGCTGGACGCCTCTGATTTAGCTGCTGCGAGGTCCCTCGGTTTCCTACGTGAAGACTCTCCCATCAACACCACAATCAACCGCCTGTCGGACTACAGTGAATCGTACGACAAGAAAACGAACACCGGCACTGACTTTTATGCCTCGCATCAAGCAGTCCAGTAGCGCTGTAAGCAGTTTGCGCTGACTAGCGGCTTCCAGATACTTGTATCTTCCAGCAGCTCCGCCAACGCAAAATAAATCTGCAAACGACTAAACGGCCAGCAGTTATTCGACGAGACAATCCCCGGCGACGAAGCGGCATGCCCATTTTTCATCAAAGTCTCTGGCGGCACGGGTGCATGGCAGTTTACCAAGGCAAACTTTTGCCACAACCATTTGAAATACGTCGGCTTCTCCGCTCACCCGTTCGCTGAGGGCGGGATTACACGACCTACCAAAGCTCTGCGGAACACTACACAGCAACGCAAACGAGCTCAAGCACTTGTGGGACAGAAGATGCTTCCTGCGCACAATGGGTCCGTCAGCGCCTTGTCCGGCTCCGCTATTGCGGCGTTCTTACTTTCGGAAGGAATGCAACTGGGATCATCAGCCATTTCGAGGATTAAAGCTGCTATTGGTGACCAGTTGAAGGGCGATAGGATGCAGAGCTTTCAGAAGTTGGAGGCCAACTTGCTCAGTATGGTGAAGGAAAAACCCGGGGTCGCTCATGCGGTTTGACAAATACAGTGATGACACAATTCATATGGCTGCCTTCCTCCCCAGTACTAGAATCCGGATGACCCAATTTTCTAGACGGATGCAAGGCTTCGACGGGGCCCATCTCACAGGGGAGATGAACGGTTGCGGATTGTACCTTGTTGCGACCACCAAAGGCTACCAGAAGCTGGTCACACATTGGGCGGTTCCACTGGTCCCTGTGGAGAACTACGACAACTGGAAGTGGTTTATCATAACGTTGTTGGATGCACGCAATTGGATGCATTGGATGCATTACCTGTCCAAACAAATTGATCGTACACCACTTACACCAAATATATTGGATTCAAGAATGCATTTTCGAAGTCTCAAGTTTCCCGCCAAAACGCTTCTCTCGGTGATCGCGGCAAGCTCGTCGACTGCCAACCTTCGCGCCGCTGGCGCAGGGTACCAGTAAGTATACGCTGCTATGTTGCTTGGTGCTGGTTTGTGACTAATGCGGGACTCTGATGGTGTGTATGCATGTGTAGATATGGCGGGCGGACGAGCTCCCTGGGAGCACTTCAAGATCGTCAGCGAACCGCGGCATTTGAAGTACAAGAGTGCCCGCTGTCGATACTGCGATCAACTCCTCACCCAGATCTAGCCGTCACGGCACCTCAAGAAGCACATCATGACCTGTGAGCGGATGCCCGTTGAAATTCGTGAGGCATACGCTATGAGCATCACCGAGACTGGACAGATGACGATGATCAGTACACATCTGTCGAATGGTGGGGCAACATTGACCGGGGCTTTGGATATGAAGCTTGGGTGTGAGGTGAGGCTGTAGCGAGCGTCTAGCTATTTGAAGTGCAGGACACGTACGGCTAGTGTATGTTCGTCTAACGGGCACTAATAATACATTATTTATTTATGGAGGGCAGCCATGGTTAGATGCAATGCATAATATGCGCATCCAATGCATCCTTCGTGCATCCAACCGCCTGCATCCAACAACGCTAGTTTATCAATGTGGTAAGCGAGGCTTTAGGGCCGCTTAAGCGTTTTACGGCTGTCTCAGACCGTGACATGGGCCTGCTGAGCGCTGTGGCGGATGTGTTTCCGCTCGCGGGCCATCGTTTTTGCTTGGAGCACATCAATCGCAGCACATGCAGTGCTCGTATCCCACTGACCAACGATGAGCGCAATCTCATTTTGGACATGGTCGACAGCGTCTGCGAGAACGATTTTACGTTATTTCGCTCCGAGTTAGCATCCATGAACGTTCGAGCGGCCGAGTATCTTGATGGCATTGATCGCGTGCACTGGGTGAAGTATGCATACCTGGATCGGTTCCACGTCCCGACTTACAGTGAAGCGACATCTAACCTCTCAGAGCAGGCGAATCATTGGATCGGCAATGAGTGCCGAGGCGCCAAGCCGCTCGACGCCTTCAATTTGTTCTTCCTGAAACTGACTGAACGGGTATCTAGTATGCGTCAAGACGCGTTGACTTGGGCGACAGCCAATGGCGACGACGAGCTGGTCCCTTTTGTGCGCGAAAAACGTAACCAGCTCACAGCCGCTGTCGGCTTCTGCAAAATAACTCCCTGTCTGGAAGGATCTTACATGGTTCGATACATGGGCCCCTCAAAACGTGACGGCTACATTCATCTTTGGCGCCACGTGGATCTATCAGCGCGGAGCTGCACCTGTGGAGGTTGGGAAGACTTCGAGTTTCCCTGTGTACATGCGGTGTGTGCTGCAATTCGCGAGGGTACGCGCATCAGCAGCCTTTACGACACGAAGCGACTATCGATCAAGCACTTTACGGCAACATACACGAAGCGTTTTGTCCCGCTGCCTATCGATGGCCAGCTACGCATCGATACAACGTTGAAGCTTCCAGCCCTTCAGATCCCCCCACTCGAAAAAGGTCAACGAGGACTGAAGCCCGGCCCAAGAACAAAGCAAAAACGCAAGAAAACGAAGGGCAGTAAGTAGGAGGAAGGCCTGAGAGCAGAGCACAGTCTGTAAGACCCGCGCATTATTCATTTCTTTCACGATTACACTTCATAATATATTGTCTGTTTTTAATGATAACCAAGCGAGACGCATCCAGATGTTAATAAGTGTTGTGGTTTCAATGATAACGTTCCCTCTTATGATGATACATACTTCGGAATTGATGATAAACGTCCTGAATATGATGATAGGATGCTAGATTTGACGATGAATTATCCAAAATCAATTGCAGAAAAAACAAAGCCAATGTTGTTTTTACACACAGATTCCGACCACCTTTTTAATTTATTTAACCGTTGTAAATTTTGATTGTATTGTGCCTTTCACGCACTTTGTTGTATTCGCGTTCTTAAATCGGGATTAAGCCGGTTTAAGACATGAGGGATTAGGGCACCACCCTACCTTTATTAAGGCAGTGCTGATGATAAAGCCCAGATAAGTAGTGGAATAGCAGAACCCGAAGCCGTTTAAGACAGGAAAACCCCGAATGTCGTCGAGGTCCACGACATTCGGGGTTTTGCTCTGCTATTATGACGTTCTCGCAGGATTTACGATAGAGAGGGGTTGTTCTACTGTACGCATACGATGTTCCTGCTCGGATGGTATCTGTTGTGGTGGGCATCACGGTGCGGACACTCCAGCGGTGGCTACGACATTTCCAGAAAACAGGAAACGTCGACATTAAGGTTAGAGAGAAGCAGCGTTCGTCTCGATGGCCTCGTGAAGTTCTCAGCTATGTTGACATTACGCGCATGTAGGGCCTCGACATTTCACGAGCGTTAGCGTTGGCGTTTGATCGGATGCTTGAAAGCAAGAAAAACGAAAAGTGGTGCAGGGTTTAAGAGCTTTAATACTCGTGAATGAAAACTACGCACAGCTTAACTGTGAAATAAATCCTCCTGCAATGGTCAGGAGCTCTGATATGACAGGAAACCCCCGCGATGTCACAATACAACCAAAACACCTTAATTAACTACATGCACGAAGTGCTGAAGGAAAGCACCCCCATTTTCATTTTTGAACACACCGTAACTGGCCTTAGCAACTCTCAGCTCTGCCGTTGGAAACGCTTTTTTACAGCTTCATCGAACCAATTCGACGACAGGCCACCGTCTTCACTGACCCACTCGACGTCGTACGTCGCATTGAGGCTGGTCTCATTCAAACTGATACCGGTGGCTTCGAGACTCATGCCCTCAAAATGTACAGGACACTTCTGCGTTTTGGACCCGGGGTGGCGCGTGTAGTTGTGGTTCTCGCCGATCATCATGGACTGGATGACACCGCTTCGACTCGGAAAACATGGCGAAGTGATCGATGGAGAGGTTCACCCACGAAATGGAGTGTACAGGTTGCCAGAATCCACAATTCTTAAAATTCAGACAGCACCACGTGCCAGGGTTGTTGTACTTGAGGTTGTCTGTCTTGGGGAAGGTCACACGAAGAAATGATTGGCTTTTCATGAAGTACTGCGTACAAAGATTTTAACTTATCTAAATCCGTGGCCACTTCCAGCCGCCCTCTCATAAATCATTCGTTGCTGCTCGTTCACATACTGGAGTTGTCAAAATGTTGTACTCCATATACAGGGTTGTCGCCCGCCCCACAGGCACTTGCTTTTCGCGCAAAAACTCAGCTACACGAGGACATTTTGCTAATTGCCGGATTAAGGTCAGATTTGGTAGTGGAATGCGACCGTTTTGATAATTTAAGATTAGAGTAACCCTAACCACCCATCAAGCCGGTTTAAAAGGCTTAATATGGCGACAAAATCAATGAAAGCGACAATATTTACTGTCGGCATTAGTAAATTTGAATATTTTTTAAAAAGCTTCAGGCAACTAATTTTTTTGGCATAATAGTAAAACACTTGCTAATGCGTGCCTGTGAAACGCTGCGTACGGTGAACTTTTGAGTGCCCGGGGGAACGGTTTCTGCCCTTAGCAGTAAGCTTGAATCATGCGCTTAACTTGGAGACGCCAGCTTCAATCAGCGTTGCGCGCGGAAGCGTGCAATGTCCCGAGCGGTCGGAAACATCGCTTGTCACGCCTCCGGGGGGTCCCCTTCTTCTTATGAGCACAGTAGTGCTTGGCCGCGCGTCGATTCAATTCCTTACGTGCTGTAGTACGTGCAGCAACGGATGCCGGATCGCACATCAATTCCTTCGCCAAGTGCTTCTTGAGTCCCTGGGGAGTCTTCAATTTGCGGCGGCATTGCGGGCAGGTGCGCCGGTAGTTCTTCTTGGGCCGACCGACCTTCTTGCGAGTGGGTGCAGGTTTCTTCGATCGGGTACCCCGCCCTCCGCGTAGCTTCATTGTCGAGAAGCGGATCGAGAAATGAGCACAACTGGCAGCACCGAGCGCTGTTCAAGAAAATTATTGGAGTTGGATTTACAGAACAACGATATGATCATATTTTGTCAAATTCATTGAAGTTTGTTTGGCAACCCAACTGTAAGGTCATATTCTGATACATATACCTACAAAGCTAAGTGCTTCTCCGATAAACATTTGTCAGCACAATCTGAGTGGATGTCCACTCGGATAAGGTAATTCCCCTACGAGGCGCACTGCGCGGCGACGACTCTGGTTTTTGCCCGTCATCAAGGGACTACAGTATAATCTCTCGGTTGCTATTATTTTTACACGATAATTTATAGTGAGCGCTACCCCATCTCACACATCGCACTACAGAACGTGATGGTCTCCAGTAGTTCAAATGTATGCTCTACAACGAGATCGACTCGTTCCAGAAATAAACACACATGATGATAGACAAGACAAACATCGCGGAGCTCTACTCGCGGGCTTAAGAGAAGGTATTCGTACGATCTCGAATTAATGACGGATTCGAGAAGACGAGGTTTCGACTGCGTCAAGATGCTAGCGGGTATCATTGGCGACAAGCTGGCAGCCGCACAAAGTAAAATCGTTTTCACCCCTAGGATGGAGATCACCAACCGCATGAAGCGAAAGATTGCGCGTCGAGGCGATGATATGTATGATGTGCGCGTGCTGCCCATCAATCATTGGGATATGGAAAACCGACAGACGCAAAGCAAAACTCAACGCAGAGGCCGTGTACGATCACGATGGAGGACTCATGATCAGCGATGAGTTTTACAACGTAGCGAACTCGTAAAGTTTACGAGCTCGCTCAGCACAAATAGGAGGTGAAGGCAACCAAACTTTGGCTTAATACCGAGCGCAAGGATGCGGGGACCCTGCGCAATTTTGCTTAGGCTGTAAGGGCGCAGCGGCTGCCAACGAGAAGGGGGGGGGTGGAAACAGCATCAGCGGCCAGAATTGCGAAGGCATCAGCGAATGCAGTCATGGGCCACCAAAGCGAGAAGGCTGCCAAAAAGAGCGATAAAGGACGCTGCGCGACGACAAATGCCAAGGTCCTTCAAGCCGTTTTCAAAGCAAAGGACATGACCAAGCAGCACAACACAGCCGCCGCTCGACTACGCTAGTTGCTGCTGGTATTTAAGAGCTAGCCGTACAGATGTGTGGGTCCTGGCGGTCAGGGGTCTGCGCACATCCAGCGAAGATCATATATGTCGTCGAAGTTCAAGTTTTGTACAAACATCCTATACACCGTCACCTTGATGCACGGTTTCAGAATACTGTTACACATCAGACGGTCATTCTCAGCAAAACTATTTTATATTTTGCGGCGAGTTGAGCAGCAAACGCAGCACCAACGAACTAAGTTTTTCTTTGCGAAAGTCAGCATATTTTGGCGGCGCCTCAAACATCGTAGAATATGATCCATTTTGCTTCTTAAAAGGTGAACCGGGACCATGGAAAAGAGGGTACCTGCATATAAGTACTTCTAAGTCCCTCATCAACGAGTAAAAGTTGCAATTTGGACAGTAGGCTAAATTAGGAATTCCGTGATCGTCAAAAATTAGCAGCTATACCTTCGCTTTCTCTTCTGACGGCAATGCTACCCGCCAGTAGTTCTAGCATACCTGCTCGGGCTACCATTATCGATTATGTTTTGGAGCTGGGGCTGCGAACCAATACCACAACTCATTTTGACATAACTGATGCGGTCGGGTCGACGCCTAATTCAAGAGACGGCCACCGAAGCCTGAAGCTCCAAAGACAAACATACATAGTTGAGTTCAAATCCAAGTCGTTCAACATTCAATACGTATCGCAGCATGAGTGCGACCCTCAACCGACTAGTCGGTCGGGTGAGCGAGACGAAGAGAAAAAAACAAGTCTGCAAGTTGTAGGGCAATCAACGATTGCCCGTCGAACGCGCGCAAAAATGAACTTCTGGCTTCTTAATCCGTGCACGAACCCAAGGACTGGTATTGATACTTCCTGTCGACGAAGAGCAGCGTATGCCCAAGTGGGACAACGACGTTTTGGGTAAAAGGCTTCCCAATATCAGATCTGATGGTGAACGGCAATCCTTGATATTGTCCGAGCTGCTGGAGTTTCATCAAAACGTTTTGGCGTCCTGCCAGTGGCACTGCGAGTTTACACGACGACATAGACTCCCATTTCGAGCCTGGACGCATTTTGGGTAGAAGACCCTGATGCGGCTGCTCATCGAGTTGCAGATTTTCATGAGAAGTTCGCCATAAGATATACGAGGAGAACGTTACCAAGATCTACAGCGCGGATTAGACTGGAATATATTTGATACATTGTACAGCGTTTGCACCTACGGGTTCAACAACGATGTGGGTCAAGTAACGAATGCACCAGGGCTATCATTTCAGGCGGCTCAGGCGACATCAAATAGACCTCGTTTCTCATGTTGAAGTCTAAGGGTCGGTCTTATATCATGCGGGATGCGGGATGGGATGTGTCTTACCCAATCAGCACCCGGGTTTTTGCCTTTTCGTCCCGCTGCATCCCGCTGCCTTTGGGGCGACACCCCGCCTCGTTAGGGGTGACACCCCCTCGTCCCGCGGGGTGATTATGTGGTGCGGTCGCGGGATACACCAACTAGCGGCGGGATGACCGACCCTCCCCCGCCTCCATCACACGGCAACAATGGTAACAGCGGGTGGTTCATCAATACTTGCCACACCAAGCCCTCCGCCCCCCACGGGCCCTCCGCCCCGCCGCCACTCAGCTGACGCCAACTGCCCCGCCCCATATCGACCATTCTAACCCCTTCAAGTGCTTGCGACCCGACGAGTGCTCCACCCGCGCTGCCCCCGCTCAATTGCCGTCAAGCACTCGACACTCGACGGTAACTGAGCGGGGGCAGCGCGGGTGGAGCATCTGAGCGGCGGTGGGGTGGAAAACTTGACGGGGGCGGCAGTGGTGGCTGAAGACTTGGCAGGCTTGACAGGGCGGGGGCTCGGTATTAATAGCAGCTCGGCGGCAACGGGCATGCGTCAAATAATATATGTCGCCCACCCTTCTGGTATCTCGTGGCTCGTTGCATCTATACGCGGCTGTCCCGTTGTCAGCTTGGCCGCCGATGGCTGTCCTTTTGTTGGGACGTAGATCCCGCAATCCCGCTCCCGCTTTCCAGAAAGATATAAGACCGACCCTAAGTCGTCAAAGGTAACTTACGTACGTGCTGAGAACATGCGTTTTCGCCACGGTTTTAGGCGCCAAGTTTGAATAGAAATTCAAGCTCTTCAAAGGCAGCATAACGCTGAAATCTATAGAAATGAATCTGCCTGATAGACTTGTCCAATGACGTTTGAATGACATTTTAATCACCGCGCCGCTTTGAGCCCTCCGGTTACGCTGCTTCTGGACAATTTTAGTTGTCACTGGGTCGATTGGATGTTCGCTCGCTAAAAATGCGGTACCTGCTGTGTAATGGACTTACTTAAGCCCAATACTTTAGCTTACACGTGAGGGCACGTGTATGCGGAAACGTAGGTGTATCTAACTTAAATTAAATATTCTTGTGCCCACAAGTATACTTAAACCTAAATAAAGGTACAATTACTAGCTTTTGTGGTAAAATGAGAACTAAATCGAATATTCACTGTGATTTCCTCCTAGAACAGATATCTATAAAGAGAGGTTCTACCAACCAGTGGTTGGCATAAGCTCAAGACTAATGCATTATTCTTATTGATAGAAAGCTGCAGGTGCAGCAGGCGCGTCGGTCGTAGGCGTCGCTGGCGTGCTCATTTCGAAATGAGCACGAGTTCTCTTTGAAGAAGATCTTAAATTGATGTGTCGAGACCGGCACATCAAGTCCTAACGGGGGATGGTGAAGCTGGGCTACAAATTCGGTTAACCTTCGCCTTAATGCAACATGTGTTCCGCGACTCCCACGTGCCATGCCACGTCCGTGACGTGTGCTGAGTACGGTCGTTTGTAATATTCAGGGGTAACATGTTGTTATTAATTCCTTTCGTTACCGTCATACTGTTAGTGACTTTCAGTGGACGCGCGAAAAAAATACTCACCCGTCAGGTTTCCAACAGCTGCACCCTCAACTGGTTCTTCTCCAGCACTCTCTGCATCTTCCTGTACACGTAGCTCTACTACACGTAACCCTGCTACTTCAGCATCAACCTGCTCTTCGTCAGCAGCTTCATTCATCGGTTGTCCCTGCTGTTCATCCACAGCAGCATCCATCGGTTGTCCAGTCACCACACCGGCAACTACACCTGAAGCATCTTCACGAGCATCTGCTGGTTCGTCACCGATTTGACGAATCGTGACGTTGCTCCTCGGTTTGCGCTTTTGATCATAGCCAGACCGACACTAAAGTGGGATATCCCTCTTATTACCATTTAAGCTCTGATGCGGGACTCGAGCAATGTTGGAAGTGGGAATATTGGATTAATACAAAAGCAAGTATATTTGAGTATCATGCCGTTCATTGTGAACCCCAGACGCTGCTGCCGTCAACTGGTTTTATATATCTGAGCCGTTTCCACTGCTCGCAGTAGAGAACACATTCGAGCGATAGGTCGGTCAAACACCTGCACTTTTCGTTTTTGCAGACAATGATGGAGACGTCAGACTCCATCGTGGCTGCGAGCGTACCACAAAAGGTCGCAAGACGTGCAAATCGTTTTTCAGCGCTACCATAAAGCCACATGCTATCGAACGTGGCGAGGTGGTGATCCAAGGCGGCAATTACGTCGCGGAAAAACTTACTGTTGGTGTGATACTTATGAAGAGCTCTTAGATCAGCTGCGATAGCCTCAATTTGAGCCTCACCGACGGTGTCTACCAATCGAGGGCGGAGCGATTTGATGATCTCGGAGAATTGATGCATACTGGTGGAGCAAAAGTCCTTTGGTGTCACTGTGTACGCCGTGGCCTAAGCTACAACGAGATCGTCGACGCCACTTGCCAGAAGAACGTAGGTACGGACCACGACAATTACAGATTGCTTCTGCGCTTTTGGTAGCTCGGCTAGGCTGTCACAAAACGACTGACCGAGCCTTGTCAGGTGTGCGTGTGCAGCAGCGTAAGATTTTGCGACTCGCCAGAGCTTCTCGTGTTTTGTGTCGTCCAATGCCGCAAGTTCTCGGACCCCAGAGGTCCAATCATGCCCGAGTTGCTGCACAGTTTGCTTACCAATCCCTTGAAATGTTCTCGTTGCTGCTTCACTAGCAATTCTTCAAGTTCAAATGATGCATGCGGTATCTCTGCGTACGTAACTCCGCCAGTCATAAGCAAAGCTTCGCGACCCATGTCGGTCGCTAGCCCTGTATACTACACCCACTTAGAGGAATGCTGACCCCTCAAGTGCTTCTCAAATATATCTTTTGAAATGAAGCCTAAGTTTTTGGGTTCATCGTTTTCTTTCGGGAGCTGACTGGCCTTCTAGGCTCACAGAGTTGTTTTCTTTGCCTGCCAAATACAGTTCAAAAGCGCAAGCTACCGATTTAGTATCGCCAGACGCATCCTTACGCGCGCAGATCCGGAGCATATATCGCACTGTGTAACTTGGATGATACTTGCCTTCTTTTCGTTCTGTCTTGTGGTGCTTTAGCGCTGTGTCTAGTGTCGTCTGCTTTACTCTCGTCATGACCACAAGTCATCTGCTGCTTAGAATGTGTACTGTGAGCATCAGGCGCATACTCTCGCATTGAAGCCAGAACGACGTCCCAATTTAGAGCGACTTTCCTAAGGTTTCAAACGTGGCAAAGTTGGCACTAATCTTGAATTTCCCACTTTAGAAGTGGTCTGATCATATCTAGCTGTACTGCTCTGCTTGTTGTCTTTGTCCGGGCAGTTTGCCTCGAAGTGATCTTCGCTACCACAAACAAAACACGTCCTTGGCTTGCCCTTTGACTTGCTCTGCTGACCACCATTAATGTGATCACCTCCCTTTACACATTCGTGCTTTTGATCACCACGCTTTCCGCGGAACTCAGTCTGCCGGGCTGTAGCTGCACGAATCAACTCACGAACTTTGGCTGGGTTGTACACACTTAGGTATGTCCCGCAGCGGATGGACGCCTTACGACTCTCAAGTTCAGTCTGATAACGTAAACTCTCGAGCATCATTTCGACCAAGTCTATATCCTCAATAGTGTACTTCAAATTCGTCAGATCTGTTCGTACACTGAACATCTTCCACAGGTGGAGGTTGCATCTGCCCCAGGTGATAGCTTCGTTTACCAAAGCTCACTCGCCAAGCGACGAATCGTGCAGGCTCGAGTCGATTCGTTCTGCTTACCCTCAAACAGGTCACACCGCTCCGTCAACATTTCCGACCCGGTCTTCTTCTCGCTCATTTGTTGTAGGATATCCGGTGGCACCGACGTCTCTACCGTGCGCTTAATCTTGACCTGCTTGATCCTGAACTCCTCCTTCTTCTCTGCAGAAGCGGTCTGGGGCATCGCCGCAGTCAACGTGCCGTCCGCTATGTCCACCAGGTTGCTCTCCTCAAGCACTGTCAACATGGCCCACTTGTACGTCTGCCAATCCTTGCCGTCCCAATTCTTGGGCACTCCATCGCTGGTGTACTTGCTCGGTTTCGGTATCTTGGAATCCGATGAACTCCCATGCTTTGGGCTCATAACCCTGTTGGAACCTGTACCGGTACCAGGCGCACTCGTACGCTCGGCGATTGAAAATGAAGACTACATGCATTGAACGTTAGAGCTGTAACAGGTCTGATAACGCTAGCCTGCCAGCGGGTCGCTGCTCCGTGTGCTGATAGCTGCTCTGGCGCCAAGGTCCGTTGGTGAAGCAAGGTCGTCAACAAGTTCATGCCACCATAAAGTAGCCGGAACTCTCGTTCCTATTTATTATCAACACATATTGCCTTCGTCTGTCGTTCGTCTCGTTCACTCGTCTCTCCGTTCGTCTCGTAGCAGCCTAGGACGACACTGTCAGGGCACACCTCACCCCGTGCACGCGGACGTTCTGGTCTGTCGGCTGAAGGCGGCTCACTGGTCACCGTTCGCCTCACCCCGCTCGCGTATACGTTCCGGTCTGTTGGTAGATCGGACCTTTGGTCGTCTTTCGACTCCCCGCACTCGTCTCACTAGCTGCTGTTTCAGGCTGTCGCCTGTAGTCTCTGGTCACCTGCTTCTCAGGGGGCAACTTGCGGACTGACCGCTCCAGCCGCTCCCTGCGAGCCACGACCGCGTGTCGCCGACCACTCAGCGGCCAGCGTCGCTTGAAGCCTCGGATCGCCCCCCTTCGCGCGGTCTTGGCGACTGTTGGCGCCCAGGATCACCAATGTGCGGTGCTCGTGCGGCGCTACCAGTCGCATGTGCGCCCCCTCGTTCGCCCCAGGCTGTAGATCCTCGTCGGGATCTTTGTCCTCGATGTAGCCATCCAGCAACGCTGCAGCAAACTTGCCACCCACTGCGGGGGGTGACTCACACTCGTTACAGAGCTTTGCCTCATCAGCTCCTACCAACATATGAGCTTATCTATCTCTCCTAGTGACTCACGTCTGGTCAGGTCCCAGTACTACTGGGAATCCACTTGCCCACCTACATTGATTGGGTCTCGCCATCCTTTGTGGATGGCAGCCAACTATCTGGGTGACGAGTGAAAAGGGGTTTTAGGCTGGAAGCTTTCCCCCTCATGCACGGCACGTAGCTAAACTAATGTCACTTTGAGTTTCACTCGCAACTGCACAAGCGTTCGTCCTCTCCTTCTCTTCGTTCAAGTACTCACTCAACGCGCAAGAGCTGCTAGGTTATGAGCCCAAGACAGAACGCGAAGAGTACTGATTTAAGATGAGTGCGAATTCTGGTAATACCGGGGTAGTGCCGGAAACAGCCCCGGAGGTGCGAACCAAGCTGCAGGCATCCAAGCTGCGGGTATCCAAGCTGCGGGCATCCAAGCTGCGGGCACTCAAGCTGCTGGCAACCAAGCTGCGGGTAACGGAGCTGTGCTGCAGCAGGCAGTGCTTCGGGGCAGCAGCAAGGCGCCGTTCTTCGAGGGAGCGTTCGAGCTGTACAGGGTGGAGCTGGAGCTCTTCCTGGACGAGCGCAACGCGTGGAACATCGTGACTGGCGACGAGGGGCGGCCAACTACGGGGGAAGCAGAGCAGGCGGACTTCGACAAGCGCGATCGTCTAGCGCGGGCCACGATATTGCGGGGACTGCGCGGTGGGCGGAAGACGGAGGACGCTGCGAAGGTCTGCAACTTGCTAACGGCGCACGACATGTGGGAGACGTTGGTGTCCGATTACACGCAAAGGGACTTCTCGTATGCAGTGCTGTTGAGGCGTCAGCTCTACCAGTGTTTTCACGAACAAGACCAGTTGATGGCGGACTACTTGCGCACGATGACGCATATGCGCCAGCAGTTGAGGAATGTCGGAAGCGAGCATGCGATTAGCGACGATGAGATGGCTCGCCTGCTGCTGATGGGCGTGGCTATGACTCACCGCGAACTTGTGGAACAATTCGACTTGCCGACACGACAGGGCAGTCCGCCCACACTGCAGCAAGTGACCAATGCACTACGCTCGCGTGACGAATGTGACCGGATGGCCAACGGAAATCAAGGAGGTGGTGTCGTGATGAACATGAATACCGGTGGTGGGGGCAGCCGCGGTTACGCCGGCAATAATGGTGGTGGCGTCGGCGGTCATGCCGGAAACAGCAGTGGTCAAGGTGACAGAGGCGGACGCAAGTCTTTGCCTAAGTGCAATCACTGCAAGAAGCCAGGGCACCTGAAGCGCGACTGCTACCAGTACAAGAACAAGCAAGCGAAAGTCAAGGCAGGCCAGTCCTCGGACGTGAAGAAGAAGGCGTGGTCTAAGAACAAGACCAAGAAGGAGCCCGGTGTCATCGAGCACATGGAATTTCTCCACAACGGCGACGAAGATAGCAGCGGCAGTGAGGAAGACTCCATTATTGGCATGTTTCAGCCAACAATAGTTAGCAAGAATGCTTGCGAATGGATGCTTGATACTGGAACCTCCATGCACGTCTGCATCAATCGGGACATCTTCGTGACTCAAAAGCAATCGAAGACGACGTTCAGGGTTTGGGACGTACAGGTGACACGTGGTGTCATGAGTGGTCAGGTTGTGATCTACACGAAGAACCAGAACAGTGATGAGTTGGTGAAGTTCGAGCTTTCAAACGTGGAGTACTCGCCGCATGGTTCGGTGAACTTGATCAGCTTGGGCGTCATGGAGGACAACGGCTGGGAGATGTCGAGCAGCCCCAGTGGAGAGTCGCCGCGGAGAATCTTCCTGGAACAACCGAGCGCGCAAGAGCGTCTGGAGTTTGTCAGGCGAGGCAAGCGCTATTGGCTGAAGACGGTGGAGCTGGATACCTCGGACACCGGAATGGCGATGACGACTGTCAATGCGGATGCGAACGCGCTGATGCGGTGGCATGAGCGCCTGGGCCATCTTCACGTGGCTGCGATAAAGCACATGGTGGACAACGGAACGGTGGCGGGTATGGAGATCCCGGCTGCGTTGTTCAAGAAGAAGTTCACGTGCTTGAGTTGCATGTCGGCCAAGCGCAAGAGGATGTCGTACAAGGCGAGCGCAGCGGAAAAGCGCACCAAGATCAACTACGAGCGCCTAGCATCGGACACCTGCGACATGGGAAAGTTTCATCCAGGGCTCGGTCGAATGCGCTACTTCCAACTCATACATGACGAGGGCTCACGCTACAAGTGGTACTTCCCGCTGAAGAGTAAGGGTGATGCCAACGCAAACACGATCAAGCTAACGACGGAGTTGCTTGTGGTTGGACATCGGATCAAGTCCTTTACCAGTGATGGCGGTGGAGAGTTTGTGAATACTGAGCTGAAGTTGTTCATGGAGGCGCGTTAAATCCGGTTTGTTCCGACCAACCCGTACACGCCGGAGGAGAACGCCCTGGTGGAGAAGTTGAACGGCGTCTTGGTGAACAAGATGCGGGCGGCAATGTACGCCGCGGACTTGCCGAACAGGCTGTGGCCTGAGGTGCTGCAGTACATCGTGGACATCGACAACATGAGCCCGACCAGGGCACTGAAAGGCGAGACTCCGTCGGAGAAGCTACTAGGGACAGTTCCGAATGTGGCGAAGATTCGTGTTTGTGGTTCGGTGGGCTTTGTGTTCGTTGCAAAAGCAAAGCGGAAGCACAAGTTGTGTCCCAAGGCGGAACCAGCTTTGTTGCTGGGGTTCGCTCGCTCGACGACTGGATATCGTTTGCTTCATTTGCGAACTGGACAGATTGTCGAGGCTCATGACGTGAAGTTTCGCGAGGACATCACAGCAAGCAAGAAGTATATTTCGGCGCTGTTGATGGGGAGAAGCGGAGGAGAAAAGATTCCGTTTGTGCCATTACCGGTGGAGTATGTGGCAGAAGAAAGCGTAAGGACTGGAGCCGAGGAAACAGTGACGAGATCGCTGTATGTGGTTGGTACTGAGGTGGCTGGTGCTGACGCTGATGGCGCGCCGGGTTCGGGGGGAGAATCGTCGTCTAGTGGTAGCGATGAATCAGATTCTGACTCTGCATGAAATCTAGAGACACCCCTGCGGCAACGTCAAGACAAGCATCAGCAGCCACTGGATCGACGGCAAGTAGTGCAACTGGAGGAACCACGGCCGCGGCATCAGCGAATGCGGATCCATCTGCAGGAAACACCGGACAAGGAGCTCCGGCACCAGCAGCAACTGGAGGAACTGGAGGAAGGCGGCAGACGCGGAGACAGCGAATGCACAACGCGGGCCCTCCTCGGCGGTCGACGCGAACTCGACGACCAAATGTCAGGCTGAATGGATACCAGTTGATGCTGGAAGAGCAGTTGACTGGGGCACCTGAGACGGTGGAAGAAGCTTTGCGGTCGCCTCAACGGGCTGAATGGCAAGCGGCTTTGAAGGCTGAGTACGAGTCTTTGCTGAAGCATGGAACGTGGAAACTTGTTGACAGGCCGAAGTCGTCGACCGGTAAACGGGTGAAAGTGCTCACTACAAAGTGGGTGCTTCGCATTAAGCGAGACGAGAACGGCAACATCTTGCGGTACAAGGCAAGGCTCGTTATCCACGGATTCAAACAGCGGTTTGGATTTGAGTACTGGGATACGTATTCGCCGGTGGTGCGGATTGTCACGATGTTGTTGGTTCTGCTGATTGCGCCTGGACGCGAGGCACATCGACGTCGAGACGGCCTTCCTGAACAGCCTGCTGAGAGGCGTGACGATCTACATGGAGCAGCCGAAGGGCTTCGATGACGGCACGGGTCGAGTCTGTCTACTCCTCAAAGGGATCTACGGTCTTAAGCAGGCTGCACGCATCTGGTATCAGACGCTGCATGCTCACTTGGTGGAGATCGGGTTTCGTCGCTGTGTGTTTGATGTCGGCCTCTACGTGAGGTACATCGATGGGCGTATTGTCCTAGTGACGGTCTACGTTGACGACATGATGGTTATTGGCAAACCTCACGACATCGACAGCGTGATCGAGGAGTTGCGGCAAAAGTTTGTGATGAAGGACCTGGGACGTGTTAAGCACCTGCTCTCTATGGAAATCTACTACGAGCCCGGAAGAACGTTGTGCCTCTCTCAATCGGCATACATCGACCGGCCCTTGGCTGAGTTTGGCATGAGCAACACGAGCACAGCGAAGTCGCCTCACATGCACAATGAGAAGATGTTGCGTCTGGAGAAGGACAAGAGCAAGGTCAACAACCCGGTGTTGCCATACAGACAGCTGGTTGGAAAGCTGCAGTACCTGGTCAGTTGCACTCGGCCGGATATCGCCAACGCGGTTCGCTGTCTCGGACGCCACGCTGGGGCGTACACGAAGGAGAACTTCACTAGTGCAAAGCGTGTGCTGAAGTACTTGGCGGGGACACGGACGTACGGGTTGGTGTATCGGCGACCAAGTGCAGTGCAGGATGGCAAGTTGCAGCTCTATGCATACAGCGACGCAGATCACGTGAACTGCCCGGATGCGAGCAGGTCAATCTCGGGGCATGTGCTCAAGTTGAACAATTGGAGTTTCGGCTTCAAGAGCAAGAAGCAGAACGCAGTGACGGACGGCACATGCAAGTCGGAGCTCGTCGCTGCCAGCACCTGCGTGGAGATTCTCCTGCAGGCGAAGGAACTGCTTGAAGAAATTGGGATGACTGTCGAGGTCCCAAAGCTGTTCATTGACAACCAAAGCGCACTCAAGGTGTGCAAGACTGTGGGGAACTACGAGGGCGTCAAGCGTTCTGCCAAACTTGGTCACAAGCTTGCAGAAATTGTGGAGGCCAACGAGTTAACGCTGGGGTACGTGCCTACGTCCGAGAACATCGTGGATATGTTCACAAAAGCGCTCGGACCGCAGCGGTTTGCTTTGCTGCGGGAGTTGCTGGGGGTTGAGGACGTGACTGGAGCTAAGCTTCAGCGGGACCAGGATGCGTGAGTCGGGGGTAGTATGAGCTTATCTATCTCTCCTAGTGACTCACGTCTGGTCAGGTCCCAGTACTACTGGGAATCCACTTGCCCACCTACATTGATTGGGTCTCGCCACCCTTTGTGGATGGCAGCCAACTATCTGGGTGACGAGTGAAAGGGGGTTTTAGGCTGGAAGCTTTCCTCCTCATGCACGGCACGTAGCTAAACTAATGTCACTTTGAGTTTCACTCGCAACTGCACAAGCGTTCGTCCTCTCCTTCTCTTCGTTCAAGTACTCACTCAACGCGCAAGAGCTGCTAACATTCACTGGGCAACGGGGTCAAGCCCGTTGTCGTACAGTGGCCTGATCTCTCGGCTATCTTCTCGGCCTGCCAGGTCTCAGATGTGCATTCCAACAAGAGCTTCTTCGTGCAACGCATGAAAGTCGCACCGCGCAAAAAACTGCTTTCCTGCTTTTTGTCTTTTTCCTTAAAAAATGGCACATGATATGCTGTCCCTGACTGGGTGTCGCAGTAGCTTTGCTAGTGTAACCGATTCGCACGTTTTATATAGCAGTCTATACACGACCGGATAGGAGCCTGTTCGCTACGTAGCTGGAGATGGAGACAAAAACCAAAAGTGTGACCGGATTGGTCAAAAGTAGGTAGCACACAACAAGACAATTAGAGATGGCACTGTGAATTCGTCTCCAGCTCTTTGAGGTGGAGAGGGGCGGATCTACCTAGAGATTTACAGGGCCAGGCACAACATGGGAGACGAAGATGCAATTGTCCTCGCTGCGTGCTCCGCCGTGGCACAGGCTGTGGCTTTGAATGCAGACAGTTGCGAACCAGGACCTCCCGCTGGCAAGAAGAACCGTTTTACCGTCACCACTCTGCGCTTCGAGTCGATGCTTCAATCATCAGCCTATTCAAGCTGGTTCGAGACCAATCTGCGCTGTACGAGATCCACCTTCTTCCGTATAGCTAGCTTTCTACAAGAGCATGGGGTCGCTTTTGCACAAACTAAGGTCAAGAAGCATTCCTACGAAAAGAAGGTGGCAGCGGTGCTGTATTTCCTGGGCTCAGTGGGTGGATATCGCGAGGTGGGAGCTGCAATGAGCATGGCTAGAAGCTACGTCATGGAGATCACTACGGAGGTAGTTCGTGTGCTAAATGCGGTAGCGCCAGCGGTGATTTCTTTTCCGCGCAGTCGGGACGGGTGGACTGCTGTTGAGGACGGCTTTGCATCGCCGCACGGTTATCCAGGTGTCGCCGATGCTATAGATGGCTCTTTGATTGCTATTGAGCGTCCTGAGGACTATGATGGCTTCTACTGCCGCAAGTGCTATCCTGCGCTCAATGTACAGGCTATCGTGAGCCCCGACAGGACCTTCAAGAGCGTTGAAGTGCGGTCAGGTTCTTGGTCTGACCGAAAGTGCTGGAAATACAGTAGAATTGGTCGGCCCGAACACAGCGTGATCCCCGCTGGTATGCACTTCATCAGTGACGCGGGGTATGCCCAGCTACATGACCTCATCGTTCCTTATTGCGAGCGTGAAGAAGGAGGAGAGCTAACTCCACAGCAGAAGCAATTCAACTTCCGGCATTCAAGCACTCGAGTGGTGGTAGAGAGCACCTTCGGTCTCTGGAAGGGGCGATTTAGAATGCTTCAAGGGGTCCTCAACCAGGAAACACCTCGCACGGCGGCCAAGTTTGTGGTCGCGACGATGGTGCTGCACAACGTCATGATTTTTTTTCAAGACAGCTCGAAGATTAGGCTGTACATGGCGCAAGACGACGAGGAGGAAGCTGCCGAGGATGAAATTATTCCAAGGCACCTGCGCCAATTTGGTAAGGCTAAGAGAAATGCTATTGCTACTCTTATTTGTCACTAAATAGACGGTGCCATTTACCATGGTGATCACTTGTTGGTTTGACTAAATGCTGATCACTTGTTGCTCACTTGTTGTCGAGATCACTCGTTGTTTTTGTTGGCAGCCAAAATGCCAATCAGGCCTTGCAAGGCCTGCGTTTGTGCCTGCACGGTTTGCATGAGCTCCTTCATCGATCTCACCATGTCGGCATTGCTGGTATCAGCGACTCTAGCAACTTTGAACGCCTCAGCAATGCTGTTCAGTCCCGCACCAATTGCTCGCATTCCTTCTGTATTTTCAGCCCTTTCGCGGGCTCTTTTGCCAGTATAACGCTTCCATCCACTGCTATTTTGCCCGCCCTCGTGATCAGCTACATCAATGTCCTCTTCATGTTGTAGCAGCGGCTCAGCAGTAGAGCTCTGGCTGAGCTCCAGTGCAGCCTCGTCCTCCAGCAGTTCAGTGCTTGTTGCATCACTAGAGAAAAGCGCGTCCGCATCCATGCCTTCTAAGTCCCCCCACACGTCACGCATAGCCTCGTAGCACACGGGCTCCTTCAGCGGCTTCTCGGTGGCATTACCGGTAGCCTCCAGAGCAACACGGTACGCGGTGTACTGCTTGTACATATGCTTCAGCAACAATAGGATTAAATGAAGTGAACTCGGTTAGCATTAACAAGTTCCTGTCAATACTTTGTCATCATACACACCTTTGACTTGCACTGCCCTGCATCAACTTCAAGCCCTCCGAGGCGGAATATTTCGGCAGCAAGCATTTTCCATGCCGCAGTAAGCTGCTTGGGACTCCTCGTTCCTTGAAACCGACCTCTCATGGTATCGTAGCGAAGCCGCAACAGCACTTCGGCCGCTCTCGGTGTCCAGGCAAACGACGGCGTGACGTTAGAAGCTCCTTTCAGACGAGACTTGCCTCGGCCCTGTGCTGCTTGCGGTGCGGCCGAGGCTTGCAGACGCTCGAGCATGCGAGATGGAGCGGGAGTAGGCTCTGGCGTAGCAGACATCGCCACTGATACTTGAGCTAGCGGACCAAATGTGGACGCAGTCTCGGTGCCTTCTAGCAGCAGACCTTCATCACCGGCAGATGGTGTCAGCGAGACGAGGGGCTCGGACGCTGGCGTTTCGTCATGACGTGCGGGGGGCGCAGGAACCGAAGAGCCTTGAGCAGCGGCATGTGCCGCACGCGTGGCCGCACTGGTGAGGCGAGTCGGCATTTTCTCAAGTGGGGAGGAGAGCCATCCCATATCTGTCCTGTGATTGGCTTAAAAATTGTCTGGAGATGGATACATAGCGAACGAGCTGTCGGTGGAGATCAAGCACCATCTCCATCTCTAGTACAACGCGAACAGGCTCTAACTGGACACCTTACTGTACTTACAGTTACTGTAGTACAACCCCCCCCCCCAAAAAACAAAAAACTTGCCTGTGATGCATGGGCTTCGCGCGTGGATCGGTAGCTTTGCGCACCGTTTATGCCCTCTGGACAGAACTTCTGTCGACGTCGAGGGTCCGGACGTCAATCCCACGTCTTTTGGCCTCGACGTCCGTTGATGTCAGCCGACGTCGACTCAACATCGTGCCGACATCGACCTCTGGGCCACCTAGTGATTGGCCAAGAAGGATTCAGTTGAGCCAATCAAAACTCATGCCCTCATGATACCTCATTGCCTCATTGAAGTTCAAATCCGACCTTGGACAAGCTTATCCGTGAGCGACAGCTAGCCCGTTCCCACATTCCCTCGCACCGAGAGCGATATTACGCAGCAGAAGACCCCATCTAGGCCGAGGAAGCCGCACTTGAAAAGGTCCACGCATCCTTTTCCCCGGTGTCTCCCACGAGCAGAACGACTCCCGTGCTGTCCGGGGTGACGGACTAAATCCTGTTGACAGATAAGCCCGTTTGGCGGTTCGTCGCGCTTCAGCCTGCGCCGTTCGGTGTGCTGGAGCTCGTGGTGTCCGTATCCTACGTCGGTTGTTCCGTGTCGCCCATTTTGCAAAGGCGTTTGTGTCAGCCGACCACTTCGTGTCTTTGGTCTGTCCGTATTCGTGGAACTCTTGCTATCCGCGTTGCTGGAGCCTCTCGTGGCGGTGGAGACGTTCCGTGTATGTGGAGCAGTTTGTGTTTGGGAACCTCGTGCTGTCCGTGGTGCTGCTGACGCCGCTCGTGAGGTTGGAGCAGTTTGTGTTTGTGGAGCAGTTCGTGTTCGTGGAACAGTTCGTGTTCTTGGAGGAGTTCGTGATCGGGGCCCGTGCATCCGTGTTGCTGACGCAGCTCGTGTTGCTGGGGAAGTTCGTGTTCGTGGCCCCCGTGCTGTCAGCGTTGCTGGAGCCCCTCGTGGCAGTGGAGACGTTCCGTGTCCGTGGAGCAGTTTGTGTTTGGGAACCTCGTGCTGTCCGTGGTGCTGCTGACGCCGCTCGTGGGGTTGGAGCAGTTTGTGTTTGTGGAGCAGTTCGTGTTCGTGGAATAGTTCGTGTTCTTGGAGGAGTTCGTGATCGGGGCCCGTGCATTCCGTGTTGCTGACGCAGCTCGTGTTTCTGGGGAAGTTCGTGTTCGTGGCCCCCGTGCTGTCAGCGTTGCTGGAGCCCCTCGTGGCAGTGGAGACGCTTCGTGTTCGTGGAGCAGTTCGTGTTCGGGAACCTCGTGCTGCCCGTGGTGCTGCTGACGCAGCTCGTGTTGGTGGGAAGGTTCGTGTTCGTGATCCGTGTTGCCGGTGCCGCTCGTGGCGGTGAAGAAGTTCGTGTTCGTGGCCCCCGTGCTGTCAGCGTTGCTGGAGCCCCTCGTGGCGGTGGAGACGTTTCGTGTCCGTGGAGCAGTTTGTGTTTGGGAACCTCGTGCTGTCCGTGGTGCTGCTGACGCAGCTCGTGTTGGTGGGAAGGTTCGTGTTCGTGATCCGTGTTGCCGGTGCCGCTCGTGGCGGTGAAGAAGTTCGTGTTCGTGGCCCCCGTGCTGTCCGCGTTGCTGGAGCCTCTCGTGGCGGTGGAGACGTTTCGTGTCCGTGGAGCAGTTTGTGTTTGGGAACCTCGTGCTGTCCGTGGTGCTGCTGACGCCGCTCGTGTGGTTGGAGCAGTTTGTGTTCGGGAACCTCGTGCTGCTGGTGCCGCTCGTGGCGGTGGAGGAGTTCGTGTTCGTGAACCTCGTAGCTCGCGCTGTCAGGGTTGCTGGAGCCTCTAGGCTCGGCTGATAAGTTTGTGTGCGTGGGGCAGTCTCGGTTGGGGGACCTCGCGTACCAGGCGCAATGGATAACCAAGTTGGTGCGGATGTTGGTGGTTTTTCATCGCCGTTGCCAGCACCACGATCAATCCCACAGTCGCTACCGCAACAGAAGAAAGCACGAACAACTCCGAAGAGATTGCATACCTCTCCGCGGTTGGCAAACTCAACCCCCCGAAAAGCAAGGCGCAATACCAAGAAGACAACGGCCGTAAATAAAACCTTCAGGGTGGAGATAACGCGGTCGGAAGCCCGCCCGCAGGTTTTTGATACTGCCAATGTTCGCGTGTGTGATGCAGGGCGTGCGTTTCCGGCACCACTAGTGTCACAAAGAGTAAAGGCATATTGGCAGTTTATAGTTTGCGTCGCAGCGAAAGAGCACGATCAGGTGCCAAGAGATGATCTCACGCGTGAACACGCCATGAGTTTCTTCTGCTTAAGCTGCAAGAAGGAACTACCGATCTCAAAAGGCAAAAGCATTGTCGGCCCACATATGAATAGGAAACATCCAGCCGAAGTTCAGGCTTTTCGGGAAAATGAACAGCGCCAAGAAGAAGACGCCGCTTCGAGGGATTTAATTGACGTGCTTGTCCCAGTGGGAGCTTCTGAGCAGAGCGTGTTTAACTCGATCCTCGCTGAGTGTGTTGGTACTAGCTTGCGGCCAATAAGTATCGTCGGAGACGCCGGATTTGTAAAAGCTATTCGGTTTGCGAACAATGCGAAGACTCAGTTAACAGTTCCCTCCCGCCAAACCGTTACGGACGGAGTGCATACTAAGGGCAGCCAATACCGCCTCTCGCTTCGGCTTAGGCTGGACAATGATGATGAGTGCTACTTCTTTTCTCTATCGTCGGACATTTGGACATCACTCAAGCGTGAGAGCTTTATCAGTCTTACACTCCACTATGTCGACTCCAAATTTGACATGCATTCATGGACTCTCGAAGTGATCCCAATTCCTGGTAAACACGACGGCGACGCAATCGCTGAAGTTCTCGTACAGTGCTTCGTGTGGTGGCGCCTTGACCCGAAGCGTTGTGCTATTTTCCTGCGAGATGGAGCTTCAAACATGAAAAAGGCTTGCGCTAACCTGGGCCTACGTCATATGTCCTGTTCCGCTCACTCGCTGCATCTAGTGGTTGGTGGTGCGCTTTTGCTTAAGAGTAAAGAACAAAGTAGCGCAGACGTTGAAGATGCCAGTGATGATGATTGTGATACTGATAGCATTCATCCAAGTGGCGGTCTGCCGCGTGAGGGAGGCGACAAGGATGATGTCGCTGCCTTTGTGGATTCGAGTGCGTCTTCGCGGCTTAATTTGCAGCGTGAACAGTGGATAGACAATCGCTTGGAGGAGCTAGAGCGATCGGCTGAAGGGGAATGTGTCGACTCTCAGTGTGAGCCATCCGAATGGATTAGCGACGCCGATATTGACGACCTTTGCAATGAAGTTGCAACGTTTGTGAGTGTAGTCGAAAAATCGGCCACGGACAAGGTGAACTCAAGTGACCTGGAGGCGGTGCGCAAAACGGTTCAAGGGTTCCGAAAACTTTCGACGTACTTTCACCACTCTCAAAAGGCAACAAACCGTGTCCAGAAGCTTCGGTCCGATAAAAAAATGCGCTCGATGTCATGGGCGACTGCCCTACCAGATGGAATAGCACGCTCACAATGCTTGAGCGGTTTGTCGAGCTCCAGTTGACGTTACAGAGGTTTTTCTTTTATCTTGGTACTCCGGATGGAAAGAAGGAGTTTGATGATCGTTCAACAAAGAAATTGAAGCTACCCACGTCAGAGCAGTGGTTCACTATCCAATGTCTCGTCGAGCTCTTAGCCCCTTTCAGCGTTGCATCGGATCAACTCGGAGCTGAGTCATATCCAACTTTGGTGTCGCTGTATTTCATCATTTCGTCCCTCAAAGCAGTGCTGGCAAACTCCAGTATGTTTGCTGAGCTATATAAAACGGTGCAAGCGGAGTCGTATGCACCAGAGGTGCTATCCAAGATGCAATCAGTCCGCAAAAGTTTTCTGGCCCTACTGGAGAAACGCTTTGACTCCCGCACAGAAGATGAAATCATCTGGATTGCGCTATTGGATCCCTACACGACCAACTCGAGACTTTTTGCAGCAGAGAGATTCAATAAAGCAAAGGACAGATTGCTGGCTGAGATGCTTATTGTGAAACGATCAGCTGTCGGAGCGAGTTGTGAAACAGAGCAACCACTTTTCCAGAGTCCAGAAAAAATAATTTGCGATGCAAAAGAGAGAGCGCGTCGTCAATTCCAAGATCTCATGTATGCTCCAAGGCTGGACTCTCAAGCCCAGGAGACAAGCGACGCAGCTCTGAAGAAGGATTGCGAGCGTGAGCTGGAGAAATATGTCGAGCGTTCAAGCGAAGCTAAAGTGAACAAGAAAGACAAAACTCCGCCGTCACCACTACTATGGTGGAAAGAGCACCATTCGGAGTTTCGGACTTTGGCACCGCTTGCGCGTAAGTGGTTGGGATGTATTGCCTCTTCGGTACCCTCAGAACGTGCTTTCTCGACTGCTGGCAATACCATCACTAAGCGACGGGGTGCTCTCAATGCTGATACAGTTCGCGATTTGATTTTCATGGCTCAAAACTCGACGCGCTCTTAAATCCTTCCATTTCATTCTTAGGTGTCCAAGTAATAACACTTCATAAATATAAGAGCTTTACATGTCGACACGCTGTCTTAGAAACACTACCAACTCGAACTACACAAAACCCACGGACACGGGCGGCTCCTTGGACAAGAACCGCTCCGTAGACACTGGCGGCGCCACAGTCAACCCGGACTTCACCAGGTCCAAGGACACGAGCGGCCCCATGCCCACGACCTACACCGCCGCCAAGCGCGACACCTCAAGACGAACGGCTCCTCCAGCACGAGGGCACCATACCCATGCGGCTCGCCAAACACGAGTGATACCACTGAAACGTACGGCTCCACCAGCACGGAATGCATACGGACACGATCTGCACCCAGAAACAAGAACCTCTCCGCCGACACGAACTGCTCCGACGCCATGAGCAGCACCACCACTACGGACCGCACATCATCCACGGACAACACGAACGGCTCCACGGGCTCGAACTATATCGCCGACACGAGCAGCAGCACCACCACGGACAGCACGAAGTCTACGCACACGGGCAGTTCCACGGGCACGAAGATCTTCACCGACACGAGCCCGACCAGCAACACGTACTGCACGATCTCAACGCGCACGAACTGCTCCGACGCCACAAGCGACTCCGCCGACACGAGCGTCGCCCTCAACACGGGCTGCATGAGGTCCCCGAAGACGAGCAGCTACTCCGGCACGAAGTACTCAACTCCCACGAGCAGCGTCAGCAGCACCACGGACATCACGAGGTTCCCACACACGAACTGCTCCACGGACACGAAACGTCTCCACCGCTACGAGAGGCTCCAGCAACGTGGACAGAACGAGGTTCACGAACTCGAACGACCCACACCCACGAACTGCGTCAGCAACGCGGACTGGTCGGGGGCCACGAACACGAACTGCTCGACCCACACGAGCGGCGTCAGCAACACGGACCACACGGGGGCCACGAACACGAACTGCACCACGGTCGCGAGCATCCCCACCAACACGGACTGCATGAGGGTAACGGGCACAAGCGGCCCCACGGAGACGAACTGCACCGCTGACTGGAGCGGCACCGCGAGGGACACCTACACGGAGAGCTACGCTCCACGGAATACAGACTGCACGAAACCCATAATTACTGACAGTACAGGGAACGGCCCGCGCGAGCTTCAGCGCCACGGACTGCACAGGGTTCAGCGGCACAGAAGGAATGGGCTCCACAGGGACGAAGAGCTTCTCCGACACGGGCTGCACGGAGCTCGTACAGCAAGTGCAAGGCGCCAAGCACACACCACTCTGCTAACAGGAGCGCCTCCGCAGACACGGACTGCTCGAGCTCCATCGACACGGACGTCTCGGTCTTCACGGACACCACTCGCAGACTGCACCGACGCTGCCCCCTACTCAAGTGCAGATGAAAATGTACTCACGGTCCTCACGATCTCTAATTGAGGCTTCTTCGTCGTAGATTTAGTTAGGGCCCTAATCCGAAAGAGTGACAGGTTTTGGATGTCGAGGGGGTCGTCGCCTCGACGTCCCTCGACGACTTTTGGACGTCCGGGTGTCAGCCCGGTCTTCGACCCGACGTCGACAGCTCTAGACAGAAGTATACAAGGTGTACGCTCCAGTCGGGGACAGCAGTCGCTCTCTAAAAAATATCACGGCTCACTACTGATTTAATAGATGTTCCCACCAATCAAAAGTCTTTTCACCAACGCCAAACTCTTCTCTCCCCTTTTGACAGAATCCGTTCGGGAAGCGCGGAGACCACGTGGAGCGCGTCGCCCTCGCCCCGATTCGCCTCGATTCCAGCCTCCCGTGGCGCCTCCCGCTACGTAGGACGCGTCCTCGACCCTCTCAGCTCTCGAACCCCGTCAGAACCGCCCCCAACGTCCTCCAATCGACGTCAGGACGCGCTTCTAACGCCGCAGGTGAGTGGCTGTACTACCTTCACACGCCCCCACCACGTAGAACAGCGTAGAACTGACCTACCTCCCACTCTACACTCTACCGCAGACGCAGCATGTTCGGACGCTTCTTCAAGAACAAGGAGGACGGCAAGAGCGGCCCCCCTGGCCATCAACGCCAGGCTGGACAGAACGGCGCGGCCGACGAGCCCCCGGTGGGCGGAGGCTTCTTCAACCTGCCGCCCCCAGTGGCCAAACCTTACGGCGGCCAGAGTGCGGCCCCCAGCAATCCCGTAGGGGGAGGAGGCTCTGGGTATCCGCCCCCACCGACCTACGGAGGCCCCAGTGCTCAGGACAGCAGCTCTATGGCCCAAGGAGGAGCCCCCAGTGGAGGCATGGACATGTTCGGCGGCATGTCGGTGAGAGCGCCTCCTGCCGCCAACAATGGGGCGGCGAGGTACCAGTCCCAGCCCCAGCTCCCGTCACAGCAGCACCAGTATGGAGGCTATGGTGGTCCCCCACCCGCTGCTATGCCGCCCCAGCAGACGAGCGGCAGTTTGTTCAGTGGGTTGGATGTAGCGCCGACTGCCCCGGCCCCGATGGCACCACCTGCTCACGATGATGTGGGTGCGGGAGGGTTGACAATGCCGACGTACGGTGGAGAGCAACGGAAGGCGACGAGAAGCTCGGGGTCGTTTAATTATCAGGACGTGGCGACTTCAGCGACGGCGGACACGATGAGCTCGTCGCAGTACTCGCGGACGAGCGCCACGAGCAGCACGGGAACTGCCACCTCGCGCTCGAGCTCGAAGGTTGGGAAGAAGAAGAAGAAGAAAACTTTCCGCCCCGGTTTCGGTCGACAACTTTCAGATGAATCCATCGCAGCGCTGCAGCGTGGGGATCTGAAGGAGGACGAAGTGATTCAGCAGGTGCGGGAAGGTCGCCTCTCGTCGGACCGGTCGGACAGCTCGCGCAGCTCGCGTAGTGTTCTAACAGGCCCGACTGATTTGGCCCACTTGTTGCCTCCCGTGAAATCTGGGTCGGTTTTGCAAGGACTGACTGTTCGCAAGGGAGCTACTTCGTCCGGCGGTGGCGTTCTCGCGGGCCTTACTGTTCACACGTCTGCCTCGCCGTCGCCGTCGCCAGCAAAGGCTTCAGTGTCTGCCGAGTCGGGATCTCCAGGAAGTGGAGTTCTGTCTGGGCTGACCATCCGCAGAACTACGAGCAGTGTCGCTGGTGACGATGCAAGTGAAAAGGGGAACGACGTGCCAGTCGAAGAGCCTCCTGCTCCGGAGGTCTACAAAAAGCCATCACCTCCCAAGCCGGCTGCTCCTTCCACCCCAGAGGAGCGGTTGTTTCACACTTTACGTGATTTCCATGAGAGTGCTGTCAGCTTCCGACAGCTTACAGTCAAGCAGAACGAAGAAGAAAACCGTCTTTTGGAGCGTAAGGCGCAACTTGCGAACCAGTTGACCCAGTACGAAATGGACTTGCATGACGTCGAAGCACAGCAGCACCACGCTTGTGAAGTCGAAGATTTCGAGAAGGCAGATGCACTGAACGCTACAATTAACAGCGTGAGGCATTGCATCACACTCACTGAAAGCGACGTCCGTAAGGTGGACAGCGAGCTTGTGGCGTTTGTGAAGGCGAAGGAGAAGGCGTTCGCAAATCAGCTGAAAAGTACTCGTGGTACTCTCCGTGAACTTGAAAAGTTCCGCGAGGACCAGGAATCGGAGCGAACGGTTGTGCGTAACGAGTACAAACTTTACGAATCGAATCAGACGGAGCAGCTGCAGTTTGAGGCGGAGCGTATTGATACTGAAATGCACCACGTATCGGTGAGCCTGGAGAATGTTGTTGCTGAAAAGTCGGAGATTGAGGCAACGATCGAAGGCCAGTGCAGCTCTGAATTCGCTGTCCAAGCGCAATTGATTGAGGAAAAGCAGGCGGTCGAGGAAGAAGTGCGCGAGCTGGAGCGCAAACTGAAAGAAAAGCTGGAGCGGGTGCAAAAAATTCAGTCGTCGATTGACAAGGCCCAGCGCGATATTGACACTGTCCGCAACCGCTACTCGCGCCAACTGAAGCGTATTGCCGATCGCGAGGAGGGCATTAAGAAGACGAAGGCTGAGGTAGAATCGGACGGGGAGAATCTTGGGCAGCAACGCCAAGAATTCCAGGACCGGCTAAAGCAATACGCGGATGACATCTCGATTATTGGCAAGCGCATTGGTGCAGTCAAGAAAGAGATGCGAGCTGCATCTTTGCTGGCGAACGTGTTGGAGGTGCAGGAGACTCGGCGCGAGCAGTCGTTGATTCGCAAGAAGCAGCAAACGGCGGAACTCAGCTCTCTAAACGATGCTGCTGCTGTTGCTGAGCAGAGCTTTACTATGCTGAGCAACCAGCACGAAGAGCTTGAGAAATCTCTATCGATCCACCGCAATGCTATTGCTTCGGCTGAGGCAATGATCCCGCGTTTGGAGCAGGAGAAAAAGGCGTCTGCCGCGCAGCGCAACTTCAAGGAAGCAGCGCGGATTTCCAAGGACATCAAGGCATTGGAGAAGGATCGCTCGACAGCCGAAGAGATGGTAGAAGTAGTGGCGATGGAGCTTCAAGACCTGAAGGAGCGCATTGATAAGCGCGAGGTTGAGTTTGAAGAGAAGAAGAAGGAGCTCAAGGAGATGGAGAAGCATCTGGAACTGGCGACACTGCAGGAGTTGTGGAAGGAAGCGAGGCATCTGCGTACAGCTCTGCGAAAGATCGAAAAGTGCAAGAGTGAAGGCGATGCAGCAAACGATGGCATTGATTTTCGATCTTCGGCTATGCTGCTGGTCCAAGCCGAGTACGATGCATGCGTGCTTCAAGTGGGGACGCTGGAGAAGAAATATGACGTGAGTGACCCTACAAAGGACGAAGAGGTGGATGACGACGATGACGACGACGAATCCATTTATGATGAAGATAACGAGAGCAGTGACCATGTATCAGTTTCACGGTCGAGTGTCACGGGTAAAGTGACGGACATCGAGGGATCGGATGTTGATGTCGAGGCCTTCGACGATAGTAGCTCCACATTGGAGGATATCGCGGCCCAACTGGCTGAGTTAGAGGCCGAGATTGACAAGGCTACTGAAAACGAGGAGTACGAGTTGGCAGCCAGACTTGATGAGAAGATTGAAACTTTGAAGCAACGTCAACAGGCCATTGCAGCCTCAATCTCGCAGAATGCGTCCGATGATGTTCATGATAGTGGTTCGTTGGAGGATGCCGCGGAAGAATCAAATGGGAGCGATTTATCTGGTGAGGATGAAGCAGCCGAGGCGGAGTACCACGAAGAAATGGTTAGCCCCGTGAGTGCTGTACGAAGCAACGACGAGCTGACGCAGTCCTTGGAGACAATTCATCTGCGTGTTGTGATGCTTGAAAAGCAGATTGAATTGGCGACTGAAAACGAGGATTACGACACGGCGGCGGCCTACGACGAGGAACTGGAGTCGTTACGAGTAGAGGAGAAAAACATTCGCGCTCAGCTTGAGTCTGGTAACGCTCGCAGCGGTGTGGCTGGTGCGAGCATGTTTGGAGGCCTCGACATCAAGACCACTGATTCTGGCTCTGCACAGGAATCCGAGGGAAGTCAAGTCTCCCAGGAGTCGGAGGGGCACGAGTCTCCCAAGGAGGAGGTTCCTCAGCCATCCACAAGCGGTTCTCTTTTCGGTGGACTGCAGATGAGCGGTGGCCCGGCCGCGGCCTCTGAAAGTTCGATTCCGACTACGGAGCCTGATGTGGAAGCCGAGGAGGAAGCAACAGCCCCTGCTAAAGTTGAATTCTTTTCGCCCACGTCCTCGGACATGAAGGACTCATTCTTCGGGACCCCCGAGGTACCCAACAACAGTGACAGCTTGATCGCACCGTCTGCGTCTGGATCTCTATTTGGCGGTCTGCAGTTGAGCGGCAACTTCCAGGTCAGCACTTCTTCCTTCTCGTCGCCGGATGATGAAGCAGAAGAGGAAGAACATGACGTGGCTGCTACTGAAGATGCGAGCGCGGATGCTCCTGCCGAGAGTGGAAGCATGTTTAATGGATTGCAGCTGAGCTCCAGTGCGATTGATGTCACATCGACGGAATCTGTTTCTGTTTCGACGGAGGCTCCTGTCGACATGTTCGGTGGTTTGCAATTGAGTAGCAGTGCAAGCGGCGAAACTGCGACGCCGGCGGAACCTGCCTCGACGGAGGCTATGTTCGGTGGTCTTCAGCTGAGTAGCAGTGCAGTTATTAGCGCAGCTGAGGAGCCTGCTTCAGCTCCAAGTGATGCACCTACCGACATGTTCGGTGGCCTGCAGCTGAGTAGCAGCGCGGTTGCCACGACATCAGCGGAGCCTGCTTCGGTCTCGGCACCCACCGACATGTTTGGCGGCCTGGAACTTAACAGCAGTGCAGTAGATGCGGTGTCTGCTGAAACTGAGGTACCATCGGCCGTGGAGGAATCTGATGCATCAGAGACGAACGGTGGAGACTCTCGAATGTCGATCCACGAGCTGTCGGAGCACAGCGAAAATGACTCGACGACCGAGGCTTCTGACGTACTTACGGCAGTGAGTGAGACAGTCAGCACGGAAACATTGGTGGAGACTTCCTCAACAACAACTGTGTCGATGACAACCGTCACGAAGCTCTCGGATGACGAGGCAGAAACGGAAACTGAGCAGGACGCGGCACAACCGTAGACGTGTTTGTATGTACACGTTGCTCAGCTTGTCATCTGAAGGAGCTCAAGAGCAAGGAGGAAATCGCGAGCAGCGTGGTGTATCTATCGTAGCTGTGCCAAGTACCAGATCTTCGTGCTTTTTTCATGCCGTCGAGCTCAAAGATGAAAAAAAAACATGGGGATGGAGGGGAGGAAGGGAAGCGACAATAACAAAGGACAATAGGAGTTGCATGCCAGATTGGCTCAAACGTCTGTAGCGTTTGACACCGCAGCAATGGTGCCAATAGATTCAATAGGTCGAGTAGCTCTACATGATGCAAGTTGAGTCTTACACGCCTTTGCGTTGCGTCTCGTGTTCCAGCACTGTCGGAGATGCAGGCGTGACGACCCCAAACGTTCCTCCTGGCGCTGGCGTGCTCAACTCGAGCTGGATGGCCGCAGCCAAAGGTGTGTACACTGAGGCGGGCGGGTTGCGCAGGAATTGCTGGCAGACTAACCCGCTGGTGAGCGCGATGGCGTTGAGCACCAGACTAAGCGTCGACTTGGTGAGTTCGTTGAGCATGACAAAGGACCCGATCGAGAAGGGGATGGCCATGGCCACGAGCAGCCCTCGGTCCGAGATGTTGACCTTGTAGGGCCGCACGAGTGTCGGCATGGTGAACCTTAGCCGCACCACGGCGCACAGCTCCGTGACGCAGGCCAGCGAGGACAAGAAGTTGTCCACTCCGAGGATGACGTTGAAGTCGAAGAGCGCCATGAACACGATGATCCCGTACGAGAGCAAAATGGCCCGACGTGGAACTCCGTTCGAAGCTGTGCGCCTGCCGGGACAGCAAGTGTCAGAGCCAATGTACACACAAAGGAGGCGGCCAGGGGCCGAGAACGTACTTGATGAAGTAGTTCGGGGCCAGGCCCAGGTCCGCCATGCCCGCGAGCAGGAAGCCGTTCTTGGTCATCTTGGCGATGTACACGCCCAGGTTGCCCAGCAGCGCGCAGCCGAGGAACCACGTGCGCAGCCCCGGGCCGGAGATTTTCTCGGCGATCATCGGGTAGTACCCGTCCCTCCACGAGCTGTACGCCGGCTTGTTGACGCCCGAGGCCGCGAGGAACGGGACCGAGTAGGTGAGAGCCACCAGCCCGACCGTGAGCATCATGGCCCGCGGGTACGTGTGTCGGGGCGAGTCGATCTCGCTCGCGTACGCGCCGGCCGCGTCGAATCCGCTGTAGCTCCAGTACAAGACACTCACGAGCTGACTCCAGCGCGGGGCCGCGCTCACGACGAACCAGTTGGCCGGCTCAATCTGCGGCACGCTCACCACGACCAGCACCACGAAGGGGGCCACCATGGCCAGCCCCAGGACGAGCAAGAAGCGGCCGACCGCGTCGATACTGAAGATGGTCGGCAGCATGAAGACCGTCGCCACTGTGACCCGGACCAGGTACATCCACGCGGGGACCATGAAGGAGTGCAGCTCGTGCGGCCCGGCCAGCACCGCGTAGACCGAGTCCACCATGAGACACGGGTAGATGGCGTTGTCGATGACGCCGGCCACCCACGACCAGTAGCCGACCTGGAAGCCCATGCGGCGGCCGAACGCCTTCCCCACCCACGTGCAGAAGCTCGAGTCCGTCGGGAAGGCCGAGAAGAGCTCGGCGAACGACAAGGCCAGCGGCAGGCACCAGATGAAGGGGAACACGAGCGTCGCCAGGATGCCCACGAGCGGCCCGCAGGCCGCCACGATGGGCTCCGACCCCCACGGCCCGCCGCTCACGTTGAAGTACGTGATGAGCGCCAGACTCACCACGCCGAGCTTCTTGCGCCCCATTCCGCCCATGGCCCGAATAGAGCAGAGCGATCAAGGAGCTGGCCAGAACGGCCGGAGAAGCAGGGAACAGGCGCGATCAGGGGTCGCTGGAAAATAGACCCCCGACTTGTTGACGGAACGCGGCAGTGGGACTCCGGCTGCCGAAGGTAGATGCTTTCAATTTTTTCATGCACTAAGCTTGTTACTGTCATTGACATGCACGGAGCCTCCGACATGGAAGCACTCGCTTGCCATCCTTTGGACAAACAGAGAGGTAAGCAGGTATTTCGCTGGACGACAACATTGGACTGGCCAAAGCCGTTCAGCAACTCCATATCCACGTTTTAAGCTCGCCATAGTACAACACCTGCAAGCAGCTGAGTCTTCACGCGCGCTTTACGGCGCATCTCGCACTGACGGCCGCTGGAGTGAGGATACCGGTGGTCCACTCGCTCAGGGGCAGCCTCGCCACTGCAACGGCGGCATGCGGGCCAAAGGCAAAAGCAGTCAGCGCCTTCAGATGTGCATGGCCCAACTTGTCTGCTGGAGTTTCGTCAATGCACTCCACACTCGGCAAGACTCGAATCGAATCGTGGCTCGTGTTCACACGAACCTTCCACCGCGTTCTCGCTTGTTCAACATGCCTGCTGACGTACGCAAAAAGCAGATCCCATCGGCAAAGGCAACAAGCCGGCCCGCCCCACGTTAGAACAGTCTAGAACGCTTCGGTTGTCAAAGTCACCAGTTAGTGACATGGACACTTGTCCGGACAGATGCGTCTGATTCTGCACCCATCACCCTTCCACCTCCCGTCAATTCATATCGATCCGGACTCAGATACCGGACATGCTGTCCGGCTTCAAGCACCCCACCCCTGCTCCACCACACGCAGGCGATCCAAAGCCCAAGGGGGCCGATCATTGTGCGTCATTCGGAAATCTACCAGAGACCTCCCTAGTCTAGACAAGATGAACCCCACGCTCGCCGTCGCCATGAAGAAGGCCGCGCGTTTCTCGCCCGCGGGCCGCCGCCTGTTTTCGTCGGGCAAGGACATCCGCTTCGGCGTGGAGGGCCGGGCCGCCATGCTCAAGGGCGCGGACCAGCTGGCCAACGCCGTGCAGGTGACCATGGGCCCCAAGGGCCGCAACGTGGTGATCGACCAGTCGTACGGCGCCCCCAAGATCACCAAGGACGGCGTGACGGTGGCCCGCAGCGTGGACTTCAAGGACAAGTTCGAGAACATGGGCGCGCAGCTCGTGCGCTCCGTGGCCAGCAGCACCAACGACGCGGCCGGCGACGGCACCACGACGGCCACGGTGCTGACGCGCGCCATCTTCAGCGAGGGCTGCAAGTCGGTGGCCGCCGGCATGAACCCCACGGACCTGCGCCGCGGCATCCAGATGGCCGTGGACCACGTCGTGGACGGCCTGCAGAAGCTGTCGCAGGACGTGGCCGACAAGGAGAAGGTGGCCCAGGTGGCCACCATCTCGGCCAACTCGGAGACAGAGATCGGCACCCTCATCAGCGACGCCATGGAGCGCGTGGGCAAGGAGGGCGTCATCACGGTGCAGGACGGCAAGACGCTGTACAACGAGCTGGAGGTGGTCGAGGGCATGAAGTTCGACCGCGGCTTCATCTCGCCGTACTTCGTCACGGACAACAAGACCCAGAGCTGCGAGATGGAGAACCCGTACATCCTCCTGGTGGAGAAGAAGGTCTCGAGCCTGCAGAGCATCATCCCCATGCTGGAGACGGTTGTCAAGCAGCAGCGCCCGCTGCTCATCATCGCTGAGGACGTCGAGAGCGAGGCTCTGGCCGCCCTGGTCATCAACAAGATCCGTGGCGGCGTCAAGGTGTGCGCCGTCAAGGCCCCCGGCTTCGGTGACAACCGCAAGGCCTCCCTGCAGGACATGGCCGTGCTCACGGGCGCCACCGTCATCTCGGAGGACCTGGGCCACCGCCTTGAGACCGCTACTCCGGACATGCTGGGCAGTGCCAAGAAGGTGACCATCACCAAGGACGACACCCTGATGCTGGATGGCGCTGGTGCCCCCGAGGCTGTGGAGGAGCGCGGCAACCTGCTGCGTGCCTCGATCGAGGCCACCACCTCGGACTACGAGAAGGAGAAGCTGCAGGAGCGTCTGGCCAAGCTGAGCGGCGGCGTTGCCGTGATCAAGGTTGGCGGTGCCAGCGAGGTGGAGGTCGGCGAGAAGAAGGACCGCGTCGTGGACGCCCTGAACGCTACTCGCGCCGCTGTGGCCGAGGGCATTGTGCCCGGTGGCGGTGCCGCCCTGCTGTGGGCCTCGCGCAGCCTCAACACGCTGTACGAGTCGTGCGCCAACCTGGACCAGAAGGTGGGTGTGGAGATCGTGGAGCGCGCGTGCCGTGCCCCGGCCACGCAGATCGCCAAGAACGCCGGCCACGAGGGCGCCGTTGTTGTGGGCAAGATGCTGGAGAACGACGCGCCCGAGTTCGGCTTCAACGCCCAGACTGGCGAGTACGTCAACATGGTGGACGCCGGTATCATCGACCCGACCAAGGTCGTGCGCACGGGCCTCGTGGACGCCTCGAGCGTGGCGTCGCTCATGATGACGGCTGAGGCCCTCATCGCCGACCACCCGGAGGAGGCCGGCTCGGCCCCGCCCATGGGCGGCATGGGTGGCATGGGAGGTATGGGCGGCATGGGCGGCATGATGTAAGCGCGCCGTCCGTCAGCTAGCCAATGAACCCTCGCACTGCGCGGCTTGAACTCGTGCTGGCCGCCGTGCGGGAGAAAGATTCGATGTGAAGCGTGGAGCTGTTGCGACTGAACGAAGGGACCGAGCAGCGAGCGTCGTGTATTTCTCGTGGGGAGTAGCGCCGCCGCGCCCCCTCTCGTTGTCATTGCAGAAAACATGTAAGGAGAATAGAATTATTAGTTCGCAACCAATCTCATCGTTGAGTTCTCGTGAAGAATTTTCGACCGCGCTATCCATATCAAGGAGCTCCATGCCGCCATCGTAGCGAATCAGTAGCCGCCCGGGCAATAATCAGCAGCTGCAGCTTTGCAGTATCTCTCTCTCTGGACCAGGTCATGCTTCCTCGATGATGCCAATCATTGTCCCAAAAGTGTATCCATCCTAATCATCCGTCCATCCATCTCGAGAGTATCAAGTCTCATTCGTCAATTTTCGCTACAAGTCTCAAGTAACGTTAAGTGGACCCCTCCCTATGACGCTGGACGGCGCTTCCTCGGCCTCTGGCGTGCGGCAGCGCAAGTCGCACGTTGCGGGCCCCAGTGGCGGGCCGTCGTCCGCCACCGCAGACATCGTGGCCAACGCGTTCACGGCCGCCAAGCACGAGGACCCCCAGGCCAAGAAGAAGTTCCAGCAGGCCGCGCGCTCGCTCGGCCGCACGCAGAGCTGGCACGCGCGGGTCGCCGACCACCTGGCCAAGAAGCGGATCTACTCCATCCTGGCCGGTGTCATCATCGGCGTGGCCGCCGTCATCGGCTTCCAGAGCTTGTACCTGGAGCAGCCGCTCATCAGCGAGGACTCGCTGCTCAAGGTCCGGGAGATGTTCGACAACTTCAACTGGTCCGTGAACGTGCGCGAGGAGCTCCTGGCCGCGTTCGACAACCGGCCGGCCCTTCTCGGGGCGGCGGAGAAGCGGCCGGGCCTCCAGTTGTTCCAGGAGCAGAACGTCACGGCCTACTCGCCCGTGGTGCTCTTGCCGGGCTTCACGTCCACGGGCCTCGAGATCTGGAACGGCAGCGACTGCAGCAAGGCCTACTTCCGCCAACGCATGTGGGGCACGTCCAGGATGCTGCAGCAGTTCATGATGAACCAGAAGTGCTGGCTTGAGCACATGATGCTGAACCGCACGTCGGGGATGGACCCTGGCGGGATCAAACTGCGGGCTGCGAAGGGCCTCGAGGCGGCCGACTACTTGATCGGCGGCTTCTGGGTCTGGGGCAAGATGGTCGAGAACCTGGCCGAGATCGGCTACGACAGCAACAACCTCTACATGGCTGCGTACGACTGGAGACTCATGCCGCACCTGCTGGAAGTGCGCGACGGGTACTTCACCAAGCTCAAGTACACGATCGAGATGGCGAAAAAGTCGGCGGGAGGCCGCAAGGTCATGCTGGTCACGCACTCGTATGCCACGCAGGTCTTCTTCCACTTTCTCAAGTGGGTCGAGAGCGAGAACGGCGGCCAGGGAGGCGACCAGTGGGTGGAGAACAATGTGGAGGCCTTCGTGAACATTGCTGGACCGACGTTGGGCGCTGTGAAGACGATCAGCGCGTTGATGTCGGGAGAGATGAAGGACACGGCGGAGTTGGGCGGACTTTCCAAGTTCTTGGGCTACTTCTTCAGCGTGTCGGCGCGCACGCAGCTGGCGCGGTCGTGGTCGAGCGTGTTCTCGATGCTGCCGATTGGCGGTGATCGAGTTTGGGGCACTGCCGACTCGGCTCCTGATGATGTGGTTGCAGCCTCGCCACTTTCGACGGGCGAAAACTCCACTGTGGACCCGAAGAAGGTGAAAGAGCACGTTGGGCGCTTCGGGTCGACTGGCCAAGTTGTACGTTTTGTAAACAACACACACGAGAATATCACTGCTGGAGGTGTGCAGAAGCTGCTAGCGGAGATTGACCCATACCTGGAGACATTCAGGGCGTCGCTGAGCACTGGCATTGCTGAAGATCCGTCACTACCTGAATACGATCAGTCCAAGTACTGGACGAACCCGCTGGAAGCCGCCCTGCCTAAGGCACCCAGTTTGAAGGTGTTCTGTTTCTACGGTGTGGGCAAGCCGGTGGAGCGAGGGTACACTTATGGTGAAAACCCACCGATGGAAGACAATGTGGTCGTGAACGGCAAGCGTGTGGCGCCTTACGTGTTCAACACCGATGTCGACGATCTTCCGTACGTTAAGGACGGTCTCCGGTATTCAGACGGTGATGGTACCGTTCCTCTGGTGTCTCTGGGGCTGATGTGTGCCAGTGGTTGGCGCACCAAGAAGTACAACCCGGGCGGTGTCGATGTGCGTGTCCGCGAGTACAGGCATAACCCAGTTTCCATGCTCTACGACGCCCGTGGAGGGCCCGAGACGGCCGATCACGTCGACATCATGGGTAACCACGCTCTCATCCGAGACGTTCTGCTTGTTGCAGCCCGCGCATACGACCGTGTCCCTGAAAACATCACGTCCAGTATCATGGACATCGCGGGACGCGTCGGTGAACTGTAGTTCTTCCTACGGTTTCTTCGTGTTAGGCTTCGTCTTAATTGACTTAAAACATGGTGATCGTCTACTTCTAACTAGCAACAACGTCACTACTCTGGTAGACCCACCAATGTGTTCAAAGGGTTGGCTTAGCTTAAGAGCACCTTCTTCTAAGGGCCCACTTTTTCAACGAAGAAGTCTGAAGCGCCAAAAGTAATGGAAGTGCCCTCGATCGCTGGTCTTCTTGGCCTGGTAGTCTTGGCCCTAATGCGTAGTTCCATCTCGCTGCCCTAACAGACTCAGTTCGGCTTCCGTTCGCTGGCAAAAACTCACTGGAGGCCTCACCGACGGCCGTAGCGACCACCACCACGTCGATTGCGACGGTTGTTGTTGTTCATGCCAGGGGCAGGCGACGGAAGCAAGTGATCCGCCTGGTAGCGCTGCTGCGGTTGGTGGCGCTGCATCATCTCCTGGGGTGGCGGCTGCTGTTGACCAGGCCCGTAGTTCCCCGTGGGTCTACCCCCTCCACGCTGCTGGAACTCGCCTTGAGGTGGCCCGTACTGATCATACGCATATGCAGGGAAGTTATCACGGCGTGGGGGTTGTTGCTGCTGCGGAGGTGGCTGTTGCTGCTTGCGATAGGGCGCCTGCTGCTGCTGCTGCGGCTGCTGGGGTGGTTCCTGATAGTACGGGCCGTCTGCAGGCATGCCGCCACGACGCGCATTCGCATTGCCGAACGAGGCAGGACCAGGGCCACCTCGACCTCCTGCAGCAGGTCCTGCACCTGCTCCTGCTCCATATCGCGAAAGAGAAGGATCGTACGGCGACCTCAAGTCCTCACCAGCAGCGGGCGGGCCCGAGCGTTGCCGCATTGGCTGCTGCTGCGGTGGAAATGCCTGTTGTTGATGCTGCTGCAACGGCCAAGCACCAGGGCCACCTCTAGAAGAACCTCCTTGTCCTACAAAGCGATCGCCATCTCCACGATGGCGAAGACCATCTTGCGGCCCAGAGAGATATGCTCCTGTAGGCTGAGCTGCGTAACCCTGTTGCTCTGGCATGGGACCTTGGCGGCCTCCGTATTCATCATAGGGCGGTGCATTCGGTGCACCGTACGGCGGTGGCTGCTGCTGCTGGAATTGGCGCGGTTGCTGCTGCTGCGGAGGCGCCTGCATCCGTTGCGGCACGCGATCATACATTGGCATCTGCTGCTGCATTTGCAGTCTAGGCGCAGCCTGTTGTCCAGGGTAATCGTAACGTGGATGCGGTTGCGAAGGAGCAATAGCAGCAGCGGCACCAGGAGGACCGGCTTGCGGAGGCTGAATGTCCCACTTATTCGAGCGGCCTCGCCCTCCACGCGGGTCGCGATCTCCACGGCGGCGGTTATTCCCATTACCGCTCCAGTTCCGAGATCCGCGCGGGTCTTGCCGGCCATTGCCGCTGCCGCGGAAGCCCCCACCGCCACTAGAGCTACGAGCAGTAGAGTGACTGGAAGTAGTGGAATCTTGGCTATCGCGCCGCTGCCGCATAGGAGGACGGTTAGATGCTGCGGGAGCAGAAGATTGCGAGCCCTTCTTGCTAGCAGCGGATGCATCCACTGCTTCAGCAGTCGACCGTTGGTTCTCTTCACGCCACAACTTCTCGGCTTCCAGGATCAAACCTACAATAGCACGCTGCATTTCAACAGCGAAACATGAACACAAATCATTGACAATCCACAAACACTAGTCAGTCACAGGCCTCACGACCTCCATGCACAAGCTAATTTCAAACAAACACCCAGAAATGCCGAGGATGTCCCATTGTACCTGCAAACTGACGACTTCCGAGTCCGTAGTCACCAACATTTCCGGGATCTTCATGTTCTCGAGAGAGATCTGCTGAGCCTTAAGAGCATTCGCGCGATCCACGGCACAAATCTCGATAAATTGCTGTTGGGACATCTGACAGCGACTGGAGAACTCACGGCGCTGCTCCAAGTGCTGCGTCTTAAGTGCGATAAGCCCACGAGGGTCCGAAAATCCGTGCTGCATCTCGAGTGCCACGTGACGTGCGAACAGTTCGCTGCCCTCCTTCATTTGCATGCCAACAAGCTCTTGCCAACGATATAGCATCTCGCGATCGCGGGTGCGCTGGTTGTCACGAAGATCGCGGACGCCCTCGAACACGGCGCTATCGCCCAGCACATCGGATAACCGTTCCAAAAGCTCATTGCCAATCTGCTTCTGAGCCTCACCGTCTGCCACGCTATCAAACAGCAAGTGGGGGCAATCCGGGATAAATGGAAGCGTTTGCGGAATGTGCGAGAAGTACGCAGCAGGCTCAGCAGCAGCAGGTGCAGTCGCTGCTAAAGTTGCGCTTGCCACTGCTACATCCTGCTTGACGCGCTTAGCATCGCCCGCAAGCCGCGGGTCTGACGGTCGCTTCACTGCGCCTACTCGATCCACCGCGCGGCCCACACTCTCCACGGCAAGAGGAGACGGGGTTGGCGTCGGTGCAGAGTTAACTTCTCCAGTCTTGTCAATGAAAGCTACAACCGGGTCCACAAGTGACAGTGGCTGCTGCGGCAGCAACGTGCTCGGGATCGTCGTCGGTGCAGCCGCCGGGGTAGGAGCAGTGACAACAGGAGCTACCGTCGCCACAGGCGGCGCAGTACTAGCAGCAGCAGCTGATACTGCTGCAAGAGGCACCGGAGCAGGGGTCGTCCCTGGCTGTGGGAACTTGTCCGGCATGACCTGGTGCTGCAGCATGGCCAGCGACAGCTTGTTGTCCACGTGGGTGCACACAAAGCCGTAAAACCTGGCCCATATCTGGGCCTGCTCCGTGTCGGGCAGCGCCTGCAGCGCCCGCACGAAGATCTTCCTGGCGTTCGAGAACTTGTTTCTCTGCACGCAGAAGTCTGCGTACTGTAGCCACAAGGCGGTGCTGGAGCCGGCCACAGGGCAGCTCACGGCCCGCTCAAAGACCTTGGTGGCCTGCTTGAACTGGCGCAGCTCCATCTCCATGGCCGCGTACTGGCGCCACAGCGCCACGACGGCCGTGCTGCTTCTTGCGGCGCTCATGGCGTCGCTCTGAGCTTGGATGGCCGCCACCCACTGGGCCAAAGTGTCGTCCACAGCCTTGCGTGCATCCGCCACTTTCTCGTACTGTGGAATAGGAGGCACAAGGGGGAAAGTTAGAGGGAAAAAGGTTAGTGGGGAGGCTTTAGAGGGGGATTGTATAGGCTACAGAGCGAGGTGGACGCTGCGGTTTGTATGGGGAGATAGAGGAGACAGAGGGGGAGGAGAGGACACGTACATTGCTGGAGTGGATCAGCGCCTTGGCCCGCGCCACGACGCCAGCAGCGTCCCACGTCGACATGCCGTCCGCCATTAGTCGAACGGTTGTTTGGCTGGAGAGCCGCTCGGAAAGCGGGGATGGTGTGGTGAACATCAGAATGGTGATGTCATTTGAGAGCAGGAGCAACTATCATTACGGTACGATAATATAACTTAACGTATGTGATAGATGTAGACTTTGAGACGATTGAAAACTCAGCTGCAAAAGTTTCCAGATTTTAAGACGACAGATTTTGAGACGATTCAAAACTCATACTAGCGTCACCACACTACTTACATGCATCATGCTGGTTTCTAAACTTGAGGTGACACAGTTCCGGCGTTGGTGGTGCCTTGCAGAGTGCTGAAGTTGATGCCCGCTGAAGAGCCAGTGTAGGTGGCAGCGGATTCCGCGCTCTCGGCCATGTCGAGCGAGCCGCACTCCGAATCGTCCTCGGCCATATCCAGCGATCCACACTCCGAGTCGTCTCCGGCCACGTCGAGGGATCCGCACTCGGAGTCCTCCATGTAACTTGCAGTCTCGGCGTCACCCGCGATCTCGTCCGAGTCGGACTCACCCGCCACCGAAGTCGAAGCACCAGTCGTTGAAGTCGAGGTACCGGTACCAGTTGAAGTTGAAGCTGACTCGTCGGTGTTGTCCCCGGCGACATCGAGGGTCCCGCAGTCCGATTCGTCAGACCCCGCAACGTCGAGCGAGCCGCACTCGGAGTCCTCAGCTTCACCAGCAATGAAAGAGGCTGTTGATGCCGCCGTCGGACTGGCCGTCTGGCTGGTGGGTGCTGCAGTGGTCGCTGCTGGGGTAGATGTAGTCGCTGATGTCGATGTCGATGTGGTGTCGGATGACGTGCTGGTGGCCGCTGCTGCTGTGCTGTTGACTGACCCCGTGAGCGGGACGCAGTTGATGTAGACCTGCCACGGAAGGCCATGCAGGGCGATCCAGTAGGCTGTGAGACGAGAGGCGCCTTCGCACTTGGAGACGTCGTACGGCCACTGGGACGGCGAGTCCGGGTAGTTCACGGCGCAGTTATCGTCTTCGAAGGCCAGCACATCGTCGCACCAGACCTCACACGGGCCGTCGTGGCCCTCCGTGAGCTGGTTCCACTCGACGTACTCGGACGGGAGATCCCGAGACGTTCCGTTGGCGAGGGAGAAGCCGCACTCGAGTGTGGCTGTGCCGAAGGGCGACAGCGTCTGCACCTCGCCAGTCTTGTCGACCAGATCCTTGAGTGACGTGTACGTGCTCTCGTTGAAGGCGGTCCAGTAGGCCTCCGTGTTGAGCTCCGGAGCCGTCGAGTAGGACATGCCATCGGGGCACGGCAGGTAGGTCTGGCCTGCGATGGTGGCCGCGAAGTTGTTGGTCGCCCAGGACACAGGCCACGTGGGCATCGGATCGATCATGTAGCTGTGCGCATCGACCCGCAGGATCAGAGTGGCGGTGGCGGCCACCAAAGCAGCAATGGAGCAGGACACCATCTCTCGTGTTGGCAGGACCGACGGAAATTGAGGAATGACAAGGACGACCAGGAACGGCGGTGGCAACTAACGAAAGCGCGCTCGCAGTTTGGAGGGAAAGGTGCGACGAGTGACTGGGTGGCGTTGCGCTGCCTGGGTCCGAGGAATGATACAATGAGCACACCGGGTCGTGAAGTCAATGCTAACCTTTGGGTAGAGGCACGCTGTGGACACGTGACCTGAGTGATCGACGACTCTATTATGAATCACGGAAGCACGGGCTAACGTTATCATAATTTATGGTAGCCCGTGCTATCATAAATTATGATAATTTATGATAGCCCGTGCTTCCGTTCCAGCAGCTGCAGCAACCTTACATGTAGCACAATAACGTGCTGGCCACGGATGCATCGATTATCGAATCGGGCCAGTCGCGCACTGTGCCGTTGCGATTTGGGGCACCATCTTTATTTTTATTTTTTTATTTTTTAGCGGTTATAACGGCCGCCAGCGCCCAGTGCCGCGCTCAGCTGCAGCACTGCATACGAAAATGCCGGATAGGCACGTCTCGCGGCGGCGGCCCATGGGGCACCATCTTGTGAGATTCTGCTATCTGCGTGTTTGAGGTGAGGGGCCAGCATCAACGACACCTTGCTCTCAAGATGGAGAAGCACCATGTACCATGGCGATATCATGGCGAACATTGTGGCTACCTTGTCTGGCACGAAGTGCGTTCAACTCGACGACACTGCGCAAAGGACTGGCAGTGTCGAGTGGGATACGCAAATAACGCCTGCGTGATAGGTGCCGCAGCGCGAAGGTTCTTAGTGTGCAGGAGGCGTTCGACCGCAGCAGACGACGGGTGCTACATCGCGGCTGTCTTCAGTCAGGGTGGTACATGGCGCGCATGTACAGCGCTGATTAAAGCGACTAAATTGCAATAGGCTAACCACGACTCGATTTAGCCTTCCGCCGGCGGCCGCTGTGCCGTCAAACGCTGTTGTCCACAAGCGTTTGGCGGCACAGGGTCTACCGGCGGAAGGCTTAATCGTCCGTCATTTTTGGGATAGCAGTCAGGAGACCAGTTTGGCCCCAATACTGGCTCAAACGGAGCTTCAAGACTGTTGCCTGTCTTGCTGGCTAAAATGAATATTCAACGGTGGTCCCGGGAAATTCGAATTCGACTTCACAATACTTGACTCTTAGCAATATGCAAGGATCACAAGTTTCTTGCTGTAGCACCGTTATTCTAAATACATGTACCGATAATTAATTAATTGAAATATTTTTTAAATACTTGGAAATGAAGTTTTATCGACACACACATGTATTTCTTGCTTTACGGCTTTGTGCTCTGATGTTTCTACGCTGCGCAACGCAAAAAAGAAGAACCGACTCTCCAATACATCTACATCATGCAGACTACATGTACTGCGGCGACACCGTGCCGGCATCGCCCTTGCCCTTGACACTCTTGAAATCGAAGCTGTTCTGCGAGCCCATTCCTTGATACGTGTTTGCCTGCGACCCGGTTCCGGTGTTAGTGTTTACCCAGTAGCTGTTACCCCCACCCTTCCACCAGTTGTTCGTTTGCGATTGAGTGCCCGTGTTCGTAGCTCCCTGCTGGTTCGTGTTCGTTTGCGACTGAGTGCCCGTGTTCGTGGACCCCTGCTGGTTCGTGTTCACCTGCGATTGAGTGCCCGTATTCATGGATCAGTAAGCTGGGCGTCTTTCCCTGCTCAGTTCGTCAGCGCTTCGCGCTAGTAGTGATAGTGTTTGGTCCTTTCCGCCCTTGTGTCGTGCGCCGGTCCTACTCGTGGCCTCGAGTGGTGTCCAGTGGCTACGAACACCAGCCGCCCTAGCTACGTATGAAATATGCACGGCAGCGGCAGTCGACTTTTCCTAGCAGTGGCAAGATTGGTCAGAGTACTTGATGCTTCGCCGAGATCGCTAAGGAGGTGCACCGGGGCTCTTAGTACCGGGGGCTCTCCTACCCTCTTTCAGGGTTTACCCTCTCTTCGGCTAGTTGCTCCTTACTTCGCGGACTGCCGATACCGACGGCCTCGTACGGGGCTGCAGATACCCGCTTCTACAAGCACTCAAGCACCCTTTAAGGACTGCACACAACACTACGTACACTTCGACTGCTACTTGTATTCCGCTGTTTAACACCAATGCCGGTGCTTCGCCGCTTCTGCGTATACGGCTTTGCCGCGCTGTTACTCTGTGCTTCCGCGTGCTGTGCGCTGCACTGGGAATCTTCGAGAGTGAGCCGGAGCTTCATGCATGGCGGGCTTGATGGGTTCACAGCCGACCCTTCACAGCCGCGCTGGACCGCTCGTTTGCCCTATGATGTCGCCTCGCCTTCTCTGGTGTCTAGCGTCCGTCTTGGCGTCTTGGTCTGCTCCCCCAGTGTGCAAGGCACCTCTTCGTCAGCTTTCGATCTTCCAGGTGGCCGGGTTGGCTGCGGCGGGTCGGCCCGCGCCACGCTTCAACCCGTATGAGCACCACCACGTCCGTCACCGCTGCATTGTCTTGATATTCGCCGTCTGCTGTCCGCCGCTCGGTTATCGCCCGCTGGCTTGCCCTCCTCGGTGATCTTGTCCTTCACGCAGCTGCCTCGCACCTATCAGGATTTCATCCTGTTACTCTCTCCCCCCAGCTTGGAGTCGCCCTCGACTCCATTACACACTCTCCTTCTCCTCTGCATCGGCTGTGCTGGGTGCCAATGATTATGTACAGCTACGTCGGCAAACAGCTGATCCACCATCACTGTCAGCGGCCGGTGCTACTCCATCGGGGAGGTGACCGCTTCAGGCTCATCACTCTGGACTCGGCCTTCGCGCCATAACTGTTCGTAGTCGCGGAAGTTGATCCACATCCTGCTGTCCCCGGTAGGTCGATCAGTCAGGCGTTCCACCTGGAACTCGAGTACGTAGCGGCCTGTTCGAGTGCGGTATCGTCGCCGTCGACACTCTCGCACAGACTCGTTTGGTTGTAGCCGCGACAGTCGTGGGTGCGTGGACACGAGGCTGTCAACACCTCTGCGCCCTTGCCCGATAAATACGTAGATGATGGGCTCGTCATCAGCACTGTCGGGGATCTCTCTTCGTCGGCGTGCGTCGTGGCCCTCTTCTTCAGCGTTTCTGATGGCCGTGGCCGCGGCATTCTCGGCTGCTGGCTGCTTATTCGCTGTACTGGGTGTGCCTGCGCTTGCATCTTCATGTACCGCTCTTTCGTCAGCATTCGCGGCGGCTGATTGCTCTCTGACGCTGTCGCGGCCGGCTAAGACTGTAAGCGGTGCGAAAGCTCTACTAGGGCTGCTGCTTCGTTCGGGGAAGCTGGCTTCGTCCGTGTATCTGTATGCTGCTTCTCGCATCCTGGCGCGGGTTCTGCTGGCAATGTGCTGCTTTTGTCCGTCTGCTGGGGTCCGCGCCTGGGTTTGTCGGAGGCGTCGCTCGGCAGCATCTCCACCTCCGTCGGGTTGTTGTTCAATTTGCTTGTCTGCCTCCGCCGCGGGCGTAGTACGTCGCTTCCTTTTGCCGGTAGTGGGTTGCGGTGTCTGAGCGGCGTCTGCTTCTTGGTTCTGAAGGCGGTCTGTGCGGTCGGCGGCGTTTTCAGCTATGCCGGCCGGTCTTCTGGCCGGAGCATCCTCCCTCGCCTGACCACGCCTATCTTTACCGCCTGTCACAATCGTCGTCGGTTCACTGCTATCGTCGGCATTCTCAGCAGCAATTCCAGACAGCGTCGCCAATATATCTTGAGCACTCTCCGGCGCATGATCTTGGCTGGCCTCAGCTGGTTCGGTAGCAGCCGTTTCGTCAGCGGTCGCATCTTCATCCTCAGAGTCAATATCAGCGGCGGCAATGGCTTCATCCCTCAAGTCCAGCTCCATGTCTTCTGCCATTTGGTCCAGCAAGTGGGTGGGGTAGTAGTAGGATAGGAGGAAGGAGCAGTGTGTCACAAGCTCTTTCCCCGTGTCTAGCATGCGAACCAAGTAGTTGTCGTACCCCGCGGTTTCGATGACCTGTGCGGGCCCTCGCCAGCGATGCCCGAACTTGGTTATCTTCGGTCCGCGTGCAGGCCGATACACCCAGACCAGCTGATTCGACCGGAATGGTAGGTGCTCCTGTTGTAGTACATGGCTTGCCTTGCTTGTTCCTTCTGCAAAGCGATAGCTGCTAATTCTCTTGCCGTCGACAGGTCCTGCAGTAGCATCTCGTGATACGTCTCAAGGCTCCGGTGCGGGTGCACCAACCGACTGCGGCGCAGCAACGCTGCCGGTGAGCGCAGCTTCCTGCCCAACATGAGCTCGTTAGGTTGGAACCCGTGCGTGTCGTGCGTCGAAGAATTATAGGCGTACAATGCACAGGGCACGAAATCATCCCAATCATCTTGCTCCTCATCAATGTACAAACTGATCATATCCTTCCATGTCCGATGAAATCTTTCCACCAGGCCCAGCAAGTTAGGCCGGTAAGGCACCGGGGTTGCCTGTTTGGCTTGCATCAGCTTCAGCAATTCTGCTGTTGCGTTCGACCCAAACTCCATCGCTCCGTCCATCATGATCTCTCTCATGGGCCCGTAGACTAACACCACGCGGTCCATCAAAAACTTGGCGATGGCTTTCGCCGTGTGCTCCGGTACTGCCTCTGCAACGGCGTATCTAGTAGTGTATTCGACAGCGGCGATCACATACCGGTTGCCGTGTATCGTCCGCGGCAATGGGCCAGCAACATCTATTGCCCAGCGGTCACAATAGTCTCCAGTCTGCACGCTCCGTAGAGGGGGAACCGCTATCTTCGGCTTTGCTTTCCGTGAGCCGCAGTCCTGGCAAGCAGCGACCCAGTCATGCACGGCTTCTCTCATCCGCGGCCACCAATACAGCTGAGCAACACGGGCATACGTCTGTGGGCCACGCAAATGCCCTGACCAGATACTGTCATGTGCTTCCTTAAACGCGAGTGCCCAGAACACAACCGGAAGCACGACTCGTTCCTCATTCTCGGCAACCTGAGCGTACACCAGTCCATCCGCCTTCTGGTACACACGTTGGCCTCGGTAAGAACCCTTCTCTTTTAACTTCCGCACCATTGCTGACTTCTGCTGTTCTCTCTGAATATCAGCATCGGTGAACTGTACGATCCCAAGCTCAGCGGCCTCCACCCGTCGCACTGTGGTCTCCTCCAATCCTTCTCGCACCAAGGCGTCTACAGCATAGTCATCCTGCGCGTACACCGCCATTTTCTGCACTGGATCATTCCCATCTTCCAGCTGCTGCACTGCGGCCACCAGGATAGGATGCCCAGTGTCCTTGTCCGGCCCCGGGTCAGCTTCTGCTCTACTGACGGCAACTTCGTCATTTCCAGCGCCGCTATCCCGCTGCTCTTCTCGCTCCACGACTCCAGGACTTCGGGATAATGCGTCGGCGACTCGATTCTCTCGTCCCGGCCGATACTCAATGGCAAAGTCGTATTCTTGGAGCGTCAGCGCCCATCTGTGCAATCTGCCCGCTGGCTCAGTGGCCGTCATCAGCCACTTCAACGCGATTTGATCGGTCACTATGGTGAACCGTCGCCCATACAAATGCGGCCTAAACAACCGAACTGCCCACACGACGGCCAGACATTCCAACTCCGAAATATTGTAATTAGCGGCGGTCGTGCTGTTGATCTTCGACGCGTACGCCACGGGCTGATCTCCGCGTCCTTGATCTTGCGACAGCACCGCTCCAAGCCCCACCTTCGAAGCATCGGTCGTCAATTTGAAAGGCAAGTTGTAGTCCGGATAGATAAGCACTGGTTTGATACTCAACCGCGTCTTCGCCCACAGAAATGCTTCCTCTTGGGCTGCGCCCCATTCCCATTCAGCTGACTTCCACAGCATCTTCGTCAGTGGGGCTAATTTGGTGCCGAACCCGGGCATGAACTTGCGATAGTAGCCAGCCAACGCTACAAACCGCCTCACCGCAGCTTCATCAGTCGGCGTCGGGAACTCCTTGACAGCAGTCACCAGCCTATCGGTCGGCTGAATTCCCTCCGGCGTGAGGTCGTGACCAAGATACTCCATCTTTGTCGTTGCGAAGCTGCACTTACTTGACTTCAGACTTAGACCAGCTCCGGCTAATCGCTCTAGTACAGCCGCGAGCTCAACCACGTGCTGGGCAACGGATCCCTTGGTAAAGATGATAACATCATCCAGATAGACCAGACAACTGATCCACGTAATGCCGCGTAGAACGCAATCCATCAGCCTCTGAAAAGTGCCTGGCGCATTACACAAGCCAAATGGCATCCTGCGGAACTGAAACAGCCCTCTTCTCGTTGTGAATGCTGTCTTCACCTTATCCTCTGGGACCACAGCTAATCGCCAGTAGCCGGCATGCAGGTCGAGGCTGGTAAAACGCCTAGAACCACATAGTGCTTCTAAAGTCTCGTCGATACGCGGCAGGGGATACACGTCTTTAGCCGTGATTGCATTGAGAGCTCGATAGTCCACACAGAAGCGCACGCTCCCATCTTTTTTCTTCACTAACACCACTGGAAAACCCCAGGCCCCTTGGCCTTCTTCAATGACACCTTGCTCGAGCATCTCATCCACGTTCTTGTCCATAACGCTGTTCTCGGATACGGCATGTCTTCGGCGGCGCAGCATGATCGGAGCAGCATCCCCTGTGTTGATATGGTGCTGTACTTCGGTGTTGGCGAGCGGCGGGCATCCAGGCTTCTTGTTCACTATCTCTGCATACTGGCGGAGCACTGCAACCACCAAGTCCTTGTCTGCTGGCTCCATCTCCCCAATATGTAGCTTGGCTTCGTCCGTCAGCGGCGCCGCGTCGTCTTTACGGAGCTTCATCACCCATTCCTTCACACGATCACGCTCCAACTCTCCACTCATCGACAGCAGCTCCATCGTCTCATCCGTCGGCACCCAGGTTCCCAATGCTTCTCGTGCCGGAAGCTTCTCGCGCTTTCCGTCGACATTCAGCACTGCCACACTAACTAGGCCGTCACGCACCGTGCTCACGGTCGGCGCCATCAGGAGGTGTCTCTTGCTGCTAGGCTTCGGCAAAAATATGCCTGTCGTTCCTTCATCCGCATCAACCGTTACGCGCAGCACTTGGTTGGTGTTGTTGGCGATCTTCACTGTCTTAGCCAACCGGACAGCGATCCGTCGTTCTCCTGCAAACGTCGAAGGTGTCTGCACTGCCGAACACGTGAAAGGGAGAATAACTTTCTGGCCGGTGTCGTCGCGGTACGCCAATTCCCGCTTCCCAAAGTCCATCTTGACTTGCCTCTCGAGCATCCAATCCTCGCCCACCAAGAACTCACTGCCTTGTCCGTCAACCAGCAGCGCATTCACTGTAATCCGCTGCTGGTACCTAGTGGTCCCTACGAACTGCCACACACCCAGTACCTTAATTCGACCGCCGCCGAATCCCTCGACTACATCCACTGGTGCCTTGCAGGTGATGCAGCGGCCGTACTTCTTCAGCTCTATGCCTGCCACACTAAATTGCGCACACGTGTCTAGCCGAGCCTCCAGTGTGTACGTCCTTGTCAATGCCAACAGCGCAGTAGGCAAGCTGGACACCAATCCGCTACCCACTGCACGAAGTGGGGCCATTCGCAGCTCCTTCCCAGCATCGTCTTTGATAAGCTCAACATCAACGTAGTTCCTTGCTTGCAGTATTGGTAACCCCGCTTCTTCCGTCGCTGCCGCTCAGTGGCTCGACGAGTCGGACCGTCTCGCCGCAGTCGTTCTTGTCCCAGTTTGTTCTGGTACAGCCTTCTTGATCGCCGCAAGACCCTGAAGTGCTTCGCAGCCCGCATGCCTTCTCTCCGCGCCAACCGCATCTCTGCAAGCGACCCTTCTTCCTCCAAATGCCGGGGGGTCTGCTGGTCGTGCTGCTTTCGGTACTGCGCCCACTCTTCGTAATTCATCGCTTGTATCTGCTGTACTGCCAGTGCTACTGGTGGCACGACGATTTGTCTGTCAGCTCGCCGCGTCAGCATCTGATTTTCGCTCGCCACTCGCGAGACCGCCTTCCGCATCTTATTCACCGCACCTCGAACAACTTGTCGCTTCTGATTCAGCGCCAATGCGTTCGTCGGCTCTTGTAGTTCGGAGATCAGCCACCGCACCGATACTCGCAGCACCTTCGCTCGTTCTTCTCGCCGCTCCCGCAACTCTACGGTCAGTATTCCATGCGCTCGAGCAAGCTCGCCTTCGGTGTGTCGCTGGCGCCGACGGGATGCCTTTGTCCTGCCTCCGCTCAATGACAGTGACCTCTGCAAAAACCCTTGCTTCAATGGCATCATCGGGCGCTTTGACTGCATAATCACCGGGATCACGGCGTCTGTCGACGCCCTTTGAGCCGCTGCAGTTGACATGCCGTCCACAATCGAGGCTTCCTCCATGGGCTCAGCCACCTCTAGTTCGGCGACGTCCTTCGCGGGCTCAGTCTCCTTCTTTTCTTCGTTCTCGTCGGCAACTGTACCACAGCATGTCCTCTGTCGCTAGTTTCCTCTGTCTTCTTCCTCCCATCGTCTCTTGCCGAGCAGTCGCCTTTCCTCCACGCGGCCACCGCCGTGCTCTCCTCCATCTCTTTCGTCGTTTTTGTCCGAGTTTGGCACACTGCCGCTACCTCCTTCTTTGTCTTCTACACGCCTGCTCTCCCCCTGGGCTAGACCACGTTGTCTGGCATTCTTGTCACGTCCACCCTCTTCACGCCCTGAGCTAGTGTTGGTCGATTTCTTTGGTCTCCCTTTCCGCTCTGTCTCAATTTTTCTCGGTCTCACAGGGCATTCAGCTTCTGCGGACAGCAGAGCCCCTGCCTCTACTGCCGCGCCTTGTTTCCCGCCGGTGCTCCTGCGGCTGGTCTCGCCGCAGGTGCTGTTGTAGGTACCGCTGCTGTTGGTCCTGCTGCTGGTACACGACTAGTACCCACACTTGGTCCTGCTGACGCCAATTGCACAGGTGCTTGGCCTTGCATGTCAGCAATACGCATCCCGCACTCACGCCACCAATTGCCAACCTGACCGCAGTACCCACACGTGGATTCATCCTTCTGCTGTCTGATCGGTTTTCCGCCCGCCGGTCTGTTGTGTCCTTCACCGCCATAGACCGGGGCAAACGCTCCTCTTCCACTTCCTCCTCCGGCATAACCACCGCGCTGGCCACCTCTTCCGCCGCGAAAGCTTCCTCGCCCGCAACCGTAATAACCAGTCCTACTGGTGTAGTTACTCTGCCCGCCGTTGTAGCTGCCTCTGCCGCCACCGTAGTTGCCTTGACCGCCGTCGTACGTGTAGCTGTTTCGACCACTGCCATATTGATCGTGACTGCCTTGTGCCCTGCCGTCATGTCCGCTTGTTTCCGAGTAAGCTGCTGCTGTCACAGCGGCTGTCTCACCCTTGACTTCGAGTGTTCTGCCGACCTTCGGTTTTCCGGCCAAGGCTGTCTGGGCTGGCAGCTGTGTAGCGGCCACTTGACCTGCTCCAGCTGCGAAGGCGATCGCCTGTAAGGCGGCTAAAGGTAAGACACCAGCCTGTGTTTTACTCGACGCCTTGTTCATCTCGCTAACGGCCTTCCCGTTGACGTCGTACGTGGGTGCCGAATCATCAATTCCACTTCCGCCGAACCCAAGGCCGAGCTTCGCCCAATCGATTTGGTCCGCGGGCTCCGGCTTCGCTCCAGCATTGCGCGTCGTTGAGTCATTCTCACTTTGCTCCGCAGAACTGCGGTACAGCTGTTTAGCTTCTTTCCAGTCGGTGACCTTTCTGCCTTCTCCAAACTCACCCCAGGTCTCAATAGCTGCCTGCACCGCTTCTTCCAGCGTCGTTACCGACCAGTTGCGTACTTGGGCGGCGGCTATCTGGTTGTTCAGGCCGTTCAGGAAGGCTTCGACATAAGACTCCGCCGATACTCGCTTCCCGAACCCGATATTCACCAAACTATCCGCAAAGGCGTCGACTCTCTCTCCAGGCTGCTGCACTCGCTTTCGGAGACGCTCCTGAATCTGCCATCCCGTCTCTCGACGGCCGTACTTCTTCCTCATCTTCATCGTGATGAACTCCAGCGTACGTTCGTCCGGCTCGATGCCTTCGCTGACCCCGATGAACCACTTGTTGGCGGCGCCTTTCAAGTGCGCCGTCACTCCGTAGTAGAGCTCCTTCGTCGACCACGTGCTACCGCCGAGCGTGAGGTGACGTTGGACCTCCTGGGGAATGGTGGCTAACCACGCCTCCAGAGACTCGTCCGCATTGCCGTGGAAGTTGTCGATCAACAGCTTCTTCATCTTCTTCTGCAGGAACACTGGTGTGGATGGCGTGGTCACTGGTGCGGCTGGTGCGGCTACCGGTAAAGCAGGCGCTGTGGGTGGCTGCAATACGAAGCGTTTCATCATCGCTCGCTGCTGGCTGGGCGTTAGCGCATCCCACCAGATCATTGATTCCAGCTCGTCGTCCTCCACTGCTGTTTGGCGAGGCTCCTCGTCCCAGTTGGAGCGACTGGCTGCGCGTCGCGTTGGTCGGCCGGCATCGCCGTCATCTCCAGTTCCACCGGCGGGAGCCGTGCGATCAGGACAGTCGCCTTCAGGCTCGTGATCACCGTGACCACTGCGGCGGGTGTCACTATCATCTCCGTCGTCTGATTCGTCGCCGTCATGCGGGTCGGCTCCAGCCTCCATTACTCGGACCAAGCTGCTCACTTCAACCTCCGGCTGCTCAGTGTCGTCTCCTACGTCTGCAAGAGCAAGGCGCACGCGTCGCCGCTTTGGCTCCCGCTGCGCCCTGGGTCGTGGCGCACGGGTCGGCGTGCTGGCTCGGCGTGCCGCGCGTTCTTCTCGCGTCGTCAATGTTGGCATCTGCTCTTCTTCAAGGTCCGTGCCTCTGGTCCTAGCTGTCGGTAAACTCGATCTTCTTCTTCTTTTTCCCTTGCTGTTGCTTCTGGCTTGAGTATACCGTTTCAGTAGAATCCTGTATGACCACCAAGTAAGCTGGGCGTCTTTCCCTGCTCAGTTCGTCAGCGCTTCGCGCTAGTAGTGATAGTGTTTGGTCCTTTCCGCCCTTGTGTCGTGCGCCGGTCCTACTCGTGGCCTCGAGTGGTGTCCAGTTGCTACGAACACCAGCCGCCCTAGCTACGTATGAAATATGCACGGCAGCGGCAGTCGACTTTTCCTAGCAGTGGCAAGATTGGTCAGAGTACTTGATGCTTCGCCGAGACCGCTAAGGAGGTGCACCGGGGCTCTTAGTACCGGGGGCTCTCCTACCCTCTTTCAGGGTTTACCCTCTCTTCGGCTAGTTGCTCCTTACTTCGCGGACTGCCGATACCGACGGCCTCGTACGGGGCTGCAGATACCCGCTTCTACAAGCACTCAAGCACCCTTTAAGGACTGCACACAACACTACGTACACTTCGACTGCTACTTGTATTCCGCTGTTTAACACCAATGCCGGTGCTTCGCCGCTTCTGCGTATACGGCTTTGCCGCGCTGTTACTCTGTGCTTCCGCGTGCTGTGCGCTGCACTGGGAATCTTCGAGAGTGAGCCGGAGCTTCATGCATGGCGGGCTTGATGGGTTCACAGCCGACCCTTCACAGCCGCGCTGGACCGCTCGTTTGCCCTATGATGTCGCCTCGCCTTCTCTGGTGTCTAGCGTCCGTCTTGGCGTCTTGGTCTGCTCCCCCAGTGTGCAAGGCACCTCTTCGTCAGCTTTCGATCTTCCAGGTGGCCGGGTTGGCTGCGGCGGGTCGGCCCGCGCCACGCTTCAACCCGTATGAGCACCACCACGTCCGTCACCGCTGCATTGTCTTGATATTCGCCGTCTGCTGTCCGCCGCTCGGTTATCGCCCGCTGGCTTGCCCTCCTCAGTGATCTTGTCCTTCACGCAGCTGCCTCGCACCTATCAGGATTTCATCCTGTTACTGATCCCTGCTGGTAAGTTTGAGCCCCAGTGTCTTTGCCTTCGTCCTCACTTCCGCCTGCAACATCGTAATCATCGCAGTCCGACTCGGACCCAGCGACATCGTATGACCCACAGTCCGACTCGGCCGAAGCCGTTGATGTCGATGGAGTAGTGCTGGTCGACGGTGATCCCCCCGTGGAAGGAGCCGACGTGACCGTCGGGGTATTGGCAGAGGGAGACTCTGTCGTCGAGGTTGAAGGAGCGGTGTCGTCGATGGAGAGGAATTTCCTGAGGAGGAAGTTTGGGTCGCCGTGGTGACCGTCGGCGTGTCGGCAGAAGACGAGTCTGTGGTCGTGGTAGACGTGCTACCAGACTCCTGAGTCGTAGCTCCGCCTGAGCCGAGCTGTGCGCAGTTCACGTACACCTGCCACGTCGGTCCGTGCATTGCCATCCAGTAAAAGGTAAGCATTTTGGCCCCCGAACACTTGCTCTTCTCGTAAGGCATCTCGGCAGGAGCAGTTTTAAAGTTGGCCGCGCAGTTGTCGTCCTGGAATACCCGCACGTCATCACACCAGGCCTCACACGGGCCTTCGTGAGAAGGTGTAAATCCCTCCGAGTCCGAATGCGACCACTCCAGGGTGGCGGGCAGGGGCTGTGGAGATGCTGTGGGCTCAGCATTGCCACAGGTGAGGGTAGCACCAGTAACAGTGATCTTGGCCTTGTCATCGATCAGTGCCTTCAGAGACTTGTACTTGCTGGACTTGAATGCTTTCGTAAAGGAGGCAACGTTGTCCGATGGTGCGGTGTTGAAGGTGCCCTCGAATCCCGACGTGGATGACTCGATTGTCGCGATAAACTGTGTCTTGTCCCCAGCCGCACTATCAAATGTTGCAGCCGGCTTGGTCAGCCATCCGTGGCCGTTGACGGCACTGATGCCCAGGGTCGAGATCAGCAAACACTTGAGCATGGTTTCGTTTCCAAGAACAGCTAACCGAGGGAGGCGAGGTAAATTGGCGAATGAAGTGCTTCGAACAGCCAAAACTCCATCCACTGACGAGCCTCCAGAGAGTTTTAATGAGCATCGCCATGCACATCCCAGCCCACTCAAGTTGAACCGAGTACCTCTACCTTTCCTGCCGATCGAGCAGAGCCCATCGCAGTGCGATGCGATTCGCACGGGTGTACGTTCTTGAAAGCACACTGATCCAGGACCCATATGCCACAACGTCAGGATATCGGTACATGTAATGTTATCTAGATGATCAAGAGTCTTGATTCAAGAACTGGCCCAGATCATCTGGGTACTGCTCATCGGCAGAACAGACCCCAGAGCGGTATCGGGATCTGCAAATGTCCTTTACCGAGCAAAGGCCGGGCCTGCCACCACAACGTGAATTCGACTATGAAAAGTTGAAATATGGATTTCTCCCCCGTGCACCGACAAAATATTCGTATCCAAAGTATCCCAACCAATCCCGTATCCCAGAGCTGATCTCCAAATGAGATTCGTACAAGTTGTACGCATCTCATTTTTTACAATTTTCCTCTCAGCAGGAGAAATAACACAAAATAATGAATATGTATAAACGGGGGATAACTGGCATGGGCGTTAACCCCTTTAAAAGTGCCGTTGGGATCTGTTTAGGAATCGATGGGTATTTTAATTAATAAATTACATATTAAAATATACAAACTTCATACACAAAAGGAAGATGACTGGTGAGATTTCACGAAACCGCGATGCACGTGATCACATCTCTACAAGCTGGAGGTACATGTTTTATACAGGAAGAAACAAATAGATGCCACCTATTACGTGGTGCCCAGATGAAAAGAAATGGCTGCATGTTTTGCGGTGGTTCACTGCCGCTGAATGAAGCGCCGCAAATGCGACAGCCACGACCAGAATGAACTATAATGTACAAGTACATGTACATGTACCATTCCGGAGCGCAGTCTGTAGCACATGCAGTCTACAGGTCTATGGATATGTGAGCAACGGCAATGCAGTACCGGCATACATGTGGTGCAAAACAAGCGGGGCTCATCGCCAGATTCGAAGAATTCGAGGGGTGTATCATTCTTTCTCGCATGAAGCACCAAGTATTATACACGTATATCAACAACTGAGCTCAGCTATTTGTCGACTTCCTCGCCAGCTGCTGGTTTTGACGATATGAAAAGTCTTATCAAACGGCGGGCTCACTCGGCCCAGCCTGGACCCCAGGCGGTAGGATTCTGGTCGTGAAGATGTAAGCTTAGAGCAATTTACTCCCACCAGACTCTGGATACTATTATATTGGGCGCTACGCCCTGTTGGGTGCACCGTGCAGAGCATCATCCATTTTGCTATCCAGAGGTTGAACCAGCTCAATGCAAGCTGCCACCCGTTTTCCAATAATACGATACCTCAAGATTCACCTCCAGAATGCGGATCACTTATTCCATCCTTTACATGACTCAATCTATTGCTTCAGCTGCATTCTCAGTGAGAATGCAGTTGATATATGGCACATATTGCTGTTTGGTTGCCATAGTTGTTGGTAGATCTATAATACCAGTGTTCTCTTCCTCGGCCACCTCAAGGGAGCTACACTTCGAGTCATCAGCTTCTTCCACATCAGTAACCTCTTCCTCAGCAAACGCTTGTTCTCTTAGTTTTCGCTGCTCACTGCAACCGTGGCCAGAGCCACCACGACAGCGAATAAAAGAATGTTCTTGTTTCTTTGAGATAAAACATTCTGGCGGGTAGTCGCTGTTGCTCTTGATCGACGCAAAAATTGGAAATGAAAACGGATGAGCATACAAACGGCGCTTCAACCAGCACAACAGAACCCAGCGATATGCCCTCCCCCCGACAACCAACGGTTCAACCGCGTTATTACGATTCTTCACGAGTTGTTTATTGGCGTGGCGTGGATTAGTGCTAGACTTTTTGGCATCCTTCCTATGCGTTCGTCAACATCGGATCTCCACCGTGGCGGACTGCCAATAACAAGAGCTACATGTAAAACAGCTTGCTACCACACCACAGTACTACTTGTACACAGTACCGTTGGTTGGTACCGCTAAAAGTTCATCAATCAATTTTCCAATATTGTTGGTGTGAGCGGAGAAAACGAAGACAGTTTTGGATGTCCTGTAACAGGACACTCCTGTTCGCTTGAAACAGGCAAGGATATGTGACCCACTAAATGCACCTGGGTGCTGCGACCACGACCTGTTTAACTTTCGATCCAATTTTTTAGGTCTCGACCCAGGACAGTGACAATTTCACACCGAATTAACAAGAAGAACTCTTCGTGAATAGGTTGGTTGGTGTCCATGCATGCATGACTGTATCTTTATTTTGTCAGTGGTCGTACATAATATGTCAAAGAAGATATCTGTGGGATTGCTGCTCGGACTTCCTCCCTCAGGCACTCGATAGCACTCGATATTACAGTGTATAGCACTCGATATTATCGAGTGCCCCAGGGAGGAAGTCCAAGCAGCAATCCCACAGATATCTTACATGATCACTGACGTTGGGGGGGGGGGGGTATTCAGGCCCCCAAACACCTACGGTACCGATACCGCTCAAGCAAACGATGAAGTAGAAAACAACAAGTGAACGATACTATACACTGACGCACATTCAACGTTTATCTTGCGCTCAATGGCGCTTGGTCTTTCGTCACGTTTTACGCTACTCTCACGTAAAAAAAGAAGGGAAGCGAACTCGAGTTCTCTATTGCGGCGACACCGTGCCAGCGGCGGCATCCGTGCCCTGGAACGTGCTGAAGTCGATGTTCGAGATGGAGCCACTGTACTCCTTGTTGTCGCCGCTGCCCTCCGCCATTTCCAGCGAACCACACTCCGAGTCCTCAGCCATCTCGAGGGAGCCGCACTCTGAATCATCCTCGGCCATTTCCAGCGAGCCGCACTCCGAGTCCTCCGCCATCTCCAGCGAACCACACTCCGAATCAGCTTCACTTGTGATCACCCCCGGGTCCGCCTCGCCACCAACAGACCCCTGGGTTTGTTGCTGCTGCACGCTCGAGTCAGCAGAGCTTTCGGTGTTGTCGCCCTCGTCCTTCTTGGAGCTCTCCGTGTTCTGACTCTTATCCTGCTTTGAGCTTCCGGTGTTTCCAGTGTTCGAGCTACCACCCCAGTTGTTTGTGGAAGCGCCCGAGTTCCAAGTCTTTGCGGCGCTACCTGCGCTCCAGTAGTTGTTAGAGGAGCCGCCACTGTTCGTACTCGGGGCCTGCGTCCAAGTGTTTCCACCCGAGCTAGGAGGCTGCGTCCATTCGTTTGACTTCGAGCCATCGTCGCTTTCAGCCATTTCGAGGGACCCGCATTCCGAGTCGTCTTCGGCCATCTCGAGCGATCCGCATTCCGAGTCGTCCTCAGCCATTTCAAGGGATCCGCACTCCGAGTCGTCGACCATTTCCTTTTCCGCCACTTCCTGAGCCTGCAGTCGCAACATTCGCCTCGCCTGGTAGGTCGAGTCGGTCGACACGGCGGCGGCGCTGTATCCTTCCGCGCTCGCTGCCGCCGTGGCCAGGGCCACCGCCAAGGTGGACACGAAAATACTCTTCTTGAAGGTGACGATCATTATTTTCGCTCGTAAAGCAACAAAAAGACTGTAGAATCAAGCGAAGCAAGTTGGCGAGTGAACCACTCCAAGTCTCGTGCTCAATTATTATAGATTGAAGCGAGCAAATCCCCATTCTCCTTTCTATTATCTTGGCGTTCGACGCGGCCAGCCTTTCCCGACCAAGCATAGTGAACGCCATACAAATAGCTGCGACCATGCGATACTGGGGCAGGAGCGAAAATCCTGATGGGGGCAGGATAAACGAGAGGCTGGGACTCCCAGTGGGAGTTCCAGGCCTCAGGCCCTGAGTCAGGGCCTGAGGCTTGAGTCAGACCGACAGCCCTTTTGTCGAGCAGCAAAGGCACTTGCAAAGGCACCCATTCGAACACACCACCTGGCACACGAAAGTCCTCTAGAGTACCAGTACACATTTACTAACGACGGATAGGGCTAATGTCTGGTCCGACGGCGCAAAGAGCAACACCGTCAGCAAAATTTACATCACGACGATTCATTCCCGACATCGAGACAGCGCCGACAGCAATAAATTGTTTACAAATTGTGGGACAATAATACTTTTAAGTAAATATAAAAATATTTTATTGAATAAGTGTTGTCCGCACTATTTTAATTAAAATACATGTATAATACTGTAGACTGCTGATCAATTATGCATTATGTAATGTACACGTGTTCAACAGGAATTTCGGGTGTAGAGGTGCTGAAGTGAGGCCGGCTCACGGAATCACAGAATTTCGCTTGTACTGTACTGTACTGTACTGCACTGTGCTTATACAAAACGTGAGTCAAAATTCAATGCACGTTTTCATTTGTACATTTGTAGATCACTGTACCGTATATGTACAGTATTACGAACAGCGACATATCCGATGAAGATTGGATGAGCCTTGCCAGATGACAGAGCTGGAGACCGCTTTCGCCCCCATTATTGCCGACAATCTGGAGACGAAATTGACATACAGTATTGCTACATGTACATACTAAGGCCGTGCAGTTGCCCGGAACAGCTCTGGATTTTCTGATTGTTTTGCGTCTTACTTCGAAATATACTACAACGACAGTCGTGAGGACGATGAAGGCACGCTACCTGAGGTGTGTTCATCAATGTGTATCATTCGTTCGTTCCGTCTATTTATCTCCCGTAGTATTAATAATACTTACTGAAATAGTACACACCAGTAGTACTACTACCCTATTTTTTAGGTAGTAGTATTACTACGACCGTATTGTGTGGTGATACTATACTATTCCCAGCTCAGAACTATATTACTTTTTCAAGTAATACTTTTGAAGGACCCTAAACGTCGTTTGATTGGCTCTGGGTCCTTGAAAAGTATTAGTTGAAGATACTATAGTTCTGAGCTGGTACCGAGTACTATAGTTCTGAGCTGGTACCGTGAAAGGTTGTCAAGAAAGTGATGTGTGTAGCGAAATCCATGTAGCGTGTGTGAGGAAAACCAGTGAATAACCTCGATAATGAAGCTAACATAAAGTTTTCAAGTGAAAATATTTTCAAGTTCAGGAGTATCAATAAATTTATGCTAAGCTTTTTTCCTCGAATATATTGTTTACAAGAGTTGGCAGCAGATCTTCCTCGGCATCACAAAAAGCGCAAAAAATGAGACTGACGGGCACGCTTCTGTCAAAGGAGGCTGGTGGAAGGGCAGCACTCATCGTGGCAACTTACCGACCACGCTGGAGCAACTGCAAAATCTGATGAGGCAGGGGACGACTCAGATAGGCAATATGTCATGTAACAAGAAGGACGCTCATGTAACAAGATGGACGCGCACCTCAAACCCAAGTCCCCGAGCAGGTGGACCCGATCCCCTAGCAAGGAGGGACCATCCCTACCCAGTCAACGAGAGCAGCACCAGAGACCAGTCGCAGCTACGACGGATCTATCCATGGCATAGCCTGTCGGCGAGGACGCTGGATGGGTCTCGTTGTGCACCCTATGCCAAACACAGTCTCTTTGGAAAACTGTATTATTATAATGGTTATATTATATCCATTATTGTGATCGAGTAGTAGTCGAGCAGTACTACTACACCTTTTCAACTTCAAAGCTGCAAATTCCAAGTTCAATACTGCAAAATGTAAGTTCAATACAGCAAATCGTGATCAGAGGCCGATGTGAGATTTTATATTTAGCTTACTCGGGAATGGCGCTCGAAGCGCTGCATCGGCATGAGTGCCTCGGTCCATTAGATTTGGTGCGAAGCGCTTCGCGCCACACGTGCACTGTTCCCAGTTCAAGCAGATAGAGCCTCACATGGGTTTTGCACGATTTGCTGTTTTGATCTTACATTTTGCAGTATTGAACTTGGAATTTGCAACTTTGAAGTTGAAAAGGTGTAGTGTTACTAATGCTATTACCCAATAATTGGTACTTAAGTATCTCTCCGATCTCGAAGCTCCGGTAGTTCCGGTAATACTTGTGGCTACGGATACGTAATCGGCGGTACGCACTGCCAACTTGACGGCGTCCGAAGTGGCTACAAACGGCGGTATCTAGGGATTTTTTTTTAATCCAGACTTTGGGTCTTCGGTTTGAAGGATAACTTACACTTGTTACGGAAAACTTGAACCAATCGCGTTCTTTATTATGCATTGCTCCATTGGGTATATAAAATGTAGTATTATACTGATTAGAAAGGTTACACGTCTGGAGACTAAGAAAAACGAGGTGTCGAAAACGCCTCATTATAATACGGCAAAAAGAAACTGGCAGCATAATCGACTACATGAATTTACCAGTCTCTCCAATTTATCTAATATTATCTTACCTCGCCGAATGTGGACGAGAAGTATGTTCTGTAAAATATTATAGGCTTTAAATTCCCTCGCAAAGCGCTTCATCATTTCATTTTTCATTTTTCAGGTAAGGTATATTATGTTCATTTAGTGCGTCCTGCGCCCTAACGATCAGTAATATCCACAGCTGACCTCCATTCCGTTGTCTGCTGGTTGGGTAGCCGTCTCTTCTCAAGGTAGACCAGTCCTTTCGCGCCGCTCTGCCAGACCAGGGATCCTGGTCTGCCACTCACTAAGATCATTGGGCGCGTGGCGAAGCGCGCTATCCCAGCACCCTGTAGGAAACTCCTTATTCTCGGCAAGTATCTGCCTGCTGATCTTCGTATCCATTGCTAGATTTGCCAATGCATCGGCGGTTTTGTTGAAAGTTCTGTAGTGATGTGTCCATGTCTGGACTCCACAATAGTCCGCCAAGAGACGGCATTGCCAGTATAAGCGTATCAGCTTTTGCACTTGGGCGTTCGTCTTCCCTCCATTTGATTTATGATCATTTTGCTGTCGCCAACGACGTGGAGCTGGCGAATCCCAATGTGTTTAGCTCGTAGTAGGCCGCGTAGTAGCCCTCGGTACTCGGCCATATTATTCGTTGTTCTTTTGTCGCCATACGCCATGCTGGCTAGCCAAATGGGTGTACATCTGCTGGTACTCGGATCGAGTTCCACCAGCACTGATCCACTGCCTCCGGGACTGGGGTTGCCCCGAGACCCTCCATCGAAAAGAAGAATCACCACTGTTGTGGTAGTTATGCCTAAAGTCACAGTAGTGTCGTAATGGGCTTGAAGTGCGTTAACTACTGACCTTGCCGCCTGCGTCGCATGTTTGGAGTGATGCGACGCATGATAGGACGCCTCAACTGTACGATAACTCTGTCTGAGACGTACAGTTAAGATAGCCTTAAAACGGTGGTTGTGAATGTGAGGCTCCTCTTCACGAAATTCGTTCCGCCATGCCCAGATGACCTGCAGAACGGTAGCAATCCCAATCCGCCAACATTTGAATGCGACATCCGGGACCAATCGTGCTACATCTTGTCGTACATCAGCTCGATACCAATGTAATTCCGCTTCCAATCGTGTAAAGAATCCTATAGGAACTTGATCCAAGTGGAAATCAATGACCTTGTTCGCTTTAGTCGAGTCCAGTCGGAGTCCCAAACCTTTCCAAGTCGCTAGGAATGTCTGCCACAAATAGGCCGCAGCCGGGCAATCCCAGAAAACATGCGTCAATGTTGCTGTCACGGTGGTGCAAGATCGGTGGGGGCATGCATGTCGACCTTCCTGGCGGATAAAAAGGCTTAATGCGCGAAGCTTTAATCTGTAGATCAGACGTTCACCCCAGGCTGTAAGCCCGACTATCTTACGAATATTTTTCCATTCCAGTCGTTCCAATGAGGACGCGAGGGCAGGAGACTCCTTGCTCCAGTCGTAAGCCCGCTGTTTCAGGGTGGTCGATCCTTTTGTTCGAGCGGGGGCGGCTGCCACGGTTCGATAGTAGGAGCGTGGCCGTCTGCGTCTGCTCCGGCCCATCCAGACGCACCCCAATCTGGTAAGTGAAGGATGTGGGTGAATTGCTGTGACCTTAATCTTTGATGAGGTGGCACTTTGTACTGCTGTAAGCAGGTCAGGTGCGGACTGAGCAGTGATAGCTTGCACCTCGGGCCCACCTACCATGCTGAGTATCGCTGCTCCACCCGTACACAAGCTTGGTGGCGACAGAAGATACGGATGGTCTGGTATCGAAGTGTGGAGTCTCATTTCATCAATTGCTGAGCGATCGTTAATAATTTCTGGAAAATTGCAAATGAGCTGTGCAATAAGCACGTTGAGTTGAGCCTTGCGTGCCGTGGACAGTATATCCGTCGGGTGGCCCTCGCACCGCGCTTGAAATACGATGTGGCCCGGGGCAGAATATTGCCACCCTAATACATCGCGAATAGACGTGGAGGGTTTCGCGGATGGAACCCTTGAGGTCTAGTAATTCAGCATTCGAACCATAGAGCTGTAGGGTTCGAATGTCAAGGAATGGCAACCATTCGGTACACGCTGTACCTCGGGTTGCAGTGCACCATGCTCGAAGCTCTGTATAAACCTTCCCCTTGATTGGCGGGGTGTAGATCAAGCAGGATCCGTCCACCCAGTCGGACGTGTGAGTTGGTAGCATCGTCTCCACCAATGTATACATAGAAACTGCCAACGCCTGCGGAGGTAGTTCAATCCGGGAGTCACCATTGACCCTGAGCATTAACCGACCTGCTGCCCACAAAGAAGACGGAAAAGGAAGGCCCGCACTACCGCCTGCGCGGTGTCCCGGCGTTATGTACGTGGTAGATACGTCTAGTCCGGCCGCTCCAGCAAAAAGGATGTCTCCCACCAGCAGCATAGTGGCGTTGCTCGATAGTGCCCATCTGGTGACCCCCGTAGCAGCGAGAGCAAGTAACTCCGCTTTTAAATCAGGAACCGCCATGCCACCTTCCGCCCTCGGCAACGTCGCCACGTCCTGATTGATCCAGTGTGCCCCGTCAGTTCCAGTAGTCACAAATTGACCATGCCAGACAAAGTTGCGAATCCGGAGCTGCATGGTATCAACCCAGTGTTGTGGGGGCCATGCGTGGCGAGCAATGTGAGTCAGTTTCGGAATGATGACTGCCGCGGCGAGTGCAGCTCTCTGGTCCTGGGTAAGCGATTTGACCGTAGCTAAACGGAGGCGCCCCGTGAGTTGGACCGTTGCTTTCTCCCACGTAACGTGTATAACATCATGTCCCCCTACTTGAGCCCCGAGATAGCGGCTGTATTGATTGGGCGCTTGTAATACCAAAGATCCAGGTAGCTGCCGGTCGCTGTATACCTTAGAGCGACACAGCGCCACCACGACTGTTTTTTTAATGTTGATTTGTAAGCCACTAGCCGATCCAAAACGCTCCGTGATTCCAAGAACTACCGGAATTTCCGATGGTGACCCCACATACACTGCGGTGTCATCCGCGTATCCAGCAATTTTGAGCAGAACTCGTTTTAGTGCAGTAAATAGTTGTACACCAGTAATCCCGCTAGCAGTGTCCATGACTCTGTAGAGAGGTTCTATTGCCAGGATAAATATGAGGGGAGCTAACGGGCAGCCCTGTCGTATCCCACTGGTGACGTCAACCCATCTCGAACGAGATCCGTTGACCAGAAAACGCACCTTGGTGCCATCGTGTAACGCGGCAATCGCTACAATGAATTTGGCTGGAAATCCGAGCCATTTGAGGACCATAAGCAGAAATAATCTGGCGAGCGAATCGTACGCCTTTTCGAAGTCCAGAAGTAATGCAAGCGCCTGCTGCTGGTTGGGATCTGATTCAGCCGTCAATTGTGCCGCCGAAAAAAGGTCAATAGTGTCATGTAGTTGACGCCCCGGCACAAAACCCGCTTGATGAGGATGAATAATGGGTCCCAGTGTCAAGCTGGTCCTGGTCGCTAAGATGCGCGTAAAAATCTTGTAGTCAGAGTTCAATAGTGCGAGAGGGCGGTAATTCATCGGGTTCGAGAGATCGCCGGACTTCTTTAGGCAGAAAATGTCTGCCTCCAAGAAGGAGGACGGGAAAGTTCCATGGTCGTACCATTGGTTATACAATCGCGTCAAAATTGGAACTAGTAGGTCTGCATTGTCCAGGTACCAGTCGTTTCCAAGGCCATCTGGTCCGCAGGCTTTTCCAGATTTACATGCTTTGATCGCATCAGAGACTTCGTCTTTTGTGATTGGAGACTGCAGGCGTGCGTCTTGTTCGGGGGGAACTAATTGCCCCAAGAAATCGGAAATTTCCGCACGCTGCGGAGATTCTCTGCAGAAGACCGGTGTCCAAGCATCTGCGAATGCTTCAGCTTTGTCGTGTACCGATCTATGGGGCTTATCAGCATCTGCTACGAGCGTGGGAACCATGTTGTCGGCGAACTTAGTCGAGACTCTTCGAAATAATGATCGGGTAGATTTGAGCTCGTGCCATGTATTGTCTCGAAAACGTCGTTGCGTCTTGTGCGAGGCCCTGGACGCCTCAAGCTCCGCGATGCGACGACGTAATCGACTTACCACGGTCTGTGGAGCTTTGTGCTGCAACGATAAGTCGTCTAGCCGTATGGTAATATCCTCAACCGGATCGAGATTTGAGTCTTGAGCTTTGGCCAGTTGTCTGTGGAGGCGGCGTCGTTTTTGGTGGTAGGTTCGGGAGCGGGTGCGCCGTGCGGCTCTCCGGCAATGGAGACATCCTTTTGCCACGTCCACTTTGAGTTGGTCCCAGGCTGTCCTCGTTTCTGCTGCCGTATGTTCGGTATCTGCTAACCAATCTCGAAATGCATCCACGTATCCGTGCACAGATGCACCTACCAATTTACGAGCAAACTCCGGTACTGGATAAACTCGCGTAGTTTTCTTGAGTCTAACCGGGCTGGTTGGAGACCGTAGGTGAAGCAGGGTGCCGTCATGGTCACTCATCGCCGTGCGAATAACCTCTGTGCCCGCAATCCAGGACGCAGCGTTCGTGCTGCCATACCATCGGTCGAGTCTGCAGGATGCCGTGCCTCTATCGGTGGAATATCGGAAAGTGTGATATGTGTTGTGGAACTTTCGCACTCTGGTTAGATCGCCGCGCCCCGGCATTGACGTCCGTAGACAGTCCGTGAGACCATTCGATGTAAGCAATTGTCGCAAAGCCGGTGAGTCATGCACACCGGGCAGATGTGGAAGCGAGCGACCCAGCACCGGGTCGAGAGTGCAGTTGAAGTCGCCGCCCAATAGGACCATGACGCCCTCTGGGTAGGCCAGCTGCAATAATTCTGCGTAAAACGATTCTCGAGTAGCCTTGTCCGTGGGCGCATATATATTGACCAGAGCGACGCGTTGTCCGGCCAACGTGCCCGTGACAGCGACCATCCGAGACGACCATTTGTCCTCCGACAAAGGTACCGTTTCTCTGAACGCTCCGTACGGATTGACGAGTATCGCGACGCCCCCTTTGTTCGCTTCTGCTGGTCCCCAGAATGACAGTTGAGGACAATGAGAGCCGGTCTGATACCCCCATCGGTGAGCATGTTCTCTTGTGGCCTTGGTAACGCCACTGGCTGCTACATGGGTTTCCTGCAACAGAGATACATCCAACTTGCCGTGAGCAGTATCTTCTCCCAGCTTACTTATCCACACGTCGTGGTTCGCTTGTGTAGCCCCGTATCCTCTTACATTTTGCGTCATGAGCCCAAAAGTCTGGTCGTCCGGATGGAGCTGACCGAGCCCCCTTCGGGTCGAGCATGCCATTGCTCTTTCCCTGCATTTTCGTTTGGAGGCTTGGGCGCGTCGATACTGGTCGAATTCGTTCCGTATCGAATGCGTCCTCGCCTCCGTTGTTTGGGGAGAATATGTAGTCTTCATAGTAGTTTGTCCAGATGCCTGCGCTACTACGCTCGACTGCGCGCTCCCCCCTGCGCGCGGGGCGGGCTGTGGTGTTGTCGAGTTCACCTCTGCCCGGATTGACCCCTGGGGGCCCTTAGTAACAAGTGGGCACGGTTGTCCCAGCCGCATCAGATGCGTGCTGGTCCATCCATGTTTGCTCCGCTGGAAAGTGCAACGCCGCACTCCAGTCTTCATGGTCTAAAATACCGTGGCAGAGTTCTCGTACGCTCGGGAATTCATGATACCAAATTCCTCGCGCCCCGGACGGTGACCTACCCATCGGCGTGGTAGACCAAGTGCTGGTGACATAAGGCAGCACATGTATTAATGCCCAGCCCTCTCCGTCTAGTCCTGTCGTGTCTTCGCGACAGCACTCTGGTCCGATCATTCGGCGCAGTCGTGCCCAGCGTTGGCTATCTCCCGCTAATTGGAATCGAGTTGATTCCGGGCCCTTAGACACAGCACTGTGCCAACTGGAGCAGAAATCTCGTGCCTCTTGAGCCATGGTCGAATCGTTCATGATCCGCCATATCGCGTCCGACTGTTCTCGAAAAGCCTCCACCGCTCCCCATTGATATAGGTCGGTAGATGTCCATTGCTTTGCCTCCAATTCTGGGTAGGGCAGAAATGCAAACAGGTGTCGTAGCACACCTACATGTTCAAGCAGCCATGAAGCGATCGTACGCGGGTTACTCCTTCGTCGCGTCGTCGGGATCTCAAGGCGAGTTCTGTAAAGCGAGCACCACTTCCCAAAAGCTTCGTCATTGGCTGCAGTGAAGAGCTTGTATTGTGCATAGTCATCCTGGGCAATCTCTTCGCCTTCGGGGGATCTCAGTAGGCGGAAGTATGCGTTTTCCACCACCTCCCCGCTAGATGATCGAGGGTACCTGTTTGGCATGGAAATGTCCATACTAGTCCCGTCGTGGCTTGTTTGAGATCCACTAGCATACTCATCAATGCCTAGCGCCTCCTGCAGTAGTCTGCCTTCTTCCGCTACCGTTTCTTCTAGATCCTCCTCGTCATCGTAGCCCACTGCATCCAGCGTGGGGAGCCCCAGACGTGCACATACAATGTCCAACCTCTCCCTCATGGGTAAGCGTTTGATGATGACCGAGTTTACACTGTCCAAATTGGCAAGTTTGTTCAGGGATTCGAGTGCTGCATCCGCCTCCGGCCGCAAGTAATTCACAGCATCTTTCCATTCATACGAAGACGAGACTGTTTCTGCATATTCAGGGTCCCCTTCTGCCCGCCACTTGATGAATGCTTCTCCATGCGCTACGCCGTAGAAATGGCGTTCGCTGACATGGCGAACCAGAAAGTACGGAAGGACGTGCAGTGACCAACACGCGAAAAGATAATCACGGGCCTGGCCGTGTGAGAGGGCTTCGTAACACCCTGACTCGTGGTCTTCGTCGTTGCGAAGGCGATGCATCTTGTAAGTGTATCGCTGCAGTGTTTCAATCCCGGACCGATCCACGTCTAGCACAAGGAGTGGTTCTCGCAAATATTGCGCCATCGCACGGAGTTCATGGGGGCCAGCCCAGAAACTTGGTGGCACTGTAGCATTGGTAGGCCGGGCACGTTCCTGTTCATAGTGGGCATATAACGCTGCCGTTGCTGCCTCTTTTGAGTCGAAAATGGGGTGATCCGGATACAAGTCGTGATAAACCCCTCGTCCTCATCACTGTCCTCGTCAGCGAGAGCTCCATATTGCCCAAGTGCCTCTGCCCGTTGAAAGTCCTGGAACCGATGCCTAGTTGTACCCTGGGGTGGGTGTCCAGGCTGGACCCGACCAACACCGCCGATTTTCCCACGTCGTGCAGTTTGCTCCGATTGGTCGGCTAACGTATCTTGTCGGATCTGTGTCCATCGTCTGGGGGCCCACCGCTGGTGGAGGGACCGGACTGCCTTGCACGGAGCTTGGCGGTACCTCAGCCAATACGACGGGAGGGGACCGTTGAGGCATGGATGCACCGCTGATCGATACCGCAGAAGGCGCAAATAATAGCTCCTGTTCCTTCAGAATAGATTTGAGGTGTTCAATGTCTTGCAACATGAAAGTAGCTAGAACAGGGGGGGTCAAAACGAGCCACGTTCCCGTCGATCGTGCGACTTGCCTTCTGCTGCAGCGAGACTAAGCGTTCAGAATCGGCCTTGCACTTTGCCGTGCCATGGCGAGGGCTGTAGCATCGAGAACATGGTTTGCGCAGGTTCATTTGAAAATGATGGAGCGTTAACACCTTGCCTTGGATGATCAATCGGGTTACCCCGAGCAATTGAGTCGGGCACACGGGTTGAGTAAAACGAACAACGTGATACCGATTGTCGTAGATATCGGTTCGGGTAGCCCTTGGAAATTCTACATCAAGCACTTCAGATCCACTGATTTGAGCGAAAGCGCGAGCCAGCGCTGACAATCCAAACGAGCCTCCGCCGTAGACGTGGACAGCGTACATTCCATCAAGTTGAGCAGCAGTAAAACTTCCATCACCAACTTCCCCATGTTTGCGGTCGGTGTTGTGCAGCGTTATTACCGTACGCTGGAAACGCAGGGTCTGGCGCTCCCAAATCGCTGCCACCCTCCCTGAATAGAATACCAGCCGTAGTGTATGTGCACCGTCATACACAAAACGTTTCACATCCCGTTGGAGGCAGCGCATCATCTCTTGCCTTATGTGCCCATCCGTGTTGGCGTTGTATAGCTCCTTGAATAGCATTACGTGGGGCACATTCGCATTGTGCTTGAGGTTGACCAGGGGCGACAGGTTCGCTGTGAGAGTTGCATTGAAATGCACCTCATGAATGTCTTCCAGCATGGCACGATGTAGCGGTGTCATAGTCGCTTTTATGAAGTTGGGCGGGTGGGGGAGCTCAAGCTCACCACGACCGTACGGAAGCAAAACCTGCGATTCATCAGCCGTCATTTCGCGAATGTTCTCGCCTCGTTTTACATCCACAGGAGTCATCGCCACATCTCGTAGCCGCTGATCTTCATCTGCCCAGCTCTTGGAGGTGATGGAGCTCCAATCGCGTAGCATTGTGGCCACCAGGCGCTTCTTGTGCAGCGGGTTCCACGTTGCTGTCACAATTTTTGAAGCTCTAGCCTGTGCTTCGGTCAAAGGTTGGGGGGAGCTGAGTATCGCCGTCGTACACCCTGTCCAAGGAGCTACTGCCCCCATGATAGACGATGACAGCTCCTTGTTCCGGTCTGCATCTTCAGGGCCTAGTGATGGGGTTTGGTGCTGCAGTCGCGCCAAGGCGTCGCCTTGCGTCGATGTTGCCATGTCCGCCTGCTCGTCGGGAGCCGCATGAGAGACGTCATGGTCTCCATCGAGCTCTAGGTCCAAGTCCGCCGCCCCAGCTCGTCTCCCCGGGTCTGGAGGCTCGGCGCCATGTTGTCCAGCCATTGGTGTTCGCGACGCAGGCAATACAAAAAGCAAGACGAAAAGTTGTCGGGTTTATACTCTGCCTTCGAGCCGGAAAGTCCAACTGTTTCCCACCGCGGTGATTTGGAGAGTGCAAAGCGCTTCATCGGCATGCAACCTGGACTTGGGCATTTTTACATTTGCCAAAAGGGTTTGGGAGACAAACGGAGTTGTAGCTCAAGTAAGCAGCGGGACACTGACCACCGAGCTCAAGAGCGCCAACGACCGCGTGGCGCAGCTAGAGCGGCAGTTTCTGGACGCCGAGGAGACCATCTGCAACCTCAAGGCCGAGAAGCTCGCGACGCTGCGAGACGTCGAGCGGCTGAGCGCTGCTGAGCGACGAGGGACTAATAATAGCAGGAGAGAAGTCACAGCAGACTCGTGCTGGAGCTGGAGACCAGGCTGGCTGAGCAGAAGCAGACCCCCGCACTCGAGCAGGAACAGCGCATGGCCGTCAGAGGACAACCTACCAAAAACACCCAAGCAAATCACGTCCTTCAATTAAGGGTGATACTGGGGGTTGCACCCCCAGACCCCCGCAGTAGAAAAACTAACTACTGGACAGGGCAACGGGTCCGCTCGCTGGAATGCTCGTCGCTGGGCCCGCCTCCGCAAATACCGCGCGGGTTTGCTATTTCTACGCTCCTCGCACCCGCTCACGATCGCCTTCCAATATGGTCTCCCTAACCCTTTTGAATGGTGCTCGTGGTAGTTTTTTTTGGTGTTTTTCGTATTTTGTCCCGTCAGAGCAGTCGCAAGGCACCCACTGGGTGCCTTCCAAAACCCTGATGAGAGGTCGCGCATTAAAGTTTAATCACGGCGAATTGTTTGGTGAGACCACTTTTTGGTCGGATCAAACAATTCTAATGCGACTCTTAAGTAGCAACATGATTAAAATAGCGACTGAACTTCACTATACCCGAAGGTCGTCTTCCGGCAACCGTCGGGGGTCGCATTAAACGCTCCGGTAATTTAAAATAAATTACGGATTAAACGGATCACACCCAGTGGGTGCCTTCCAAAACCCATATAAAACCGTTGGCGACTCGCCACCTCCGCCCGATCTCTCAAGAGCCTCCGGATCGTTTCTGTGCGGAGGATCCCGCTGGTATCGTGCCTCTACAAAATATGTTGTACCATAAGATAAACGAATTTTGCAGCTACAAGCTGCTCCAGCAATATAGGGTTTTCAACTTCCACGGATATTATTATCGCAGACAAGTTTTTATTTTAATCTGGATGGGCTAACATACCAGCATAGATTTAATTAAAATCCGCTTCTCTGACAAAATATGGTGCATGTTGTTCCAGCAGCATTGGTTTATCATCTTCCACAGGTATTATCGTAAACAGGTTTTTTTTATCTTAATCTCAACTGGATGGGTCAACATACCAGCATAGTTTTAACACTTCACAGGGTACTAATATATAAAGGTCTTACCGTATTTAACTTTGGCAATGTCAGGTTCGATTTCGACAGGGTATGAAATCAGTCAATAATCGTACGTCAGTGCGATCCCGCCTAGGACTCTGGATAAAATCCAGAGAATACATGTATTATATTATAATACTTATATGCATCGGCTTCTGCGCGCCTACAGTCGTGTGCCCCTTGCTGCAGTTTAAATGCTAGCATACTACTATTGTGATACTGGACCGATTCCCGTGGGCTATTTTCGTACAGATTTCGTGTCTAAAAAATCGTGTACAGACCTCGTACAGCCCGCAGACCACTTGCTGTCTAAATGTATAGATTCGGTACAGATCCGAGGAGCCACTTTCAAGTTGAAGTGACTCTCACCCACGCACGTCAATAGTACTCCCTGGCAAGCCCCACCACTCAGCAGCGATCATGGTGCCTGCAAGCAAGCGCTGCGGGCCCACAGGGCCGCAAGGCTACAGCGATTCTGACACTATGGCGCTGCTAACTATCATCAATGAACCACGTGGCTCGAACAGGCCCACCATTTGTTCAATGAGCGTCTTGCGGCAGGTGAGGGCCGTGACATTATCACGGCCTTCGACTGCGTAACTATTATACGTTCTAATGCCGGTGTCACCGAGTGGGAAGACTCGCCGCCCCGTCACCCGTGTTCTAGCGGTTGAAATTAGTCAAATACCACAACGTGACTGTGCCAGCTTAAACGCAGCGTCATTTCCTAGCAGGAGACATAAGCAGTCTGATGAGGGCGTATTTACAGGGATCTCGAGTTCCGTGGCAAATCCACCCTCATCGGACTGCTTCTGTCTCGCCGGCACCGCTTGCGGGTGGCCTCCCCCTCGCCAGCATTGCGGTGGCAGCGCTCGTAGACGCGTCGATGAACTCGTCTTCGTCGTCCGCACTATGCTTGCCAGTGTCAGCAGCCCCAGTGAGCAGTGCAGGAGTGAGAGAGCAATATTCACCATTCTAGCCATACCATCTACACATCTAGAAATCTGTCGGAGGGGGGGGTACCCTCCGACAGAAGTGAAATCTGTCGAGTCGACGGCGGACTCGAGTTGACTAGAAATGGCCTTTTTATGGAATTCTGTACGGAATCTGTACAAAATGGCCGCGACAGATCCTACGGGAATCGGTCCACTATTGTAGTGCACATGCTTCGCAGATAATAGTATGTACGGAGAATACACATCGACACTGAAGATCAAAACGAATACGACGTGTGGTTGTCGCTGATACATATTACATACATGTATTGTACAGTTCCTAACAGCCAATGCCAAGATTCTGAGCAGAATTCCTGGTGTTGGTAAATCAAATTGTATCCAAGCTGAGCGACAGCCAAACTTTCATGTTACCGGAACAAGCTAAATTTTCCGATGGTGCTGCTACATGTACACACTGCTTTTAAGTGTGTTGCGTTGAACTTAACAGGAGATCCCGCTAAGAAGGGAACTCATTCACCCCTTCCATACTAAAATCAAGTATAAATGTAGCCATGTTTCAGAAATTTAACTAGTGTGACTGTAAGCATTGGGGCCTCTCATTACAGCTTATGGCACTCTATCTCTCGCATAACGATTATTGCTGGAGCTATTGGGGCACGAATGTCCGGTCGGTCGCTAGTGAAATGTGGTACACATCTGAATTGATAGTGGTACCATACTTTAATTAAGTCAAAAATGATACAACTGGTTCCCTTGGGATGGTGATTGACGTCCGTCCCGCAGACTTTGCTTCATATACTAAAAATGAAGTTGCCAGTCAAGCTGACTTTTGATTGGTTTAAAACGTTTCAACACGAGCTTTTCAACGATATACTGCAATGCGATGGGGTCAAAATACCGGATTTAAACGGACCAGCTGAAAATTCCCGACCGACCGACTTTCCACCTTTTTACGCCCCCTTCTTAGCGGGATCTCCTGTTAAAAGTTCAGCGCAACACATTTTCCATAGCATCCCTGACTGCAATTTTCTGGATTTTAATCCAGAGTCCATCCCACGAGGTCAGAATGAGCCCATAGTTTGTACCCCGCCAAATTTGGTGCCATCGCTTTCTGGAAACCACCATAAGAACTCTCAATATAACATTGCCTTACAGAAATGAAATTTGTACCGGGATGTTGACCCATCCACAAAAGAAAAATACGAAAAACCTGTATAATATGATGCCGGTTCACATCCTATGTTTCCTGCAAGAAACGATTCAGTCGCGCAACAATTTGGGATTATCCGCGTTCGCGTAACATTTTAGACTTTATCTTATTAATAATTAAAGGGTTAATTACACCATTGCACGGCGTTATTCTCAAAGTCAGCACTCAAAATCAAAATGTGAACGCTCAAATTCAAAATGGCTTCGAAATTTTATATATTGTCCAGCATGTATTTTTAAGATAAATATTGGTTGATGGCAATGGCATGACGGGAACTTTGCACTGAGCTTGTGGTGTCAGACACTATTACAGCCAGTACCACGGCAGGTGTGCGCTTGCATCCTGAAGTGGTCAAGGACGCGAAGGAATGGAAGACCGTGGCAGAGCTCCGTTTTGCCACTCCTTGCCCCACCACCGCGTGCACTGCGCTTCGAGGACATACATGTTGGTAGTTAGCCTATACAATTAGATTGGACAGGCTATTACTTTCATAGAGTATTAAATATGACAATCATTTGAATTTGAGCGTTCAGATTTTGAATTTGAGTGTTGACTTTGAGAATAACGCCGTGTAATGGTGTAGTATGTTACGTTAGGAAATTCTATACATGTAATCCTTCGGAGAGCGATTGAATGATGGCTTCTGCAAACATGTCCATTATGTAACTTCAAAGCATTAATACATGCACATTATTTCACGTGCAGTAGATGCGCAATTTCAAGTATGCGTAGAGTTATATGAGCGGCCCTACCTGCCCAATCGTCTAGTAAATGAAATTGCTCACAACTTCGGTTTTGCATTATCTCGTCAGGTTAAAAGTAAAATCCTGAGCTGTTCCGTGCGTAGTCGCGGCTTTGTATTGTGACGAGTGCGAGGTTCGGGTCGGGCTGCGGGTCGGTCACGCCACGACCCGTGAGCTGCGAGGACCGGAAGAACGCCATGAGCGGCTGGGAGGCGCCCGAGACGAAGATCGCGTGCTGGAGGGTCGCCACGAGCACGTGGGGACCGATCCGAACGGTCGCGGCAGCAGCGGATTGGACCAGGGCGAGCGGACGGAGACCGGTGGGCGACGGAGAAGCTCACTCGAGATCTTGCGGGCTGGAGAGCACGCACACGGAGAGACGGCGCTGAGCGGGGCACGAGTGGCTCTGTGAGGCGGGACACGAAGGCCTTTCGAGGCAACTTACGGACGAAGGCGACTACAGGCCATCGGTGGCTGGGGCACCCATACGGAGACGGGGGCTGGACCGGTGTTGCGTTAGTGTCGGAGTTCTAGCAGAGGGGTGGATACGGAGGACGGAGGACACGAGGAGCAGGAGGTCGACGTTGAAGCACGAAGTTGAAGAAATAAATAGGACGCGAGTCCGGCTACTTACGTGGCCTGTACGGTGTTTATTGTTTCGTTACCTACACTAACGGACCCTCAACACATACCGCAGCAGCGCTGTGGCGAGCCATACGGACCCACCGGCGAGCAGGTGACCAGAGACTCGTTACATGGCGGTCATACAGGGGCAGTGAAGTACATTACGATTACCAACGACCTGAACAACAACTACGGCTACGACGACTATGGCTCCAACACGAAAGAAGAAGTCTGGCAAGTCGAAGATGACGCGACGACCGAAGACGAGAAGCGTGACGCAGACACGTGACGATGATGATAGTGGTGATAACGAGGCCACGAGTGATAGTGAGCACGACGACGGAGCCGAGAGCGGAAGCAGGAGCTCGAAACATCGGGTAGCAATGATGTCTCCAGCGCCGACGGACCAGCAGGACAACGATGTACCCGCCGACACGATGCAGGCAACTTCAACGGCGCGTACGGCAAGCGCAGGAACGATGGATACGCCTCCAGCAGCAGCAGGAACAGCAGGCACGGTGGCAGCAGTCGTACCGTCGGTGACGACTTCCGTGGCCGCCGATGAAGGCCGACGTGGTGGTGCCTCGGTGGTACCAGCAACACAGGACACCGCAACCATGGTGGCGGCCCTACAGCAACTGACAGCGGCGGTGTGTTCGATGCAGACAGCCATGACGACGGGTACGACGCCGACGGTGACGAGGAGTGCCCCACCAGCACGAGCACCACGACGAACACGACGTGAGCAACGACGCGGTAACCGTAGAGCAGGAGCTCGCCGCTCGACACCCGACGAGGAGCCTTCCGGTGACGGCAGTAGTAGCAGCTCGAGCAACTCGAGCGAAGAGTCCGTCGACGACAGCAGCTCGAGCAGCGACGACGCCGAGAGCAGCAGTTCCAGCAGTAGCTCCGCCGACGACGAAGCTGAGTTTCACAGAAGACACGATGAACGTGAACGACGCAGACACCACAACCGCCATGAACCAGTGAGACGACAGAATGTGAAAGACCTTGAATTACCCACGTACGTACCGTCGCCTGAGGTTTCAGTGTCGACGTGGATCGACCGCATCGACTTGATCTTGACGGGTGCTGAGGAATCGGGTCGTGGAAGCTGGACGGACCGGAACCTGTACTTCATCGTCGGTGGCAAATTGCAGGAAGATGCCGCACGATGGTGGGTGAATTTGAACAGACGACTCGAGGAGCATAAGAAACGATGGTCCTACCTGAAGAGAGCGCTCTTACACCGGTATGGAGAACGCCTGGACAAAGCGACAGCTGAGTGGAGGGTAAATAGCCGAGTTCTGATGCCAGGAGAGACGTACGCTGATTTTGGAGCTGGACTTCGGAGTGCTGCGGGCAGAAACAAGGTTAGAGAACGAGTGTTTGTAGCGCAATTCATCAGATGCTTAGATAAGACTACCCGGAAGCTCGTGCTTCAGGATCCGAAGCCGAAGACCCTGGAAAAAGCCATCAAGAAAGCCACTAAGATTGATGATCCTTACGATAACGTTGCCCGAGGGATGACAAACATTGGCCAGCCGTGGCCTTCAGCTCCAACCGCTAATCTGGCACCGATGACGAGTAACGCGGGTCAGACGACAGTGATTCCAGGGATAGGATCGATGAACTTACCCTTGGACATGATGCAGCAGCAACCGACGATCGAAATCGAACGGGACTCCGGCGCTGTTACGCTGTTCACGAACCCGCAGGGGGTTTGGAGTAATCTATCAGGAACGTGGACGAGGCCACCTGGTCGTGAGTGGAATGGGAAGTATTGGGCGGAAAAGAAGAAAGCACCACGTAAGAAACCTACACCATCACCAGCGGATCGAACAGAAGATAAGAAGTCAGCAAAGAAACTAAAGATGAAACGGATGCACGATTCCAGCGAGGACGAACCTGATGTCGAGCCGCGGAAAAAGAAGTTGAAGGCGCCAGTGAAGCAGGTGGCGACGGCGACTGACCGGCAGCCGGCCAGAAACTTTCAGCCACGTGTGAACTTTCGGTCGGACGCAGCTTCGCCGCGATGCTGGCGGTGTTGTCAGTATGGGCATGTAGCAAACGAATGCACGAATGAGCAAGTGTGCTACGCGTGTAAGAAGACTGGACACGCCGCGAAGGAGTGCCCAGACGAGGAAGCGAGAACGAAACGAGGAACGAAGCTTACCTGCAGCAGAAACGGAGTGCGAAGCCGGCGAACGCGGGAAACGAGCAGCGAACGTAGTAGCGGGGGTACGGCGTTCGCAGATAGCAGGCTCCCCAGGACGGACCGTCCAAGAGCGACAAGGTGGTGAGCGACGCGAGTACGTGGCGCGTAGTGGCAATACGACGGAGAAGACGAACGAGGAGTCAAGTACGAAGAAGATTTTATTGGGGCAGGAGGAACTACGAGTGGAACGAGTGGTGACTACGAATGTGATGACGGTGACAACCGACATCACTACAATGATGAACGAGGTGATGAAGGAGCTCAGGAGGGATGCAGCAACCCGTGACAGCAATCGTGCGGCGCGATACGTGGCGACTGTCCGACCAACACGAGCGGCAGAAAAGTATGTGAGTGAGGAGCGAAAACAACAAGTACGAGACGAAGACGGACGTACCCGACGCGTGCAACCGGTGGCTTCAGCTGGAGAAGGCGCGGTACCGGTGGGCGTGTCCGACACTGGAGAAGGCGCGAGCAGCACGGACGTCGAGGGGCCAGCGATGACGATGAACAGCGGTGACGTGATGAAGGCCAGCGTTGCTGCTGTGCGACTAGCACGACGCCAGGCTCGCAGACAACGCAAGCGAGATGGCGCCAAGCGTGCGCAAGCACGAAAGAAGGCAGCAGCACGAGAACAGGAACAACAGCGGCTTGACAGTGATGAGCTGGTTCGGCGACGACAAGACGATGCTGATGAAGCTTTGCGCGAGCTGGAGGACCGACGACAGCGACGAGCTGAAGCCCGAGGCGTGGACGAACCTGTGCATCCACTAGAACCAGTGCAAGTTAGTCTGGTGCAGCGGGCGAGTCGAGGGACAGAAGAGGTGACGAGCAATGATGACGATGCGACGTACGTGGAGGCGGATGATGGTCTTCCCACGGCGACGATGGGCGTGTCCGGCGTGCAGCGAACGGTGAAACTCGACAGTGGGGCCCGATACACGATGGCGGGGACAAACTGGGTGGTGTATGGCGACCGAGTCTCATGCACGGCGCCTGTGGACTTCGTGGAGGGCATTGGCGGCCTACTCGTGGACGTGGTGGGCGTGTGGAGGTTCGTGATGATGAACGTGTTCGGAGAGACCGTGACGGTGGACGCGTGCATCATCAAGGGCTGCGAGGACGAGTTTCTGATCGGCGTCGATTTCATGCGAAGCCACGAGGCGGTCATGGACTTCAGGGGGAACGAGCTGCGATACAGGGAGAACGAGCGATTAGTAGTGATCCCATTCAGAACATTCGAAGGCCCAACGAGTGGACGCATTGCTGCAGTACGAGTGGCGAGGAAGACGCACCTGACGAGTCGCTCGGTGACGCCTATTGAGGTGGCGGTGGTGGCGAAGAACGGTGAGAAAGGGGTGTTTGTTCCGACTACGAGATTGGGATCAGTGATGTTGGCCGCTACGGTGACTGAAGTGCAGGATGGCAAAGTGTGGATTCCGGCAATAAATGGCAGTGACGGACGAGTCAAGTTGCCTTCGAAGAAGATTTTAGGAACTTGGGTGCCTCTGGACGAAGATGTAGCTGTATTAGAAGTTAATGGAGAACTTGATCACACAAAGCTACGTCGTTGGCTTGATGAACTGGGCGATGCTGACACACCACTGGACGATGAAGACGATGTCCAGATTGGTGTTGAGGACGATGAGAGCAGACAGCTGATGGTACGTCTGTTACGAGTTTTCCGAGGGCTGATGGTGAACACGAGTGCGTGTCCGCCTGCGACCAAGGTGCAAATTGAACATCATGTTGACACCGGCGACGCCGCACCTGTGATGCTCAAACGGCGCCGCCAAGCTCAGACAGAGGACGCGGTTATAGAATCCAATGTGAAGACGATGCTCGCGTCAGGTGTAATTGAGGAGGGCAACGGGGCATGGGGGTTTCCTGTAGTCCTGGTGAGGAAGAAGGACGGGGAAGTCCGTTTTTGTGTTGATTATCGCGTTTTGAACAGTATCACACGCAAAGATGTATACCCGCTTCCGCGAATTGATGAAACTCTGGATGCACTTGGTGGTGCAGTGCTGTTTACGACGCTCGATCTAAGGGCAGGGTATTGGCAAATTCGAGTAGCGCCGAAAGACAGAGAAAAAACTGCTTTTACGACGAAGGGTGGACTGTATCAGTTTGTGCGCATGCCATTTGGTTTAACCAATGCACCATCCACATTTCAACGATTAATGAACAGTGTATTACGTGGTTTAACGTGGGTGACGTGTCTAGTTTATCTCGACGACATCGTGGTCTACACGAGAGGAGGAATTGAGCATCATTTATTGCAGGTGGCCTGTGTGCTACAACGTCTTGAGGACGCTGGTCTGACGCTAAAACTGAAAAAGTGTCATTTTGCGATGAGTAGCATGGAGTACCTCGGACACGAGCTTTCTGCAGACGGAGTGAATTCTTTAGATCGACTAGTGAACGCGGTGCGTGACTTTCCGACGCCGGTGAACGCAAAAGAGATCAAGCGATTTGTGCATCTCGCTGGTTATTATAGACGGTTTGTGAAGAATTTCGGCACGCTGATGGCGCCGCTGACTAAGTTGCTACGAAAGGATGCTCAGTTTGTATAAGAAGAAAAGCAGGAACACGCGTTTGATGAAATCAAGTCGATTCTAACTACAAAGCATCTACTGTTGTATCCTGACTTTCGATTACCCTTCCGACTGGTTACCGATGCGAGTGTAGTGGGTCTCGGAGCTTGTTTGATGCAGGATCACGGAAATGGGTACCAACCGATCGCTTACGCTAGTAAGGTGCTGAGTGAAACGGAGTCGAAGTATGGAATCTCAGAGTTAGAGTGTTTCGCAGTGATTTGGGCGATAAAACTCTTCAGACCTTACCTGTACGGGCGCAGATTTACGATTATTACAGACCACGCAGCATTAAAGTGGTTGATGACCTCGCCAAACTTGACGGGAAAACTACACAGATGGGCGTTGTTGTTGCAAGAAATGGACTTTGACATTCAATATCGTCCGGGGAACACTAACGTAGTTGCTGACGCTCTCTCTCGAGCACCAGCAGTAATCCTAACTTCGACGGGCAGATGGAGACGACGACGTAGGCAGCGAGCGCCGGATCTTCAACCAGCAGGGGTTGCGGCGGTCACAACCGCAGTGGTCGAGACGCCGACAGCTGATGGAGCAGTGGTTGTGCACACAACAGAGGACGAGCAGCAGCCGAATGAGGAGCCCGACGTCGTGAGAGACGAGGTACCGCACAACCGAGGCGATACCCCGATGCCAGACGTAGTTTCGAGGCCGCTGACACGAGCAGCGAGACGAAGAGCCGAGGAATCGCAGCGTCGAGCAACCCAGGAACGACAACGCGGAGAGGACGAAGCAGCGCTACGAGCCGTGATGGAGGACACGTCGAAGGACCACGACGACGATCCGATGAACGTGCCGAGGGCGAACGACATGCCCGTGACGCGAAACACGTCGACGGACACCGACAACGCCGAGGTGGCCGACGTTCGGGTGGCAGCTGATGACCACGCGGCGCGGAATGATGATGGCGGTGCGAAGACGACAGAGGTGCCGAAGACGACGGACGCGACCACGACGCAGTCACCCACGAAGCCGAGTCCGCCAACGACGCGGCGACGCACGAAAGCAGCGACGATGGGGACGGATGCCGCCGTCACCAGCCAACCGACGAAGACCGGAGCCGCAACCGTGACGAACAAGAAGCCGAGGGCGACGGAGGTGCTGCAGAACACGACAAATGCTCAGAAAACGGCGGTGGAGCAGCGACGACAACCAACGTACCAGGAGTCACCGGCAATGACTCTGCAGCTCACCGACGAAGCCATTGTAGCTGCGCAAGGACGTAGTCGACTGGTACAAAAGATGAAGGCGGACGGAGCCCACCGTGGCATGAAGGTGGCGCAGCAATACGGATTAGTGCTGATCGACACGAAACGGGGGAAACGAATCATCTTACCTCCGGAATTGTGGCCGATTGCGTTCAAAGAGAGCCATGATTCAGTCTGGGCAGGACACTTACGAGCACCGCACACGTATGAGCGGATTGCGCGTATGTACTGGTGGCCTGATCTACTGCAAGAAGTAAAGAGGTGGGTACGCGGATGCCAAGACTGTGGAAGCCGGAAGGCACGTCCACGAGAGGTCATCCCACCGCTACGAAGTCTACGAGGAGGTGATGCATGCGATCGCTGGGCGTTAGATGTGGCGGGTCCATTTCCACGAGCAGGAGGCGGCGAACGATATGTAATTGCTGCAGTTGAGTACGTGACGAGATACGTGGTGGCCGTGGCGACGGAGCGGCATACAGCAGAGCACGTTGCTGAATTTCTCATGAAGGAAGTTGTACTTAAGTTTGGTGTATTTCGTGAGTTACTGACTGATGGTGCGCCCGAACTCACTGGACGCAGTATCGAGCAACTCGTACTACTACTTCAAGCTGAGCAGACTAATCCGGTACCTTACCGACCGCAGATGATAGGCTTGGTCGAGCGGTTTCATCGGACATGGAAGGATACTGTCTCGCTCTACATGCACGACGACAAACAAGATGACTGGGAGATGTGGGTAGCGTTCGCGGTTTTTGCGTACAACTCAGGCAGACACATGACGGTGGCCCTCTCGCCCAATGAGCTCATGATGGGACGGAAGCTCCGTTCACCGAATGAATTACTCCGCAGTACGGGCGTGACGGAGGCAGGCGAGCTGACACAGTATCACAAGAATCTACTACAAACGATGAAAAGTAGTCAGGAATGCGCTGAGCGCGCACGGCTTCGCGAACAGAATCGACAAGCCAAGTACTACAACCGACGGGTAAAGGCAATGAGGACGTTCAAAGCAGGCGATCGGGTATGGATGTACCGGCCGCCGAAGGGACCGAAAGCTACCAAGTTTGTGCATAGATGGATGGGGCCGATGCGTATCGTGAGTGCAGCTGGCTACGATAATTATTTGGTGAGACGTGAAGATAAGAACGGAGAGCTACGTGAATTTATAGCGCACGTTTCATTCTTAACGACCTACCACGAGTCTAAGGACGAGTTGCAGAAAGCAGCAGCAGACATCGAGGCGCAGCTGAACTATGAAGGCGAAGTCGAACGCGAAGATGATGACGCGGAAACAGGAGCGGTTGCTGGAACAGCGACGGCAACAGCACGTCCGGTTACTGGAGCAGCAGGCAAGCGCAGACGTCGACCAGCAGCTACGAGTGAGGAGGCATGGAGAGACGACGGTGAGCAGTTGGTGGAGATCAGCAGACGACGACGGAACAAAGCGGGACACTACATACTGGAGTTCAAGTTACGGCTCGCACGCCGTACCCAGAGCGATCATGATGAGCACGCTGACGCCGACGACGACGCCACGCGATGGGTGTCGCTCACGGAGTACAACCGCTTGTTTGACGACGGCAGAGTCGTGGAAGACTCTGGCGGTGGAGAAGGCGTGTGACGAGTGCGAGGTTCGGATCGGGCTGCGGGTCGGTCACGCCACGACCCGTGAGCTGCGAGGACCGGAAGAACGCCATGAGCGGCTGGGAGGCGCCCGAGACGAAGATCGCGTGCTGGAGGGTCGCCACGAGCACGTGGGGACCGATCCGAACGGTCGCGGCAGCAGCGGATTGGACCAGGGCGAGCGGACGGAGACCGGTGGGCGACGGAGAAGCTCACTCGAGATCTGCGGGCTGGAGAGCACGCACACGGAGAGACGGCGCTGAGCGGGGCACGAGTGGCTCTGTGAGGCGGGACACGAAGGCCTTTCGAGGCAACTTACGGACGAAGGCGACTACAGGCCATCGGTGGCTGGGGCACCCATACGGAGACGGGGGCTGGACCGGTGTTGCGTTAGTGTCGGAGTTCTAGCAGAGGGGTGGATACGGAGGACGGAGGACACGAGGAGCAGGAGGTCGACGTTGAAGCACGAAGTTGAAGAAATAAATAGGACGCGAGTCCGGCTACTTACGTGGCCTGTACGGTGTTTATTGTTTCGTTACCTACACTAACGGACCCTCAACACATACCGCAGCAGCGCTGTGGCGAGCCATACGGACCCACCGGCGAGCAGGTGACCAGAGACTCGTTACAGTATTAATCACGAAAATCAGTAAATTATCTGAATTTATTTCGGAGCTAAAGAGCGATGCGAGTGGAGGTGCGATTTTGAATTAAATCAAATACCCTTGCAAAATTTGATGAGATCGTTTTGAAAGGAGGAAATAATAATAATTACAACTACGCTAGCTGAATAGAATACCCCGCTGAAAATGATAAATTGCCTACATGCTGCCTGTGTCGTCCACCTCAACTAAGTCCGAAATCTATTAGCCAATTAGCTCTAATCGATGAAATATATTAGCCAATTACAGCGCACAGATGTTGCGCGAAGGTTCGCCCACTGCTTGAGCTAGCGATATCTAAGTCAAGATAGCCGCAAGCATCAAAGTAGAATGTTGGATTTCCGTTCACCCCCTTCTTGACTAAATCTGATTGGGGGGATCTCTCTGCAGAAATCGACTTCGGGTTTGTGGTGCGGGCGACCGACACAAATTGAGCCTGAAGGCCCATCGCCAAGGTCCGCTAAAGCCCACGTATCATCGTAATATACATTAGGTATGATTTATAAAGACGAAGTCTGCGGACCAAATTCGAAGGTCGAACACGAAGATTTTAACCTTTACTGTACTCTCCAGGTCGAAAGCATACTACAGTTGTGCACCTCGTTTTCGGGAGGAGAGCCATTTCCAAGGATTTGCACAGAGGGCCATTTCACAGAAATAGTACAAACGGGCTCCCCAAAATCAGCCGTTTTCATGCATACTATACATAAGTCAATTTGCAGGTGTGACCGTCCCACCGAAGTGTGTCCGTTGCATAGGACGATCTTGAAGCAGTAGTAGAATTCCTTATCTTTTACAAGGCAACCGGTTTGCTGCGGTGGCGCGGGTGATCACTGTGTGGGCGCTTCGGCAGAATTATGATTAATGGGAGGAAGTACGGGCGATTGTCTTCAGGAGGTCCGACCGGGATGAGTGCACGGGGGTCTTCCTCACTGTTCATGGTCGCCCGTGCATTCACGAACTGATTGTACTGACAGAGTCAAATGGACGGCGCCTGCTCAGCCCCCACGACTTCGCTCTGCACTGGTGGATCAACCGTGGGCAGGCTGTAGCTCTTCCTGTCAGGGTTCACGAGCCAATGTACACAGAGCAAGCCATAAGCCTACGCCAACGTCGGGCCGAGCGCAGACGTCGGAACGCCCCCTACAGTACGAGGAGGGACCCAGTCCTGTATGAGCGTGTTGACCTCAACCACCCAGATTCACCACCGCCTGCTCGCTACGGTGCGGTACCAGCGGACGACACGACACTAACGACGTTGCCTCCGTTGACAAATTCAACAGACGACGACTCGAGCACCGTGTCAACGTACCACGAGCACAACGTGCCAGCCCGGTTTTGGGGATATGCTAGCTGGAGTTGAAAGCTCATCTATCTGCATTAGAAGTTGATGCGAAACCTAGAAACACACTGAGATTTGAATAAAGCGCCCAAACTTTATTGCTGTTTTTAGCTGCCAAACTTACTGTTCAGTCAATTGTTTCTTTGCATGCCCACGAGCTACATGAGTTCTATACGAACTGTCATTGTCGTACGGTTTCCCGCAGACATTACAGATGTACGGGCCCTTCCCCTTCGGCGGAGCACGGCGCTTGAGCTCATTCTCGGCGGCCTTGGGGTTGCTGAGGCAGTAGCGGCGGTGGTAACGCATGGCATTCGACTCCTCCAGCTTAATCTCGCAATACTGGCATTCAAAGTGAGGCGGAAGCACATTTGAAACCATGTCTGGCTCCCGTTTAAGACCACGGAAGGTCAGGTAACAATGCATCCGGTGGTTGACGCGGTCGTACGCCACCCTGTTGTGGATCAAATCCCCTCGAAAGATGATGCAGAAGCCGACTGGAATTTCGATGATGCGCGCCTTAGACTCGTCCTTGACGTTCGTGCACCCATCGTAGACAAGAACACGTGCATCTTCGTCACGAGCGCACAGCATGCTGCCGAGAACACGACCTTGCTTTCTTGCGGCTTCTAAGACCTTGTCCGGGTAGTCCTGGTGACTTTTCTGCTCGTCACCCCCCGGGTGGGACCGCAAAAACGAGACAGCGGATATAATCCAGCGATGCTCGAGGCAGTCGGTGATGGCTTTCACTGCAATCTTCAAATCTCTGACTGCCCCGGATGTCTTGTGGACACGAGCCATCTCGCGGCAGGCGTCGTCGCACTCTCCTCCCACCTTGTTGAAGATAGGGTGATACTTGGACTCCATGGCACCGGACCTCGCCTCATCTTGTAGGGCGCGAAGGACATCAGGACGAAGGCCGAGAGAGACAAGCAAGTAGCCACAGGGCGGCAGCGGAGGTCTTGGCTTCGGCTTGGGCGCCATTTCGGAAGTGAGACCAATGTAGGTGCGTCGGCGCCGGGATTGCAACGGGCACGCTCTCATGGGACGGGCACGGTGCTAATAATCTTAGTTTTTGTATGGACAAGTCTACTGGATATTGCAACGGACACCTCGGTGGGACGGGCACACCTGCAAATTGACTTATGTATAGTATGCATGAAAACGGCTGATTTTGGGGAGCCCGTTTGTACTATTTCTGCGAAATGGTCCTCTGTGTAAATCCTTGGAAATTGCCCTCCTTAGTCTCACCCCTCGTTTTCGGCAGGGTGGACCATATCTAAGCTCACAATTGATCAATTCCCCGAATCATAATTGGCCCGATATAAAGTGTTTAGGATTCTAATCCTGATTGATTATAAGCTTTCAGCGGTGCCGAAAACGAGGTGCACAACTGTAGTATGATTCGCATATTATAGGAGTTTGTATGGATATCCATATGGTGCTCAAGAGAAAAATCAAATTGAAGTGGAGAGAAAACAATCGCGTTTGGATCGTGATCTGGGTACATGTATCTTGTACTGCGGCGAAAGAAACTGACCGTGTTACTACGGCACGAGCTTCACATGACCATTCAACCTCAAACTTGCGTCGGCGTTCACCTCAAGAACGAACCCAATCCTCCAGCGGGCTCGATTGGTCTTTTTTAACAACGCGAGATCCGACCTGCATCTTCGTGCCTTTCGCGTGTGTGTTTGAACCCGAGAAAAAAGGAGAATACAGTCGTTTCCTTCGTCTTCATGCCTCGGATAGCAATATCATTCTAATAAGGATTATTTTCTATGCATAGGTAGTGAAGCTGGTGAGCGTTGCGAACAAGCGGAGTGGGCGAAGCTGAGGAAATGTGTTTTCAAGCTAAGGAAGTCGCCAAGTGCAAGTTGCAGAAAGCCAGGAAACAAGTTGCAGCAGCAGAAAATGGGCATCATGATTGGCCCAGTTACCAGCCGCCACGCGGTCCACAGGTTCATTTGAGTTTTGGCCTCGCACCACGACCAGCGACCAACGCAGTCAGTCAAGTCAAGCACGATCACCAGAGGCAAGCTCGATCGGCATGCTAGATTTGTTTTCAGGCTCAACCCCGGGGCCATCTTGGAGGCCGTGACGACACCACCTAGATCGACGCGCCCGACCACTCGTGCTGCAGCTCTTCTGACAGTGTACGCCGCCTATGGGACCTGCAAGGACGTGGAGTCGTGCTTCTACAACGCGCAGTGTACCGGATAGACCGCCGTCAACGAGTTCGTACAGATTGAGCCCGTCGCGAGCGTCTCATCCTGGAGGAGATACGCGTGCAGCTCGCGGGCGTGAGTTCGGGAAAGTACTTGCGCGCTTCGCACGAGGCCAAGTACCTCACGTGGTCCCGGATCCGCGACGAGCACTCGGTGTTCGTGATCAAGACCGAAGACCGCAAGTCGCTCACCTCGAGCTCCAAGCTCATGCTCACGAGCAGCTTTTGGTCTGACCGCCCGGTCGGCTTCATGCAGAACTTTCCTCACGGTGGAGGACGGGAGGTCAACAAGACAATCGGGTTCTCGACCCTCTCGACGAGGAAGAACCGATTATCATTGCTCTTCCCCATTCGGCTCCAAACACTGCTGCGCACACAGTGAGACGATCGCGGAGCGATGGTGGCCCTTCGTGACCGCCACACACACACTGTCCATTGGTGATGAAGAAGCCGACGACACCCCGCTGGATCGAGTGACGTCGCTACTGCGTTGGGCTCGTCTTCGTCGGGGACTGTTGGCCCTCTGACCCCATGTCCGTTCCAGAGGAATGACTCTGGGAGAACTGCACATTCTACAACAGGCTGATCCGCCCGCGCAGCGACATCGCTGTTCAAATCCGCGCCAGCCACGGCGAGATGCTGCATCCCGAATCCCTAACAAGAATGCCATCGACTTGCAGCGCGATACAACGCATGGCAACTTCGCCACGTACTCAAATGACAACATCTCCAGCTACACGGCTTTCAGCACGGAGTTCATGAGCACGGTCATGCTTGTGCTCAGCATCTCCGCCATCGCGAACAAGCTCAACTGCGCAGCGGGGCCCGCGCCCCCCCTTCGTTCTGCCTCATGGCCCTGGCTTGCAGCATGAACACAAACTACGCCGTCAACCCGGCGCGTGACCCAGGTACTTGCATCTTATCGACTATCGCCGGCGGGGGGGCAAGATCTTCAGGACACGCAGCTTCTACCTCTGACGAACAACCAAGTGCCGAACTCCGCTAACGGCACATGGCTCAGCATCACCCTGGGCTGGGACATCGGCATGCTCATCGGCGTGTACTGTCCGGAGAGCTTGTACGGCGCCAACCTCAACACGGCCGACGCCACCGTGCTACCAAACGGGGATCGTATTCAAGTGCTGTAGGTACGACGAGTCTGTTACCACGTTGATCGAGGGACCGGACCGCGTTTAGGCCCTGGAAGTTCGTGCAACGCAGAGAACAAGGCCACGTTCCGTTGGGATGATGCAGCACTGGCCGCTCACTCTTGGACAACTCAATTCTATTGAGGGCGTCTCGTTCTCCATCAAGAGCAGACTAACTCTCGAGTTTCGAATGAGACACTGCACCGACCAAAGCGTCTTACTGCTGCAGCCCCTCCGGCTATACAGCCCGCTCGGCCATACAGCCGCAGCACTCCATCGGCTATACAGCCACGCTCGGCCATACAGCCGCAGCACTCCATCGGCTATACAGCCACGCTCGGCCATACAGCCGCAGCACTCAATCGGCTATACAGCCTGCTCGGCTATACAGCCGCAGCACTCCATTGGCTATACGGCCACGCTCGGCTATACGACCGCAGCTCTTCAGAAGATCAGCTCAGGCATTCGGATCCAGGACGGCCATCGTCATTGTGTATCGCGAATGCCAACTGATCGGTGGTAGCACAATCAACTCACTTGTCACCGGGGGCGTGCGGTGCATTTGACAAGGGACCAATTTGGGGGGTGCCATTCGGCACCTTGCTCTTCGAGCAAGATCCCTCTTGGCTTTGGTCCTTAACCAAATGAACCGCACTTTATAACCCCCACGACTGCATGTTTGATTGAAACGGCCGCTTATTTAAAATCTATATTTTAGCCGAGCATACTGGTATGTCACGATCATACAAGTATGCGCACTTGGAGAGTAAAGGTTAATCATAATAAATTTTGTTTCGGTCGGATAATTGCATCGTTATCTGTACTTACTCTAGAATGCAGGGCTGTTCGGCCATACTTGTATGCAGATGCTGCGGCTGCGAAGCAGGCGGAGCAGATGTGTAGGAAACTGATCTCGTCCTACAACCAAAAGAAAATGTGCTCCGCGAAACGGGTTAATTCTGGTACTGTTTCATTTAGCTGTGTTAACATTGTGCAATAGGGACACTAGCGAATATTTCCACGTTATCATCAATATCTTACTTTTGAGTGAAATACATGCTCGCTTATATTTCAGAGCTTCTTCGTGCAACGCATGACAGTCAAAATATTTCCCCCCTACAAGATTGCTGGTACTGAAGTACAAAGACTCACTTGTCAATTTCATTTCCAAATAACCCCACTCCGTTTCAATTTTTTTATGTGGACTTAAACGACGTTAACTTAAAACCTATAATTTAGCATACTTTATATCATGGGTTTCGAACACAAACCGCAATTATGAAGTAGTTTAAGTTGTATTTGTGGGATTTCAAAGCGCTAGGCATGTCTGATGTCAACGTAATTAAAAGGATTAAACCTGCAAATTTCGCATATTAACTATTATATGGAATAGGCTAAGTGATGGGTTTAAAGTTAACGTCGAATACGTCCCCATCAACCAATCTCACGAGCAACTATTATACGTAAAATAGTTACCGGTAGCTGCACAAGGGAAATACAGTCCCAACTTTATGCAGCTCCATAAGCGCATCTTCAGCGGTGAGCTCTAGTAATAACACTAGTTTTACTGCACTGCTCATGTCAAAATGGCGATACTGTGGGTTATCGTGGAAAGGGAATTGTATCCGTGGTTTAACGATCTGGGTCACACTACAATTCTGGGAGACCAACATCAACGCGCAACCATTACTCGGTACTGGTTATACAATATGGTGAAGTACGTCCAATAAACTCGACTCACAACGCCCTGTGTGGAAGCTCGGTCGCATAAAAATAGACCCAGTTCACGAGACTCTGTGCTCATCACATTCTTCAGCCAAAGCGCAGCAACCGTTCCCATAATGCTATCCGATGTGACGTGCAATCGCCCAGAGTAGATTGTTTTTCGCCAGCAACCTACTCGTTGATGTAGCCGAACGCTGAGTAGTCGGCAGTTAGGCCAGGTGCTAGCGCTGGCGGCAGTCAGCTATTCATTTCAATTGAGTACCACTTCCAACCTTGGAAGCTCAAGTAGCAATCACGGAGCACATCATTGCATCTACTTCCAGTGAACAAGGTGACCGTGTCGGCTGTACTGGATGATGATAGCCTAACTCAATTCGAGAGGGCTGTTAAAGCAGGTAATGCTAAGGTAATGTCGATTCGCAAGGCAGCGGCAGCTTTTGGAGTCCCCAAGATCACCCTTCAGCGACCAACTACACAAACGCTAAGTGCGGGCCGCTACTTATCCATACTAAAAGGACACTGAATGCGCGTTTTTCTAGGTGGTGTTTTCATACCCTGTTTTGCTAGCTCCCGAAAAGGGCGCCAAAAGAGACCACGGCTAGCAAAAAGACGCTACGCCACCATTTGTTCTCGAAGCTTGAAAAGCGGAGAGTATAAGGGTGCGGGAGCACGTTAAGTACGATACATATCGATCACCCATTTTTCCGTGGTTTGCATTGGCGACCCCTACAGAGATACAGTTCAGCATGGCACCATCAATACCCCACGCGCTCAGTGTTTTACATTTTACGGGTCAACGATTCCCGTAGGATTTATCAGCCAGATTTCGTACAGATTTGGTACAGATGTCTAAAAATGGAGCGATTTTAGACGCGATTAGCTCGAGCCGGCTCGACAGATATTTTAGACATTCTAAATGGAGTATAATTGGCGAGATCATCACTCTTCCTCCGACTTGACACCGAAGCAATGGGCTCGCGCGCCTCGTTCGTGTCATATACGAGGACGAAGATGGGTGGATGGACGAGTCCACATCGCCATGACAGCGGAAGGTGAGCGCATTCGCAAGGCTCGACAGCGTGGTAGAAGCAGCCCCACGAGGGCCGACCTCCCGCCGAACCCACGCCACGGAACCTCCTGGGAATTCATTTACGCTGGTGGCGATGATGCAGTGTTCACCGTCACAACAGGGTTTGATGTCGCGACTTTTCACTTCCTCTTGGAGCTGATCACGGACGTCTGGGATCGTGTGGCGATACCCCGACATGATGTTGACATCGATGGGCTCAGTCGACCGTCACGCCCCCCACTTGCTCATACAGGGGCACTAGGACGGTCTCATCACTTTACTTAAACTCCACCATGGCTGGACACTCCCTCCAAGAAATATTTGGAGTCACACCGAATGTTTGCAGCCACTATCTCAACTTCGGGTTGAGGATTCTTCCTGAGACGCTCAAGCTGACCCCGGCTGGTAGAATTTCGTGGCCAACTACTCTAGCACAGTTCAAGTACTACGCCGACCTTATTGCCGACCGCCATCCAGGCCTCGTAGGGGCATTTTGCTTCATCGATGGGGTGAAAATACCGGTTGCTGAGCCCCTAGATGAAGACACTCAGAATTCCCAGTATAACGGGTGGATGTGCCCGCATTACTGCTCCTTCGGTTTCGTGTTTGCACCAGATGGGACAATAATTTGCGCACTTATGAACGCTCCAGTGAGCTGATACAATGCTGCGGTAGCTCAAGATTTTTACAGCAAATTACAAAACAGGACCCCCGAAGGCTATTTTGCTATTGCCGATTCTGCGTTTCCAAGGTCGCGTCGAGGAATATCAAATCGCATTCAAACGCCACTAAAGAAACGATCGCGACAACCCCCTAATATCCGAGAACAGGGGTGTTTTAAGGAGCTGGAGGCGCTGATGGCACGAAACAGCGAGTTGGTGTTTGCTCGCCAAGCGGCTGAATGGGGGATGACCTCTACAAGGCTCGTTTGCTAGACTAAAAATCTAGCAAACGAGCCTTGTAGAGATCACATCCCACTTCCTGCCGATGATAACGAATACCGGTCCATTTTCGTTGAAACGTGCGCTCACCTCCACCATGTACGAACCCGCATCAGCGGAATCAATCAGACAAAGGCTGTGTATGAGAAAACGTGGTTGGACGGAGGCAGAACACTTTACGAGGAATTTGAAACGATGATATTCCACGATATCCAAGCTTCGGATCGCATTAAACGCTACTACGACGCGCTTGGAGACGCTATGAATGAGTAAGATATCACTGCCAACCAGTGGCGATCTTGCGCTGATTGAACTTAAAACTGGTGGTGCGAAATGGCATCTTGGTTGAAGCTGGACCCCTGCTGCCATTGACGTGAAGTCTTGCAGACACGACAATTATCATTGCAGAGGCGGCGGTTCTCTTGGTCGAGGTGGCGAGCGTTATTCTGAAGCCGTCTAATGATCTCTTCGCTGCGGCAATTTTGGTCTTTCAGTTTGCGGATCACCTCCTGAAGGTCTGATATGCGATCACGCTTGCACTCGACTTCCGCTGTCAACGCTACCACTCGGTTGCTAATCGTCGTATTTGCTACTTGAAGCGGGATGTTTTGGTCCGATACGAACTGCTGGATCTCTGTTTCCCCAGTAAGCAGCTTTCTCTTCAGTGTGACTGGCCTACAATGTCTTGCTGCTGCCCCGATTGATGCTCTTGTTGCTGACCTTGTTTTTCTGGAAACTCCGGTGAAGGCCCTGGAGTTGTATAGTTTTCACCATCTGTTGCGCTAATGAACTCCCCACTGCTGCACTAGACTCTTGCGTTCAAGGACAGTAATTAACCCCTGGGTTCCCGGATTTTTGTACCCATTACGCCTTAATCACAGTACTGTATATCGTATCTTACGACTTAGCGTATTCACTCGAAATCTGCATGGTGTACATAGACTACCTCAAGCTTGGTGTATAAGTTTTCAGCAGGTGTCTGGGAGCGATGTCGTAAGTTATACACCTTTCCAATGCTTATCGTTTACCCAATGTCGTAGCTTACCCTGTTAAATAGAAACGTGTCGCAAAGTGTCCCACCGTGAATCCGGTCAGTTTGAAAAAGAAAATACAATACATGCAAAAAAACCGTATTACGATCAGACTAAATGCACACTCATCATTGGCGACACTGATCGCCACAACATAGGGCGTACAGGCTGGATTCACACTTGGTCGATCTAACTGTCGCTCGCAATACCTCGTCATCCGCATCTCCGCAGTAAAGAACGCCTACTCGATGCGGTTTTTTGCCTTGCCTGCTTCTTGGCAAGTGCGCGGCAAAACCCATTTCGTCGCCTCGGTATCTGGAACAGCTTGACCAAAATTCAGTTGTAGCTATAAACCGTTTAATAGTTTTGCAGTGAACGTGAATCTCTTCCTTCCCGTGATTTCTCCGCCTCTCTTCTCGCACCCTATCCCTGACTTGTTTCTGAAATTTCCTATATTACCTCTTCCATCTTATGTTTTAGAAAATAACTTGATTAAAGTATACTTTGAGCCATTTTCTATGATCGATGTTAGCGTCACAAAGCAGGTTTGTGACTTCGTACTTAAATGCGTACTATCGGCACACTTGCGACCCACAGCAGGAGTGCCACCTGTACAAAAGGCACAAACGCCACAATAGGCACACAACAGAAATAAATTACGCCGATCAATTTCATAAATTCCCACCCGAAATTAAAAAAATTCCATCTGCAGATGCGCAAACACGAATGGAAGGCGCGGGTCATGTTACTCGAATGTACCTTTAACACGGGCACCTGTCATCTTCATGTGGCTCGAATGCACAGTTAACTTGGAGATTTTCGCTGTCACCTATCATTTTCATCTCGATGGGTTGCTTTATTTGGCTCATAGCGGATGCCATTCTCACGGCGAAGCATTTAGCTTCCATGAAGAGTACCAGGGTCATTTACATATGTATTATACACGTACAGCACTAAAACGAAACTTCATTCTTTTGCTCATTCGAGTTAGCTGCATACGCCACTAAAATGCATAGATTTAAGCAAATACCTCAATCGGATATAGCGCAGCAGAGAGGTTGATATGAACGTCGGTAGCGGAATACCGCGCACCTTACACTCAAAAAAGTGCAGCACAAGTAGGCCACAATTCACCGCGTCCTTTTGGTGCAAACCCGTCTCGCATACAAACTCCATCCTACTCGTCTGCTCCGGAAACAAATTTCGTATGATGGCTTCACACGCGTCCAGTTGCTTTGATTTTTGTTGAGGATCGAGCAGTGAAATCGTGGGAGGCGACAACTTCATGTTGAACACTGCGCCACACCAATGATTTCCATCCATATGTAGTGGTACGAGCACTACGTCATTGTCCTCGTGAAATGGCTGGGTCTTGTCATTGATGAGACGTTGTGTTTCTTTTGATGTCGTGCCTAAAATAGTCGGTGGGATTATTCCATCCCGCCTTTGGTGGTCCTCTCGTATAGCAGACATAACGTGTATTAAGCAGTTGTCATTGATCCACAATTTTTCTCGAAATAATAACAGCGGTTCGCTGGTGATGGCACCAAATGGAGACGGGCAAAATATGGGCAGGACGAGTTGCTTAATTGCTTTCTTGGCCTTTCTTTGTCTAGTTCAGCAAACTCATCCAATCCGGGAGGGATTGAGAGTCGATTCAGCGACGTAGCTTGCACCCACTCGGCAGTTTCCGATACATCTGATAGTTTTCCCATAGTCGCAAAGTAGTTGGTCATAATTTGGAGTTGCATCGAGGTAAACGTGCCCACCTTCGGTACTCGGATACATATTGTAGCGTCGGCATCTTTGAGCGATTTTCGAAATTCTTCCAGTGCCCGACAGCACTTCTTGACGAATTTCTCCGCAAACACGAACTTCACACCGCTGATACATTATTTTGATACGAGAATCTTGGGAATCGCTTGCTTCCGTGGTCCCACCGATTTCACAGGAAAACTTGACAAAAACTCGTTCGCCGATTCGTAGCTGTAAGACGACTCCAGCACTCTTGCAACGTTGCTTAGGGTAGGTACCGGCATCAGCGTTCCCTGAACAAGATGTTTTGCCTCTGATTTTGATTCACCTATCCGGCGTTTCTTCTCTTCTAGTGCTTGTGTTTTTCTGATTGCAGGCCGTCCTCTGCTTTTGGTGCTTTTGGATACAAAAAATAATGCATCGTCACTTGAGTGTGAACTGCGTTCACCATCTCGTTCTGTGCGCTTTTTACCAGACGTCACACCGCCAGGCACACTGGCGGTGTGACGTTTGGCATCAGGCACACGGGTGGTGGGACTTGTAGTAGCAGTCACACTGTCAGTGTGCCGGGCGGTGTGACTTGTAGTAGCCGTCACACTGTCAGTGTGCCTGGCGGTGTGTCTTGTAGTAGCAGTCACACTGACAGTGTGACTTGTGGCATCAGGCACACTGGCAGTGTGACTCTGGTCAGCGTCTTGTAAGGCGATTTTGGCCACTCGCGCAGGCACTCTCGTGTCAGTAAGAAGCGTTGGGGGTACGTCACTGTCGCTACTGTTCATCGATGAAACGGCATCCGTCTGCGACTTCAACATTTTCGAGAGCAGTACAACATCACCCGTAGCTTGAATCCGTGTAACTAGTGGCACTTCTCCATTCTTCACAACATCTTCGAACCCCCGGAGCGCTTCCAACATTTTCAAGTAGACGGGGGTGCCGTTCCGGCTCATGATGTCTGCTATACGACACCCGAAGTCGTTAGCGGTTCGAAACTTGTTAGTTCCATTCATCACTTTATGGCATGAAGCTGTTAGGGAAGAATTCTTGACACGAAATGTATTGCAAACTGCATCGTCCTTTGGAGTATCTTCAGCGACAGGAATATTCAGTGGGTACGTCAAACACCACCTAGGGTGGATATGTTCCAGCGGAATACGGCTCTTGCCAGAAATAAGTCTCCAGTAAATGATATGGCGACACGGCAACAACTCCGTCCTTATGAACGCACACGAACATCGATATTCCTGCAATGAAGTCCGTTAGCCCATTATTCAATCAACTATCATCAGTTTTGCAAATATTCGTACCCGAGTATCTAAGTGGTATACTCTAGATGAATCCTCGGATGAGGTCAACTCCTGTACATATTCGTTCAACTGTCGAAGTGTATACTACGTCTTGCGGTCGTTGGCCACACGATACTGTTTTTCAACAAGGTGATAAGCATGCTGACTGACCTCCCTGGCCAATTTTTGTAGTTCACTGTCCGCACAGCGATAGCGCATGTATCCGACATCGGTGATCTTTTTTTCGTACTCCACTTCAGCAATAGACTGCAAAAAGATGAGAGTATCGATACATTCGTCGAGCATCATAGTCGGCTTCAGGATTTCTTTCAAATGTCCCCATGCCGCTTCCAGGCTACAAAAACAACATTCATGTACTGTCGTGAATATGACATGATCGAGATTTAACTACAAATAAGGTCGTACCGATAGTTCGTAGTATTCCCCAAGTGCGGTACATCCGAGTGACCGTATCCACTCCACATCAGCCTGCACTGGTGCCAATTTGCGTGAAAGTACAGCAAAAAGGGATGTTTCGGTTCTGGAACATCCTCCTTCGATGTTATCTGTATACCATCCACGATATAATACAGATATCTTCGACCAGTTTCGTATTCATCCTCCGTTTGTGCATTTAGCATCATATGGACTACATCCTCCACTTTTTCCCGATCCAATATTCCATAGTCACGCTTTGACATCTCTCCACAGAGATATTTCACGACATGAAAAATACAGAGGAGAATTCTAGCCCCCGGAAATTGTTCTTGAAGCAGACCGATTTCACCAAAGTCCTTGTCGACAATAATGACTCGAACTCTATCCCATGTTGGATTAAACGATTTGAACGAAGTCACCGCGTCGGTCATGCACTCATTACTCTCGTTCTCCATAAGGGCATGTTGAACGTATTGTCCCTGTTGCCACGACACATCAACGAGTCACACAGCAGTATAATGAGTCACACAGCAGTATAATGAGTCATACTGTAGGGTGACGCGCCACAAAGAGGCACAAAGCAGTTGAAAAAGTCACAAATTGTCATTGAATGAACTTACATGGCCGAAGGCATCGTGGATCATGAAGCTAAACAACTTATACCGGGAGGCGTTGGTGTTGTGAGTTGCATCTATCATCAACACCTCGGGAAAAGCTTCGAAGAAACGTCGCATTTGGTGTGTCTGAAACGTGATCGTCTGTGCCAACTTGTTATCGTCCACGTAACCAGTCGTAGTGTTTCCTGACTGAGTACATAAATCCTGAAGGCATTGCCCCACTCTTGATTCGACCGTTGTTGACCCCCGTCGCCATTCCTTTATCCTTGCAACAAGGTTATGCTAATCTCTCAATGTTACTTGTTTTCCTATCAGACCATTACACAGAACAACATGAGTATCAATCCAATATGAACAAGGTTAGCACATGCGTACCTGTTCGGCGCCTTAAGCACTGCATGATTAACTTCTTCTTCGCACCAGCAGCTTGCACCTCGTCAACAAAGTCGATGACGTCTGGGTCCTCGATGCGTCTGTTAGCTGGATGGTTATCGTAGGTCAGACGACCAAGCCGGTGGTTGTGCAAAGTTGACTGGTCGGTGAGTTTGACGCGAAAACCCAAGTCGTCTACCCACACCACCGCTAGCGACAAGTGCGCCTTGCAGTTTGTTGACTTACTGAACAGGTTGTCTCGTTTTCCAGTGGATCGACTCGCTCGAGTCCACCCGTGCGTACAAATCAGCCTCAGGTAGTACCTCTCGAATAGTAGTGGAACTTACGTCGCCGGGGTCAGAGTACCTCGTTTTTTTAGCTCTTTGTTTCTCGCCTCGGCGCTGGTCGATGTTCTTTTGCGAAATACCTGATGCGTGCTGTCTTGATACTCTGCCAGGTACTCAAAGAACGCATCCCAGCTCTCAAAATACGTCCTCGTCATTGATGACGCGGTAGCTTGTGTGGAACAGGAAGCAGGAGTGCTAGCGCTCGGTGCGTTGCCCTCGTCGGAGTCCCCGGGTGCACCATACTCCGAGCCAGATGCGGCCACGCTTGACATGACAGCAACGCGTGGCGATCGTCGACCGGGGGGATTATGAAATGGAGGGCTGAGAAACGTCGGGGATGGAAGAAAGGGGGGAGAGGGGGTGTTTTTAGAAAAATACTACTGCTCATTTTTTTGAAAAGTATCGCCAGTCGGTAATTTATTCGTTTTTATTACCGGCGGCTGCTTTGTGACTTTATCCACTTCCATTTTCTATTGTTGCACTCTCAATGTCGTAAGTTACGACATAGAATTTTAGTTACGTCGTATCTTACGACATTGGGAACCAAGGGGTTAATCGTGTTCTAACTTTCACCAATACTCCCATGGTTTTCGTTTCCGCTCTCGCTACTTTCACCATAACCTGCGTTATCGCTGCAACTTCCCAGGCTTTGCGTATCATCCACCGTCACGTTATACACCCTCTCCGAAATTCGCTTCTGGATGTCCACGGCAAGAGTGCACAGCGCTGCTGGAGCCAGAACGTGGCGGATCGGCTTTTGAGCGAGTCGGTCGTGCGCTCCACTTGGTCTTCAACAGCTGCGTGCTGTTGGTTGTACATCTCTCGCACTCGATCCCATTTGTTGGCACCACGGGGACTGATATCATCAATAAGGGTGTGTTCTGCCGCGTGCAGGTAGCTGCGTGTTGCGGCACGGCCAAATCTGCCACGAGTTTTCTACCGCGTGCAGCAGACCAATTTTGCCGCAAGTATTCTGCCGCATGCAGCTGTAAGATTCAGGTAGCTACATGCTGCAGCAGACCAAGTTTGACGTGAGTGTTCTGCCGCGTTGCAGCTGTAAGATCCAGGTAGCTACATGCTGCAGCAGACCAAGTTTGACGTGAGTGTTCTGCCGCGTTGCAGCTGTAAGATCCAGGTAGCTACATGCTGTAGCAGACCAAGTTAGACGCGAGTGTTCTGCCGGTTGCAGCTATAAAGATCCAGATAGCTGCATACTGCAGTGACGCGAGCAGTAGGCAGTCTTGCCGCGAGTGTTTTGCTGCGTGTTGCTACACGAACAGATTTGCAGTTAGTGTCCTGTACCGTGCAGCAGCAAGATCAACGAATGTTGTATACAAATGCTAAGCGTAGACCATATATGCTGCTCTATGTATGCAAACCCTTGATATCCGACTGACGCGGGCGTATCTGGGTACCACACAGATACGTTCGAAGGATCTTCCACCAGGGGAAACTAAACATCGTCTGCAATGGCAACCATGCGCAGTATCAGCCGCAACTCAGCTGCATTAGGATGCGCTGTCACCAGCCAGCTGCCGTGTCTAACTTGACCCAACAGCCTAATATTGGGATTACACTGATTGCATTGTGTCACTTCAATCCATGAGCAAAACATATCTGCTTTAGCACGAGACGACGAGTGCCGTGAGAATGTCATCCGCTGGCAAGCATGAAGGCAAACGGTATCCGCTGCGCACAAGACGTCCATTTGAGAGCTGACAGCCAACAACGACCTCAGTAGATTGCAAGCAACCCGAGTGAAGACCAACATCGAGGACAATAGGAGGCTACGTCTGAGTGGGTTGAGAGTGGCTCTGCAACAACTCGCGTGGCGCTCGATCGCGAATGAGACATCTAACGGTGGTTCCGTTGAAATCACAGCCATACCGGGGGACGCAACCTAGAGGTATCACACGGCCGACTGTCCAGGTGACGACACACCTCGAGCGTGACAGCTATCATCCAGCTTTGGGCGTGACGGCCAAAATCAATTGTAACGATGGCGGCGACGGACGTAGCGCTTTTGGGGCCATAGGTGCGTGATTCAGCTCCTGCCTACGGACGTGTCGTCTATGCGCCGGCCATCGGCGAACAGGACGGTATCTGACAGCTAGCGATCGGGTGCCCGACGCAGAGCCTGATGGCCAGGAGAGCGAGACGAACACTTGAGAAAAATGTCAATCAGGCTAGAAATCAATGAGCGGGGCAGCTCAGCGTGAGATCCATCCCGGGTCGGGTTGGTCTCAGCCTCGTGCCCAACGTTCTGGCCGTGAATGAGCAAGACCAATGCAGAGCTCAATGTCAAGCATGCCGGCCATCATCGGACATATCAGACATCGACGAACGGGCCTTCCATGGACAAGAGTGTCGGCTATCGGTCAGCCAAGTAAACCTGCTTTGATCCGATCCCTGATGATATCTACCACGTCGTTGACGAGGTATTTCATTCGGTTTCGCGACAACAACTACGCACAATCAAGAGTTCACCAGACTTTCATCACGGTGAAATGTCGGCTAATGGAGTATCCGCATTGATCGGCGTTCTTAACCCATTTTTTTGTTGATATCGGGTCCAGCATCGGCAATGACATCGCTCAAGTGGTCATTGAAACAAAGGTCGGCTTGTCAATTGGAATTCTAATTCAGAACCACCTTGTTGCGCTGTCGAAGAAACCGATCTCTGAAGCAACACCGGCACACCCAAGACTTGCTGAGGTTGCTGTCTACGATGGTGATATTAGGAAGTGGAGCAGAGACACACGCGCTGCACTGTATTCCAGCACGATTTTTTTCGCCAACAATTTCGTTTTTGACCCGTTGACCAATGAACGTTTCGCCACGCTCGCGCCCCAATTAGCTCATGTGATAACTACGCGCAAGTTATGCTGGCGCCATCGCAACGGCTACACGCAGAAATTTGCGATGTGTGGCAACTTCGCCAAACGAGCCCTGTTGCGTTTTCGTGGTCATACAAGCCTCACTCAGCGTAGTGGTACACCACGAAAGCTGCCAAAGCTGTCAGTTCACTTTAAGTTGTAATCCATGAAATGTACGTACGGCTTTGAATGCCCCCAGAATGCTTAAATTTTTGTACAGAACACAAATTATTCACATCAAGCAATAAATTCTACATATGAGTCAATGTCGGGCTAAACTAGTGTGACAATAGTTGTGGTCATCGTAGGAAGCACGGTCAGTGGCGTTAGTATAGCGGTAGTGGCCACAAACACGTGTGAGAGCCATATCCATCGCCAGAAGCCCTCCCCTATAAAGCAATCATTTGACGTGTTGTTTAGACTGTATGACCGAGTAGCTAGACAATACCAGGCCCAAGTAGCATGACAACAGTTGTTGGTCATCGTTGGAAACACGGTCAACGGTGTTAGAATGGCGGTAATGACCACAAACACGAGCGAGTGCCATTTGCTTCAATATTCATCGCAAGGAAGTCCCTGATGGTACATGGCTGGTAAGGTTATGGCCTAGCTAATTAGGGGTTGAAGTTAGGGTGCTACATTGAAGCGCTTCAGCCAATCCTGAGACGGCGCGTAAAGCGTCGCTGATTCAAGCAGCTCGCGCCCAAAAGCGCGCGAAGCCAAGATTTTCGCCTCCTGGGTTCGGACTCGCCTATCAGAAGCGTCGAAATGGAAATCAGACCGCCTTATTGGCCTGGAAACCAGATTCAACAGATTTCGCCAATCAGCTCTCGCTATTGACACTTCAACATCCTCACAAAGAGCGGAGCGGGGCGAATGAAAGCGCTGTTTCAAAGCTCATGTAACGCTTGGCCGGACTTCGCTCAAGCCTCGTTGTCACGCATGCTGCTCCCGCCCAACGCAACCCTCACCAGCAGTCTGACGATGGCACCTCCCTGTCATCCCGTTCAATTCCCCGGTCGTCACACTCGCCGAAGGCTGGCACGCTTGCCGATGGGTGGCAATTCCGCTTTCACCCGGCACGCTCGCTGATCGTCGTCACACCCGTTGCAAGTCGGAATGCTCAGTTGGGGGACTCGCTCACGGATCGCGGGCATACTTCCAGTTGATCGACATGCCCCCAACGCTCGATACACCTGTGGAGGACGATACGCTCGCGCTCGGCCGGCATGCTCACTGATGGTCGACACGCTGACCGGCAGCAGACACTCTTGTCCATGGAAGGCCCGTTCGTCGATGTCTGATATGTCCGATGATGGCCGGCATGCTTGACATTGAGCTCTGCATTGGTCTTGCTCGTTCACGGCCAGAACATTGGGCACGAGGCTGAGACCAACCCGACCCGGGATGGATCTCACGCTGAGCTGCCCCGCTCATTGATTTCTAGCCTGATTGACATTTTCTCAAGTGTTCGTCTCGCTCTCCTGGCCATCAGGCTCTGCGTCGGGCACCCGATCGCTAGCTGTCAGATACCGTCCTGTTCGCCGATGGCCGGCGCATAGACGACACGTCCGTAGGCAGGAGCTGAATCACGCACCTATGGCCCCAAAAGCGCTACGTCCGTCGCCGCCATCGTTACAATTGATTTTGGCCGTCACGCCCAAAGCTGGATGATAGCTGTCACGCTCGAGGTGTGTCGTCACCTGGACAGTCGGCCGTGTGATACCTCTAGGTTGCGTCCCCCGGTATGGCTGTGATTTCAACGGAACCACCGTTAGATGTCTCATTCGCGATCGAGCGCCACGCGAGTTGTTGCAGAGCCACTCTCAACCCACTCAGACGTAGCCTCCTATTGTCCTCGATGTTGGTCTTCACTCGGGTTGCTTGCAATCTACTGAGGTCGTTGTTGGCTGTCAGCTCTCAAATGGACGTCTTGTGCGCAGCGGATACCGTTTGCCTTCATGCTTGCCAGCGGATGACATTCTCACGGCACTCGTCGTCTCGTGCTAAAGCAGATATGTTTTGCTCATGGATTGAAGTGACACAATGCAATCAGTGTAATCCCAATATTAGGCTGTTGGGTCAAGTTAGACACGGCAGCTGGCTGGTGACAGCGCATCCTAATGCAGCTGAGTTGCGGCTGATACTGCGCATGGTTGCCATTGCAGACGATGTTTAGTTTCCCCTGGTGGAAGATCCTTCGAACGTATCTGTGTGGTACCCAGATACGCCCGCGTCAGTCGGATATCAAGGGTTTGCATACATAGAGCAGCATATATGGTCTACGCTTAGCGTTTGTATACAACGAGCAGTACATATGGTCTTGATCTGACGCTAACATGGGTTTGTATACAAAGAGCATCATGTATGGTTTTGATCTGACGCAAGGAGGCTTCTGGATGGGATTCCCAACTTGGTGATGGCTGGCGAAAGGGTCGATCATTTGAGAATTTTCCAGCGAGTAAACACACACATGGAGTCTGAAGGTGGACTGTAGGCGTGGCAGCATTCCGATACATGGGTTTACCGCTCGGAGCCAGGAAGAGGTATTGTGTCTTTCTGTCGTTTTGCGCTCGGTTTTAACCCTCTTCATCGGACTTGGGGTTCCAAAGGAGGTACTCTAATCTGACTTCTAAATCGTGTAGGGCTGGGTGAACTGGAGTCTGCAGCCAGGAAGACGCGTCGCCACCAGAATAACCTGCGTAGGCGGATGGCCCGAAGCGCTGCGCAACAACGAACTGGCTGAGGCGCCGCAGCTGCCCCCCGTCCTCCCAGTCAAGCACTACTACTTCGAAGCCCACCGGCCGACGGTGCTCATGCTGGCACGTGGCGTTCGAGTCGACGCTGGACTTGCTGAGCAAGAACCCTGCCCCCCGCGCGAACGCCGTAACTCAGTTCAGTCGCCCGCCAACTTGTACCAGGTCGAGGACGCGTTCGTGCCACCGGTGCCAGGCCTCAAGTCCACCGCTGTGATCTCATCTGGCCCATGGACACGCTGCTGGAGCTGGAGCTGCCGGATGCGGAGGTCGATGGCGACGGCTTCTTCGAGGTGCTCGTGGATGTGAACCAGCGCGCTGGGCCGCTACGCGCGGCTGCACCCGAGCTTCAGCATGGAGCCGGCGCTGCTGGCGCGCAACAGCCTCTGGCTTAACGCCTTCTTCCAGAAGAGACGCATGGCCACGAGCGCCCCGTCTCCGAAGGCCAAGAGCCTCGTCAAGAACACCGGGACACGGCGACCCACGTGGATAAGGGTGACTCCGAGTGCGGCAGCAGCGCCGAGCGCATCCGCTCCGCGCTGGACAAGAATTCGTGCGACACGCACGCGGCATCGCTGGCCCCACCCCGCTACACAAGCTGCGCGCCGCCACGACACACTCCCATCTCAGCGGCCGCGCATTCGCGCATACCGACCGCTTGTACTTTGGCGTCGACGCCGTGATGCGCGGGGCCGGCCACGGCAGCGCCAGCGTCTTCGACAACCCGCTGCTGGGCACAGCCGAAAGCGAGCTCACAGGAGGCCAAGCTCAGCGCCCGCGCGCGTGTTGTGACGACCAAGATCCGTCCCTGAGCCGCTGACGACGTTGAGCGCTGGCTGTGTGCGTGTTCTCGTCAGTGCTCATCCCGTCGCAGACGCTGTCGCTGTTCCAGCGCAGTCTCGCGTGGCGCGGCCACCTCGACGCCAGCCGTGTTCCACGTCAAGTGCTAGAATGTGTCGATGGAGATCAAGAAGCTGGTGTGGCGCGACATGGACTCGGAGGAAGAGAAGGACGAGCTGGTGGTGGCACTTGGTAATGCAGGGAGAGGACATGAAGCGCTGCGTTCATGTCCCTGGTGGAGTACGGGATGCTTCGGATATGCGACCCCATCCTCAGCGCAATGGTATGTACTATAGCTCTCTACATTTTCTGCCGTATGGAATTCACACTCACTATATTTGTATGTCACTCAGATGGACTCTTGAAATTTCGAGTGGCGAGTGGAGTGCTATACCGCACGCATCAGGTGTCGGAGCTAGTTGCATGGCAGAGGAAGCTATTGGAGGTTTGGAGTCATATCTTATGCAATGCAATTGTGATTTTGTGGGTTTGTTAGATGCTAGCTTTTCTAGTTTGGAGTCATATCTAATGCAATGCAAGTGTGATTTTGCGGGTTTGTTAGATGCTAGCATTTCAGAATTCGTCGCCGAAAGCGCAATGCAGGTGCCCACCCTCTCACTTCCCGACCAACTGAAAGTGCGACTGACTGTCAAGACCGGAGACCCGCTTACTGCTTGCAGGGACAAAATTGCTCCCATCGATTTCCTCTTTCAAGTCGCAACAGGATACGGGGGCTTGCGAGGAACCGTTGAGGAGATGTTTGCCCGCCAACTTCCAAACGTGTGGCGTCCTGACTTTGATCTGTATCTGAAGCCAAGCAACAATGCTCCTCAACGGGATTTGTCGGCAATTCAAGAAGGAGAACGCGACTTCAAAGTCCAGCTAGAGACTGTGTGGCATACAGCCCGCCTGCGTAAGAATGGCCAAGCAGACTTCCGGTTGAAGGTGTTTGTGTTCGTCCCTCGCCCACAACGTGCCACTACCCTGTGACGTGCTACGACAGCACGCGTTAAAGAGCAAGCCCCCACGAATCGCAGATTTCGTGTGTGAGCATGCAATTGCAGCTGGACCTGCTACCCAGTGCTACATGAGTGTCCAACAAGCCAGATTACCGGAAGAAGCTCCGATTCAGACGCCCGACGACGCTACATTTCGGCAACTCCAGTGGATCGATCAACAAGAAGAGGCCATGGAGCAGGAGAACACTAACCAGGCCAGTCATGGTGAGTATCAAACCGTTAGAGTCATCTTTGAGGGGGTCCCTATTCCTCTCAGAATGAACGTGGCGGACTTGAGATTGGCGCTGGGGCTGCCGTCGTATTCACTACGCCCACCATATCGAGCGCCATCGAACAACGCTATTCCAGACCCAGAGGTCAACATGGATGATATTGACCACCGCTAACAATACAACCGAAACGACGCAGCAGGTAGTGCACTTCATTATCTTGTGATCGTAATCGAAAGCTTGTTTGCACCGTACCCACAGTGATGATACAATTTTTCTCCAACTAATTTTTGCTTGCGTGTGCACCAGTACATTGCGACCTTGAGAACGGCGAGTGGGTCTTGACGGAAGGCTGCTTCTCCGTGGCGCTGGATCCATCGCTTTAATAGCGAAAAGGCTACCTTAATTGGATTAAGGTCCGGCGAATATGGTGGTAGAAACAAGAGCAATGCGTCAGTTGAGCTGATCATATCTTGGAGCTCCCTATACATATGGATCTCCGCATTATCCATGACCACTATCGATCTCGGTAGTGGCCATGGGTTCAGGAAAGGTAATATCTTGGTCTTGAAGGTGTCGTGGAAACACTGCCGCGTGAACGTGTCCTCCACATTACCCCACGCAAAAAACCCAGTCACATCAAGTGCAGCAAGCACCGATACGCGGCTTCCCCGACTGAATGGGAGAGTTGCGGTTGCAGGAGTATTGCGACCAGACCACCCGTATTTGCGAAGCACAGACCTAAATTGAAACATTGATTAGTATTGTAAGAAACACCGAAAGCGCAATTTCAAATTACCTCGCGTCCTTTGAAGTCTCGTCAACAAATACTAACTGGTCAGGCCCGCTGTAGAAGGGTAGCAAGCGCTGGGCATACTCTCGGCGCTTGGGGAAGACTCTCGCTAGCTCGATTGGTCAGCACCTTGCGCGTCAGCCGCAGATCGAACCGCAGCGCGGGGCAAATTGTCGAGTCGGACAAGTTGTGCGAACCATGGAACTTAGCTCGAAGTTCGAGCCGCAGCTCTTCGAAGTAAAAGCACGGGTTAACTTTAACATACTCCTTGACAAACGAGCACACGTTTGAAGGCCATCTTGAGGTCTTGTTCTTGCGTAGCTGGTGGCCTGATAGATTTCCAGTGTTTCTAAAGAGTCGGTACCAGCGCTCTAAGCTGCGCAACGACATACCTAAGCCTATACTCACCATGCTCATATCCACGTTATAAACATAGACGAGGACAATAGCACACCACCTAATATCGATTGAGAAGGTCATTTTGCGTACACCACAGTACCGTCTTATGACACTAGTCCTCTCTTCGCGATTGCCCGAATGACGCCTCAATGCGCGCCAAACGGGCAAAAGTAGTGGGGGAGGTAGTTCCTGCGTGAGTGCAAGAGTCCGTTTAGGCCAGTGAATATCGAGCCATTTAATTGGCTGCAAATGTGCTAAAACGTTGTTGCTTGTGCAGCTAAACGGAGTCGGACACCTAGCCCTATGCTGAACGGAGGTACTTTCCAGCATCGAATTCGCCAAAAGAGCTGCAAAGCACAATACCATCACTATACAAGTATCCCATGATCACCGGGGATTGCTGTGCATTTTGTCGCTAAGTCTTTTCAGTTGCAAGAACCTGTTGAGTTCGGCCTCTTGTATACAGTATTCACATCTTCTCGAGGACATGTATGACCTTTTCTGTATTGACTGATATGCATACGAGCTAACATCTCATCTTTGCGTTGATATGACAGAGGTCGAGCTTGGGTATGGCTCGTCAAGCGACGTCAGTTTGTTCATCGTAGTGTAGCCGGTAAAGGAGATGCATGATCTTCACGTCGATATCACCTGTCGTGGGAAGGAAAATAGTGCGCACAACTACCTTTGGATGCTGCGCTGGGTGAATTTGAGCATGGAGCTCTCCCAGGTAAGGAAACCGTCACTGTCCTTTGTATAGTAGTGCATTGGTCTCAATGAATTTGCTTTATACAATACAGATTACTAGACCGCCACTTCGGGCGAGAATAAAAGCATGTAATACTTGGCTTCTTGAATGGCGCAAATACCTCAAGCAACACATTGAGTGTTTCGAGAAGATGTGCTCGGACGATACGATAGACGACAAGATCATCAGTATACATGCTCACTAAGGGCAAGCCAAGGAGCTTGGTTACAGCTTCGGGCTCAAAATCACGGTGGCTATGGATGTTATTGACATGCTAGCTAGCGCTATCAAGCACCCTTCGACTTGGCAGCCATGTGGCTGCGGAAAGTGCGGTCTTTATCAGTCCCCCGAGTGGCAGGCAATGCACCCACTTGATGTGCGGTATCAAGCGCCTTTTTCTCTCTACTTGCCTGCCAGAGAAGTGTATTCTGCAGAAAATCGTCGGGCTTCGTGATATGAGACTATGTACACTTGGTTGTGTGTTGTTACTTGGCAATATCTACTTTGGTTCCTGCAAATAATTATCATGTCATCTGTTCGCTATTGGTCCCTTACACGCAGCAGGAATGGCGAGCACGTCGTAGCGTCGACGTTGTCGATCTCAACGCAGCACCGAGGATGGCGAGCACAACACAGCGACGAGGAGTGGCGAACGCAATGCAGCGCCGATGGGTCAAACTAACGTGCGGAATTTGAACACGAGTGAAAATGTGGGACGAGATTTGACCACCCCGATGCTCGAGAGCATAGCATTCTTCATTTCGCGGGATATGAAGTGGACATGGTTCCGGTCGCAGAGCCAACGTACTTGCCCCCGCAAAGTGCCCATACACTACAGTGGATGCACCGCAAATTGTTTTTTTCTGGATCGCGGCATTGAGAGAGGTTCCATGACCACCCATACCGGTATTAGACAATTTCAGTGTGGCGCTCCAAGAATCATCATATGAAATGATATAGCGGAGTTGGCCGACTAGGTATAGCAACATCGACCACTCCATCATGTTGCTGACTGGGGGACCCCCTTTCATGCGGTGATGGCACTAAAGACGGAAAGCACTGGAGTAGCCCAAATCTTGCAGAACGGTTTCAGAACAGCGCTAAATCAAGTAATGCGTTCTTCATGCATTTTTTGAGCGTGTCTGACAAACCAATACCACCACACAAACACACCATACTAGATACACATCATCAACTACCCACACGTGAGTGTCAGCTTTGCTCCGTACTTGTTCGTGAAAAATCACCAAATATCCGTTGAGATCTACACATTCACCAGACCTTTTCCCTTGCCTTTTTGTTCAAGGAACGGTGCCTGGGCCTTGTAGGTTGATGGACTACGCATCAAATTACCGTCGGGACTGTAGACTCGTTTTGGAGAATAATACCCGTGGTATTTCTACCAGCAGGTCCAACTCGATGCCTGGCAGAGATGAGGTTGAGCGTTATCGACTGGATATGTGCGTCTGCACAGCGCTCTTTTTGCACTTCACAATAGTACGTTTTCTGGGAATGTTTATTCCTTCAAAGCGGCACACAGTGCATTCGCGCTTCTCCCGGCTACCCGTTTTGAGATCAATCCATGACTTCATTGCTATACATGTGGGCGCGGATTTAGCAGCAGGCAACGTTTTAGATTCGCTGGTTCGCGCATTGGGTACAACGTGATTGTTTGTTTCTGTATACAACATTCCATCATCATGGACCAACGCGTTTTTCCAGCTCCCGTCAAACATTTCCGCAACCAACCACGCCTCAAATGATCGATGTTCATCGCGTGCACGGATGCCAGGACCCTCCAATCGCTCGTCCACCTCACTCGCACCACCTTCACCTGACGAAGAACCGTTTGCAATTTTATGACATACATACGCATTGCATCTTGCAATATTGAGCATAGCAAGAACTAGCTTCTTGTGCCATTTTTTAACCAATGACCGTCAGCTATCGAAAAGCGACCACGCAACTAATCATGACGGTGTACACCTTGCATGGCTGCTTATACTCGCTAACACATCTTGGCGCCTTAAGTTCCTCGTGTGTTTGCTTGATGCGACGATATAGTGGTGCTGTGCCAGAATCACCTGCGTTTGAGATAACGTTAACTATTGACCGATCCACCCAGCTCGCGGCCACAATATGCTTGTCAACACATACACCTTATTTCATGCAGCCTCTATCCATTTTGTCTGTTCACTGGGTTGGATCATCGTGAATCGAGGAAATTTTTTACTCGATGCACGAACGGTACCCCGACCGTAAAGACCAATGGTTCGCAGACTTTCCAGTAGCATACACGACGTGTAGAAATTATCCGTGTTTACTACTCGTCTTGATCCCTTCAAAGAACTTGTAACCTCGATAACATGCTTCCGAACTTCCGAAGATTGCTTTGTTAGAGCACCAAGCCTAGCAATTCCTGACTCAGGAACAACGTTGGTCATACGATCTTCCAATTCACTGGTACAGTTAAGCTTGAATCCTAGAACAAGCCACGTCATGGAGCAGCAGCATATGGGCAGTTTAAAATGATATATGTCTATAGGGTTCTGTGGATTGTAGACAATGAGATGCCTTGCATACTTTGAGCGACAAGCAATCCTGGCTTCATCCGCGGCAACATTTTGCCCAGGAATCTCATGACGAAAACAACGCTTTTTCGGCATAGTAATCAGTGGTCGTATTTTCACCGCAGGGTCACGTTTATTTCTTCATCAGTCACGTTCCCACGAAAAGCCAAGCTGTTGCGAATGTAAATGTACATAATGGTGGACAGACTTGTTGAACTAGCCCGGGAAATCTTTTGGCTTCATCGTCGTCTAGCCAATAATTCCGCATCTCCCCTTTATCAACGAGGGTCATGTACCAAAGCATACCCAAAAATTTGATCAGCTCATCTAGCGTGATCGGCTTTGCCGGATTTGTTGCATTTGCGACCGCGTATTCATTCGAGAAAACAACCACCTGCTTCCAAAACAAAACATGAAGGAATGCAAAAAAACTTCATGTCGACTGATCAAACAGCTTTTTACTGCTTTCTTGTAATCGAGTTGGATTTGTTGCATTTGCGACCGCGTATTCGAGAAAACAACCACCTGCTTTCAAAACGAAACATGAAGGAATGCAAAAAAACTTCATGTCGCTGACTAACCAAACAGCTTTTTACTGCTTTCTTGCAATCGAGTTGTCGTAGTCCCATCTGCGTGCGTGAATAATCCTCGAACCTGGTCGAGGAAAGCTGTTGGCGAGAACGTCATGCCTTCGATAGCTTCTACTTCAGCAGGACATAGATCTATGTGTAACTCTTTGTGACTTCAGAAGGCTGACCACTCGCGATACCCTGCCTCGTCAATATTTTCGAATCCTCTGCCCAGCGATGGGAGGTCAGTGTATCTTCGAACCACTGTACACAACGCACTCCTGGACTCGCCAAACGCAACGTTGTTCTTTTGCATTTTTACAAATTGACCCACACCACGTCGAACACTCCTTTCACAATCTGGTGGACGTGATTTTTCGTTTAAAAGCTTGTATGTACCCACCGAATCTCAAAGCTTAATCTTGGTACACACACACCGTCATCATTTTTACGTAGTTGATGCTACTACACCCAGCAGATACAGTGCTGCTAGAAACTATAGCCGCACTCGGATTTTTGGTCTAGTGATCTGAATATTTTGTTTTGAAACGTGTTGTTCCGGTCAATACTAGCTGTAACAACACCAAATAGGACGCAGTACCACATTTTTTTCAAGTCCGTGAATTGAACCGAGGAGAAAAAATTGACAAAATCGGGGGTGATCTAAACTATAGACACACTTTTACCAAAACTGTAATTTTTCAAAGTAAAGGGGTCATTTTTGCTATTGATGGACATATCCCCTATTGTAGGGCCAAATACAGCTTATACGCGAAATCTGCGCGTCCAATTATTTTTCGGAGCTGCTCTAGACCACATACACATGGTCAAAAATTATGAACCCATTTTGTACGGAGACACCACGTTGGACAGCTCTAGAGATGCATGGTGGGGTATATTATCGAAACAGGGCGGTTTAATCTCTTCAATAACGTCCTAACTTTTTTCTCCTCGGTTCGATTCACGGACTTGAAAAACATGTGGTACTGCGTCCCATTTGGTGTTGTTACAGCTAGTATTGACCGGAACAACACGTTTCAAAACAAAATATTCAGATCACTATACCAAAAATCCGAGTGCGGCTATAGTTTCTAGCAGCACTGTACGCACCCCCAAATTCAGAATAATTCTCGGTAGTGCAAGGGAATAATCTACTCGCGCATTTAGAAAAGTATCAGCTGTTCCTGGGACTTGAAGCAAAAGCTCTTTGCGAATTTCATCTTCTGCGGTTGATCTTTGTCTTGCCACTACTTTGGTTTTTAGCCGTCGATTTAGGAGTCGCTGTTGCTCCAGATTGCTTCGTTGTTTTCTTCACAGTTTGTCTAGGTGTCGCCCTAACAACAGATTTTTCTTCGTGATCGTTTTGGGTGTCGCGGTAGCTCCAAATTTATTCGTAGAAAGTTTTACCGTAGAGACGACTCTCTTTTCTCTAGTTATTCCTGTTGGTTGCCTCGTTGTTTTGCTGGCCGCGGCAGCTGGCGTTTCCTTCCTCTACGTTTAAGCCGGAGTGACACAACTCGATCGTAGATTTCCTTGGGCATCACCAAAATGAAACACTGTTGATGACTCAAATGTTGTTGAACTATCTGCAATCAACTGTGTAGCAGAAGAGCAGCACATTACTGCCACATCCCTCTAGATTTCGGGGGCTAATCGTCCAGGGACGTGTATGGGCTTAACCCTATTGCGATTTATTTTGACTTGATTTCAGTATGGTACCCCTCCATACAATAATCGTAAAACATGCCTAGATACACTGTTTTATCCCGCTTCCCGCAACTAAAACCATCACATTAGGGAGGTTTTGGAGGAATACAGTTCCAGCTCAAACGTAAAACATGGCTAGATGCCATGTTTTAGAGTGCTTTCCGCAAGTTACTTTGATTGGTAGAAACATGATTCTTTTAAGCCAGTATTCAAATCTGAGGATAGCTAGCTGAATATATTACGAAAAATAGAATGAATATTGATCTTTGCTGTGTAAAAACAAGGTTGATCGTCGCTTGTCCCTGTTGATATCCTAGTAGTAATTTCGAAAAGGTACCTTGTTTTGCTAAACATGGTAATGTGGCTTGTTTTAAGCGCCATCCCTCGCAATAGGGTTGAGGAATCACTCGGCTCCTACTGGTGGAAAGGTGTCGGTTAAGTATGGCCAATAGGCAGACGCTAAGTGTGCTCTCGCGCAGAGTGGGCGGTGGGTTAAATCTTTACAAAACAGTACTACTTAAGACTAAGAATAGTCCAAATAGTTCAGTTTATTATTTTCTAAAATCCCTTAACACGCGTCCCCTGGACAGGAACCCCCCCCTCCCGTCCAGGCAATAAAACATTACCCTAACCTCTCCCCAGGGACCTCAGACCACCATGGCATGGTTGTGGATACTCAGGTAAACGTGCAGTAGACGCAGCGTACCTTGTCCGCGAGGTGTCCGCGCGCGCGTCCGAGTTCGAAATGGGGGCAAAGTTTACATTCAGACCTAACTGACTCAATAAAGTGCGATTGGGGTAGTCCGCATGAAATTTATATTGGCCAATAAGGGCCGCCTTCGCTACGCTCGGCAGCTTTAGAGCCCGTGGGGGGCCGCCTCCGGCGTCCAAGGCGGCCCATGGGCAGCGTGTGACGCACCGGACACACACGCAGACAGACTTGATGGTTGGTCTCGTTGAAGGGGGTAGACTAGCCGAGCGCCGCCGCTACGCGGCGGTGTTATTATTATCTATTTAAAAATATAATTATTAGTCGAGTCCCGCCGCTGCGCGGCGGATTGATATCCCGCCTCCGTTCCGCTCGCCTCGTCGGCTCGATGCACTACTCGCAGTGCTATGCTAGTGAATTTGATGAAGGGCGGTCGCTGCGGTCCCGCAATAACCACCGGTGGGGCCGCCTTGGCTGCGCTCGGCAGCTTTTTGGCCAATGGGGTGCCGCCATCGCTGCGCTCGGCGGCTCGGTGGTCCAGTGTACCCATGTCCAATGGACAGGGCGTGACACACCAACGGACGTCCCACAGACGGGAAGGTTACCCCAGTAGATGTTGAGGATTAAATATTCTAAAAATCTTCGGACAAAATATGTCCGAATTGTCCGAATGTTTTTCAAGAAATAACGATGAAATTGGAAGCACTATTTTTGGTCAAAACTGATCATAATTTTACGATCGGGCACTTTTATTGGACATCTGCTATTGCTATTTTAAAGTTAATTGCGGTGTGTCCGATCTTTGATGCTATTCTATCATGTTTTGGCTTGTTACATCATGTAACGTATTTTAATAAGGGGTGAGGAGTATTGTATTACTAGTCTCAATCCGACGTGAGCTCTAAGCACCATTCCAGCACAGTGTCTACACCTGTCCTGGTTCTCTACCTATCGCTCCTCCAACCAACATCATGTAACTGTAACGAGTCTCTGGTCACCTGCTCGCCGGTGGGTCCGTATGGCTCGCCACAGCGCTGCTGCGGTATGTGTTGAGGGTCCGTTAGTGTAGGTAACGAAACAATAAACACCGTACAGGCCACGTAAGTAGCCGGACTCGCGTCCTATTTATTTCTTCAACTTCGTGCTTCAACGTCGACCTCCTGCTCCTCGTGTCCTCCGTCCTCCGTATCCACCCCTCTGCTAGAACTCCGACACTAACGCAACACCGGTCCAGCCCCCGTCTCCGTATGGGTGCCCCAGCCACCGATGGCCTGTAGTCGCCTTCGTCCTTAAGTTGCCTCGAAAGGCCTTCGTGTCCCGCCTCACAGAGCCACTCGTGCCCCGCTCAGCGCCGTCTCTCCGTGTGCGTGCTCTCCAGCCCGCAAGATCTCGAGTGAGCTTCTCCGTCGCCCACCGGTCTCCATCCGCTCGCCCTGGTCCAATCCGCTGCTGCCGCGACCGTTCGGATCGGTCCCCACGTGCTCGTGGCGACCGTCCAGCACGCGATCTTCGTCTCGGGCGCCTCCCAGCCGCTCATGGCGTTCTTCCGGTCCTCGCAGCTCACGGGTCGTGGCGTGACCGACCCGCAGCCCGACCCGAACCTCGCACTCGTCACACGCCTTCTCCACCGCCAGAGTCTTCGACGACCCTGCCGTCGTCAAACAAGCGGTTGTACTCCGTGAGCGACACCCATCACGTGGCGTCGTCGTCGGCGTCAGCGTGCTCATCATGATCGCTCTGGGTACGGCGTGCGAGCCGTAACTTGAACTCCAGTATGTAGTGTCCCGCTTTGTTCCGTCGTCGTCTGCTGATCTCCACCAACTGCTCACCGTCGTCTCTCCATGCCTCCTCACTCGTAGCTGCTGGTCGACGTCTGCGCTTGCCTGCTGCTCCAGTAACCGGACGTGCTGTCGCCGTCGCTCTTCCAGCAACCGCTCCTGTTTCCGAGTCATCATCTTCGCGTTCGACTTCGCCTTCATAGTTCAGCTGCGCCTCGATGTCTGCTGCTGCTTTCTGCAACTCGTCCTTAGACTCGTGGTAGGTCGTTAAGAATGAAACGTGCGCTATAAATTCACGTAGCTCTCCGTTCTTATCTTCACGTCTCACCAAATAATTCTCGTAGCCAGCTGCACTCACGATACGCATCGGCCCCATCCATCTATGCACAAACTTGGTAGCTTTCGGTCCCTTCGGCGGCCGGTACATCCATACCCGATCGCCTGCTTTGAACGTCCTCGTTGCCTTTACCCGTCGGTTGTAGTACTTGGCTTGTCGATTCTGTTCGCGAAGCCGTGCGCGCTCAGCGCATTCCTGACTACTTTTCATCGTTTGTAGTAGATTCTTGTGATACTGTGTCAGCTCGCCTGCCTCCGTCACGCCCGTACTGCGGAGTAATTCATTCGGTGAACGGAGCTTCCGTCCCATCATGAGCTCATTGGGCGAGAGGGCCACCGTCGTGTGTCTGCCTGAGTTGTACGCAAAAACCGCGAACGCTACCCACATCTCCCAGTCATCTTGTTTGTCGTCGTGCATGTAGAGCGAGACAGTATCCTTCCATGTCCGATGAAACCGCTCGACCAAGCCTATCATCTGCGGTCGGTAAGGTACCGGATTAGTCTGCTCAGCTTGAAGTAGTAGTACGAGTTGCTCGATACTGCGTCCAGTGAGTTCGGGCGCACCATCAGTCAGTAACTCACGAAATACACCAAACTTAAGTACAACTTCCTTCATGAGAAATTCAGCAACGTGCTCTGCTGTATGCCGCTCCGTCGCCACGGCCACCACGTATCTCGTCACGTACTCAACTGCAGCAAATGCATATTGTTCGCCGCCTCCTGCTCGTGGAAATGGACCCGCAACATTACGCCCAGCGATCGCATGCACCACCTCCTCGTAGACTTCGTAGCGGTGGGATGACCTCTCGTGGACGTGCCTTCCGGCTTCCACAGTCTTGGCATCCGCGTACCCACCTCTTTACTTCTTGCAGTAGATCAGGCCACCAGTACATACGCGCAATCCGCTCATACGTGTGCGGTGCTCGTAAGTGTCCTGCCCAGACTGAATCATGGCTCTCTTTGAACGCAATCGGCCACAATTCCGGAGGTAAGATGATTCGTTTCCCCCGTTTCGTGTCGATCAGCACTAATCCGTATTGCTGCGCCACCTTCATGCCACGGTGGGCTCCGTCCGCCTTCATCTTTTGTACCAGTCGACTACGTCCTTGCGCAGCTACAATGGCTTCGTCGGTGAGCTGCAGAGTCATTGCCGGTGACTCCTGGTACGTTGGTTGTCGTCGCTGCTCCACCGCCGTTTTCTGAGCATTTGTCGTGTTCTGCAGCACCTCCGTCGCCCTCGGCTTCTTGTTCGTCACGGTTGCGGCTCCGGTCTTCGTCGGTTGGCTGGTGACGGCGGCATCCGTCCCCATCGTCGCTGCTTTCGTGCGTCGCCGCGTCGTTGGCGGACTCGGCTTCGTGGGTGACTGCGTCGTGGTCGCGTCCGTCGTCTTCGGCACCTCTGTCGTCTTCGCACCGCCATCATCATTCCGCGCCGCGTGGTCATCAGCTGCCACCCGAACGTCGGCCACCTCGGCGTTATCGGTGTCCGTCGACGTGTTTCGCGTCACGGGCATGTCGTTCGCCCTCGGCACGTTCATCGGATCGTCGTCGTGGTCCTTCGACGTGTCCTCCATCGCGGCTCGTAGCGCTGCTTCGTCCTCTCCGCGTTGTCGTTCCTGGGTTGCTCGACGCTGCGATTCCTCGGCTCTTCATCTCGCTGCTCGTGTCAGCGGCCTCGAAACTACGTCTGGCATCGGGGTATCGCCTCGGTTGTGCGGTACCTCGTCTCTCACGACGTCGGGCTCCTCGTTCGGCTGCTGCTCGTCCTCTGTTGTGTGCACAACCACTGCTCCATCAGCAGTCGGCGTCTCGACCACTGCGGTTGTGACCGCCGCAACCTCTGCTGGTTGAAGATCCGGCGCTCGCTGCCTACGTCGTCGTCTCCATCTGCCCGTCGAAGTTAGGATTACTGCTGGTGCTCGAGAGAGAGCGTCAGCAACTACGTTAGTGTTCCCCGGACGATATTGAATGTCAAAGTCCATTTCTTGCAACAACAACGCCCATCTGTGTAGTTTTCCCGTCAAGTTTGGCGAGGTCATCAACCACTTTAATGCTGCGTGGTCTGCAATAATCGTAAATCTGCGCCCGTACAGGTAAGGTCTGAAGAGTTTTATCGCCCAAATCACTGCGAAACACTCTAACTCTGAGATTCGATACTTCGACTCCGTTTCACTCAGCACCTTACTAGCGTAAGCGATCGGTTGGTACCCATTTCCGTGATCCTGCATCAAACAAGCTCCGAGACCCACTACACTCGCATCGGTAACCAGTCGGAAGGGTAATCGAAAGTCAGGATACAACAGTAGAGGCTTTGTAGTTAGAATCGACTTGATTTCATCAAACGCGTGTTCCTGCTTTTCTTCCCATACAAACTGAGCATCCTTTCGTAGCAACTTAGTCAGCGGCGCCATCAGCGTGCCGAAATTCTTCACAAACCGTCTATAATAACCAGCGAGATGCACAAATCGCTTGATCTCTTTTGCGTTCACCGGCGTCGGAAAGTCACGCACCGCGTTCACTAGTCGATCTAAAGAATTCACTCCGTCTGCAGAAAGCTCGTGTCCGAGGTACTCCATGCTACTCATCGCAAAATGACACTTTTTCAGTTTTAGCGTCAGACCAGCGTCCTCAAGACGTTGTAGCACACAGGCCACCTGCAATAAATGATGCTCAATTCCTCCTCTCGTGTAGACCACGATGTCGTCGAGATAAACTAGACACGTCACCCACGTTAAACCACGTAATACACTGTTCATTAATCGTTGAAATGTGGATGGTGCATTGGTTAAATCAAATGGCATGCGCACAAACTGATACAGTCCACCCTTCGTCGTAAAAGCAGTTTTTTCTCTGTCTTTCGGCGCTACTCGAATTTGCCAATACCCTGCCCTTAGATCGAGCGTCGTAAACAGCACTGCACCACCAAGTGCATCCAGAGTTTCATCAATTCGCGGAAGCGGATATACATCTTTGCGTGTGATACTGTTCAAAGCGCGATAATCAACACAAAAACGGACTTCCCCGTCCTTCTTCCTCACCAGGACTACAGGAAACCCCCATGCCCCGTTGCCCTCCTCAATTACACCTGACGCGAGCATCGTCTTCACATTGGATTCTATAACCGCGTCCTCTGTCTGAGCTTGGCGGCGCCGTTTGAGCATCACAGGTGCGGCGTCGCCGGTGTCAACATGATGTTCAATTTGCACCTTGGTCGCAGTCGGACACGCACTCGTGTTCACGATCAGCCCTCGGAAAACTCGTAACAGACGTACCATCAGCTGTCTGCTCTCATCGTCCTCAACACCAATCGGGACATCGTCTTCATCGTCCAGTGGTGTGTCAGCATCGCCCAGTTCATCAAGCCAACGACGTAGCTTTGTGTGATCAAGTTCTCCATTAACTTCTAATACAGCTACATCTTCGTCCAGAGGCACCCAAGTTCCTAAAATCTTCTTCGAAGGCAACTTGACTCGTCCGTCACTGCCATTTATTGCCGGAATCCACACTTTGCCATCCTGCACTTCAGTCACCGTAGCGGCCAACATCACTGATCCCAGTCTCGTAGTCGGAACAAACACCCCTTTCTCACCGTTCTTCGCCACCACCGCCACCTCAATAGGCGTCACCGAGCGACTCGTCAGGTGCGTCTTCCTCGCCACTCGTACTGCAGCAATGCGTCCACTCGTTGGGCCTTCGAATGTTCTGAATGGGATCACCACTAATCGCTCGTTCTCCCTGTATCGCAGCTCGTTCTCCCTGTATCGCAGCTCGTTCTCCCTGAAGTCCATGACCGCTCGTGGCTTCGCATGAAATCGACGCCGATCAGAAACTCGTCCTCGCAGCCCTTGATGATGCACGCGTCCACCGTCACGGTCTCTCCGAACACGTTCATCATCACGAACCTCCACACGCCCACCACGTCCACGAGTAGGCCGCCAATGCCCTCCACGAAGTCCACAGGCGCCGTGCATGAGACTCGGTCGCCATACACCACCCAGTTTGTCCCCGCCACCGTGTATCGGGCCCCACTGTCGAGTTTCACCGTTCGCTGCACGCCGGACACGCCCATCGTCGCCGTGGGAAGACCATCATCCGCCTCCACGTACGTCGCATCGTCATCATTGCTCGTCACCTCTTCTGTCCCTCGACTCGCCCGCTGCACCAGACTAACTTGCACTGGTTCTAGTGGATGCACAGGTTCGTCCACGCCTCGGGCTTCAGCTCGTCGCTGTCGTCGGTCCTCCAGCTCGCGCAAAGCTTCATCAGCATCGTCTTGTCGTCGCCGAACCAGCTCATCACTGTCAAGCCGCTGTTGTTCCTGTTCTCGTGCTGCTGCCTTCTTTCGTGCTTGCGCACGCTTGGCGCCATCTCGCTTGCGTTGTCTGCGAGCCTGGCGTCGTGCTAGTCGCACAGCAGCAACGCTGGCCTTCATCACGTCACCGCTGTTCATCGTCATCGCTGGCCCCTCGACGTCCGTGCTGCTCGCGCCTTCTCCAGTGTCGGACACGCCCACCGGTACCGCGCCTTCTCCAGCTGAAGCCACCGGTTGCACGCGTCGGGTACGTCCGTCTTCGTCTCGTACTTGTTGTTTTCGCTCCTCACTCACATACTTTTCTGCCGCTCGTGTTGGTCGGACAGTCGCCACGTATCGCTCCGCACGATTGCTGTCACGGGTTGCTGCATCCCTCCTGAGCTACTTCATCACCTCGTTCATCATTGTAGTGATGTCGGTTGTCACCGTCATCACATTCGTAGTCACCACTCGTTCCACTCGTAGTTCCTCCTGCCCCAATAAAATCTTCTTCGTACTTGACTCCTCGTTCGTCTTCTCCGTCGTATTGCCACTACGCGCCACGTACTCGCGTCGCTCACCACCTTGTCGCTCTTGGACGGTCCGTCCTGGGGAGCCTGCTATCTGCGAACGCCGTACCCCCGCTACTACGTTCGCTGCTCGTTTCCCGCGTTCGCCGGCTTCGCACTCCGTTTCTGCTGCAGGTAAGCTTCGTTCCTCGTTTCGTTCTCGCTTCCTCGTCTGGGCACTCCTTCGCGGCGTGTCCAGTCTTCTTACACGCGTAGCACACTTGCTCATTCGTGCATTCGTTTGCTACATGCCCATACTGACAACACCGCCAGCATCGCGGCGAAGCTGCGTCCGGCCGAAAGTTCACACGTGGCTGAAAGTTTCTGGCCGGCTGCCGGTCAGTCGCCGTCGCCACCTGCTTCACTGGCGCCTTCAACTTCTTTTCCCGCGGCTCGACATCAGGTTCGTCCTCGCTGGAATCGTGCATCCGTTTCATCTTTAGTTTCTTTGCTGACTTCTTATCTTCTGTTCGATCCGCTGGTGATGGTGTAGGTTTCTTACGTGGTGCTTTCTTCTTTTCCGCCCAATACTTCCCATTCCACTCACGACCAGGTGGCCTCGTCCACGTTCCTGATAGATTACTCCAAACCCCCTGCGGGTTCGTGAACAGTGTAACAGCGCCGGAGTCCCGTTCGATTTCGATCGTCGGTTGCTGCTGCATCATGTCCAAGGGTAAGTTCATCGATCCTATCCCTGGAATCACTGTCGTCTGACCCGCGTTACTCGTCATCGGTGCCAGATTAGCGGTTGGAGCCGAAGGCCACGGCTGGCCAATGTTAGTCATCCCTCGGGCAACGTTATCGTAAGGATCATCAATCTTAGTGGCTTTCTTGATGGCTTTTTCCAGGGTCTTCGGCTTCGGATCCTGAAGCACGAGCTTCCGGGTAGTCTTATCTAAGCATCTGATGAATTGCGCTACAAACACTCGTTCTCTAACCTTGTTTCTGCCCGCAGCACTCCGAAGTCCAGCTCCAAAATCAGCGTACGTCTCTCCTGGCATCAGAACTCGGCTATTTACCCTCCACTCAGCTGTCGCTTTGTCCAGGCGTTCTCCATACCGGCGTAAGAGCGCTCTCTTCAGGTAGGACCATCGTTTCGTATGCTCCTTGAGTCGTCTGTTCAAACTCACCCACCATTGTGCGGCATCTTCCTGCAATTTGCCACCGACGATGAAGTACAGGTTCCGGTCCGTCCAGCTTCCACGACCCGATTCCTCAGCACCCGTCAAGATCAAGTCGATGCGGTCGATCAACGTCGACACTGAAACCTCTGGCGACGGTACGTACGTGGGTAATTCAAGGTCTTTCACATTCTGTCGTCTCACTGGTTCATGGCGGTTGTGGTGTCTGCGTCGTTCACGTTCATCGTGTCTTCTGTAAAACTCAGCTTCGTCGTCGGCGGAGCTACTGCTGGAACTGCTGCTCTCGGCGTCGTCGCTGCTCGAGCTGCTGTCGTCGACGGACTCTTCGCTCGAGTCGCTCGAGCTGCTACTACTGCCGTCATCGGAAGGCTCCTCGTCGGGTGTCGAGCTGCTACTACTGCCATCATCGGAAGGCTCCTCGTCGGGTGTCGAGCGGCGAGCTCCTGCTCTACGGTTACCGCGTCGTTGCTCACGTCGTGTTCGTCGTGGTGCTCGTGCTGGTGGGGCACTCCTCGTCACCGTCGGCGTCGTACCCGTCGTCATGGTTGTCTGCATCGAACACACCGCCGCTGTCAGTTGCTGTAGGGCCGCCACCACGGTTGCGGTGTCCTGTGTTGCTGGTACCACCGAGGCACCACCACGTCGGCCTTCATCGGCGGCCACGGAAGTCGTCACCGACGGTACGACTGCTGCCACCGTGCCTGCTGTTCCTGCTGCTGCTGGAGGCGTATCCATCGTTCCTGCGCTTGCCGTACGCGCCGTTGAAGTTGCCTGCATCGTGTCGGCGGGTACATCGTTGTCCTGCTGGTCCGTCGGCGCTGGAGACATCATTGCTACCCGACGTTTCGAGCTCCTGCTTCCGCTCTCGGCTCCGTCGTCGTGCTCACTATCACTCGTGGCCTCGTTATCACCATCATCATCATCGTCATGTGTCTGCGTCACGCTTCTCGTCTTCGGTCGTCGCGTCATCTTCGACTTGCCAGACTTCTTCTTTCGTGTTGGAGCCGTAGTCGTCGTAGCCGTAGTTGTAGTTCAGGTCGTTGGTAATCGTAATGTACTTCACTGCCCCAATAAAATGACCACCATGTGACGAGTCTCTGGTCACCTGCTCGCCGGTGGGTCCGTATGGCTCGCCACAGCGCTGCTGCGGTATGTGTTGAGGGTCCGTTAGTGTAGGTAACGAAACAATAAACACCGTACAGGCCACGTAAGTAGCCGGACTCGCGTCCTATTTATTTCTTCAACTTCGTGCTTCAACGTCGACCTCCTGCTCCTCGTGTCCTCCGTCCTCCGTATCCACCCCTCTGCTAGAACTCCGACACTAACGCAACACCGGTCCAGCCCCCGTCTCCGTATGGGTGCCCCAGCCACCGATGGCCTGTAGTCGCCTTCGTCCTTAAGTTGCCTCGAAAGGCCTTCGTGTCCCGCCTCACAGAGCCACTCGTGCCCCGCTCAGCGCCGTCTCTCCGTGTGCGTGCTCTCCAGCCCGCAAGATCTCGAGTGAGCTTCTCCGTCGCCCACCGGTCTCCGTCCGCTCGCCCTGGTCCAATCCGCTGCTGCCGCGACCGTTCGGATCGGTCCCCACGTGCTCGTGGCGACCGTCCAGCACGCGATCTTCGTCTCGGGCGCCTCCCAGCCGCTCATGGCGTTCTTCCGGTCCTCGCAGCTCACGGGTCGTGGCGTGACCGACCCGCAGCCCGACCCGAACCTCGCACTCGTCACATAACTTACATGTATTTTCAAGCTCTTCCAGTCCCCCTATAAGCTAAATTTTTAAATTACCCTTCGACCAAAGGTAGAACAAAAGGTGCAACCTCATCCATACAATGTAGCACGACAACAAGTCGCATCGACAATGTCATTGCCGGTGAGCTGGCCGAGGCGCCAGCTGACTGCAAGCCCACCCACCATGCTGCACTGAGTAGTGCACAATGTGCTACAGTACCGACCAGCTTGATAAGAGCTCAGTGAGCTCTCACCAAGCTGGTCGGTACTGTAGATCAGATGAGTATTGCTTCAGGTACAGCTGGAGCATTGCTTCAGGTACAGCTGGAGCATTGCTTCAGGTACAGCTGGAGCATTGCTTCAGGTACAGCTGGAGCATTGCTTCAGGCACAGCTGGAGCATTGCTTCAGGTACAGCTGGAGCATTGCTTCAGGTACAGCTGGAGCATTGCTTCAGGTACAGCTGGAGCATTGCTTCAGGTACAGCTGGAGCACAGGTACAGTCGTAGCCCTCAATATGCGCACCCATACCTTCAAGTACCCTGTCGTATCCGATCGTAAATATTGGGATTCGGCAGTCAATCATTAAAATAACTGTTGATTCCCTGTCAAATCGCTTTGTAACCCCCCTGCGCATATTGAGGGGTTCGACTGTACTCATACATAAATCCCCGATCCCAGTCACTATCTACAGTACAGGTATATGCCGTAGTACAGTGTAATGCATTGAAGCATGAACTCTGGGCATGTTTACAGTTAGAAATGAACCTCATCTAAAGTTAAGAGAGGATCGCTAGGTTGTCACAGTGTACCACAGCACATGTACATGTAGGTGTGTGGGGATTCACCTGGTCAAGAGAGGGTAGATTCTACAGAGAAAATCGACAATCTACAGAAACGATTGACATTCTACAGAACTGGCGCTACTTGTACAGATGGAGTGACCATTCTGCCGAGAACTGTGGGCTAAGTACAGAGCGTCGCAACAAATTACAGAGTGCCGGGGCAGGACCATCCCGGACTATAAATTCGTCGAGCACTTTATAATTTGAGCCCAAAACCGATGCTCTGAAAGGACCACAATATGTATCATCATCCAGGTTCAACCTATCAATTATTAGTAGTAGTTCAAAGCAAGCGAAATGTATACTAGTACACGTAGGATGTTGGCGCAATTTATTCACGTCGTACATGTACAAACGAACTGCGTTCTACAATGCGCTCAGTAATATGTATTCGAGTACCAAACTTGTCGATACAGGAGTACCGAATGCGTGGCGAACAGCGGTCAATTCGACCACGCTTTTGTAGTCGCCAAGCACGCAGGCCGTCGAGCGAAGCTACTGTGTGTGCTCGTACAAGCCTTGACACAACATATAGTTGTCGCCACGCACACCACCACGCTCGTGTGCAAATGGTGGCTGTCGAAGTCGTAGCACTTGAACTCGGGCTCGAGACTCGGATCCACCTTGGACTGGTCGGCGCACGGGTGCCCGTCTTCTCCACTAGCTCTTGGCCCGTCGCCGTAATCATGCGCACCTCCACCTAGTTACCCGCGAGGCGGCCCCACCCGACTGAGTCGCACGACGACTGCGCGTACGGAAGCTCTTCGAAAGGTTGGGCGCCCTTGCCCAGAATCTCCTCCTTGAAACTCGATCCCATTACGCGCGTAACGGCGAACAGCGTGGGCTTCTTCCTGTCCTCTTCAGGGTCGTACACCACCGTAGTGCGCTCGGGGGTCGAGCACGGGCATCGACCCACCCGTCAATATGGCGTCACACACCACCGTGCTCTTCACGCCGGTCATACCGCAGAGGGCCGCCTTGCTATCTAACACTCCTTCACGAGATCACCTGAACCAATGTCATGCAAGAGCATCATACGAACAAGTAAACGACTGTCAGTAAGTAACTTGAGCACACGAGTCGCGCGCTGGCAACTAGAACATAACTTGAGATTCAAGTACGCACCGTCCGCGGTAGTGTGAACCCGAGAGCGTGATAAACACCATCAGCAGAGATTACATAACTTCATACAGCACTGAAAGCCCTGTCAGCTTCGGTCGCATCGGGGCGGAGGAGAGGGCGGAAGCCGTCGACTCGCGGGCAAGCTTTGTGGTCCGTTCGTTTTCTGCTTTCAGTTTTTGCGGGATAGACAAATTGTTATTCGATATGGGAGGTTCTCATCAGCCAACATCAAATATACGGGTTTAGTGCAGCTTCAACTTCGTGGCGTTATTCGATTCGTGATGTTTTTGCGCGTGAGAATGGAGAGCGTACCCAATTCTCGCGCATGCGTGGCAAATACGAGGTGAGCCCCAGCTCTGTTGCACAAGAACTACACGAAATACTTCGGAGTCGCCTCGAGTTACTTAAAAGTGGAGAAACCAACACCGAACTGAACGCTCTTTGTGGGTAGCACCAAGTCTACCACGTCGCCTGGTAGCACTACTTTGAATACATCTTTCCCGATTCTCCACCCACCCAATCTCTTCTTGTAAAAGCCTTAGAGCTCTCGTCCGTGGCCGACAGCGAAGGCCACGAACTGCGTGAACAGCAGCGGCCGGCGTGAGCGGGCAGGAAGATCTTGAGCTTGTCCTGCATCAAACATCATCGTCGGTGCGCAGGTCATCAATGCCGTCGACAACGAGGTCCTCGGCTGAGTTGGTATCGTCATTTTTCACGCTCTTGGGCTACATGGTGGAGCACATCTACCAGTTCAGCTCCTGGATCCCGGCCTTTATCGTCTTCATGGCCGTGCTTATCGAACTCGCCGTCTCGGGTCCCTAGGTCAATATACCAATATACCCATGGGCATGGGCAGGTTCGAGATCGGCAGCGTGCTTAGCTTCGGCTCCACCGTGTTCGGCTTTGCCATAGGCTGGACGTCCTACGCCGCCGACTAAACCGTGTACCACCTCGTGAACCAGAGCCTGCTGAGGGACGCGATCGCGTTGAAGACGGTGATGATCTTGACATGCCAGCCGTACCAGAAGCGCGAGAGCACTATCTGGCGCTGGCCTACGACGGCAGTGAAGGAGGTGAAGTAGCACACGGGTAGTAAGCCCACCATGTTGAAGAAGAGCAATGACGAGGAAGGTGTCGGCCGAGCCCGAGTATGACATCAACTTCCTCAGCACGCTACTATGACAATGTCGGCGACCCGTCACATGCTGGACACGTTCGACGGTGAGTCGTCGTCGTGGCGATCGTCATCGGGCACGCACTCGATTCCGCGCTGCTCGATCTTCAGCTTGCCGGCCAGGCGCTGCAGCGAAGTGGCTGTGATACAGCGATACAGCCTCATCGGTAGTGGTGGGCTACATACAACAAGGAGTGAGGGCTGTGATTTCGATGAAGGCCTGTAGTAGAATACGTGGTACTGCTTATCGACTCGGTTGTCGATCGCGCGCCAGCTCCTACGCTGCATGCTGCCTGCAGCCATCGAGAACTGTACAGGATTCGAGCAGTAAAAGATTTTACGACGTGTAGCATTGTGCTAAGCGAACAGTGCACCTACATACTACATAGTACGTATACCAATGTTTTTGTAGTCTCTGCTGCATGATCCTCCAGAGGATCTGGCTGCGGATCTTTATGGCCGTGTTGAGCGAGTACACGTCCTCATTCCAGTAGCGGAACACGAGCGGCAGCGGCAGCACCGACAGCCATCCGAAGGCGACCATAGCCGCCGACACCGACATGTTGAGCTCCGATTCCGTGCCCAGCGCCAGGAACGACAGCACCGACGTCACGATAGACACGAAGCGACGGAAGATCAAGTACGACGCCTGGATGGAGCCGCGGTCGCGCAGCGACTCAAGCTGCGAGTACTCGATCACGCCCGTGTGTACGCACACGTAGGTGATGATGCAGCCGATGCTGGCCATGGCCACGAGGACCAGCACCAAGATGACCATGCCGCTGCTCGCTGTTGAGTCCTCGCCGAGCAACGCACTCGCCCCGGCGATGGCGAAGAACGCGACGGCGTTGATGCTGCAGTTGAGAATCATGTAGCCTTGCGACGCAGCTCCATGATCGGGTAGCAGTCGGACAGCAGCCCGACGAGGAAATTCAGCGTCAAGGGTATCTGGATGCGTCGCTCCACCGACACGATTTCCGTCGAGCTCAAGCATGAGCTGCACCAGCATGACTAGCGCCTAGTATGTCACCATGGACGTGAAGGTGGCGGCCACGAGTGTTGGAATTCCGATGCAGACACGGCGACCGTGACTATGTTGCCGTGTGACTACGTGGAGACCCGGCAGTTTAGCAGATCTGTGATGAGCATAGTGAGACCAAGATATGCGGGTCTTTTACTTGGGAAGCGGCTCAAGCCCGCTTAAGAATCGTTAGAGCTTGGGAGCTGTAGCGATAGCGATTCAATCTTACTTTCTTTTCTTTTCCATCCTGGTGCGGGCTCCTGGTTATACGGATCGAGTGCAACTTCGAACAGGGTTCTGAGCCCAAGCCAAGAAGTGGCCTACGGACTTTCGACTGCGCGAAGGTGATCCAAGATGACGGAGCCATTGAAGTATACGAGCGATGGCGTTCCAAAGAACTGGAACGGAAAAGACTGGCAGCAGTATAAGTGGGCGATGATGATTGTCTTCACGAAGAAGAAGCTCGTCGACGTCGTGGACGGCGCCGTGACGAGAGACATGCTGACGTCTGCAGAGACTGAAGCAGATTTTGATGACAGGCAATTAACGATCATGCAGCTTATTGGGATGTCGTTGCCAGCGGACATTTTTCATCAAGTCCGAGACAAGACCACGGGAACCGACATGTGGAAGGCGTTGTGCGTAATCTATGAGAGCAGGGCAAACAAGACGACCATGGCTCATAGAGCGGAAAGCATTCGGCACGAGCTTGAGATGTTGAAGTTGGCCCCGGGTGGAGATGTCAACAAGCACTTGAGTAAAATGTTCAACTTGAGAACTGAATTGTTATCGTTGAATTACCAATTTGATGACATTACGATGGTGGAGTTGATTCTGAATAGCTTGCCTCATCAGTACGAGTTTGAAAGCCTGAAGAGTGGAGTTCGGTACAATAGTGCGGACAACTTCATCACACCGGAGCGCACCCGAGAATTGATTCGCGTCGCTGATTCGCGCCAGAAGGCCTACCAGGTAGCCAGAGGTGGACAGCGGGTCGGACCAAAGACTGGTGGCAACGGGGTAGAGGGCAACAAGCCGAAGACTGAAGAAGGCCAACAGCATGGAAACAAGACCAAGGACTGGAAGAAGAAGCGAGTGAAGAAGTGCTACATCTGTGATAGTACTGAGCACCTGAGGAGTGATTGTCCTCAAAAGGCGAAAGGTTCGGAAGGTGGCGGAGCCCATGCTGCTGAGCAGAAGCGGAAGCCGCGTGCGAACATGACAACCCGGCGGGAGGATAACGAGTCGGGAGGCTCATCTAGCGAGGATGAAGAAGCGAACGAAGCTACCAGTCTTCTTCGACACGCTGCTGCTTGATGCAGGAACGCCAGACGACGTCCAGAATGACGAACCTGGCAGCACGAGCGATGCAGGGAACCTCGTTGACGACCCAAGATGATGGGATCAGCGATGGTGAGAGTGATCATGAAGAGACAGAGAGTATTAATAATTCGCGGAGTAGTTGGTGGTACTTTGATACCGCAGCTAATGTTCACGTTACGGGCAACCCATTGGACTATGTGACTTTCACCCTCGATTCTCATGAATCTCAGCATGTGCAAGGAGTAACCCCGGCGTTGGCTTCTCGAATTGCTGGAGTAGGAACTGTGGAGCTAATTACAAATGTCGATGGCGAACAAGCTGTTGTTTATCTGAATGATGTGTTCTTCGTGCCTGGGGCTACGCATGGGCTATTGTCGATTGGTTTGGCCGCAGAGCAGGGTTTCGACTTTGACTATTACCCTCAAGTGCAATCGTTCAGAGTGCGCGAAGATGGGCGAACAGTCATTGTTGCAACACCCCATGATGCAACCTGGGGATTTCAAGTGACACACCCGATGAGTGATGATTTGGTTGCGCCGGATGGTCCACTGTGTAACTTTACTGCTGCAGAGGGAGTGGAATCGATGAAAGTATGGCATGAACGTTTGGGCCATACATGCTCGCAGTATTTGAAAATGATGGTGGACAAAGATCTTGTTCGTGGCATGATATTGCGCCGGCGGGTGTTCGAAGTTGCACTCGATCCGTATAACCAGGAGCCCGCACCAGGATGGAAAAGAAAAGAAAGTAAGATTGAATCGCTATCGCTACAGCTCCCAAGCTCTAACGATTCTTAAGCGGGCTTGAGCCGCTTCCCAAGTAAAAGACCCGCATATCTTGGTCTCACTATGCTCATCACAGATCTGCTAAACTGCCGGGTCTCCACGTAGTCACACGGCAACATAGTCACGGTCGCCGTGTCTGCATCGGAATTCCAACACGCCTCCCTCGAAGTGTCAGCTTCGACTAATCTACACCTCCGATGCCAGCAAGTGCCAGCATCCGCTTGAGACGTAGCTTGTCGAGCGGCTTCGTAAACATGTCTGCCGGATTCACATCACCGCACACCTTGTGCAGGTCAATAACACCCTTCTCAACTTGCTCGCGCACGTAGTGCCACCGTAGTTCGATATGGCGAGTTCGTCGACTATAAGTAGGGTTGGTTGCCATCACAAGTGCTGCTTGACTGTCCATACCAATGCGTAGTTTCACATCTTGCTGCGGGAGAATTTCCTGCAAAATGTTACTCTCCGAAACTGCCTCCATTGCAGCTTCACATGCAGCCACATACTCGGCCTCAGCTGTAGACAACGCTACAATGGTCTGACGTCTTGACATCCAAGACACTGCCCCACCAGCCAGAGTGAACACTAATCCAGTAGTACTCTTGCGTGTTTCGGGATCATTTCCCCAATCACTGTCACAATAGCCCTCGAGCACCACACTCTTCAACTCTGCTGCCTGTCGTGTATACGTAATTCCATAGTTCTCTGTTCCTGCGAGATACCGCAGTACTCGTTTCAATGCACCCACATGCTTGTGAGAAGGCTTCGCCACGAAGCGACAGAGTTGGCTCAGTGCAAATGCAAGATCTGGTCGCGTACTCGTCGCCAGGTACATCAGCATTCCTATGGCTTCACGGTAGGGAAAGCTAGTATCGCTATCCTCGTTCTCACCGAGGGGTTCAAAGCGAGCATTCACCTCCATCGGGTTCCCAACCGGATGGGCCTCTCCGTAGCCAAACTTCTCCACAATCTCGTGTGCGTACTTACGTTGACGAATGATAACGCATTCATCGGTTTGCTCCACCTCCACACCAAGGTAATGCTTCAACAAGCCCTGGTCCTTGATGACGTACTCCTTGTCCAAGTCCTCGAACGATTTGTTCTTTTCCTCTTCAGCGTTGGTCGCCACCAAAATGTCATCTACGTAGACTAACACCAGCATAGTCATGTCACCCTCGAGACGGAAGTACAAGCAAGGTTCAGTCATTGATCGCTGGTTACCATGATCCAGCATCCACTGGTTCAGCTCGGAATTCCATTCCCGTCCTGACTGTCTTAATCCATACAATGCTTTCTTCACTACATAGATGTGTCCATCGATTTCGCAAGGGAATCCTTCAATCGAACTCACGTACTGCTTGATTCCTAGATCCGCGTTTAGATACGCTGTGTTGATATCGCCACCAAATAGTTTTAGATCCAGCTCTGCAGCTAGCCCAACCATCAATCGGAACGAAGACATACGTGCCACAGGTGAAAACGTGTCATGAAAGTCGATTCCTGGTCGCTGATAGTTCCCGAGCGCTACGAGTCTCGCTTTAAAGCGTATCACGTAGCCTTGACTATCCGTCTTGGTGTCGTACACCCCTTAGTCTTAATCGGCTTTGCACCCTCAGGAACATCCTCGTACATAATTTCCTCCAGGACATGGCGAGCCTTCAATGCTGCCATCTCTTCCAGTTCGGCTTCACAAAATAAGTTGCAGTACTTGCTACGCAAAGCTGCTCGGCGATTCTTTGGGATTCGCACATCACTACCCCGTATCGGCCGGCCATTCTTGCCAAGTATGCGTGTGGTGCGCTGCGCTACATTCATCACGTAGTCTTCGAAGTAGGCAGGCTTCTTGCGCTCGTGATATTCGCGAAGCCCTGTCCGTTTGCGCTTCGGTTCCTGCTTAGCCGCACTCAGCTCCACGCGAATCTCCTCAGAAGGAGTCTCATCACGTCGACGCTTTCCCATAATTTTTCCACACACACTCGCCACGACAGTCTCATCGTCGTCTTCATTCGCAGGCTCCTCGTCTTCCGCAATGAGTTCAGCATCATCAGCTGCAGTGCCACATACACTCACAACTGATTCACTCCCATCACATAGTTCCGACGCCGAACACCCAGTTTCATTACCGTCTTCAGATTGTAGCACAGGCTGTAGCGACTGATCTGTCTTCATCTCCATCGAAGCTTCGCTTCCTATCGGTAGACCCAAATTCTCATGTTGTACATCAGTTCCTGCAAGTTCCTCACTCTGGTGACCCGTGGACACCTGCTGCGCCTCCGTTTGCGCACTCGAGACATCGGCTGGAGTATGTGCCCTCGTCTCCACACTTGGCAATGCGGCAGTGATACCACCTAGATCTGCTGTGCTCGCCTTGCACGTGGTCGCGCGCATTTCACTGAGCTCGACGTGTCGTTGTGCAGTGCGAGTCGGAACTGCGCTTGGAGCTGCGCACGCCTCGCCTCCCTCGAGGTCCATAGTGATACTGGCCATGGTCTCGTTCACCACAGTCGCAGCGACAGTGTCATCATCATTAGCCGATGTCATGGTAGGTTCATCAAGCGTCGACTCATCATCACTCGGGGTGGGCGTTTCCGCGGCACGCGTGAAATGCAGAGACTCCAAGTCGTCGTCCTCCAACGAGACGCCATGACGGTCTCGGTACATCACGTCTTCCGCAACACGAAGGTCCGATACAAACGTTGCAGTTCGATTCTCAGGGAAATAGACCTTGCAGCCTACCACATCCTCTGCATAACCCAAAACGAAACCCAGTCTTGCGTTATCATGATGCTTCTTCCG